>CM056997.1:45721799-46921799 GCA_029891345.1 Dryococelus australis | reverse complement strand
TGTTGAGGCTTTATTTGTGTTGAGTTTTATAGACGGTAAATTATTATTACCTCTTTCTCTCTCTCTCTCTTTCTTTTTCAGCACAGCGTGAGCAAGGTTCGCTCAGAAATGTTGAGACCACGCACGTCTTTTCCTAGGACATGCAAAATTCTTAGCAACCCATAATATTTTTCGCGTGTAACTTTGTGATCTCGAAAGTATCACACCGCGGTCTCCAATAGCGCGGGGGCCACAGTGGTGTAGTGGCTAGACTCTCACCAAGGCGGTCTGGGTTCTACTCCCGACGGGGTCGCCCCTGAACTATCGCATGTGGAAATCGTGCCAAACGATGCCGCTGGTCGGCGGGTTTTCTCGGCGATCTCTCGTTTCCGTGTACTTACATTCTGGCGCTGCTTCTTGCCCTGCTCGCTTCACCCTCATCAGCACTCGAGACATCGATGTTAAAGAGCCGCCCAAATCTCTTCACTCGCTCACTCGGCCGTATTTCCCGGTGTGAAACTGAGCTGGTGAGCGACTAATTAAAAGCGTTGGACTAAATGACGACAGCTACACCAGCTGTTAACTTTGGGTGCTCGGGCGAACGCTACCAAGTGGTCGGAACGTGCGAGGGCAAAGCTGGGTCGCCCCGCGCAGGAAGGCGAGTCGCCCTATGTTTATTGGTGTTTGCGTGCTCGAAGCCACAATCCCCTGCTCGCCTCTCTCTCTCTCTCTCTCTCTCTCGCCCCCCCCCCCCCCAATTCTACTTGAGCTACATGCCAGGTCTCGCTGTTTACGCGCGCTCATAACCAAAACACTCGGGTTCCCAGAACAAACGCCTGCACTTTGTCATCGCACAGCGGACGAAGCGACAGTCCCTTCTTCTGCCCCTCCCCCCCCTCCCACTCGGAGTACAACCAAGTGCTAGAGGGGGTTAGCGCGGGGCGTTTACGCTGATTTATGACGCTAGTCCCAGCGCACCCTTCCACACCCGTCCTGAAAAATTTCCGCATTCCGCTGCCATTAAAATTTTTTTTCCCCCATACCTCTTATTGCCGCCCTTAGTAGCCTCGAAGGATGTGGAATCGGTTCGGCCACTTCTTAGACCAAAAAATGTTTTTCTCGTAACTTTGCAAAGGCATAGGTCAAAACTAATAGTAATATGCTCAGAGTAACGAAACACATTCTACGGGTCTGTTGGGATTGAAAACAAAAAAAAAAAAAAGACATTTGTGCTTATCAACATCAAGGGTGTGAATATGGGCGTGGTCGTTATAAATAAGAACACTTTCACCGACGATTTTGCCAGACATGATTTTCGCTCTTAGGTAATATGGTAGCTTATAATTTAATGCTCTTAGTACGGCTATTTCAATGAAAGATGCTGTTAGGTAATACTGAGGAAGTAAGACTAACAACTACGAAACATTTTATTTTTGTAAGCGTATAATGCCTGCCGTGTTTTTGGGTAGTTTTTATTAAGTCAAGTATTTATACGTTTGCCTTCGGGTTCTTATAGGAATGCGTTGTAGCTATAAATCGCTGAGGGGAAGATTTTATCGTCTTAGGACGGAATGGCTAAACCGTAAAGCTAGGTATTGTAGGACTCGTTATATGTGTCTACTGGTTTATTTTGTGGCATAGCGAAGTAGTTAAATATATATATTTTCTGACTTAATTTACGTAATATAATTTAGCTACGTTTGACAGCTTCCCCCCCCCCCCTCGACAGCTACATATTTATTTAAGGTATGCGTATGTCCAGGTGACTTCTCAAGTTCACTGGTTATAATTTTATTGTTTTCCTAATACTCGCCATATTGTTCTTGTTTTGTAACACCTTGCAGTTCTGTACCTTACAATAAAAATATTTTTTTTTAACAATTTGCTTGTATGTGTTTTGTATGTGTTTCTATAAACATTTTACAGGCATTAAAGGGACTTTGTACAAAAACAATTTTTTTTGCTAGAAAAATTGGCTCATAGTATAACTTGCAACTGATTTTTTTTTTTTTTTTGCTACTTTGTTGTTTCGGGTCTCAATTTTATTTCGTGATTTCAGTTCTGTGACATAATTGGGTGTGTGGTATTGTTTCCTCGGTGAATGGCGTTCATGAATGGGCAACTCTGGTAAGCCGAACAGTATTCCCAAATCATTGTATGCCGCTGTGGGTAGCGCCAAATGACAGCAGTGGGAAATGATTTTTTGTTCACTTGTTTGAAGATTGTTGCTTGGCAAACATTCTGGTTAATATTAGCTTCAAAACATCCAGAACAATTAGGAATCAGCTGCGAGCTACAATGCTAGCAACACGCTGTTGAATAAAAAAAAAAACACTTAATTGCATCTGTTTCCTAGCGCCTGTGTATTCAAGTATTCGGCACGTATTCACAAGGGCATCCGCTCGTCATGAGCGGCCCGAAAATGTTGTTATGGCGTGCTGACAACTGACACAACCTGATGACACTTAATTGAAGTTCGTCTGCGATTTGCGGCACGTCTTCTTGGGAGAAGATCCGCATAACTCACAGTAACGTCGGGCATGTAAACACATTTCGAGACCAAAATAAAACGGCAGTAAACATTAACGTGGGAAATTACGTAAGAGGAAACGGGCGATTAAGGGGGCAGACAATTTTTGGTGGGGGGATTATGAAAACATGAATCCGTGTGAACGTGTTGGTGAATATACACGATACACTCTAGTCAAAATACATTTTAACGTGCAACGCCGCCAAGTTTTATTATTACTGATGGATTGGAATCAGAATGTTATAGTAACTCGAGTATAAACTGTCAAAGTGAACCAAGTGACATAATTTTGTTTAAAAAAAGAAATCGAAATACGTTACAATTTCACAAGGGAAATGATAAAGACGTGTAAACCATTTCTGTAACAATTACAATTAGTGCCCAGCTTCTTTATCGTTAAAAAATTGTCCTAAATCTCTTATAAAATGCTATGCAAGTTGTTCTAACTGTAGCACTAAACTAAGATGTTCTGGCAGCAGCACTAAACTATTCAATCTCGTCTGCGAACATGTAGAGCATGGCCAAAAATGAAAATATGCTACGTAATTTTTTGATAATATATTTTATTAATTAAATAGTTATGGAATGATTTCGGATAAACTAATTTTTACTAGTCTCCCATGTTGTATTCAAGGATGTCTGTGGTTAGCATTTGAAATTTTGTTACTAAAAATGGAGAAAAATACCATTGTTTAGATATGTTATTATTGACAAGGAGGCCACTCATTCATGGCAGGTAAAGGTCTTAGGTAAAATTCAATTTTGGACCTAAACATATGAGTGCTATCGCTTTTCTTTAGTGCATTACTGTTAACACCTGGAAAAATTAAATAAAATCCAGATAGAAAATTATTTTCTTTTCACCTGAAACCTTTGTATTCATCTCTTGTTTGAATCAAGCTGTAAATTATGCTATATTGCTATTTTCAAATATTCATGTGAACGACTCATTTAGTTTGACCGTTTTACTTGTATTGTTGCCAAATCGCTACTCCACTTTCGAAAATAGTTTTCAAGTTATTCGTAACAAGCTGGTTTTGAACTTTTATTTATTGTTTGGTATGTTTGGCGTCTTTCATGACCTCCCGCGGTCTCATACACAGGATGGCTTTTTGAAGGACTGTGCTTAACATTTGGCCGAGTCCAAACACCTGCTGGCAAGACAGATATCACAAATTGACATTATAGATTAGGGCGCATCAAAGAGTGTAGGTACCTGTTTGGATGTGTCGGACGAATCTTGCTGTCGAAGAGTCACTGCTGCCATCAGCGGTTCAAGAAGTTCTGAGAGGTTTGCGCAAAGCATTTTAATTATAATCTTTTGTCGTTGTAAATGGCACTTGCTAAGCAGTTTCTGATAACTTGCGTACTGCGGTTTTAGGCAAAGGTACGTTAGAGGTGTAAATTCAGCAGTGCACATAGAGCTTGTAAAGTCTCTCTTTTACATAGATAGCTTAAATATTTTTAAGATTAATGATACAAGCATTATTATTTAAGTCTACGACTGGAATGAATAACACAAAGTCCTTCTAAGTGTACAAACTCCGGAAACAAAAGTCAGCATACCGAATACGCGGAAACCACTTCTCTTCCCGCAGATATGAGAAGCCTATCGAGTATAAAAAAAATCTTTGCCGACCCCAACAGAGGTGAAGCGAGTTGGCGACGGAGCACAGCGTTGGAATGCAAGTGTGGGGAGAAAGGAAGCACCCCTATAAAACATTGGTAACATTCCCCAAGTAAGAAAATGTTGGTATAAATCTGTCGAAAATGTTATCCGGTTCACAGTGGTGGAAATCGAGTAGTATAATTAGTACACCACCGCAGCGTCATATTGCTTTCGAAGAGGTGTGTTCCCAAGTGCTCGCCTTAGGACTCGTTGGCGACCATCAAACCCGTGTTGGAGGTTTGCCCCGGAGACAAGTTGTCGTTGGCTTCGTTCACCACGTCATGAGAATCTGGACCCAGATCCATCGCGATGGAGCCCGTAAAACTTTTTTCTGCCCATAGCATGTTCAAAAACAACGTGAATAGGATTTTAAACTTAGAATAATTTTTATGAAAGTTAGTTATTACCTAATATATTATCATGTTAGATTTATTTTTATTTTTATAAAAGGTTGGTTGTGTTGAAAATTCCAAAATTAACAAACACGTGCATCATATGTGATCATCTGACTACTTTGACGGTTGTATTGGCCATAGACAGTCAGTTTTGGAGATTGAAACCCGTCTACTTCGTATTTTGGCTATAAATAGAGGCCCGAAAATTCCGTAAATTAATTTCGTGACAAGTTTGACTTGAAGAATTTTTACTATTAGGCTGCTAATGTGATTGGAGATCAGTTCTTTCCGCACGCCGTGTATAACTGCGATCAGTAATAAACAATAAGCAACGGTTGACAGAATCTTAATTATCCAGGTAGGTATAAAAGTGAGCCCCGCATTGTAGCAGTAGGCAAGAGACATTCTGTTGCGACTCGAGAATAAACGAGGACTGTGAAGTCATTGAGTGGTAAAGTCTTTTGTCAAGTGTATTCGTGGAATATCCGGGTCTCTGGCTATGGCAGAACGTGCTCAAGTAGCGGAGCGGACTAGCGTCCCACGTCCTCGGCGCACAGCTAATTACAACTGCTCTACTGCAATTTCGCTCCTACATGCGGGCGAATGCCAAGGGCATTGTCGTGTTTTATTGTCCTTTTACGTCCGCCATGCATATTGTTTAATGCGAAATTTTTAAAACATTCTGTGCAAGGAGGGGGTGGGTAATGTCGCACCATTACTCGTTACTTAACGTAGGTAATCATTACAGCCATTAAGGATGTATTAAATCGGCCGTTCGTTTGACGTATGCTGCTAATTGCACTGAAATAACCGTATTTGCTGTTCTGTTGCGTTTGTAGCGAAGTTATGGTACAGCGCTAGTTTTGCGAAATAGTTTACTATAACATCAGTATTTTCAACTCTCTCGGCGAACTGTCCAATCACATGGCGGAAGTATGAGTGTGCTGTCTTCATTGCTATAGGCTACGCTTGTTCTCTGAAATCGTTCCTTTTTTTCCATGCTTGAAGTCTCCAATGGCAAGTTATCCTTCATAAACTGTTTATCCTTACTAGTTTTTTTTGGTGTAACCACTGTTTTTCTTCTGTTAAAGATTTCTTTATCTGATTCCCAATTCTCTTTCTTAGGTTCCTCATAAACATTACGATTACCACATATCAGTTCAACTTCGAGACCCATGTATTTGATTTCTAGGTGGAATTAGCCATCGTAAATTGGTGTGATAGCTGTTAATTACTTGCAAACTCCGAGGCACCTAGCAGACAAATGTTTGTTATTTTGAATTTAAACGGTGGATTGCCTGGTTTTTCGAGCAAGTCTCTCAATAAGTCGGGAGAACTACAGTCCGCTCATGGCGACAAACGTGTTATGGTCCTAAGTCGCGAACTTTGTTTCTTGGCCAGACCTCTAAATAAAAAAAAATATATAAAAAAAACCACCTCGCGGAACACACATGATAAAATCAAATTTAAACATCTTCGCATGTCGTAAACTAATCAGTATCGGGTTGTTGCAGTCTTAGAAACGTTGCCCCTATGGTGTACAAATTCTTTTAAATCAAGGTCGTTGAGAGTTTTATCTTGAACTCGGTTCTCATGTCCACGGGATTACCCGGTACGCTGGGTTGGTTAGATCCGTGACTAGGTAGTTTTTTTTTAACACACCTGAACAACGATAACTCGTCACCTAATTTCTTATTTCTTAGATCGTGTATTCTTCCTTCAGTTTTAAACATATTTACGAGTCTTCCTGCTGATTGAGATCTGCCCTCCTCCCTGTCGTAATGTAAAGAGCAATAAATGAAAGGCGTGTTTCTAGTAAATCAACCCATCTGAAAGTTATACGACCTCAGGAGACGAATATCGTAGGTATAGGCTGTTCACGGTAAAATGAGAACTTTTAAAGCCCCGCTTAAGATTTACTTGTATACACGTTGTGTATTCCCCCGCCTTATGTTAAATTAACATTGCCTCTGGTCTCGTCACTTTATTCATGCGTCGGTCAAATGAAACTCTGAGATGTTTAAGAAAGTAAAAACTTTACAATCTGCAAATTTTTACACTTTGTTCAGTTAAAAAAAAAAAGCAGAAAGTGAAATAAATAATTTTAAGTCTTCATGAATGGCTACCTAACACTTTTTATTTGACGTTAGGGTATGGAACTACTTCCCATCCATCGTTACAAACTTTACTGGGCAAATGTCACTCAGTGCGCCCATTAGTATTTATATGCATGCGGAGGCAGTGACTTTTTTCTAAGGTTCATTTATAAAGTGCTCACTTTATCGTGAACAGCCTTTAGGAGCTGATACGCGCAAAGTGTCGTGTTCTTTGCCTGCGCCCCTCCTTCCAGTTTCCTTTTTTTTTTTTTTTTTTTTTTTTTTCCATCACCTTGGCGGCAGCGAGTGACAGCGGGATGGGTATGGTCGGGGACGTGACGGCAGTGGAGAGTGACACAGCGTGCTGGCAGATGCCTCACATGACGTTCCTTTGTTGAACCCACTCCCTCAGTTCACAAACGTCGCAAGAGATGGTTGGGGGGGGGGGGGGGAGGGTTCACGCACCGTCTAGCCCGGCGAAGGTTAGCGTTCGGGAGTTTTGGCGTGCCTGATGGCTGGAGATGTGTGCGATGGCAAGGGGAGGATGTTAGGAGCGTGGTGGTATTGTTATTCATGAGAGAGGGCCCCCCCCCCCCCCCCGAAGTTAGTCAGCTGGTCACATCCATCCCAGGGTCGGTCCGGGCGTTGATGAGGGCTCGTTCCAATTCGTCTTCCCTTCCTCTGTAGAAAACATTCCGCTCTCTCCATCCTCTCCCTCCCATACGGGGTTACAATCTTCACATTCTCGCCTCTCCCCTTATATCTTCCATTCTTCAGGCTGTTCTTAACACTCGTCCAGAGTCCTTTCGATTCCAGTTTATATCTCGTGTGCAGCTATTACTATCACGTATTCTATGTCATACAGCAACTGGTTTAGCATTACGTGCCGTAATTCCCGAATATTTTAAGAGCAAGATAATAAATAAACCCTGCTACAGGAGTGCCAATGTCTCCAGTTCGATGCGTGCCTACGTTGGAAGCAATCGGAAGGGAATTTTTTTGTCGCGTCCTTTGTTGTTCAGGTTATTATACGTAAAAAACAGTTATTGTTGCATTAACTACAGGAAACGTTATATATATATATATGCTCTTCACGGTAATGTGAGCACTTTTTAAGGCCCTTCCAAATTTTTCCTTTCATCCAATTTCCACCTTCCTGCTGCTTTTTAATGTAAGCATTGCAATGTGACCAATAAACACAGTGTATACATTTCACCACCCTTAAAACTTAGTGCCTGAGGCTGCAATAAGATATATTTATTAGTGGTCAATGACTGCTGGGAGGGTCTCAAAAAGTTCTCACTTTACTGTGGAAGAGCCTATAATTGTCTGCATACCGGGTAGGTAAATTTGGAGCCCAATTTAAGGTATAAAATGCATTTTTATTAATGGTTACTTTTTTTACTTTTGTTGTATACATGATTTAAGAGAGCGGGTTACTTCTAAAAAGACAAGAGATCGATGCCAATCCCACGAATTTGGGCGCGGTATGGAATATGAACAGGTTTATGAAACGTGCCCTTCCTCAGGTGCATCAATTATTGCCCAAGTTTGTGATTTTGACTACCATACGCGACGGCTAGCGCTACCATGAATCTATAAACTGCACATATTGACAGCAAAGAAGAAAAATGAGGCGTGCCCATTTATAGATAATATATACGTACATACATGTGCATGCACACACACATGCACACGCCCTCATCCCGTCTGGGTAACGAAACGCTGAAAATAGAACATGAGTATCGCCACTGAATTTATAATCTCGTCAAGAGGAAAATTTGTCATAGCTGAAAGCAAGGCCAATGGCTCCCGTGGAGAGAACAGTTAGTTGTCACAATAGGCAAGATGTTCTACTTGAAGGGTGCTGTACGCTGCCCTTGTCGAAGGAAGGTTAGAGTGGCTGCCCTCCAGTTGTTTCTCTGTGCACCATGTCTCAACAGCCCGTATGTTTAGACCCACTAGCGTCCCTCTGTGAAGCCAGGGGTGCACACTTTCATAGCGACTGTTGTGACGTGGAGACGGAAAACATAGCTCAGTTTCACTTTTAAATTATTAGCCAATTGGCGTATTGATAAACTGGATTTCGAAATTAGTCCATTGCTGCCTGTAACGTTTTTTTTGTTTTTGTCTTTACATGACACATAGTAACGTTATGATTGAATTCGTTGCTTTGGTTCCTGAATCTGCTTGTTATGCCCATCATGTAGGGCTATAAAAAATTTATTACAATTCTCGACTAAAACTACAACTAAAAGAAAACTTCACGATTTACGATATTTGTGGGCTGCGCTGGAAATTATGCGTATCAACAAAAAAAAAAAAAATTCCCTTCGTCTCTGATTTGTTCTCAGTTCTCCTCCATACCCTTCCCTCACTCCCTCATGTGGCCTTCCAAGGAGCGTATTTGTACTAATAGAAAGTGAGTTACTGGCTGTGGTTGCTGGAAGCTGTTGCACGCGCGAGCTTTGGACACCCCTGTGGTCGGAACTGGAGTACTACGTTAGCGTCCGGGCTAGAGGAGGAGGAGGGAGAATGTTTTGTGCCCCCCTGCTGTGGCGGGGGAGAGTGGCAAAGACAGACTACCAGCAGCAACACGCACGCACACACTTGCTGGACCACTGCAATGGGAGAAGGGGCCTAAAGGAGATACTGTTCTTTTTTTTTTACCCTGCCCTTAAGGGTGGCAGCTTTCCCGTTGGTGTGGTATCTGTGCCATGGGAGCAGTGTTGCCAAATGCGTCTTGGCGCCTTTTCGGGTTAGCCAAGGGCACCAGAGAAGTTCCCTGGGGTGGACAGACCACACTGGCCAGCAGTTTGATTTCTTGTCTTTCCTCTTTTTGTTCTGGCTTCTCTGTTGCGCTTTCGTAAGGAAGCCGTTCTACAACCGCAACACTGCTCAGCTGAAGTGCGAAGGCTTAATTTATATAATTATTTACATAATTACATTTCCTCCGCACAATGCACACAAGTTCTAAGCTATGAGTTTCTCCTAAGTGTATTTCGGCGGAATAAAACTCTTGAGCAGTCATGAACCCCATTCAGTTAGCGAGACTTAGATTTGGATGTTTAAATGAATAACGCATTTTCTTTTGAAAATTATGCTGATTTCATACCTTTTCTTCATTTGGTATGAATCCCATTAAGTTTTGTCAACCAACGTTTCCGGATTTTATTTCACCATCTTTGGCACGTTTTAAATAGTTATTCGCAGGCCTTGGGTTCGATATAGATTGGAATCTGAAGCATTGTTAAGTAGTGACTTTGTATTTTGGTCAATGGGATCGAAGAGGTTAGTGTAGAGCATGTAAATTTGTTTTTCTCGTAATCATGAAATACGGCTTGATTTTACTCAGATAGTTACCTACAGGTTACCTGATGGTCGAAAGTTTTGATTCTACGCGTGGATGACGTTTTCAGGCGAGCCGTCAATTACATCTGGGAAGATAACAAGCGATATTTTTTTTACCCCCGTCGTTTTCATTGTGCTAAAATACGTATGTTAGAAAACACTCAGTTTCTTTAGGAAGAAACCAGTCACTCAGTTGTTGAGTCAAGCGACGTATGGCTGTCATAACGCCGCCGACAAGATTTACAATCCTTACACAGTCGTCGACTTGAGTAGATTCGCGTGGTCCATTGGTCGGGAATCGATGTATTTGGACGGCGAATTGAAGCACCATCATCGTTTCGATACCAGCCCACTCCACCCCACCACTACCCTCCAGCAGCCTCTTCTGAAGCGTTGAGTGGATGTTCTTGGAAGAGGAATGGTATGTGACTGCGGGAAGAGTAAGCTGTCCCGAGGGATTTAGTGCCTCGTATTTCCCTCCATCCCAGCCGTCCATTTAAATTTTGGCAACACTGTATTGGTCGGCAAATCCCGTTCCTCTGCGCTCTTGGACATTCCTTTGTTTCTTCCTCCATTCCCTCAGCTCCCCTTCCAACCATGGATACCCCTGTTGTTCACAAAAGGAAAATGGATGGGCCACATTCTTTCAAGGGACCTTTTACTCTGCGTCTTTTGTGATGTGTGGCTGGGAAATGGTTCGCCCAGATCTGCTAGCGCTGGCGGGCAGAAAGGGGCGGGTGGGACTGGCATTTGCATACTCCAAGGTCACACTACAGACACAGAATACTGAAGAATACAGAAGTGAAATAGCCACTCGCTTCCCGAGTGTCACTGGCTAGCAACGTGTCGGCACGATGTTGGCCTATCAGCAAGCGCCTGCGGAATGCGATGGCGCAACACCCTGTAGCGAAACAGACACAATGCATAGCCTCGCGCAGCCAATCAGAGAGTGGGCACGCACACATCAAAGAAGCCATCACGTCATTTCGCCTCTGTGTAGGTATTTACTTTGTGCTACAGACTAGCGACTTACATAACGCTCTATTCCATCTACCACGTCCGTAGAAGACAGGTTTGACACTAGCCTATCTAACAATATTAGCGATTCGACCCCCGTTATTGTCTGATTTAGTTCATGCAGTAGCCTCAGAGCTCTAAGCAAACCAGTGCTGCTAGCGTTGTTGGCATAGGGATAACACCATAGAGTTATGCACTTCATTTTCCCATTTTAAGAAAAAATCACAATTCCCCTCCCTCCATCTAGCCATGTCAAACAGCACTACCTCGGTAGCAGCGGTCTGTGGCCGAGTTTATGAACTAAATGGGTCGATATGGGCGTCAACTTTTCAAGCTAGCGTCCCAGACCTGTCTTCTACTGCCGTGCCATCTAACAAGGCGAGATCTTGTCAGCCAGTGTGCGGTAACACGACACACACGAATTAATGAAAACATGGCTATCCTGACAGTCGTGCTCACTAAACAGCTTCCATTAGTGTGATAAACTAAACTTCGTGCTAAAAATAATAAAGTGTGTGTTTTAAATTAATTTTAACCGTGCTTGATTATTTCGCATATGTCCTCTCTTCTCCAGGCTCTCTTATCAGTTTCACCATCGCCACGTGCTTGCTTCAGCATAAATTCGACGAGCTCGTAGACCTGCCGCAAGGTATTTTCCAAATATTTCTACCCTAATTTTACGCAGTGTATTTCAAACCCAAGTCGTTCAGAGCCAATATGAGACGAGAAATTAACTTTAAAAAATATGTAATTACCACTTTTGAGAGAGCGTAGCCGACTGTACTCGCGCTGCGATCTGTTGATCAGTTCGCCCCAGCGCGTTTTCAAATTGATGCCTTCCTGCAAAGCGACTAGCTTGGAATGTGTAAAATACAAATAGAATGAATGCTCAGAGTTTTACATTTCCCATGAACTCTGCGTATTTTTTGAAGTGGCATATTTCCGCGTTCAGCGATTCTGCCAGCTAATAATTTCCTGCTTTTCTCAAAGGCGGCTCGGCATTTTGTCGTTTGGCTGCCACTGACCAAACAGCCACATCAAGGCGATAAAAAAACGTTATTTAATTATTAAAAGTCATGCGTCGTTTTGTGGTGGAATCATATTAAGGACAAATAATAAGTATGTTAACGGAATATATTGCCATACAGTTGCGCCCGGTACCACGGTTAATCTATAAATAGCCTCGTTGCATATGCAAACTTTGAAACCCAATCTCATTTCAATAACGAGCTTACAAGACTTAAATTGCGAAGTACTGTATTGGTATTAATTGAAATATGCTGTTTGGTAATTTACCCGAATTCCTTTTATACTTTTACGTTGTAATTTCCTGACAAATATTTTCTTTTTTGCACACGTTTCTATGTTTACTTCAATGGAATAGCTATTTATAAGAATATATTTATATAGCTACTCATGTATAAAAAAATTGACATTTGTTCATTGATACAAAGACAAATTGATCAGCTAATTACATCGTGTAAATTTACATTACAGCTATTACTTGATTCACCAGTTGATGGCGGAGGGATACGTAAGCGGAAACTAAACATTGGCGTTATTCTCGCTGAAATTTCAAAGTATTGTTTCGTATCTGGAATGGAACGCAGTATTGGCAAGTCCCAAGAATCCGTCTCGGTGATCTACACGCCTGTTCGAAAACACCAGATAATATCCCTAGTAATTTGCTTGAAATTAAAATTTTTTGTCCGTTTTCTTAATCCACTTCTTATGAAACATAGTATTCGTTATCTAAATTACTGATTTTTTTGCAAGAGTTTTCAGTAATTAAAATATGGGAAGTGCGACACCCTAACAAGGACTCCTTTGTCATAATTTTATTAAAGTTTTTTTTGGCAGAAATTTGATGCTGCACACAAGCGCATCACAAAAAAAATAAAAGCAAATTTTTATAATAAAATTATATTTCTACGGCATCATGTAACTGTCAACAAAAATTTCCCGAAATAGAAGCCACGCAGTGTTGAGTTTCGTCAATTATGATAACTACTTTTACGTTCCGTTGGCAGCAGCTGTTGACCTAGGCGAAATGGCGAAAGGAACGGGGAAGATGTTGCCACACCTCACGCACACACGCACACAATACGCAGCATATATGCGTGAGTATCAACATGTTGTTGGCCCCCCCCCCACCCTCGCACGTAATTGACAGTTCCGGCGATGTTATGGACTAATTCCCGAAAGCGCCAATTAAATTGTCGTTATTGCGAAGCCAGCAAACCCCCCCCCCCCCCTTTTCCGCCTGCACGCAACTGCCCCGCTGGCGGCGCTGCCTAAAACACTCGCTCGTTAGGCTGCGGGCCACGCACCACAGGTGTCGGCGAGAGCCGGGGTTGCTGTCGACCACTCTTCAATCACTAGCGCTGATGGCGTCCCCAGCGCCGCCTGCCCCCCTGTGTTGACGGCAACCCATTGAGGCGGCGCCTTCGTGAACATTCCGACCTCAGTTCCAATCCCGACCCGGCCAGGATTTCCGTGCTCTCCCGAAAGAAAAAGAAAACTCTGTGTGTATATGCTGGGATTGATCCTTACTATAGGCTGTTCACGGTAAATTGAGCACTTTCGAAATCCATCTCGTTTGGAATAATAGTCAATAAATATATGTTAGTTTAGCCTTGCACGTTAACTTCCAAGTGAGGCGTAATATACATACTGCGTTTATTACTTACATGGTAATATTTATTTGAAAAGGTGATTAATGGATAAGAATTGCCTGAAAGGAAAAAGTAACTAAGGCCTCAAAAGTGCTCACTTTAACAGCCTATACACGCCTGTGGCCGATTCCTTACCCACGCCCCTGCATCACAGAGTAATTTGTTCCGTCTCTTGATGACTTGGCTGTTGACGAGACGTTAATCCAACATACCCACCTGTATTGACGGCCGACGTGGGTCTGGGATCTGGGCGGCACCTGCTGTGGGAGCGAAGTGAGATATGGATGGAGCAACGATGGAATGCAATTGCGGTTAGGGGGCGGTGGATCCCACCAAAAAAGTTCCTGTAAGCGGCAGCATCCGCTACGTTTCCCTCGTAGAAAAAATCAGGCGTCACCTTCCGTTGGGATTCGAGGGAGATTTGGACGGCGCCCGTCGTGGGGCCGAAGTGAGATAAAAAATGAATCAACGACAGAATGCAAGGGTAGAAGGGTAGGGGTTCAAGTATCTTGAGAAAAAGCGACAACTATGCAGCGTCCGCCACGTTTCGCCCATGCGAAAAATCAGGTGTCGCCCTCCGCTCAGATTCGAAACTATATCGCCTTGTTTCTCTATCCACAAGGTAGCTGCTCCCCTTATGGTACTTAAGGCTGGGCGAAGAGATTTGGGCGGCTCGTAACATCGAGGTCTTGCGAGCCGATGAGGGTGAAATCAGATGAGTATGGAGCAGCGCTGGAATGAAAAGGCGGGGGAAACGGGAGATCACCGAGAAAATTCGCTGACAAGCGGCTTCGTCCGACACGATTCCCACATACGAACATCAGGAGTGAATCGGCTGGGGATTGAAGCCGCTTCGCCTACGGGATATAGGGCCCTAATGATACAGATCAGTCGATAGTGGGGCGTCACTTCTCGTCGACAGGCGAGGTCATTAGAGACGGAGCAAGTTTCTGAGAGGGGCTGGCGCGGGGAAGGGATCGGCCAGGGCCATTAGAAAGAAACAATTACAACATTCGCCTGGAGTGACGTAGGGAAACCGTAGGAAACAGAAATCAGTATGGCCTTGCCTGGATGTGAAGCCAGGTCCTCCCAAATGTAAGTCCAAAGTTTCACCACTTCAAAACCTCGCTCGACGTTGTTTCGTTAGCGTGGATTTAGTTGCCCGTGTAGTACAGCATTCTCCCGGTTCCCACGGCATTTTAGGGTCCACGGTGTCTGAGCAGTTAGACTGATCGCCCCCCAACAAAATGAACCGGGTTCTGTCCCCGGCCGGGTCACTCCCGGATTTTATGCTAGTGGGTCTATTTGTCGGCGGATTTTCTCGGGGACTCCTTTTTTCCATTTCATTCCGGCGGTGCTCCACTGTCACTTCATTTCACCCTCATCGGCTCTCAAGACTTCGTTGTTAAGAGCCACCCAAATCTCTCAACTCAGCCGACGGCGTTTTGCTGTATCGGCGCTGCTGTTGAAGTATGGTGCCTATATATGTGTGTGCACATGCGCCCTCGCCACCGGACTCAAATCGATTAAAAATACCCGGTGGGTCGGCGGGGGAGAAGAGAGGTCGACGCGGCGCGCAGATGGTGGTCGTCGCTTACAACGGCGATGCGAAACGCTTCGCGCCGCTAATTGATGTGCGCAGTCGTAAAGCGTGCGTGCTATCTTCGGCGTTAATTGCGACGTCTGGAGGAGGCTCTTCGCCCGGGACAAACATTGCAGCGCGCAGATTTCACGGGGCTGCGGCGGCCAACGTCCCCTTTGAAGTGCTCCCGCACCGCCGCCGACAAGACAATCACCCTCGTGCTGCTCGCAGTCCCCGAGCGTGCACTCTTCTGTCCGCCAGCCGGAGGTGCGACAAGTCACTGTCGTCCTTTCCACGGTTCCTCCAGCCATTGACGGTGGTTTCAATATTCGCTGATGGTGGATAGTAGCTTATACTAAAAGGAGTACAGCTATGTCCAGTGGGTAAGTGTGTGAAAGAATAAGCCAAGTGTTGGAAGTGGACATGGGTCTATGTGGGTCGGGATCCTCCCACTCCCCCGGTCTGAGTTCGTCGGTGCCCATGGAAAACACAAGGCAGGAAACAAAAGGAGAACGATAAAACTCTGGATGGCGGATGACCCTAGTGGCTAAGGAGGGTCCAAGAAAAGCTATAAGCATGTCATTTCAGTTTGAAACTTTACAATATGATGGAAGCCTGGAGGGTACTCTCCCCTGAGAAGGGTCGACACAGTGGGTGGTGACATAGTTCCGGCACTGTTCTGGAGAGACAGTAGAGGAAGGGTAGTCCCTCGGCCTGATCGCGGGTTCCTCTGGTTGCGGAGGTTGGATTTGTCTAACTGGGATGTTAGCTCAATGCACATTCGTGCTGATTGAGCGTATCTCAATCCTTTCCCTTGGAGGAGATTCGTCGGCGAGTTGCTGTTACACTCCATTTGGAGGTCGGGTACTGCCGTTTGGCGAGTATTCCCCCAAAATGGCGACCGGGAAGCGGCTATGCCGTAGCGTCGGTAAAGATGACAATTCAGGATTTTCACGTACTAATATTCTTGAAGCCGTATGTTGTGTAACTACACACCTGAAAAGAAGCTTTGCACCACCGGTAACTACATAGAATATTCGCTGGGACAGTATACGAATGACTAAAAGCTATCCGTCGAGCTGACCTGGTATTCTGTGCAAAATTCCTTTTTGAGGTGTTAAATAGAACGAATGTGAGAACTATTAAAATCGGCACGTGAATATGCTGGCGCATAGAATTTATATATTGACGCCCATAACTCTGAGCAATTCACAAGTTTAACTATATCTCTACGACCACCGCAGTATTTCGTTGCCAGCAGTTAACCTCTAACAAAATATAATTAAAAACCAGTCGACGACAACTAGTAGCGCCCACACTTGACAGCTATAGCTGGGCCTATTGTTAACATCCGGACAAGCATGATTTTTAATCGGAAAACGTACGTGTATCTTTGCGCACGCACCTTCAGCATATAGGGAAAAAAAAAAAAAAAACCCTTCACTTATTTATTTATATACGACATGTTTATACACTGGCCGTTTCACAGATGTACTCTTCATATTACATATAAATAGTTCATTACAACACTGAGAAACTTTTATATATTTTTCGAACACACAGGCCTAAAGAGTCGAGATTCTCTCGTAGGTGAAATGTCATATATATATATATATATATATATATATATAGTCTTGCTGTAATTATGTCCAGGAACACCCCCATATCTAAAATTGGCATCGTACATTTTTATTATTTCAAAAAACATTTGCCATGGTGTACTGAGGTTACTCCTCGACTTTTACTTTACCTAAACTAAAACTAATTGCGAAACGCCGTTTTTTTTATTCGGACAATTATTTTATGTGCTTTATTTGTGCGTTGATATGCACGAGCGAACTGAGAATAGGGCTAGTCATTAAATAAATAACAAGTTGTCGGCATAAAAAGACGCGACGAAGCCGTGCACGCACCTCATCTCTAACTAAGCGTGAACCTTCCTTTGGCTCAGCGCTCGTGTAAACAGTCGTTACGGGAACAATAGCTCCTTTTTACCCATACCGTTTTTTTTCTGCTGATGTTCCGCTAGCGGTGGCCTGCAGTGGCGTGCAGTTGGAATGTAGTAGCGGAAAGAGGCCAGCCAGCATTCCCCCATTTCCCCCCCCCCCCCCCCCGAATTAAAGAGAGTCTTTTGCAGCCTCCATTAAGATTTCATCCTTTGAGAAACCATTCCGACCCAGTGTACACAGTTTTGTACATAAAGCGTACAAGTTGCTTAAAGACTCGGGGTCTTTTACCAACGAACGACAGTCACGGCACGACTGTGGAAGGGTATATTCGGGGTGCTTCCAGGTGAACATCGGATACTACTGGTAACCCAAGGGACAGCTTGACTACTGCATTAAATAATGTAATGAGAAACGCGTACTGGAATTTTATTCTTCCTCGCCATACTGTGCTGACTGGTATAATGTAGCAGGATACAAAGGTCAGAATTTTTTGTATAGACTATTCACGGTAGAGTAAAACAAATATCACTTCCCATTAACGGTGTATATGATACCGTACACAATCGTAGGCTCTCGGTTAAGTTCGAAGCGAATTTTGTCAAATAGTTCCAGGAGCGAAGCTAATGTTTAGGTTTTATGCATACTGAAGTACGGACATACCAATTAGTAATACATTTACATTCCTGACAATGTCACGGCTTCACATGGATGGTACGTGAATCAAGTGATCAGGTCCATGTTAATGTTAATTTTACCTACATGTGACGGAAGGGCACCAAATGAGAAGAAAAGAAGATTCTCATCAGGGCTTTCAAAAACGCGCAATTAACAGTAAACAGACTACACTGAACTGTGTTACTTAATGTACATAAATAATTATAGGCTGTTCACAGTACAATTAGTACTTTACAAAGCCCTGCTTAAGATCTACTTGTGTGCACATTGTGTATTCTTTCGCCTTTGTAAAATAAACATTGTCATGAGCCTCGTCACTTTATTCATGTCTCAGTCAAGTGCAACTATGAAACCATTACATAGGAAAATGTTTTGCAAATCTGCTCATTTTTACATTCAAATCATTAAAAAATCTATAAGTGAAAGAAATAATTTATCACAAATGATTACCTGGACACTTTTTGTTCGACGTTAACATGGAACTACCTTCCATTCACCGTTACCAACTTTACAGGGCGCATGTCCCTCAGTTCGCCCGTTAAATTATGTGCAGGTGGGGATAGTGACTTTTTTATAAGGTTGATTTCAAAAGTACTCACTTTATCGTGAACAGCTTTTAAACGAGATTTAGCTTGTAAATGCAATGAAAAATAAAATAGCCCATCCGTTAATTTTACAACCTCGTCACGGCCGAGATTGTGTGGACGTAAAAAATTAATAGGCTGAGATCTCGTCGAGGGCATTTGTGGACTAGGAGCAAAAAAAAAAAAAAAAAAAAAACGGCAGCTTTCCGCAAAATAAGACGCAGTTAGAGGTGGGAGAAGAACTTGATGGTAAACAAAATCGTGAGGACGGATGCGTGTCAAAGGACACCCTTGAGCATACGTGGCACCCACGTTTAGGTGCCTGCCCTATTATTTGACCATTACTGCTGCCCCCTCCCCCCCTCATCTATCAACCATCCTAATACTACAGCCCTAACGATGCGTGTTGTGCAGGCGGAAAAGGAAGGGGCCGTCGACGTATTGCCTGCTCGCGGCCAGATCAGGGAGGTGTACAGAAGCGGAACAGTCGCTTATAACCGTGAACTCCAGGCACACGCGCCAGCGCAGTGACGTCACTGGCTAGCAACGCTTGAGAGACACTGTTCACCAGTGGTGAATGTTCTGGTGTGCACCTGTGTAGGTACACCGGTTGAGACAATGTCCGAACATCGGGTTGTTTATATATTTTGGTTACGAATGCAAATGAATAAATATATATCTGCATTGCGAAATAATTTTATAATACAGGAAACCCATACTATTAAAAATTTGCTAACGTATTTATCTATAGAATAGGCTGTTCACGGTAAAATGAGCACTTTTGAAAGCCCTGTTTAAGATCCACTTGTATGCACATTGTGTATTATTCCGCCTTATGTAAGATTAACATTGTCGTGGGCCTCATCACTTTATTCATCTTGCCTTGCCATGACACTTGGGTTTGAATCCAGATGTGCTTAGAACACACCTGTAAGACTAAGACAAGACTTACACAATTAACAAAAAAATTGTAAACATCCCTTTCTAAGAGTAAAAATGATTAATAATATGAGTATATAAGAAGTAACATCTATCACACATTGTCTTCTCCCACTGCGGTTATCAACAATTGCCAAAATGTAACCAAATATAAATTATTTTGTACCAAAATTCCTGACAGAATGGGTATCAGCCATTTTATTCCAACGCAGAAACCGTCGCCAAAATGTATTGGCAAACACCGGTATAAATTATTTAACTACGTTTAAGCATAGATTGATGTCTTATTATCAAAGATCGACATTGAAATACCATCTCGCGGAAAGCCGCCTTTTTCTGAAAACGCACACCTAACCATTAACTTCACGTACGATTTCATCCCTTTTTTGCAGTACCAACTGCTCTGTCTCCAGTAATTTAAAAAATGGGAAACATTGGACTCGGAACGAAATGATGACTACACATATCTTAATTTTTAAACCTGCTACCAATAGTTAATTACAGTAGTCATTTGTTTGCGGCGTCATTACAAGTTGAGCTGCGCAGAAACGATGAGAGTTCGTTATTCGCGGCTGCTACCCGCGCAGAAACCCAGTCTCACATTCTTGTTTATAAGAAGTGTGGCAAACAGTGATTCAAGGCTGAACTCGCCCTCGGGGACCATACAGTAAACAAACACGATTTTCAAACGTCTGTGCCGCAGTGACGTCAGGAGTTGTGGGAACACAGTCGGCTTCCAATTAAAGCGAGTGAAGAGATTTCGACGGCCCTTAACACCGAGGTCTTGAGAGCCGATGAGGGTGATTCAGGTGAGTATGGAACAACGCCCGAATGAAAGGGAGGGGGAAAACTGGAGATCCGCGAGAAAACCCGACGAACAAGGGCATCGTCCGGCACGTTTCCCAAAAGCGAAAATGCATAATTGATCTAAACGCAACTGAAAATTAGCACAACCAAATTACATGAATTATAACCCAGAAACTCGATGCCGATCACAAAGGCTGCTGTCACCACTAGATTTTGGATACGAGAAGTTATTTCCTTGGTGACTAGATGTCATCGGTGTATCCTACCACGTCGTGAGCTTTTGAACAATGGTTCAGTAAAGTATGAATATGTTGAGTGTAATTTTCAGTGGCGCGTTACTTCCTTGTGATTACGTGCTGGTTATTTTTCATACTTAGGCCTACACCCATTGTTATGCTACTTAACAAATGTGTTAGCTATACTTGCGTTCACAATAAAGTGAGCATTTTTAAAATTAACCTTGCCTGCATGTATACATCAACGGGCGCAGTGAGTGACGTGCGCCCGATAAAATTGGCAACGATGGATGGAAAGTAGTTCCATTTCTTAATGTCGAATAAAAAGTGTTAGGTAACTATTTGGGATAATTTAAATAATTTATTTCGGTTTCTGTTTTTTTAATGCATCAGATGTGTAAAAAAAAAAAAGCAGATTTATAAAAAAATTTACTTGTGTAATAATTTTGCAGTTTCACTTGACCGACGCATGAATAAAGTGATGAGGCCCAGGGCAATGTTAATTTTTCATACGTTTGAAGAATACACAACGTACATACAGGAAAATTTAAGTAGGGCTTTCAAAAGTGCTTATTTTACCGTGATTATCCTATAGATTAATGTATTCACTAACTACCTACAGGACTTATGGCATAAGCGTACAACGGTCTCTGAAACTTTGACTTGTGACGTACGCTAACCCATTTGATCGTAATTACAGTGTTTATATTATTTATAAAATATAATGTTGAGAGTATTTGCCACTGTAATTCTAGATTATTTTTTCAAATGCCGGGAAGTGATGCGATCGATAAGGTAGGACATCTGCATCCAGTCAAAAACTCCCCCTAGCGTAGTGTTAATAGATACTACTACAGTGGATGTATACGTATGCATGTAACGCACAGTGACTTCAAGACTTGCCCCCTAAAGCCACGCATTTGTTCGTATACATTTCCTTGTTACAGAGTGGCGAAATCAGAATTAGGTCCGGAACGGAAAACCAGGCGGCGTGCTAAATCATTCAACGAGTGAGCATTTCTTGAGATTAATAGATGTCGTTTATAAAGGAAAACAAAAGTCGTGGCTGAGAGAGGCAAATAAATACGGCGTGCTCTGGTTTTGTCCATTAATTACTTTAAATTAGAAAAAAAATAGTCGGGAAGCAAGTTGAGTTCCATAAGTGGTAGTGTGGACAGCTCGGGATTTTTTCTCAGGCGCTGTTTCATTGCCTGCTCAGTATGGGGATAGGAGTGGAATACGAAATAGTTGCCGACCTGAAGTTTTTTATTCCGCTACTGAATCGCTTATTCGGACAGGCTTATTGCGGTCAAAAAACTTGCCCCTGAAGAATCCGGGTCTGTCGGCGCAAAGTGAATGCAGCTTTTAATTAGGATGTCGAGTTCTATTAGCCATCTATCTGGGAAGACATGCATCCGAATTATGGCGGCGTGGATTCGTAAATTGAGCCACAAATTCAATGTAGGAAAGTGACAAACTGTGCGTACAAAATGAGAGATATAATAAATTCAACTGCATTAAAGCCGCGAGCACACGTGCCCATAAATTTTTTTCTTGTATTTGTTAGGATCGTTCACGTTTGCTCTGAATGATTCTTCGGTATCCTCAAAGATTATGTATGACGTTGCAATTAAGGCTGTTATCAGGACATTAAATAAAACAAGATGCCCAAGAGCCTCATATGAAAAAAAAACTTGTAATCAAACGTTTATAAAGATCGTTAACCTTTTTGAAATACTGAGTAAATGTTGAAGACTAATTTGGAGCTAAAAGCATGAAGCGGTGCAGTGGAAATATCTAAAACATTGGATTTGAATTTTTTAATAACTGCATAAAACTTTATTTAGGCTACATAGTCGTGATTATAACACAACTATGCCTGTTCAGATTTGTGTGGCAGTAATGAGTACTTTATATAGATATTAATTAATTTTTCTTCGGTGATTATAATATATGGCCCATTCATGGTTACTTCCAACTTTTCTGAAGCCTCATTGAAGTTCTACTTTCGGGCTATTCCTCCGCCTCGTGCAAAAAAGATCTGTTCTGAGGTCGTATTCGACTTGGTACTTATAGTTTACTAAAAGGCAATGTGATCAGAATCAGTCGACTAAAATGATGACGTAATTGGTATTTTAGTATTTAGCTTTTAACATGTAACGGAACTTACTAGAAGTGCTGAATTACCAAACCGCAACCATTCTTGAACAAGTGACTAGCTATAGACGTCCGAATCGAACGCTACTAAACACTAAAATACTAATCTACCAAACAGTCAATTTGAACACGTCATAAGTCAGTACAATCACACCAAAGGGACAACGCACCTTATTTGTGCACAATGAATTTGATAATATTTTGCATGAGAACTATTTCTTACTAGTAATTGCCATCACAATTGTTTTCTCTTTGTTTTCATTAATGTTTATTATTGATGAAATATTACAATTTTTAGATAAAAATATTAAGTAAACGTAAATAATAATAATAATAATAATAATAATATGTTAACAGACGCTTAAAACGTTTGTGACAAATGACATATTTAGGAAACTAACCAAACACTCCCTACATGGTGTGAATTTTCAAAGGTTTGATGCAAGAAGCGTGAAAATCTTGCGAGTAGACTATACTAACGATCAAAGAGACGATTTAGCCTATGAATGAATGCTCTCTCACAACTCCTTCTTTTGCAATACCCATCCATCCGGCGATTAATCGTGCCGCAGTTCGTTATAAACACGTGAGATTAGGTACTTACTATATTAGCTATTTCTTTTTTCTGTTATAAAACAATGCACTTCATGTTCTTCGAAATGATATTTCTAAGGACTTCAATAAAGGTGAAATTGATTTTAGCGCTATAAAATCTTGTATAGGCTGTTCACGGTAAAGTGAGCACTTTAGAATTGAACATTAGAAAAAAGTCACTGCTCCTGCATGCATATATTTCAATGGACACGCTGAGTGACATTACCCAGTGAAGTTAGTAACGATGGATGGAACGTAGTTGCATATCTTAACGTCGAATAACAAGTGTTAGGTAACCATTTCTGATAACGTTCGCATTCTGTTTTTTTTTAATGCATGAAGAGTAGAAATGAGCATATTTGTAAAATATTTACTTTCTTAATAATTCTACAGTTTAATTTGGCCTACATGAATATAGTGATGAGGCCCAAGGCAATGTTAATTTTATAAAAGGTGGAGGAATGCACAACGTGTATACAAGTATATCTTAAGCAGGGCTTTCAAAAGTGCTCACTTTACCGTGAATAACCTACAGGTATAGCAGAATGTTCTTGACTTATTCTTTCTTATGTTATCTTGTTTGTTATGCTTTTGATATAATTGTGAAATTTTTATATTTGAGATGTGCTGTATTGACTGTATCAGAAATTATAGTTTTTTTTATAACTTTATGTATAGTTATTTGTAAAGTGTACTTTTGCAAACTACGTTTAAGATATATATGACTAGTTCTATATCCAGAAGCAACTGGCTTCACATTGGATCCATGGAATGTAAACAAAAATAAATATAAATATGTATATAAATAGTTGCGTGCCAACATGGCTTTAGCTCTCCCGTTCTTCAACGCAGCGAGTCGCGCAGGCGGATGAGACAGTAGACAGGATAGGACAGTCCAGTCCTACTATGGATAACGGGACCAAGCTCGTGCAACGTGTCACTACAAAACAACGTGATATTTCGTGAAAACTATTTTTTTATATTATCATGCTAAAGCGGGCTGTCCCCCCCCGGGGTTGTGGACTAGGCGGTCGAAGCGACCCCCATCTGTTGCCAGCTGCCGCTTGCTTTGTCGCGCGAGGAGGATCCCTGGCGGCCCGGCCCGTCTCTGGCCCGCGGCGCGGCGGGGAGGTCTACCCACGGACCGAGGCCGCACGCACTACCATTGTGCGTAGCTGACCTTCCGAGCTTCTTCCAGGCCGGGCCGTGTCATTTTGCGGTCGACCCCCGCCCCCTCGCATGTAGCGCCGCAGACAGCTATAGCTACTTCACCGTGGTTTCTCCGACCTAGGCCACCTTCCTCTTTCTGCTGACAGTCAGTGGCGTGTGGTGAACTGTTGCAAAGTAAGCTGGCGTTAGCTCATCTGTGCCCTGCATCGTTGCTCGTTAATTTACACTTCCGCCGTTAAAACAGTGGCTCGGCAGGTGTTTAAGGGAGCTTAGGCCCTGTCTAGTCATTTTTCTTGATTTTAAGCCAAACATTATATTTAAGGATATAAATGAAAATTTTGGGACCGCCATAGCATGACTGAGACTTTCCTTCACGCTTTTCAATTGTCAAAAGCCTCACTGCCTTTCTTATTTTCTTACTTGGAGCAGTCGAGGTAAAATAATCGATTACATTTCGGGAGCGTTTCCAGAGGTCATAATAGTTACAGCAATCTACCTAAATTTATTTCAGGGAACGCATTGAGTTATATTTTATGCTATGTCGTCGAGGAAAATCCATACAAAATCCGCGTTTGCAGCTGGTAACTGAAAATAAAAAAATCAAAGATGGCGGGGCCTGATCACCCTTAACGGGTCCCTTGTCTGCTCGCTTGGGAATGGTCGAAATACGTTCAGTTCCCCCAGGCTGCACAGTGGTTACTGGCTCCTGCTGTGTGCGCCGAGGATGTACAGCAGTGACCAAGAACCACCTTACCTTGCAACGATTCTCCACATGCAACTGACTGTCAGTAGACGAGACTGGTCGACGAGAGTTCCTTTATTCACCGACGCTGCTGATGAGACACTGACGAGACATACATTCAAACACTAAAATATGAGACATCCTGAGTGACATGGCCTCGTAATTTAATTTAGTACACAGCCAGTACTGGAGAAAACTTGGCGAATAGCGCTTGACAATCCTACTTGGAAGAATAACACTTCATTAAGGGGAAGCACAACTATTCTCCGCGACACCGAGCTTTCTTTCGTCGTACCTGGATAATCCTTTTTAGCCTAATCTTGATACTAACACCCGCAATGTATCGTTTCCTCTGCAGTCACACCTTTCCTGACATATGTCGGTATTTAGTAAGATGACGTGTCCCTGAGCTAAGAAATGCTCATAAAATTTCAAATTTTGCTCTGAAAACAAATGAAAATTTATTTTTAATCGATTGGCCTTTTTTATTTTTATTCGTTTAAAAAGTGAACTGATTTTGGCGAGAATCCTTTAGGTAGTTTCGTAATAACCTGCAACCGTAATTCTCTCTTTGCTGATAAGTTTTTGAGAATGCGTGTAATCAATATATACTAGGTTTAGTGGCGTGGCAGGCCAAATAGTAGTGATGTAACATTATCTCTGATAAAGAAACAGCAATCTTAAAGCATTCATGAGTTATATGTGCAGGCGACTATAGAGCATACAGCAATATAACAACCAAAAAAAGAACCGCAATGGGGTGTGCGGAAACTTATTTCCGTTATATTTTCGTTCCTATTCAGCATATCTCATGGAACTTGTAAAAATGTTACATTAAAAAAAATAAGTACATTAACTTAAGGACAAACACGTGACAAAAACTTGGGAGACGAAACCGAAAGTGTTTTTCAAAAATGTTTACTTATATGGCAAGCTATCTGATTATATTAATAATGCGGTGAGAAATCATTTAGGTAATGGTGCGGTGTAAAATTTTTTAGCGTAACGTCTTGCGTTCATGCTTTGTATTAGCACAATAATGGTTTAAAAGTGGAGTTCAGAGAAAAGAAACACTGGTGATGCACATTATGCGGGGTACTTATCCGGTTCCGGCTGTGTAACGGTTTAGCACAAGGCTACCAAGGCGCGGGTCGTTGATTCGAGTCTGACTTTGGGCATGTAAGTGTTCGATTCTAGTTCAGGCGAGAGCTGAAAGCGGTGGGGTTAGTGTTTTATCAAGAACAAGTAACATCGGGCCTGCTTTACTCGTAATGTTGAATTTGTATCGAATTAATATACTTTCCAGCTTACGTATTTTGGTAAGCATAGTTCTTCCGGAATTACGTACCATCTATTTTGTATTACTATTTTTTGCTAGCATTGATTAATAAAATCCATGTACAAAAATTAGATACATGTTTGTAAAAGCTGGTGTAGTATTAATTTTTTTTTTTAAATTTAGTATGTTTTGCTACTTGTAAATGTTGTTATGTGAGTAGGTACGCACGCGTGATCATTTATTACATTATTACACTTGTATTACATCAGTCCTATAAAGAAAAATACGTCGAAATTAAAACTATTCATAATGCTGAAGATCTTAACATGGACAGTTGTTGTACGTATAGACAGAAGCCACTGGAAGTTTCGAAAAGCGAGAGGCCCGTATCTACACTTTGTGGCCTGTGATCGACGTTGACGCCGTTTTATTACCTCGATGGACTATCTGCGGCTGCCCTTGGCGTTATGGAAAAGGTTTTTGAAAGGGCCGTGGGGGAAGGGGGGAGGGGAGCCGCCGGGTCGATACGACCATCAACGATTCTGTCTCTGCGTGCTGTGTAGTAAATATAAAGACCGACATAAATGTCATTTGTGTTTATTGAGCAAAGTTATTATAGTCTGTCACATTTATCACAGGAAAAATCAGAGGTAGTCCTGAGTTTCAGTATTTCATTTTTACGTGTGAATCCATTTTAATTAGTATAAAATACATGAGTTTAGATTCTCGGTGGTACAGATATGGAATCTAATCAGTAGTGAAAATTCATTCTTGCTGGTACCGTAAGTTATTGAAAGTTGCGGATTACCTTGCAAGTATTTGCCGTTCGAAATCGATCGCAATCCACATTTGTAAAGAAAAATTACAGAACTTCAAGATGACATATTCTACAAAAACGGCTAAATAAAAATTAATTGCATGCCAAATTCTAAAAAATTAGCCGAACAATATTTGATCTCTTATTATAGTAGATAAAAATGAGTTTGCGTAGAGTGTTTTGCGAGTTGTTGCGACTAAATTTAATATATTAATGAGTACCAGAATTCTTCCTAACCAATTAAGGAAAGAAGAAAATTTCCCCAAAACTAAATCGAAGGTTCAGATAATCGACATTAAATGTTTTGTATTCAAAAATAATTTTTGTTTGAAAGTTTGTTCATGCGAGGCACGTAGCCTTAAGTTAGTTATTGCGTAAATGGATCGTTACTTCGAAGTCGTCAATATATTAGATATATAGTCCCCCTTACACCACAAATCATTAAGTGCCAAATAAGTTCTTTCGTTGAAATTGATTCCGCAGGGCTCTTAACAAGTAGACACATAAATATATTTTCTTGAGCCCTTGCAAATAAAATTGGGCTAAAAATTAGACTGCCCCAGAGCCATGATGACGAATACCATAATTTGACTAAATTTTGAAAGTGGAAACTGAAAGCCTTTCTTACAGAGTACATAAGGGCGTTGGCTACGTATAAAATGTGTTATTTTGTATCTCAATATGCTCAACTTTTAGACATCACCAGTGATTACTTGTTCCTAGCAAAAAATGGAACGCATAATTTTCGTATAAATAATTGTCAAAGTCAAATTGTTACTGTTTTAATTAAAAATGTTAAAACAATGGAAACTAACTTACTTACAGAAATTAGTTAATTCACATTGAAAAAAATGCTAAGACCTACTTCAAAAGTCTATAAAATCGTAAAAGGGAATTTTTCGGCTATTAAAAAAAAATTGCTGAAAATAAGGAAATTCTTGCAAATTTTTTATTTGTGGCTGGCCTTGAATTTTCTTAAACTAACTTTCGCAAAGTATATCTTAAAATGAATTAAGACAAGTCTTAGCTGTTGGGTTAAATTTTCTGCAAATAGTTGTGTTTATTTTTTTTGTACATTACAAAAACAGTATATATTTGACTTTGACATTTCATTTTGCAAAAACCATGCGATCTAAAAAAAAAATTTTTTATCTAAGGAAAACGTAGTCGCAGATAATGTCTAGAGGTTGAATAGTGTGTGCTACTAATATAAAACAACACTTTTTTTGTAGCCAGCGTTTATAAGTACGTGCGTGGCGGTATTTTTCATGTTCCATCCTCTGATTGGCTACGCGAGGCTGTGGGAACGGACCTTGAGTTTAATTGGCTACTGATCGTTACAAAAGGTCCCCTATTGGCTGCGCTGCCGGGCTGGCTGTCTGGAGTGGAGTGGAGAGATTTGGGCAGCTTTAAGGGTGTTCCATACCAAAAATTAATTATTTTATAATTGTACCAAACATTTTATAACTTGTGCGCGTTGTACATAATATCATTGAGCTCTTTGAGCGTGAAGCGAAGTGGGTGCGAGATGAAGGGTGAGTAGTCTAACCACTACATTGCCGCGGCCCCTCAATATTTCGACTCTGTATTCGTAAGTACTCTGTACTCCTGCCTAGCTGAGCGACAAGGTGCTGTTGCTCATTGAGGCGACAGATGCGTACGCGTTACGCGACGCCTTTCTAACGCCTTCCTCTGTTGTGCCGTGGTCGGCCGTTGTTTAGGTGGCTGCTTGGGAACGGGAAGGGGGGGGGGGTGTTGTTCAGGCTCTGGAAGTGGAAAGGCGTACCGGAAGTGGCAGCAGAATGCGGTGGAGGAGGTTCTCGCCAGGGTGTTTCCGGTATGTTTTGTGAGGCCTCGCAGCGAGCAGCTGGTGGCCGACACCTCTGCGCGCGCGGCCGACGTCGCCCGCCCTCGCCGCGCCGGGACGTCATCTGCGGGACGACGGCCGTGGCGCGTGTCTTCACTCCTCGCCGCAACTTCCCCCCCCCCCCCCCCATCTCTTGTTCCCATGCCGTCACCACTAGTTCAGCACTTTTGGGAGAAAACTTTGTCTGGAGAGCTTCCAGCGTGATGGTGTGAAAAATTGAAATGTTCTCTGGAGGAACCTCGACAACTACGGCTGACTTACCTCTGTTATTGGAATAGGGGTCGCTAACTACATCGACCAAGGGTACTTACGTTACGTTTTCGAAGACGTTGCCTGTTGAACGCAGCCGAACAAGCATTAGACTCCGCGACGCGGTTACTTGGTGGTCTCGACAAAGATACTATACTGAGCGTGCGGCATTTCCTTCTACGTAGCGGCTGAGGTCGCGTTGTGACGTCAGTACCGCCTTCGAATTGGATTTGACGCAGATCTTCTTCCGTTTCGAGAATGTTCTCCACAGCTGTGGGGCGGACAGTGGTTGCGAAATATTCGCTATAAATACCTTTCCAAACTAAGCGACGCCGACACTCAGTGTGTTTTTGGGGGAGGGGTGTCACACCTAGTGGTTTTGGTCTCACTTCGAGACATGTAAATTCGGGAATATAGGAATTAGTGGGGAAAATTGTGCCAGTTAAGTAATTGTATATATTTCTCTAACTATATATTTTTGTAATGGCACATTTTTATTATAAACCCATAATTTTTTATGTTTTAAGTAATTTGTGGAATTATAATATTTAAATGTTTTAATGTAGTATTTGCGTACTTTTGTAAATCCAAATTTGAAAACGGTTTGTATTTTTCTTAGGGCGGAGGAAATAAAAAGAGAGGATACTTAAAGTAAAAAAAAAAAAAAGGAAATAAATTATTTTTTTACTTTCTATAGTCATCCTTTTAAACCATCACCATGCTGCTACTAATTCACTTTTTGTCATCATTCTTATTCGCCTCCAATTTATGTCCATCATGTATGACATGATTATTTAGTTGGGGGCGAGTTTTGTGCATGTGACAGAGTGGTCAGGTGGCCACTAAGAACATTTTGTTGCGCAACTTTTAACTTAGTATATTTATTAGTGCAAATTACAAACCGCTATTATATCACACAGTGTGGCTTCAGGTAAAATGTTTATTGGCATCATAAGAATATGTGTTGCAATTTATGTGAAACCGACACTTGGTTGACCTGCAGTAAAGGTTGAATGTATGTAAACTTTAGCTCAAAAGTTAAAATTGTAATACGGTATAATCCATAACATGTCACCAAGAAATATCCTTAATTACATTCTTATAGTAAAAGAAAAATCATTTAGAGCGGTAGGTATCCTATTTAATAAAAATTTCGAGATTTGTACGGAAAACCATTTACTTCAAAATTCCTATTACTCATTTAATTCAGTTTTGAAAAGTAATTTTACTCCATTTTTTTTTCACGGTGTTTTTTTCATATCACAAAGGCAAGGGATGTAATACAGAATGTGTCTAAATTCCCATCACACATTGTAAGGGCATGTAGTGGGGACCAAGACGGTTACGTTTTGCATAGGAACTTATATGCGGAAACGTACCGTTGCCCCGCTACAAACAAAACACCACCACATCACATGTTGACGTCTGCAATACACTGTATGGTGTTTTTCTCTGGGTTCACTTAATAAGAAGGGCTCGATGTGACGACCAGCGACGTCTTACACAAACACGGTACCTACGTACCATGTTCCGGTACACACGATCACCAGTACCTGGACGTCCAAGATCCGCCTGGGGGTTTTTTTTTTTTTTGGAAGATGTGCGACTGCATGCGTGTCAAAACATGTGGTTTCAGCACGATGGAGCACCACCTCATTTTTCTCTTGCTGTCCGACGTCATTTCAATCAACTTTTGACTAACAGTGGATAGGTCGAGGTGGCTTGATTGTTTAGCCTGCACTTTCACCCGATTTGACTCCGCTAGACTACTTCCTGTGGGGCCATTAGAAGGGCATGGTTTACGAGACCCCTGTGGAAGCAGAGGAGGTCCTGCTGGCGCGGATTATGGCTGCGGCGGATCTGCGACTTCCAGGTATTGGTGATCGTGTGTACCGGAACATGGTACGTAGGTACTGTGTTTGTGTAAGACGTCGCTGGTAATCACATCGGGCCCTTCTTGTAAGTGGACCCAGAGAAAAACACCGTACAGTGTATTGCAGACGTCAACATGTGATGTGGTGGTGTTTTGTTTGTCGCGGGGCAACGGCACGTTTCCGCATATAAGTTCCTATGCAAAACGTAACCGCCTTGTTCCCCACTTAATGCCTTTACGATGTGTGATGGGAATTTAGACACACCTGTATGTTAAAAATTTATAAAATTATTGTAGTTGCTGCTCCTCCTGAGAATAATTTCTGTGTTTGTATGCCATCCTCACTGGCAGTGCTGTGCTACGTGTGCCCCAGTGCGCATTTCTGCACTGATGGGAATGTTTATCAGCTAAGCCCCTGCAGAGGGAAGGAAGGTAGTAGACAGTTGCCGATAAGGAAAAGTGCTTGCACCATTAATTTTCCCGTATGTAACTGTCTTCTAGCAAGGTCGTCGGGCTTGCAAACCAGCTACTTTTAGAATAGCCATACCACAATCCATCCATGGGCTAGCCTGGCACTTTAGCTGCCCTAGTTTCTGCCTTGGTTTCCTGGAAGTAAGTTGCTTGCTTGTTGCTCATGAAATCATTTTTATAGGCTGTTCACGATAAAGTGAGCCCTTTTCTAATCAACCTTAGAAAAAAGTAACTGCTTCTACCTGCATGTATTAACGGGCGCACTGAGTGACATGCGTCCAATAAAGTTGGTAACAATGGAGGGGAAAGTGGTTCCATAACCTAACGTCGAATAAAAAGTGTTAGGTAACCATTTATGATAACAAAAAATATTTTCTAGCTTTCAGTTTTTCTTAATGCGTCGAAGTGTAAAAATTAGCAGATTTTTAAAATACTTACTTTTATAATAATTTTACAGTTTCACTTTACCGACGTATGAAGAAATCGACGAGGACCATGGCAGTGATAATTTTACATAAAGTGGAAGAATACACAACGTGCATACAAATATATCTTTAGCGCGGCTTTCAAAAGTGATCATTTTACCGTGAACAGCCTATACCTTTTCATATATATATTTTTAATGGCCGACCTCCCGTGGCGTAGTCGGTTGATGCGCCACCGATCTGGGGCGTGGGAGGCTCTGGGTTGGAGTCCCGGGTAAGGCTTGGGTGTTAATATAAGTTAGGTTATAAGTTAGTCTGTAAGCCGTCCCCTGCTAAGCTTTGAAGCATAAAACCGGGGGGACGTTAAAAAGCACTATAAATTACCTTTTTTGAAATGTTGTAATTTGTTTGCTTTGTTAATATGCATGCCACAGAAATGCTAAAATGACTAGAAGTTCTGGCCACATGTGTAGCCTCCCCGTGGCTTCACATAGAGACGACGAGGCACTGTGGACGGGCTGTACTGGTGTCGTCCTCGTGTCCGAGCCGGCCGGCCGGCGTTTGTGAGCCCACGGCGTCGCTGCCCGCGGGTTCGGCCGCAGGTTGCCGGCGATAATTACACGTGTGGCCGCTACTCCTCGCGGGTATCTGTCGTAGATAAAACCCGCCCCCCCCCCCTTCTTCTACTCATAACTCATACTCTCTCAGTCCCCTGACGCACTGTGTGGCCGTGTTTACTAGCTGCTTCGCTAATGTCGCTGTCGCCGATAACAGGTCGCGTTATTAACGCGCTGTCTTCCCCGCACAACTTTTATTCCCGCTATGCCTACGGACCCTTCTTTAAAAAAAATTTACAAAAGTTTATTCTCCTCCCCCCCCCCCCCCCCCGTCATATTTTCATTACCAAGTAGAAAGCAATGGTAAACATTCGGGCTCGTATAAAGCAGGACCTGGGTCCAAGTCCCGGTTGTGCTATGGTCCCCCAAAATCACTCCATACGTATGGTGGTTGCGTACTGCTCACCATGGTATTTCCCGTTTCTACTTCTCTACCTATGACCTCCCTATGGACGAGACATTAAGCCCTACTGAACTTACCTTCGTTAGTTTGCCTCGTATTCGGGCCAGTCGTGATCCCGAGTTGTGGAGATGATATGGAAGGAGCGTGAAAACGACATCCTATTGCATGGTATTGTAAAGGGCTTTGTAACGTCCCCTTGTTTTATGCTTGAAATCTTAGCAGTGGGCGGCTTACAGGCTAACTTATAACCTAACTTACATGAATATCCATGCCTTATTCGCGATTCGAACCCAGAGCCTCCCGCATCCCAGCTCAGTGGCGTACCAATCGACTGCGCCACCAGAGGTCGGCAAAACGCCGTCCTAGTCGCCGATGGAGGTGGAGTGAGATGGAAGTGGAGCAGCGTCGAAATGTCATGTCATTGGGTGGAGGGGTGGGGGACGGCAGTGACTGAGTAAACTCGTCGTCCAGTGACAGCGTCCGCCACGTTTCGCAACATTCAGGAATCGGGAATCGAATCCGTAAAGCTTTGGTGTGAGGCCGGCGCGTTATCAACCCAGCACTCTCGCGGATTCGTATTTTTAGGGTGACTTATGCCGGGTTGCACCAAGATCTTCCCCGATACGAGATCGAATGATCCTAGTTCTGAATCAGAATCCAGTTTGATCTTGGTTCCAATGTTGAAGTGTTGCACCTACGAAATTTCATTATATTCTGGATTTCCGATTCGTCGATCTTGGTTCCAAAGTGAGAGATCAAGATTAAGTATGAGATAAATTTTGCTATTGGTTCGTAATATATGACGTCATGGAAGTAGGCGTATTTTTCACTACAGATATAACTAGATGAGAGATGATTGTGAATTATTGTTGCACGAATTTTACTGAATAATATTAAATTGCGTATAGTGTTGTTTTAATTTCCCAAGAAAACAGTCGAAAGTTGTTCATCTGTAGGCGTATTTTCAAACTACATTTGTCGACGATGGCTAATGATCTCGGATAGAGATTTCGAGCGCCAATTTCGGCGGGTCGAAATGAACTTCATCTCGATCTCCAGTCCAGCTCTGAACTAGAATGGTTCTACAGTTTTCTGGGTCGATCTTAGATTCTATCTAGAATCGAGTTTCGAACCACGATGGTGCAACCGGGCATGAGTGAGTGGATTAAAATATATTGTATAGTCCGTAGAAACATTACTGCACAGTAGTGTCTTATCACAGGGCGCCCTTTGGTAACCGTCCCCACGCGTAGGAATCTTATAAACGGATCTTGAACATTAAGTTGACGTAAATGACCACAGGACGAAATCTTTAGCAGGGAATGTTAAGTGGTGCCAACAGATTAGGAGATTCTATCCGTGAGATTTCGAGCTGGCTTTATATAGCAGAACCGTGGTGATGTGTTGAAATCGAAATGCGAGAGCTATACTGCGAACCAAGACGAGTAAGCTGGTAAATCTGACAGGTCGGTATCGTCGAAGCCTCCCACGTGTGATGAAGTTGCGAATGGAGGCCAAAAACTTAAGATTGGCACCGAATGTATGTACGGGATGTCGCCCGTCGTTTACTGTAGCGCATACCACGTCGCCATCGGAACGTTATAACAGTGGAGACCCGGTGGAGCGACGACGAATCATGCTATATGTTGTGGCGATTGACAATCCGGTTGATTCGTGTGGGTGTACCGAATGTTCGGTGAGCGTTACTTCGTTACTTACGGGGGCTGTTTATCCAATTGTGAAATTTGGAGACGGGCAGTTTCTATAAATTCCAAGGGCAGTGAGGTACATTTAAACCATTTAGTACGCTACCCATGTTGTGCCAAAATTTTCCAATTGGCCATTTTGAATTTTATTATTGCTGTGAGTTATTCTTTCGAGAGCTTGAGAGTCGATGAACGCGGATGGCCGGGCCAAAGTCTTAAAGTGAACCGACCGAACACCTCTGAAATGATTTCACCCGCTAGATGAAAGTCAGCTTGAACCACTCAAAAACACATGAGAGCCATTCGTCTTATTGAAGGAGGAATGGAGCAAAATTATTGCGTGCGCCTAACGCAAATTGGCAGTCTTCCTCGAAGGCTGGGGATAGCGGTGAAAGCCGGACCTGTGGGGTTTCGGATGATACATGGCCACACATTGCATCTTTTCAATACGTACCTTCTTTGATTTGCAAGCAACAAAACAAACCTATTTCTCTGGCTGTAGAATTAAATGAATAAGCAGTTATGTCATAGTGTCCTTAGTTCACTGCCAGCATTGCGAGTACTTGAGTGAGCGAAGAGATTTGAACAGCTCTTAACATAGAGGTCTTGAGAATTGATAAGGGTGGTTGAGATGAGTACGGAGCAGCACATTAATTGAAGGGCGGGGAAAACGGGAGAACCCCGAGAAAACCGGCACGTTTCCTTCATGTGAAAATCCGGGATTGATTCTACCGGGGAATCCAGTTTATATGTATACATGTTTCTACACACATTTTTGATGGTGAATCAGCTGGCGAAGTTGGTCGGCAGAGTTCAGTGCCATCCTGTATGCGTCGTGCGCCCAGCTAGCCGCACGCTAGGTGGTAGCGCTGCACGGAAAGGAGTGGACCGACGCCATCACTCCGGGGGCTATTGAGTCGTCAAAGGCCTTCCGCGCCAGGAATTACCCGTGTCCTGATAAAGATAATCCCGCCGACGAAGGTCGTGAGCAAGGGCTGAGGCGGGAAGGGTCGTCACCGTGCACTCACCCTACCCCCCTACCTACATTGTTCTGTTCCTCGACCATTTTTTTAAAGCGTTCCTCACCTGTTCTGTTGCCATGACGACCCCGCTAACCCTGGCGCGCCATTGGCTGGCCCGCCTCGCTCTCATTAACTGCAATAATTACGCCACGTGCTCCACCCCCGCGCCATAAAAACCGCGTGTTGCCGCGTCATGGGAGGGTGGCAGGGGGTGTAGGACTGGGAAGGGGTTGTTGGGGGTCGGGGATCCCAGATGACGCATCGGAGAGCAGGCCACATCAGCTTGTGTGGCGAGAATTAACCCCCTCCATCAACCGTTTTGACGTTACAATTAGCGGCGTACGTGTAACGGAAGATCAGCTCACTGACTATAAAGTCGACCCCGACCTCTCGTGCAGGTTTAGTAATGATGATGGTAATAATAATACGTTAAGAGATGTGACCAACTGAGAGGGTGGCACCCACCGAAGTAACGGTAAAGGCTGTTCACATTATAGTGATCACTTTTGAAATCAACCTTAGAAAAAAGTCACTGCCCCCGTCTCTATATACTTTAACAGGCACACTGAGTGACGTGCGTCCAGTAAAGTTGATAACGAAGGATGGAAAGTAGTTCCATATCTTAACGTCGAATAAAAGGTGTTAGGTAACTATTTGTGATAATTTAAATTATTTCTTTCACTTCCTGTTTTTTTATTCATGCATGGAAGTTTAAAAAGAAGCAGATTTGTAAAATGTTTACTTTTATAATAATTTCACAGTTTCACTTGACCGACGCATGAATAAAGTGATGAGGTCCATGGCAATGTTAATTTTACATAAGACGGAATAATACACGACGGGCATACAAGTAGATCTTGAGCAGGGCTTTCAAAAGTGCTTATTTTTCTGTGAACAGCCTATGCATAGTTTTGTTTGGGTCCAATGAGCTAGTCACCCCTGAAAACGTGACGTGAAATGAGAGCATACGTTGAATAAGAGGTGGTGGCATCATTGAGTGGAAGGAAGCACCGTGATGAAACCCGGTGACAGGTCAGCGTGCCAAGAGTACGGTCAGCAAGCGTCGCCCGCATCTCCAATATCTTTGTATTCGACACTGTCTCGAGCCATCTTGTGAGTGAAACTTGCCTGTTAGTGTTGTTGGCGGGAAAAAAAAAACAATACAAGCGTATTAATATATAAAAAAAAACTGTTATGTAAATTAAGGAAGCATGTGTCACCATTTCAGTTTAAAAAACGTAGAAAAATGTATTGCAGTTGGTTAAACGGTTAACCTGGAACTTTTGAATTTAACTTTTGAAAATAATATTAGTAATTTGGCACTTTTGAAAATAAATAATAATATCGTATCTGCATATGGCTCGCATGCATTCAGTCAAACTGGCAACGAAATTTAAAAGCAGTTTCAGCTGTTAACGTCTTATTCCAATTGCAATGTTGAAATTGCTGGCCAAACTTGATTTTATACATATTAAAGTGGTAATAAGTATAATATCAAAATAGTTGTGTTTACGACATTTTTTAGCCCAGCATGATGTGAGTACGTGATATCTGACACACACACACATATATATGTGTGTGTGGGGGGGGGGGTGTTGTGTGTTTACTATGGCAATTGTATAAACTTTGTATACTGTGATTTTACTTGGCCAATATCTTTGTCCAGCGCTAAAGGATATCTTACGGATGCAATAAAACAAACAAACACGTGTGCAATTTCCTTTTGATCCATCGCATTATTATTGTGTAGATATGTGGCAAAAGTATGCGTATGCAAGGCACAAAAGTAACCTAAGCAAGCCAGAAGTGCATGTTTAACCGGGAAGAACCAACACTAATTATTGAAATCGTATAAGAAGGAAATAGATGTTCTCGTTAGGAACGAATCATGGGTTTGCGCAAGTGATAGGCAGACGGAACCCATAGTTGCCGTACTGTGGAATGTCGAAAGTATGCCACCTCAGCAAAAGGTTTCTCACCTTTCGCAGTGAGTTTTACCGACCGTCGCATAAAGTAACTTGCAAGTGGTTCTAAGTTGTCTCTGAACTAACATCTCTCTTTATGCATAGTGTTAACTTAAATGTAAATCAAAATTTTAAAAATGGCGACATCGATAAAGGTATGCACTCCTCGAGCAAATGTGTTTTATCGTCTGTTATTGAACCTACCAGTCAAAAACAAGGAAACTTCACGGTATACTAATTTTATATACCTTCTTAGATTACGATTGTCAATCAGTTTTATTGAGCAATATCTTACGACGTTTAATTCTTCACTTATTCCAGACGACATGGAATAGGGCAGAATGTAACGCGACAGAACTACTACAATCTGTTCGCGGGGTTTTTTCAGACCTCATGTATGACGTGATTAGTTTTGTCCTAATTTTCCATGTATTACATGAGTTTTGTACTACTTGTCTTGACATAAAACTACCGCATTATTTGTTAAATCGAAATTCTATTGATGTTTTACCTATAAATTACATTTAGTTTATAACTAATATGTATAATAACAGTGAGAAAATATATGTGTTGGTAATGCCTAGTAAGATATAGTTCGTATACAAAATGTTATATTATTATTACACTTAATGACGGAACTGTTAAACCGCAGTTCGCTCGTATTTGTCGTATCCACAAGGAGGGGAAAAAATTACGGGACGTAAACATGACGTTAATAAATGACAGCTGTGGTAAACCGCAACTCACCCAGCCCACGACACTTGACAATTTTCTAGCATAATTTGCCCAACGGGCTGACGTAGTGCATTGTGGACCTTGGTGTTGCATATTTCTTTTCTTTTATGTCCTGGTCATTTCCATTGAGAAATGTTCAGATGGTAGTAAACCGGAAGACTCGCAGTTTTGCTCCCGAAGCCAATATGGTTATACTAGTAGAGTGAGTGAATAGAGATTTGGGCTGCTCTTAAGGGGAGAGTATTCTTGTTATCTTGAATTTACGTCTTTTCCTCATTAACTTAATTTTCGGAGTTAATATTAAAAAAACCAAGCTAGTCATGACACAAGGAAAATTTTAACAGCTATTTCTAAATCGCACTTGTTTGTCTTACTTGACAGTGTCACCGTAATCAAACATTACCTAATTATTTAATAATTGCAGTCCCACATGGGAAAATACAGGTATATTTGAAACCCTACAAAATAAAAAAAATCCGTCAAGTAGTCGTCCATGTCATGTCTAGCTTTGATTCCTTATTTCTGGTCATGCATTTTCATTACGAAGATTTGTAAGAAAATTCGAAAATGGAGTGGATACTATCCCCTTAGCGGCGAGGCGGGGGAAACGGGAGATCCCCGAGAGAACCCGCCGACCAACGGCATCGTCCGGCACGATTCCTATTTGCGAAAATCCGGTGACCCAGCCGAGTATTGAACCGCGTTCGCCTTGGTGGGAGGCGATCGTGCTAATCGCTCAGCCGCCGTGGCCCCTATACTAGCACAATATTGGGGATTATCTACTTTAACCAACGAATAAGATTTTTTTTATTTATAACTTGTGTAGCTTTACGATGATAGGGATCGACACGCTCACTTTCTAGAGAGAAAATTTGAAGGTAGTGGAATTTTGAGTGGCGAAAAAAAAAAGGGGGGGGGGGGGCGCATCTAATGCAGAAGCATCACAGAGAAAGATAGGAAATTATATTTTATAATTTTTTCTATTGTATAAAATATGCCTTGGTTTATCTTAAAACACAGCACATTTCTTACTAGCTTCTTGAAATTTGATATATTTAAAAATTAATTAATTTTCTTCTGTAACCGGAGAAAACTATAACAGTTACGGAGTTTTCTTGTAAAGCATGGATTAAGACTGGGTTTATGAAAGCGCTCTTTCGATCACTTGGTATTGCAGGCAATGAGAACGCACCCAGGTGTCTTGTGTGGTGTAGTGGCTCGTCGCCGTGACGTTTCCACCTCTCGCGCTGCATAGTCGCTGCGACCATTTTCACTGATAGCTCAAATACACTTGTCATTTAAAAATAAAGAGAGGCGCGTGGGTGGCTTTACCAGCATGTAATGGAGCGAAATTTGGGCGTTGGTGTGAAAAATATGAGAAGGGTTTTAGGGCGTGCGCGAGGAGGCAAAGCCGGTGTTAAAAAGGTGGTTGGTGATGGTAGGGGGAGCGGAATAAAAAGAGGCGAGAAGGGGAAATAATGCTCAGTCATTCTTTTTTAATGGCAACGCTGAGTCAGCAAGGGTCACGTGATGGAGTAGGCTGTCTTCGCGGTAGCGGTGGAGGCAGGTACAGAGGCCGCGATAGTAGCGATCAGGCGTCTGCCAGCAAGCAGTGTTGCCATGTTGTCATACGCACGACGTTCACACACCTCTTCAGATTTCATTTGTTATTAAAAATTAAGGCTGTTCCGATATCTTAATTTTCGATATCAATTCCCGATACCAAAGCCGATACTTTTATAGGCGACATTTTTAGTGGAATCGTGTTTTCACATAAAACTTGTTGCAGTACAGCAACACGTAGTAATTAGAAATCTCACAAGAGTACATCATTTTTTCACCAAAAACAAATTGCCAAGATTTTTTGACTACGGTTTTTGAAGGTGTTGCATCTTCAACAGAACGTTATTTTTTTTTGCATTAAAAAGCAACATACCCGCATTAGATCGCAAAATAATATTTTGCTCAGCTTTTATCAAATTTCACAGCATACCGAAACAGTTTAAATGGCACGCTACAGGGGCTGCAATTTATTCACATTCGAAAGAAAAAAAAAAACATAACCTTCATGGCACACTCGTAAACAAACCTCGTTACATAGACGTACATAAGACGAGAAAATGATCTCGCTGCAGAGCAAAAGAAAGGCACTACGTAGTTCGCACACCCGCCACGCTACAATCGCTGTGTGTACCGAGACGCCATTTTGTGTGACAATTTGCCATAGTTTTATCATCTCTAGTTATTATCTGTGATATAGCTATGGCGCAGCCTCGCCACGTTTTTTTCTGTAAACATTGTAATATTTTACAAAATGTTGTGTTGTCTTAAGGAGGGTGGGGGGGAAATCTAAATTAATGACGTTAATACGGAATTCAGTTAAAGTGTTCTTTAAGGTGAATATTTTATTAATATGCCAGAAGTTGTTTGTTATAGTGAAATGTTCGTTAAAGTGTTTTTGGAGCGAAATAAAAATGCTAATGAAATAAACATTTTCCGATACCTGCACCGATACTGGTACCAACTACTTGCGACTCGGCTAGATGCTTAATATTGGCCGATGGCAGATACCAAGAGTACACCCGTATTAATAGATACACATGAATTTAAAATTTCTCGAGTAATATTTATAATAATATTTACTTTACATATATATATATATATGCTACATTGAAGAGCCGTCAAGGAACAAGTAAAAATATAACATGACATTGAAATCGATTTCTGTGATATACATATGATTCATGGCTAGGCAATCGATTTTACTGCATCAATAGTTAGAAAGCTACTTTGAGAAGCAAGCAGAATTTCTTTTGTGCAAAGCGTTAGTTTTCATAATTTATATAAGTTCAGCAAGTTAAAAAATATCCCAAGGAATGCGTAACGTGTGGAGAAAGGAATTATGCAATTAAAGACAACGCCATTATGCATTTACGTTTCTATATACGAAACTGGAGTGTGTACGACTTTTTATAGGCTGTTCACGGTAAAGTGAGCACCTTTAATACCCAAGTTACTTTTTACTGTCACCATTTATTTATTGTTATCCACCTTCTTGAATAAATATTTTCATGTAAGTAATAAACAGTGTGTATATTCCACTGCCTTCGGTAGTTAATGTCTAAGTTTAAAATAAAATAAATGCATTGAGTACTATTCAAAATAAGGGGACTTTCAAAAGTGCTAACTTTACCGTGAATAGCCAGCAGTAGATACGACTTTTAGAGTGTTGTCATCTGGCAACACTGGCCTCAACGCCATGAAGGTAGGAATATCAGGAGACGGCATGCTGTGACATCACTGAAGTATGCGTTTTCGTCCATCGCCATTTTGTGACACCCAAAACAATGAAAATGTTAAGTCAGGTTTGCGTATTTAATTGCATGTGAAATGTGGATGTTTTCAAACAAATAGGCAACTAACGAAGCTAAACTTTCAAGGTAAATATCAACATGTTCTGATACAATAGTATCAGTTCAGTTGTGACAGGTTAGACTTCCAATGCTGTGGGCGTCACAGTGTGTCGGACAAGCTTCATCATTATATCACGCGCACCCACATGTAAGGAAGGCCACATCTCTTGCTCAACACGCAGTCAGTCGCCCGTTTACCACATCGTGCTGAGAGGGCCTGCGGTCCTCTGAAGTGACTTGCACACACATAAAACTTCAAGTTACCGCTAGTTAGTTGTGTATTACAGGCGGAAGTGCTTACAGCAAAGAAAGTATAACCATCGGTTCTGCCGGGAGTGTAGGTAATAAATTTAAGGAGACATAATTTCCGTCCGTTTCGATAGCATACAGTCGGGATTTAACCTGCAACCTTTTGAATATTCTCCATGGGTGTTGTTCCCACGTAAAGAATTTCTCCCCAAAATAGTTTAAACAAACCTCACCGGTCTCGCCTGCCAATTTTGAAGGCACACGCCAGACGCGTGTGCCTTCAAAATAAGTATATTGTTTTTAGGAACGTGGAGAATGTACGAACTTGAATCGAACTAGTACTTGCTTTCAGTGATGGTATGGGGGTGGAAAGTGACGAAGGGAATTCCCAATCTTTTACCCTGTGCCGTCGATAATGATCAAAATTCAAACATGTTCTAACGTGAGTCAGACGTGCAACGGAATGGCAAAACATATGTTGCGAGCGTCTGCATATCGTCCTGCTTTTGCAGCACCTATAGTTCTGACTACAGAGTTCTTTCTAGTGTTGTGATTTTTTGACTACGTTATTGAAATAACATATCAATTCCAATGTCGTCCGTAAACTAGATCGAACAATGCATATTATACCACCACAGCTAATGAAATAACCCCTCAGTAAATTTATGGAAGAAAATTGGGGTTTCACAAGCCTTCATCCTGTAAAGGCTGCAGGTATTAGTATGCAAGCTCATGTGCACGATAATTGCAGTATGTACTTTGCATTGTTATTCACGCGGCGTAGCGGCGACGTGGTGAAACATCGAAATGGTTTATCGTGCGCGTTGCTGGCGTTAATGCCCTCGCAGATTATCGTACGCGATAAATGGCTGTGCTTTGTGCCGGAAATAATTGCCGACGTCTGATTTTGGATCGAGACCTGCGCAGGCAACACTGCATTCTGCACTCTAGTAATCACTGCGTGGTCAGCTAAAGCGCGTGTTGGCGAAAATAAAGACTGGGCCCGTGACGCCATAAATAAAGCATGTTTACAATTTTCCTGCTTCATGATGGATTCGCAGGGACTTACTAGCGATTACGTCCGCGGTCCGGGTCTAAATCTCAATCAAGACCATTCCGGGGAGAGAATCACGGCTGACGTTGCCGATAGTCGGCGGGTATTCTCTTGGTGCTCCCTTATCCCCTAAATTTCCATTCTGACAGATTTTTATTTTACAGCTTGGACTTCATAGGTGATCTGTAGGGCCTATGCAAGGAGTTGCATTCGGGTCGAAAGGGTCCGAGTTCGCATCCACAGCATGGTTTGAAAGTCATATTTATGTCTGGTGTAAATTGAAGTTTATTTATTATTTAGTATGCAGTTGCCCTTAACATTCACGTCTCGATTCCATAACAGATGATATGACTAGCCACCGTATAAAATTCGGCTTTCACGAGCTCAATAATTCCTTCAATATCATTACGTAACCTTGCGTCTTGACCTAAATTTCTCTCTGAACTATCAATGTTTTATCCTTGATCCCAAACTGGTTGTCCTACATGTCTTCTCTTTCGTTGAGTATGCAAGGCGTTCACTAAGAGCATCGTGTCAACAGCCATACATCAGACAAACATAATTTCTTGATTTTTTGTTATTTGGAAATTCTTAAGAAAAGTAGGTCGAGATGCTTGGAGCAACCTGTACGTAATATTTATTTATATCCTAGCAAATAAGAGTTGAAAATATTTGTCAACTTCAGCAGTGTCACATTGAAGTAACCAGGTTTAATACAAGCCATCTCCATGCAATCCTTAGCAATTTGGGATAATGACATTTTTCTCCCTGTTAAACCGGTTGTAGATATCATCGTTTAAGAATGTATAATAAGTAGATACACGAACAGAAAGGCATACTAATATTTATATTTCGTTAAGTTCGTAAGTATCATTACCTCTTTCCAATTTTTTATTAAAACTTGTACAAGTTTAAGACGCGTGAAAGTGTAACGGGGCAATCGCGTCCTTGCCATATGGTTGATTATAGCCTTGTACTTCACCATGTGTGTATCCTAATCGCATTTTCATAACCATTCTTACCTTCGCTGTGGTTACGGATCGGCCTGTGCAGATGTAATCCATGTGTGGTTGCGAAACAGACAAACGCCGCTTTCCTTGTCCCAAAAATTGATTTATGAGTGGTTTTCCGTGGATGAAACTACTTGAAATCCCAGTATTGCTACTTGTGCTGTAGAAGAAGAGCGGAGGGAAAGGAACCAACGCTGGCGATAATAGTTTCTTTATTTGAGAATTGTTTACTTTCATCTATTAAAATTCGCAATTATACGCAGATGCTATCTTAATAATAGTGAGATATACAGGATGTATCTAAATTCTAGCGACAATCTTCGGCTGTAGGTTAATTTCGAAAAAAATAAGTTGGAAACATATATACAGCATATGGTCTAAAGTGAATACTAAGGATGGTGCACATCTTTGAAATAGGATCTGGAACACTTATTGCAAATATTGGAGATAATATTTAAGATGGAACACCTGTTGTCTGGTTAATAGTTAACTGGACAAAGATCTTCAAACACCACAACACTTGTCGCTGCCAGTAAATTATTTGCTTTAAATAATCACTGTTACTACCCCTATTTCGAACTTACATCCATTTCGCGGTAGCATGTTTGGGATTTAAAGGATGGATTATTAACCCTCACAACACAATTAACAAAAATGCCACCTTGTGTAAATACACTAGACCTCACCGTTTTCGAGTAATTCATGTTTTATTTTCAAAACAATATTTACCAATACCTGGTAGGTGGGGCATGCATAATATCCAATAACATAATTTTGCGGCTATTAAAGGGAGGGGAAGATTCCATAGAGAGGTATTACAGTGGTGCTATAATAACCCTTTTCTTCTATTACAACTTCAAAAATGTGTACCTCCCTTAGAATTAATTTTAGACCATATGTCGTATATATGTTTTCAACTTCTTTTTTCGAGATTAACCTTCACCCGAAGTTTGTCGCTAGAATTTAGATACATCGACGGCTTCGACATTCCTTGTTACCTGATTGGCAGGACTCTAACAACACAGAAAGAGAGAGAGAGAGAGAGAAGGTATAAACATATTTCTGTCTGTATTATCTTTGCCCCCTATTTTTGTCAGATACAAGCGGGGGCAAAGAAAGTCCTGTCTCAGTCTGTGTAGACTCTTTGTGTGGATACAATGTAAATTGAATTCGTTTTGGGTATTATTAGTTACATTATACGTGCATGATCCCTTAGCCTTTCATGCCATCAAAACAGGGGTGTGAAACTGAGCGATATTAATTTTTGTGCATATAAACAAGGTCAGCAGGGCATCTTACGAGAAAAATCTTGTCAGCCAGTTTTGTGGACTTTCAACCACGTCGAGCTGGTATTCTGGAAACCTTTAGGTCTATCGTCTTGTTTCGTAAATGCACGTATAAAATGTTGTAGTCTGAATTCTAACCAAATAAGTATATTTGTGAAGAACATTTGCGTACGTAGCTCGCCAGATTTCTGGGTTATTATAAGAGGCAGGCAGGCTTGAAATGGAACTTCACACTGTGTGGAACCCTAAACAACGCCACCAAGTCGTGAACATAACTCAGCAACACCGTAACTGCGCTGACGATCCTGCAGCTTGCATGACGGGCGCGCGTTTGTTTTTTTTTTATTACCGTTTTTTTTATTGTTCGTGTTCGCCGAATTCTGGCCTGGCGTGGGCACGTGAGGCACTAATTAGACAGTCACTTAGCGGGCACTGCAATTAGCTGATTAATTACTGATTGCGGCCGGCGTGGACTCTCGCCAGCACCTGCTTTCTGTGAAGGAGGGGAAGGGGGAAATCTGGCGACGTTGCCACGTCCACCGGGGATCGACGTGGTCATCACGTGTGTCGCTCGCCGTGCGTAATAATTGATCAGATGGGCGGGGCTAAGCAGCCACGACTGGAACAGACTTATGAAAGTCAGCCTTTCAATAAACACCATAGCCATTAGCTGCATGCATAGTGGTGCGTGCAGTACACACGGTCTGATTGTTAATGAATGCTATCCGCAGTCGTAAGAATATGTTTTGCAGCGTACATTGTATTGTAAAGGGCTTTTTAACACCCCCCCCCCCCCGCTTAGCGGAGACGTCTTACAGACTAACTTATAACCTAATTTAAATTAACACCCATGCCTTAACCGGGATTCGAACCCAGAGCCTCCCGCACCCCGGATCGCACCCTAGATCGGTGGCGCACTAACTGCGCCACGGGAGGTTGGCTTTGCAGTGTACAGTAGAAAGTCTGTTGTACAGAGCAAAATAGTATAAGTAAGTGAAACATCACCTTCATTAATAGTAATACAATTAATAATATTATTTGGAATTGCGTCATATTTAGGAACATTTGATTGAATTTGATGGCGCATGATTGTGATTTCTAGCAACGACTTAATGTTGCCATTAAGATAAAGTAAATAATTTGTTATCGAAGGTAAACGCGTACTTTATCAGAAGACTGGGCCGGCCTTTACTCTTCTAGTGGCGAACGTGAGGGAGTGGTGGAAAATTATGGTACGGTGGGGAGCAGTAACTATAACGATAGTAAACTAAAGCTCATAATTTCGGTTAGTATTTAAATTTAGGGCTGTCATTACTAGCTGTTATCCTATAATTACGATCATCCTTGAATTAACAATCATTGCCGAGGAGTTGACATTACCCTTCAACCTGTTTGAATTATTCTCCAGGAGAATTTATTATTTTCCAGTAGTAAGTTAAACAAGTTTAATTTGACGTATTTGAGAGAATTGCCGATTGAAATCGATGCTGTGAAAATAAAGAAACTTTGTACTGTCAGGTAATTCGCGGATACGGATCGCACCATACGAATCTATGGTCAAAACTAAGAAGAAAATGCTCTTACGTAAAAATATATTAGAAAGTACGACAAAAAAGGGGGGGGGGGGGATATGATCCTCGCCCGGCACGATTCCCACATGCGAAAATTCGGATTGCCTCCACCGGTAATCGAACCCTGTTCGGTTAGGTGGGAGGCGAGTAGTCTAACCACTACACCACCGTGGCCCCAAAAAGAGGAAGAAAATAGGTGTGTTGACAACGCCCATTAAGGAATAGTTTTTAAGCAAAATAATATTACATTGAGTGCACACAAATTCGGTTGGTTGCCCCTTCGGTGCAATTTTCTACACTCTGTTATGCTTTGTTTGTGTGAGGCGGAGGAATATCCTGGAAGTAGTTCAGCGGCTTCTGAAAAGTTGTAACCTTGAACAGCCTATAGTAGGTAACTGCAGTAACCAATACCATGCCATAGCCAACGAGTGTGTGTTCCCTCGGGGAGCGCAGCGCATATACACGGCACTCCGGGCCTAAAGAAGGAACTGCTAGTAGCAGCCTCGTCCCGTGAGAGTCGCCATCGTGTTGCGATATATAGGCGCGCACGTTGATGCGCGTGACTTGTGCTTGTGAATCTCGGCCGTGGAGGGCGGTGCGGGGTGGTTACTTTATTTCAAACTTTGATCCGTATTTATGTGGTGTGGGAGGGAGGGGGTTACATTCCTCCCCCCCCCCTTTCTAACAGGACAATACTTAGTTGGCGGTGCTCTGGGGACGTTTCCGGAGTGAAGAGTCGTGTTCTCCAGCCGCCTCTCGTGACACGCCAGCCTGTTCGACAAAGAGGGAGGGGGGACGCGTCATATTCGCTCACGTCACGTGCTACTTCCGGAACTGAATATTTACGTCCCGCGAGGTGTCGTCCGCCCCCCCCCCCCACTCCGCAAACCCCATGGTACCGCCCCGGTGTTGCACCGCGAGCTGGTTCTTACAGTCTCGGCGGGGCTTCGGGCAACAATTTCAGTGTATGCCTTTTTACGGGGGTGTTGATTTGACGTATGGCAGAAGGATACAACATAGGGACGAAAAGGCTCGTTTTATCGTGAGCAATCTCTACATCCACGTTACTGAAGAAAGAATGAAATACGTAGACAACTTTCGAACTGTGCATAGTAGCGAAGCTAAACCTTCCCATATTTGTAGCCTTATATGCGGTATGGTATTATCACCATGGCATGGATAGGTTGGAAACTACCATTAAAGCGCTGTTCTCACATGGGCGAACCGGGTTCGATTCCCGGAGGGTTCGTTCCCGGATTTTCGCTGGACGATGCCGCTGGTCGGCGGGTTTCCTCAGGGATCTCAGCTCGTTTCACTCATCGACTCCCAAGGTCTTGATTTTAAGAGCCGCCCAAATCTCCCCACTGGACTCCATTAAAGCTTAGGAAGTTCCATAGTAATTATTTTACGGCGTGTTTAAGACTGCGTGGGTCATACATTCATACCAAATACGTCAGTTGAAATTCACAGGTTTTTTTTTTTAAAGCCAGCGGTGAAAAACTAAAAAAGAGTGATCTTAAGTAACGGCTTTTGCCAAGTTTGAGAAAAAAATTCCCCCATACTTGTGCACGAATTTGGCATGATATCTGAACCCCCAACAACATCATAATACATGACTCTGGAAAAAATAATTTGCCCACACTACTGAAAACAGTATGCAGGGTCGCCTTTGCTTGGTTTTTCTACATTGGCTTGTATTAAACTGTAAGTTCAATCAACGTTTATAGCTACAATTCATGTCCCACCGCACTTTTGAAGTTTGGAGAGCTCAGTGCCCTGTGATATAAATATTTTATTTGTTTTTTCGTGTTAGTAGCCGGCGCCCGCGAGCATGGTGGGTAGAAAGTTCGAGCCCGACCTAGCTCGCAGTTGTTCGAGTTGGCAATATCTTTACATTTAACCTCCAAAACAAAGTATGTTCTTGCGGGATAAACTATGCGTGTTGCTGGAACCACACACTCCTAGAAAACCATATTCTCTCGTACAGCAGTCTTGTAGGCCGTGCCAATCAATGTTCATGGTGCATGTGTGGAAATGAAACAAAGCGTTATTTTAAAATCTTGTTCGAAAATTTGGGCGACATCTCATTTCTACTTGAATCTCGAACATTTCCACTTTTGTCTCTAGTGTTTTAGATTGAGTAATGTGCAAAATGTTAATCTTAACTCGTTTAATTTGTTGATTGATGTTTCGAATCGGTAAAAGATACTTGTTATAGTGTACATGCTAGACGCGCAACACTTAGTTAAAGACTGTTCACGCTACAGTGAGCACTTTTGAAATCAACCTTTGAAAAATGTCACTACCCCCTACCTGCGAATATTTTAACGGGCCCATTGATTGGAATGCTGCCTGTAAAGTTGGTAACGACATAGGAAAAATAGTTCCATGTCTTAACTTTGAACTGAAAAGTTAGGTAAACATTTGTAATTACTGAAATTATTAATTTTACTTTCTGTTTTTATTTAACGTTTATAACCGTAACAATTGTCTAATTTGTAAAATATTTACTTTTATAATAATTTCACATTTTCCCTTGACGGACGTATGGATAAAGTGACAAGGCCAATGGCAATGTTGATTTTACATACGGTGGAAAAAAATGCAATCTGATTACAAGTAGATCTTAAGCACGGCTTTCAAAAGTGCTGCGTTTATCGTTAACAGCCTATAGTTCTCTTTCAGTAATACATCCACGACATATCTGGTGTGTCTAAGTAGGGAACTCTCTTGGAGCGACTGTGCAGTTTTCCTTAGTCGCGGTATCCTCTCGCGTGACTGGGAGGCAGCCCCAATCACGTTTAAGGACGTGGAAGTGAATGCTTGTACCCTTCACGACACGCCTCACGCGACTGTTCGCGCCTCGTGGTTCGTCGTTCGAGGAACAGTTTTGAAACAGCCGGGGGGGAACAGGAGATCACCGAGCAAACCGCCGACCAGCAGCACCGTCTGACACGAGATTCCCACATGCGAAAATACGGGAGCGACCCCGCCGGGAATCCAACTCGGTTCGCCTAGTTGGGAGGCGAGTAGTCTATAACCACTACGGCCTCTGAAATATCTCTGAACGTGAGCGTGTAACATATGCCTGTTCAACTTCGCGTTTATGCCCGGCTGTTGGCGGCCCCTATTTTTCTTTTGGTCTCTCACAGCCTGAGATCCATTGGTAAATAAAACGGACTTCGAATTCAGTGAATGAACAGTCACCAGAAATTCTATTGGCTCTAAGTTCTTCGCTTTCTCCCATGGCTCGTACATATTACATAGTCTTAAGGTCTTAATTAATTTCATTTGGTAAACGTGCTAGTGTGTGTGCGCTATAGTTTCGTGTGAAGTAATGCATTTGACTTAGTTTATAGTAGTCGATCTATTTTAGTGTCTATGTAGCTAAGTGGTGTTGGCGATGTTCCAAGGTAAGAGTCGAGTAGCGTGTAATGTTTGCAGAAATATTTGGTAGACTCTTAATACTTTACTGTGTCTTTGATAGTTTTCTTTATTCTATAATGTAGCTTCAATGCATGTGTACTATGGCTGATTTTAGTACTTGTTTGTGTGGGAATTTGTAATTGTTGCTGTAAGTTTGTCATGCATTCAGTGGTTTTGAAAACGCAGGGACACGAAGAAAGAGAGAGTGTACAAACTTTGGTACTTTTTTTGCGGTAGTTTAGATGTTTCAAATAATGGGAATAAAATTTATTTTTAGTTTAGTTTTTGATTGAGTGCAGATATAGGCCCGCTGCTGCATATTCAGTTCTTAGTGTTGAAAATTTTAATCCTTCTTTTTGTCTGTCTTTTTTCCTTCTTCGGAAGTGTGTGTTTTTTCTCCATAGTGCCATTTTATATTCTCAGTTATTTATATCGATCTGACGGGATAAAATCTTTCGTTGAGAAATTCTTTTTTGGCTTCTCATTTCGTAGGATTGCTTAGCGCCTCTGGAAGATTTCGCAGTTCCTTTTTTGAGTTGTTTTAGTCATCTTTTCAAAATACTTCCGAACGCGAACGCTCTCTATCGTTTCCTTGTGCCCCTGCGCCCTGAAAAAAATAAAACTGAATTTGGCTATCGTTCATTTTTGGATGGACATTTTTTTGTTCAGTACTTCTTCTCGTGTGTGTATGCTAGCGCTGTACACAGATTGGCCCTATCTCTTTTTTTCCTTCTTTTTTCAGGGCGCAAATATCCACCCCCAAAATTATTCGCCCCAAGAGTACCAACGTTTGGCGCAACTGCACTATCTCCACGTTAAGAGTCTCGAATGGGCAAGCCACAACTATCACCAGACGGACGATCAGGTAAAGGGAGAGTTACTTCTACCCTTAACGACCCCTTCACTAAGGCCACTAAGCTCGCTCACCCCTTAATGCGTCACACTTTAATTTATACAATATTGTTCTTTATTGGCACTGTTAGGTGTCGCGTGTTGTAAACAAAATACATTTTTTTTTCTAATATACATGTTTAATTGTACTGTTGGGAAATAATCATACCCGAAACGTACTTAATCATTAAGTTAAGTTACCAAAACAAAAAATTACAAAAATTAAAATGTTTAAATTGACTTACTACCCGAAAGTACATCATTATGTATAAAATGACTACGAAAAGAGAAGTTTCGTGCTGTGCACATTCCCCATAATTGAATGTTGATTTAGATAATATGATAACATGTATAAGGGTTTGTGAATGCTTAATAATGCTGCTGTCTGTTAGTGAACATTGTTATAGGCTGTTCACGGTAAAATGAGCACTTTTGAAAGCCCTGTCTACTTGTATGCATGTTGTGTATTCTTCCGCCTTATGTAGAATTAACATTGCCATGGACCTCATCACTTTAATTATGCGTCGGTCAAGTGAAACTGTGAAATTATTAGAAAAGTTAACATTTTATTAATCCGCTAATATTTATACACTGATGCATTAAGAAAAACCGAGAGCGAAATAACTAATTTAAATTATCACAGACGGTTACCTAAAACTTTTTATTCGGCATTAAGATATGGAACTACTTTACATCTGTCGTTACCAACTTTACCGGGCGCATGGCACTCAGTGTGCCCGTTGAAGTACATGCAGGCATGGGCAGTAAATTTTTTCTGAGATTTATTTCAAAAGTGCTCACTTTATCGCGAACAGCCTTTAGCTGCAGAGTGCAAAACTTAGCTGTAGCTGTCCGGGCTGAGAGACTTGTAGGAAGTGTGTTGTGTGGTGGAGGGTGGAGGGGGGTGGGGCAGGCAAGGCATGTTGCACGGCTCCAGCATCCCACACACACACACACACGCACGCACGCACGCACACGTCTGTACGCACGCGCGTGCTTGTTGGTGTTGTAGAGGCCGCCGTCGTCTTCCCTGTCGTACCCCGGGCCCGGCAACGATGACGTCAGGTCGCCGGGGTCAGGGGGCACGCCTGGACCCCTGTCGCAGCAGCCCAGCTCCCAACAGAGCGTCGACAACTCGGACCCTGGTGAGTACCACGTCCCAAATGCACTTTCACCTCTCGCTCACAGGCCCGCTCACGTGTGTCTCGTGCCCAAAAAAAGTTTTGCTACTAGGTTACCTACGGTCCAAGAGAAAGTATGGGGTGAGAATACACACTGTATTTGCAGTATACCGCACCAGACTTGACGAATATGTTTTTGTAATGCCCCTGCTTGCTGTCCTAGCGAACATCTTTATAGGCTGTTCACGGTAAAGTGAGCACTTTTGAAGCCCTAGTTACTTTTTCCTTTCAGCCATTTTTTAAATCAATTAATCACTTTTTTTAAAATAAATATTGCGAAAATAAAATATATTTATTGACTATTATTCCAAATGAGGGGACTCTCAAAAGTGCTCACTTTACCGCGAATAACCTATACAAGTGATGCAAAACTTTCTTTGAGGTATGCATGTTTTCCTTTGAATTTGAAATATAAATTTGCGAACTTCTCAGGTGTTTTTTTTAATTCAGATAAGTAGGAATTTTTAGGTATTTTTATTGACCACAGACGGTTCCTTCCTTTAATTTTCGTTTCATGTGAGGCGATTCATTCTACAGGGCCCGGGGCAGAGTGCATGCACTAACTACCCCCCCTCCCCCCATCGTCTCTGGGTAGGCCTGGTCTTCATGTTCTTAGCTATGATATGCCATGATTAGGGATTTATATAATTATATAAGAACCCTAGTTATTAAGTTAACGTTCCATGTTGGTTTGGAATGTAGACTAAATAGACTTCCTTTAGATGGAACATGACGTTGAGATTAGAGATTCGTGACGGCTCGATTCTAGAACCATGTTTTCCCGGGAGAAGTCGATCGGTATAATAAGTCAGCAGTATCCCAATAAGAATGACTTCGAGAAAGAAACAAAGTGTAATGCTCCCAGTACACCCCATTGGAGATGGCTTCGGGAGCTGGTACAGAGGAGGTCATGCCCTGCATCTGCCGGGAAGTATTGTCACGTCCAGCTGCCACGTCATCAGATCTTGTCATAGGAGTGCAGTGCAGCTAACTGGTCTGTCGGCTGCTTTGTGACAATTGACCGGACAACGGCGAGTTCGCACAGTGGAATCATAGACCAGTGGTACTGGGTCACTGAAACATGAATTACGTGCCTATAAAAAACTCACCCACTGAAAAAAAAATTATAATAATTTTTAATTATAGGTCGTGTTGTGTTTTCATCTTTCGAGGCCTCTGAGGCCGTAGTGATCCGGTAATTCATTTTCATTATGCCAATACAATGGCCACTAATAGCGCCATGGGGGTTTCTTGAATCTTTCTTATTCTTTCCCTCTTCATCTCATTTCACAGCTCATTTTTCTAGCCGGCTTGGGAAGTAGGGTACGTTTCTCGGGCGGGGCAGTCTTCAACTCCGCTGTGATCAGATCTCACGTCACTAGTGTTGGCTTATTCCTTTGCTTGAGAAGCATGCTGTTTTTTAGTCTTCGTTTTTACGCACTAATTTCAGCATTATTTTTTCTGGCCTTGTTTGCATGCAAGTCTTACAACTTCCGAGTTGCTCTTTACCTATCTCCACATTCGGTCATAATTTCATCCACCCATCACCAGAAATTTGCATCTTTAGTTTATCCCATCATTCGACAGCTTTGTCTTTTACTAATTATATCGTTTCGTGTCTATATTTTCCCCTCATTTTCGCTTCAGCGATTTTGTAATGTGGGGAATCCGAATTTGATAGCCGAACCTTTCTCAATTTTTAATGTAAAATAATAACATATCATAGAATATGTATTTATAGTGATTTGTCAAATGATTCGGATTGCAAATTAGTTAAACATGTGTAGCGCGTCTCTGTAGTGTTTGCATGTACTTAAATCATATTCCGTTTACAAAATGCTAAATTTACGGTTAATGATGCTGACCACCACGTCTTTTTAGTCTATATAGGTATTTTTGCAACAGACTTTTGTAACATGTATCGAGATTCTCTATGCTTGCAAGACGGTATTTTAAATAAGCCTATATTTCAAAGGAAAAATTATTTCAGAGGTGACAAGAAACTTAAGAGAAGAAAATGCAGGTAACTTTGTTATAGACTGTTCAAGGTAAAATGAGCACTTCTGAAAGCCCTGCTTAAGATCTACTTGTATACACGTTGTGTGTCCTTCCGCCTTGTGTAAAATTAACATTGCCATGGGCCTCATCACTTTATTCGTGCGTCAGTCAAGCGAAACACTGCGAAATTATTAGAAAAGTAAATGCTTATTTATACACTTCGATGTATTAAAAAATACAGAAAGCGAGAGGAATAATTTAAGTTAACACAAATGATAAATGGAACTACTTTCCCCTCCATTGTTACCGACTTTACTGGACACATGTCACTCATTGTGCCCGTTGAAATATATGCAAGCAGGGGCAGTGACTTTTTCTTAAGGCTGATTTCAAAAGTGCTCACTTTATCGTGAACAGCTTTTACATTTATTCCTTTTATATTTCGCGGGCTCATACAATAACAACAGATCCTGTGACAGCTCATTCAATCATAGAATGTGTGGCTAACCCCACAATTCTGGTTTACGTTTGATACATCAAATTGAGAACATGCTAAGCATCTAACCGATAAATTACGACTGTAAGCTGCGCATTAGAGATGATTGATAATAGCGGATACGATCACATGAGGATATTCAAGAATTGTAGAACGCTGATTTCAGAGTATTTTTTTTTATTGTGGTGCAGGTCTCTAAATTTGTAGCCTTAAACAACTTCTTGTTTTTTTTTTTTTTTTTGGTCCTGTGATAGGTTTCTGTGGCGCAAATTTCACCACATGCAATGCGAGTCTGACCACAGGTTAACAGATTAAAACATCGAGGGCCTCCCGTCGCGAGTACTCGTTTGTACACGGGGCACGCACGCGTGTGTCTCGTAAATTATCGACATTACTACAGCGATAAACCATTCACTGCTTTTGGTCGGACGCGTTGCTTTCCCGGCGCGTACCGATCGTAACGACGGTTCAGCCGTAACTCCAGCAGCGTGCCATGACGTGAGCGGTACCTGGGAGCATCTTCGTCTCGTTCATGGACGAATGTTTCTGTTGGAAGGTTCTGCATTATGTACCAGCAGCTTTTCACTTAGTACAATCCCCGCCCAGTGTTTCAGAGCATTAAACATTAAATAATACTCTGTTACAGTGCTGTCGTGTTATAAAGTTAAGTGAATTGCATTGGTTCACCTTAAGTATCATTTAAATGTGAGTTGTTGGTCTTAATTTTCAGAGACTTCCAAGTCATCAAATAGGCGACGTCCAAAATTGAGAATTATGCTTTTTTTTTTGACGTGAATACGTCTTTATATTTGCGACCACTGTGGGAGCATTGGGAAGGGAAAAAAGGGGGGGGGGCGCAATTTGAGTTAATTTCACTGCGTCTCATAACTTCCGCGTAGCATAACCTTTTTGACTATGAGAAGCTACGACGCTCGTGTCGTGTAGATCAATCGATTGCGCTTATTCAAACATCCGTGTAGCGTGGGTATGGTGAGATTGTATGCGTTTAATGTAAAAAATTAATAAAAGTTAACACAAATTCGGCCTCTACTTGTCAAAAAGCCAAGACGACGAAATACAGAAATCGTATACGGTTGGAAAGAGCATACAGAAAGCAATCCAGTGATACCCATAAAACCTTATATGATCGAGTGAAGCGGTACCGTAAAAAAAAAAAAAAAATCAAGGCGCCCGAGCGCGTCAACGTAGACGTATTCACGTAAAACAAATGGCCGTGTCCCCAACACAGCCGAAGGCAATTTTTTTCTGTACATTTTTTTACGTTAGTGCTTTTAAAAAGCAAGCACTGCTATTGCGTAGTTTTCCTACCTTTCATTAAATGAAATTCCCTTAAGAGGGGCAATCTCAAGTGCTGAGTGGGAAAGTTTGCGTGGTTCTTATAATCGGTGACTTGAAAGTCGATGAGGGTGAGGTGAGTCAATACCGGAATGCAAGGGCGGAGGAAACGGGAGACCCCCAAGAAAACCGCTGACCTGCGACCGGGGAACCAAACCCTGTTCGCCTTAGTGGGAGGCGAGTGACATATGCTGCGTCACCGCGGCCCCTCAAGTACCAAACTCACAGCTGAAATGCTGCGTATGCTTTTAGCTGGTAGCTTGTAACAGTAACAGCCTCTCGGTGCTGAATAAATTCCCTGCAAAGGGAAATTTGTAATAGATTAATTTGGCAGCCCAGTAAGAATACTGGGCCAAAAAAAATTTCGAAAATCAAAACTGATTTTCTGTGTTGGATAAAAACTAACATCACTGAGTTGCATTAGCGCTTGCTGCTGCCAGAAACTTAGCTTGAAATTATTGTACTCTGAGAAAAAGAGTTCAATTTAATCCATTAATATTTGTTTCCATCTTCACAAACACTTTAATTGTCGCTGTTACCAAGTGGAGTGTTTCGTTGACTCAACCAAATGTCGTCACACCATGAAACTAAGCTTTTATAGGCAAAAGAACATGCAGATATCATCAACCTGAAATCAAGTTCAGAAAATTGCACCGAAGGGGCAACGCACCACATTCTTCCACGTTCAATGTGATAATAATTTGCATAAAAAATATTTCTTACTAGACATTACCAACACACGTATTTTCCCAATATTTTTATTCATATTAATTATAAATGAAATATTAAAATTTCGATTGTGATACACGGCATAGGAAACTACCAAAAAGTCATACAGTTTGATTTAAAATGTGTGAAGAAACCGCGAATAGACTAGACCGACCTATGCCCGGTTGCACCAACATCTTTCCCGATTTGAGATCGAATGATTCTAGTTCCGCACCATGATACAACTTGATCTTGGTTCCAATATAAGTGTTGCGTTCCAGAGTGAGAGATCGCTGTCAAGTGTGAGACAAATTTTGCTATTGGTTCGTAATATATGACGTCATGGAAGTAGGCGTATTTTTCACTATAGATAGAACTAGATGTGCGATGTTTTTATTTGTTTTAAGTGAATTATTGTTGTACGAATTTTACTGAATAATATTCAAGTGCGTATAATGTTGTTTCAATTTCTCAAGAAAACAATCGAACCTAGTTATTATCTGTTAGCGTATTTTCAAACTATATTTGTCGATGATGGCTGCCGATCTCGGATCGAGATTTCGAACTGCCAATTTCGGCGGTTTGAAATGAACTTCATCTCGATCTCCAGTCCAGCTCTGAACTCGAATGGTGCAACAGTTTTCTGTGTTGATCTTAGATCCGATCTAGGATCTAGTTTCGAACCACGATGGTGCAGCCGGGCATTAGTGAGGTTAATTCTACTCAGGTTAGGAACAAAACTACTTCTATTATGGGAGAGTTTGGCGTAAGGATAATTGCCCCCGCTAGGTGCGCAGTGTTCCAAAGATGTCACTTATAATTAAAATTCTAAGCTACGTGAATAATAAAAAAAGAAAAATTTTACTTAGTTACGAATTGCAATTATAATATTTCTTTAACGCAGGAAATAGAGAAAATCAAGCACACGTGCGAAACTGGCGCTTATCTAGTGGCGAAAAATTTTAGTTTGCCAAACTGAAAGCATTGAGCTTCCCAAACTAAAAGCATTGAGCTTCCCAAACTAAAAGCATTGAGCTTCCCAACCTATTATAAAGAAATTCTTTGTTTTCGTGTCATAATTTCAGTTTCAGATGTATTATCGAAAATGTTTCATTGTAGTAAATTTACAATTTACCATTTCTTCAATACTTTCGTATCTAATTTTCACTGTGTGTTATTTCCTGCTTGCAAAAAGGCAAGCAGTTTTTGATAAAATGAAAATATAACACACGATGAAAATTACCCACAAAATATTAAACAACTTGTATATTGTAAATGTTCTATAATCGTACATTGTCAGCGATTGCTATGAATCCGGAATTTTGACGCAAAAAACGAAGACTTTCTGCGGAAGGGGTGAAGATCGAGCCTAAAGCCGGAATCACATAGCCCCGACGCGCACGACACGACGGCCAACAGTTAATGATATACAAAATAGATCGTCATAAGCTCGCCCGATTCTGTCGTACGACCAGCAGTTTTTGATTAGAAATGGTATCTATTATTCGTCGTGTCGTGCGGCACGACGCACAGAATGTACAACATTGCAAAACGAAATTGTATTGCAGGCCTTCCTTACAATGGTAAATACGCAGCTTAAGAGAAACCTAAATTGAAAATTACTGTATCGAACTCCTAAAAATTATAATTTAAACTTTCTATGCATTAGCGGTACCAATTTGTCACCATTATGTATTACAAATTTCCCTCTTGTTCACCGCCTTTGAAACTAATGCAGTAGATCAGCGCCTTCTAATTAGTTAGGTTAAATGTCGTGCTGTAAATACAAGTATAGTCTATTCACGGTTTCTTCGGCCTTTTCGAATCAAACCTTTGAAAAATCTCCACCCATATATGACGTGCTTGGTCACATATCACAATCGAATTATACTTTTGTTAACATAAAATATACTGTTTTTTCTTTTAAATTGAAATGTTATTCATATTTCATCTATAAATTATATTGCTTCATTTATAAATAATTTGAATACAAACAGTGAGGGAACATGTATGTTGGTAGCACCGAGTAAGAAATAGTTCTTATACGAAATACTATTACAACAGAGTGCCCACGAATCGGGTACGATGTCCCTCTGGTGTAATCATCCATACTTAGTGCAAACTAGCACAAGACGGAGGAATATCCTGTTAGTAGAACTTTAGCAGGGCTTCAGACAAGGCCGAAAATACCGCGAATCAACTATGGCCGCATTGAAATGTGTCGTGGTTTCGTTTTTGGCCGTGTCGTGCTGTGTCGGTCGGGGCAGTGCAATTGCGGCATAACTATTGCAAAGCGAGCGAGCAGCCCCATGCCGGCGGTGGTTGTATTTCGCAGGCCCATAAATACAGTCGGGCGCGCGACTTTGCCGTCGGGGTGTGCGAGTGACACGGAGTGGGCTAGGGGGGCAGACGAGTGTCAGGTGCGAGAGCTCCTGGTGGGTCCAATACCGCGCACGCGCCGCGTCAACTGACGAAGATTTATCGTTATGGCGCCTCGTGATCCCGGGGATAATTGGCCGACTCGTAAATCCCGATTTCGCATGTCGTCGCCGTTGCCGCCGCGTACGTGCGTGCCGTTGGCGAGCGCTGTCCCATTGCGATTACGTTCTCCGCGTAGGGGAGGGTGGGGAGGGGAGGGCGCTGTTACTTGTCGAGAAATCAAGGTCTCGTTATTAAAATGAACTTGCACTATTACAACCCTTCTTCATTTCCCCCGTGATTTTGTGCTCAGTTTTTCTCGTGTACTGGATGGCAGAGCAGGCAGAAACTACCTGCACCAAGTACCAAATGCACGCTGCGTGACTAGAGGCCACGTATCCATGGTATGCTGCCAAAGTCAATGCAATAACGTTCAGTGACACACGGCGTGATTATGTCACAACCTCATTAAATGAACCTAACATGACTTTCATAAATACCACTGTAATTTTTCATAGTACGGCAAATATATGTGAGGAAATTCTTAACACTGCTAACAGAGTACTGCATGTGCCAAGTGCCGACCACGTGGTCGAAGGGATCTAATTAATTCCGTAACTTTTACATAAATCCAATTAGTGCATCATGTAACACTCAGTTAAGGAACACACTAGCAAAAAAATATTTGCGTATTATTATTTGGAGAAATAAAACGTATTGCTGAACAACTCTTATTTTCATTGTTCACAGGCACAGTGTAAACAATCAATAGCCTTTTGTGCACTCGTACTTTTAAGGCATTTGAACTTAAAGAATGTTGGTATTTAGTTCTAACTAATTTTCCCACCAGGCTTTGGTTAATCGTCAAACATTTACATTAGTGAAAATAAATTCATCAGGATATGATTTGTTGGCGTGTAGACATACCTATTTATGTTGTTTTAGCAGCAGATAATCAAAACAAACAAACGGCTTTAAACTATGTGTGTTGTTCACGCATTTGCTTGTGTAACAGTTAAACTGTTTTTCTCATGAAAGAAACCTTTTATATTTCAGAGAGTCAATATCAAGGATTCTCTCTCTCTCTCTCTCTCTCTCTCTCTCTCTCTCTCTCTCTCTCTCTCTCTCTCTCTCTCTCTCTCTCTCTAATATATATGTATTGATGTATATATAATGTATATGTATTGATTCTCAGTAACTAAACATTAAGCGGCCAACATGCCAAAACATTTAAAATTTTACTTTAAATTATACATTTTCACGACCTAGCCATTAGCACCTAGGACCTTGTCCTTCGAAAGTAACCTTCAACAAGGATGACAATTCCCAGATTCACGTGCTTTGTTTCAATTGCCCGTAATACATGGAAGTTATTAATGGAAACACACTGTCTCGCTTGGAGTTTTAAATAAAACAGATGTGGGGTCGTGTTCTTCCTCTTACTAACGTCCGATCGTTTAGGCTTTTATCGGCAGCTCAATTTCGCCACCGGCCATAAACGTCAGCGGTGTTTACGTTTCCAGAAAGGCTGCTGATTTATTCCGGTATTAAAATTAATTAATGGAGCGCACTGTGAGTTTTTAATGAGTCTGGCCGACTAGTGGATGAGGGGGGTGGGGGGGGGGGGTCCAGTTGAATTAGGGATGTTTGTAAGGGGGGGGGGAGGGGCGTGGAAGGACGAGTGTCATGGTTATCTGCGGTCAGAGCGGCTATTATTTGACATCTGTTTCTGTCGCTGCCGAGCATTTACACTGATTGGGTCGTGGGGTCACGACGCCTTGATACAGCGGTCCAAACTTCATGGTTTCGAAGGGGACCAGATAATCTTCAAGAGATGAAGATAACGTGCTGCCTCACCCCTCCCCCCCCACATTTTTTTTCCTTACTTCACTACCTAGGCACCGGATCACCATATCACGGCATCCCGGCCAGACTTTATGGTTTGTTTACGTTCAGATGCAAGTTTCGGAAGACATCCAATTTTTAGATCCTCTCAGAGAGAAACCTTAAATGTGCAAAACTAAATTTAACGTTCTCACAATTGCCTAATGTTTTTTTCCTATGCAACTTAGTCCGTCTATGTTAATGTGGGAACTTCTTTTACTGGTTTGTCCCTATTTACATTTATGTTTTCCAACTGTTTGCCCACTATCTAATTCCTTCATTACCAGAGAGATTCGTTTGTTTGAAAGGACTGAAAACAGATCGTGAGTCTACTGCGGGTCATGTGTTAAGAGGCTATTGTAAATTAATTTCGAAATAATAGTTTAACGAGTTATTATTAAGTATTAAAGTGTACTAAATATTTGGAAATTGTTTTTAGCCTCGCCTCTGCAGGACGCGTTGAAATGCTGGCTCAGTTCCCATCGGTGGTTAACTTTAAACTGAGCACTTTTAAAAGCCTTGTTTAAGATATGGTTGAGTGCATACTGTGTAGCCTACTCTTCTGCAATAGTCTATGTATCATTAACATTGCCGTCAGCCTGATCACTTTATTCATACGTCAGTCAAGTGAAACTGAAATTCTTAGAAAAACAAATATTTTACGAATTTGCTCATTATTGCTCGTATTTGCATTTTAAAAAAGCAAAAATAGAAGTATTTCAGTGAGCAGTAGGTAAATGCGGAGTCTGGCTCAATGGGGTCGTGTATAGGATGGGAAGATTCGGCCACCACCGTGTTTACATCACCGCCCGCCATCTTGGACCCATATGACCTTGACCCTCGACCTTGATTCCAATGACCTCTAACAATCCCAAAAACCGAAAAAAAATTTCAAAAAACAATCTTGGAAAAATTAAATTAAAAATTATTACGAAAATTTTTACAGAAAAATTGTGAGCAGCTTCACTGCATTTTCAAGTGAACAGAAGAAACCTGAATAGTGGGTACTATTTATAACTTCATGTATATAAGGCTTGCTCTGTATACATCTTATAATTGGTAGAATGTGCTGGATTTCAATAATGTGGTCCAGAATTTGCAAGCTTTCGTTACATGTGTAAAGAAAAACACCTTCAGGAATGTGTAAAGAAAAACACCTTCAGGAATGCCTAGTACCGAATGTAATCTAATGGACTCATTTGTAAACATGTTTGTAGTGTGTTTCCCTGTGTGTATTATTTTTTCACCTTTTAGAACACAGTGTCAACGCTGAAGAAAAAGTAGCATTACCTGTGACTACCGTTTCCTGAGATAAAATTTTACTGTTTATACAGATTGAATGTAAACTAACGGGACAAACTTCAGGTGGTGATTCCTGAGCGGAAATGGAACAAAAAAAAGTCCATATCAGTTTATGCCCGGAAATGGACGGCGAGCCTGCAATAAAGCAATTAGTACCGGTACACATTACATGACATTAAGTGCATCCAGGTTACGACAGATGTTCAAAGTGACCGCCATGGATCCAATGCAATGGTCCTCTTGTCGCGTCATGGATTGCCTCACTCTTACGAGTGTTCATGGCCTGCACCCGAATAGAATTACAGGTTACACGGACACGCTGTTCAAGGGTCTGTACATCAAAAACTGGCTCCGCATAAAAAACACTTATGATGCCCCAACAAGTAGAAACCAAGGGGGTTTAAGTCCGGTGATCACGCGGGCCATGCGACAGTTTCTTCTCATCCCATCCATCTTCTGGGGAAGCTGTTGTTGAGATGTTGACGAACGTCATGGAGCAAGTGGGCTGTGTGAAAGTACCGATGCTCACACAAACGCCCAGAAATAGTTGCAAAGGTTTTGTGATTTGGCTGGTGCTGTCTGTGAGGGTACGTGGCTCGTTAAATCCGTGCGGCCTGTCGACCATTTCAATGTGCTTGACCGTATACGAACACCATCTCGGCTTGTTCCTGGAATGAATAACCGACCATTGTACTTCTTGGCTACAATCCCACAATCTGCAACACACAAAATCACACTGTGCGTGTTTTTAATGAGAGAATGATGTCGTTCGTCAGTGCCATCTAACTTGGCAAATATGCATTTCCAGACATATGTTGATGTGAACATTTTTGTTCCTTTTCCTGCCAGGAATCATCTCCTGAAGTTTGTCACTTTAATTTCGGTTCATTCTGTATAGTGTACAACTTGCAGAAAATTTAACAAGGGCAACTGAAAAGTCGTGTCTAATCAATTTTAAGGCATATATAGCTAACGTAATTTTACAAAAATTCAAGGGCAGTTACAAATAAAAAATATGCAAGAAATTCTTATTTTCAAGTTGCAAAAACACCTCCTTGTACGATTGTATATTATTTAGACGTCTCCAAGTAGGTCCTGGCATCGTCTATCAGGGCAGAATCCTCATTTCTGCACATAACTATGAGCTCATTTTTTGGAAGGAAGAGTAGTTATTGATAACGTCTAAAAATTGAGTAGTGTATGGTACAAATATGTAATTAAAATACATAATTATAAAAATCTTTTTTCAAAAATTTATTTTTTAACTTAATACATAGTAACATTTAAAAAACAATTACAACCGTTATATTTACTAAAAACATACTTTCTCACAGATACGCTTCGAAAAACAAATTTGACATTGTTTTATGTTAAAAGAAAATAATTTTTGATTCTAATCCAATTTCCCATACATTTACCAATCAGACACGAATTTCAGAAATTCCCATCAAAGCTAAATACGATTTTAAACCTTGCTTCATCCTCCATCGACACTAAGTTTTGTAATGGATGAATTATTGCTTCAAAACCCAACAAAGTTAAAACATATGTATGGATATATTTCTACTTCAACCCTAACGATGGTATTCACATATATAGTACCAAATTCTGTGCTTTAATTCCCAACGAGGTTGAATATGCAAATACTGTTTTACTAACTGCATACCAATTTTAATTTAATATCTTGTAAATAACATCCAAACCAACATATAGAATAGTTTAAAAACAGTAGAGAGACCACACGAATCTCTAGCAATCTTCCCGAGAGGATAGCATTAATGAGACAGTGTAGAGACGATCTCTCGAAAGGTAGACGTGAGGACAGCCTACCAGCCTCCCGATGCGATTGCATTTCCCTATGCAACTGCACTTACCCTTTTAGCCTCCTCACTTATGAAGCAGCACTCAACATCTCAGTCTCTCTCCGGCAGGCAAAGCGTCAACATGTGTATTTGGTTTGTAATTACCCTCGGCGGGTATTCGAACTGGGAACTACTTCTCTCCTCACCCCCTTCCTCATCCAATGCCATTATGCAACTAAAAATAATTTACAATATTTTTGTTTTGTTTTGGGGGGAGTCGAACCAATGTTCGAAACCTTAAACCTTTACCCCAAACCCATACTTAGTTGTTACACGGACAAAAAATATATTTTTATTTGCCCTGAGGGGGAGTCGAACCACGGACCGAAACCTTAACCCTAGACACTCTTACCCATACTTAGTTGTTACATGAATAAAAACATTTTTTTTTCTTTTTGCCCTGAAGAGAACTCGAACCGAGGACCAAAACCTTAAACTTATATCCCTTAGTGCATGTCTGAAAACAAATATGGTGGTGGGGGTTAAAAAGCAATGTTAGTAGTGATTGGAGGTCAGTTGAGAGTTGACTGTCGTAGAGAGTGGACATGGTTACGCAAGTGAGCATGGAGATGGCAATTGCGTAATGGGTAATTTATAATTGTGCAGTTATACAATTACTAATTACCTTGTATGGGAATCGAACTCAGTACCAAACCACCCACCGGTCGTCAGAGCTAGCCACTCTGGCAGCTCCCAGCCCACGATGCCCTCCAAAACAACTCCTCACATCTCCAGTTGTCCCATAGGTGAGGGGTATAAGGGAGAGTACTTGGGCAACTGCATGCCCCCCCCTCCAAACATCCTCATTTGTGAACCAGCACCCGACGGACTAACACTTCACTCACTCTCCAACAGTCGACGAATCAACATCGCCAGCTACACGTGTCAAGAGCACCGACGAGACAACACGCGTTATTGCATAAGTAAATGCAACTGCATTTCCCCGTTCCTCTCCCTCTCCGCTTCTAAGTTGTGTACCAGCTGCCAAAGAGAAACACCGCAGTCACTCTTCAACGGTCGATGGGTCAAATCCACATGGCAATGGGTCAACATCGACATGGCAACACCTCATTGATAAGTAAATGCGTTTCCCCTCTCCAAACCTACCACGTCACAACCCCCGACGACGTGATATAGTGCGGTAGCCAAAAAAACTAAATTGTCCTGTTTGGGAGTCGAACACGATACTCCTAAAATTTAAAAATAAATTAAACGTCCCAACCGGGAATCGAACCAAGTACTCCAAAAAAATTCCAAAATTTTTCTCACCGGGAATCGAACCTAAAAATAAAAAAATTAAATGCTATGTTCGGGAACTGAACCTGGTATTCCCGAAAACAGGAATCCCACAATTGCTCTCATTGGGAATCGAACAAAAAAAAAATAGATGACCTGTCCGGGAATCGAGCCCAGGACCAGAAGTGAATGCGCAGCAGAAGTGAATGTGCACCAGAACTGCATGTTCAACTGCAATGTCACTTGTGCCACACTCCTGCATTTTGTTCGGTGTGCGACGTGGATACAAAGTGCATTCAAAGTGCATGTGCATTGGATTCGATAATCAAAGGTTACTTGAGGTCATTTGATCGCAGTACACCCCTCCCCCCCTTCATGGTTAGTTATATTTATATACTACCAGGAAATTTTCTCCCATGCCTGAAAATTGCCCCAAATCGCTGCGGGGTCCACCCTACGCCTCGCGCATGTGCCGCGCCAACTCAAGGTCATGCTCATATCGTAATTGTATACTCAATCGTGTTATTATAGTCTACTCGCCGTTTCTCCACACTTTTTGAATCAAACCCACGTATGACGTTCTTGATTGTTTTCTAAGTATGTAATGTATCTCAAAAGTTTTATATTTGTGTTAACATACAATACCAATTTTTTATCAAATTGAACTTCTACTTTTATTTTAATCAGTATAATTAAAACGAATAAAAACAGGGAGAAAAATAAGTGTGTTGGTAATGCCTAGTAAGGAGAAGTTCTTATGCAAAATATTATTGCAGCGACTGCGCACGAATGCTGTACGTTGTCTCTTTGGCGTAATTCCCTAGATTCTGTAAGCTTAATTTCCATGAGGCCGAGGAATATTCTGGAAGTAGAACTTGAGCAGGGATGACTTCAGAAAAGCTGGAAGTAATCGTGAATAGTCACGAAATTACAGTGTCAGAATGGATCAACCTGGAAACGTTACATCGCAGTTTTCCACCCTGGTAAAGGTTGTTCGCGATAAAGTAAGCACGTTATAATCAACCTTAGGGGGAAAGTCACTGTTCCTACCTGCATATATTTAAACGGGCGCACTGAGTGAGATGCGTCCAGTAAAGTTGGTAACAATGGATGGAAAGTACTTCCATATAATTACGTCGAATAAAAAGTGTTAGGTAATCATTTGTGATTATTTGCTTCGATTTCTATCGTGTAAAATAAGCAGAGTTGTAAATTATTTACTTTTCTAATAATTTCACAGTTTCACTTGACCGACGCACGGATGAAGTGGCGAGGATCATGGCAATGTTGATTTTACATAAGACGGAAGAATACACAACGTGCATACAAGTAGATCTTAAGCGGCGCTTTCAAAAGTTCTCATATTATCGTGAACTAACTATAACCCATGTGCCGGTCTGATACTGAAGACTGCAGCCACCGTTCGTTATAGATTGTGTACACTTTGTACTGCCAGTTTAAGTGGGCTAAGGGTCGGCAGAAGGGCTGAGAGAACGCGAGGACTTGTCAGGAAGGGAATGTGCATCCCTCTCAGCCATAACTACCCCGGGTAGAAGCGCCGTCGGGTAATTGGCCAAGTCCCGAGGCTCGAACGACGAGTGGCCGGGCGACTTGATGATTTATACGCGGCGCTAATTACGAAGTGTTTTTCGGCGCGAGCGCGCGATGGGGTCAGTGGGGCGGCGTGGCGTGGCAAGAGGCCGGGGGTCTTTGTTTCCACAGCCGTCACGAGCCGGGTCACCACCTCGCTGACCGCCTTCTCAGAAAACTGGAAGCAGATAATTTCAGCGCTCGTCAGATGCTTTCTCCTCTCCGTCGCACTCGCTAACCCGTCTCGTTTCCAACCGGCGACCCGGCGCGACCTTCGCTTGCCAAGTTCTGTCAGCTCTTCGCTGTCTTAATTCGCACGCGAACCCCTCGCTCCTTGCTGCTTTTGCTCCGCAGAACGATTAAGTACAGGCGACCCCTGTCATGTGTCGCGTCGAGCTCTTATGCAGAGCTACAAATTGTAAACGCGTCACGGTTTTATTGCCAACATAAAAACATTCATCGAATAATATCAATATGACGAAAAGATGTGAATTGAGGTATTTGGCTACCGTGATGACATGAACATTAACGAATCTAGATAACCCGTCTTATACCCTGTTGCACCATCGTGGTCATAAACTCGATCCGAGATCGGATCTAAGATAGACACAGAAAACTGTTGCACCATTCGAGTTCAGAGCTGGACTGGAGATCGAGATGAAGTTTATTTTGAACCGCCGAAATCGGCAGTTTGAAATCTTGATCCGAGATCAGCAGCCATCGTCGACAAATGTAGTTTGAAAATACGCCAACAGATAGAACTACGTTCGATAGTTTTCTTGGGAAATTAAAACATTATACGCATTTGAATATTATTCAGTAAAATTCGTACAAAAATAATTCACCTAAAACAGATAAAACATCGTTCATCTAGTTCAATGTATAGTAAAAATAAGCCTACTTTTTGACATCATACATTACGAACCAATAGAAAAATTTGTCTCATACTTAATCTCGAGCTCTCACTTTGGAACGAAGATTCACGAATCGCCAGAGTCATGAAATTTCGTTGGTGCAACATTTTTACATTCGAACCAAGATCAAACTGGATCCTGGTTCGGAACTAGGATAATTCGATCTTGGATCGGGGAAGATGGTGCAACCGAGCATTAGCCAAGGTGAACCTTGTTTGTAAGTTTTCCGTACTCTCCGTCTAGTGGTATTTAGGCTTTGACTTCCAATACTTTCTACAATTTGGCATTGAATATTGGCGACTTCTTATTTTCTCAAACCATTGTATTCTCAATGACGTTCTAATGAACCATTTCGAAAATCAACGATCTCGGTAAACATAACAGCAGCAAGGCACTAAGCAACAAGTGAAGCAAGGAAACAGTTGTGTAACAATCACATGACGTCACAAAATTGTCGTTGTTTGATTTTACGTATATTACAAGTGAAATGTTCTAATCACTTTGCTGTAATATATTGAGCAAGCATATTTCCGCTGTTTAAGTGTGTATGTGTATATATTGTTTTGATGGTGTAAGGTTTTCCGACTTCTTTGCTTCGCTTTTGCGAATAATGACGCGAATACAATAGCTCTGCACAATCATTATAAGTAGTTTTGTGCAGCGGTTTAAAGGTGAAGATGTCCCTGATCCTAGCCCTGTCGCCGTCCTTGATAATTTCTATGTTCTCACGCAAGCAAATAGAAAAAAATCTCTTGTCATGTTCACGTTTGTTCAAGATGCCATTTATCTCCCACGATGAAACAGAAAAGGGTGCGTTGCAAAGTGTTTCTGTTATGGAAACATTTTTGGATGATTGTGTACTAATATTATTTGCTCAGTTGTGCTGTAATGGCACTTGAAACACTTGAGTTGGTTTGTTCCACATACGCGCGTAAACAAATAACGTGTCATAGCCACAATGTATAATTTCTGGGAAAAGTTGAATAAAGATCAAGCAATCCAATATTCGGGTTTAGAGCAATATTGGAGCGCTTTCAGATTTATGCCTCGTACCCTTTTTCTCGTGACGTATTTGATTTGATTAAAAAAGTTGCGACATCATAATTTGTAAAACACGTAGGCACACATGTATTGCTTGATTTGTCCCGTAATCGACCGACCGACCTCGTGGCACATTGTAATTCATCGTGGTTTTTGACATCCTAATTATTATAGTTGTTTACATAGTCGCTCTCCTTATGCCTTGTGACCTTTGTGGAGGAGTTAGCTGACACAGTAAATTACATTTCCTCTACGGGATTTGAAATCCTAATGCCAAAAGTATAACACGAGAAACTGCCCCTGCGTCATAGGTAATTGTTTAACGAATAATACCGCCAATAAAATATTACTAATACCTGCAGTATTTTGTCATTGCATCGTATAGGACAGTGGTGTAGCTGACGATCATAGTAGTTGTCAAAATTAAACGTGAAACCGCAAGTGAACACAATTAGGAATTAAGAATTTTTCATCACTTGTTCGTAGGCATATTGGAGTTCAGTGGGAGGTGTGTGTTGTAACGTAAAGAGTTGGCTGTGCACGATCTTGGGGCCAGCCGGAAGATGGTACAGATTGAAACATATTATGGGTCGGTGGTATAACCCGGCAAATAACGGACTCATACACTGTGTGCTGATAACTGACATTTTCAGGTTTTATGGCCTAAAGACCGCCACAGCCTCCATTATCCCGCACTGCAATTATATTCGGGTGAGTAGGACTTACCCTAATACCCCATCATGGGTCATTGAGATTTCGCTCCTATCGCCATTTCCAAATTAAAATTAATTTATAACACTAATTTTTGAGTTTAGTTGTGTGCGGTGGTACAGAGCGTTAACTTCTGAAGCAGTAGTGTGTTAGCTTCCTGTAGTGAAGAAATCGTCAACAATCGATTGTTTCTTGGAGTAAGGAAGTCGAGTATTGATTTCTTCCTGAAGTGAGAAAGTAAAAACTTGATATAAATTAAATTTAATTACCATCCACCCAATAAACTACACCTGACACACATATAATAAGGTGAGTTCTGAATTCATGTCTTTAACACAGCCCAGGAAAATATTTGAAGCCCTTGGTGAGGAAACACTGTACATTTATGCATTACCAGTGCTAGTGTCGAAAGAATTATGTGTATGGTGCTGCTATGTAATCCAGTTTGTAAATATCTGCTATCATCATTGATGATACCATGATTCTTCAAACGTTGTTACATCTTCGCCCAATATATATGCATGTGCGCATTTGAAGCGTCAGTGTGCGACGATCGCAGTCTAGCTTAGCACAGCATGCAAACCGAGAGAAAGAAGAACACAACAACAAACGTGTTGAAATGCAGCAGGTGGAAAGGAGACGAGGTTAACTTGGTTGCGCAGTGCAATTCAAGGTTGTGGTTTCTTCAGCTCAGATACGAGTGCATGTGGAGTTCGCGAACGACAAGACCCTTATCGCCCTAGGTGGGTTTTTTTCCCCTCCCCCTTGCGCCGTTACTCATGGATATTATCAGTGCGATGTCCGACCCTAGGTAGAGTGTCGAGCTGTGTACGTGGGTGACTCGCACAGCTTACAATACAAACGTTCCGTTCGCCGACTCGAGCGCATACACGCACGCATCTACTTTTGCGTGTTGATACACAACCATGCACACATGCACAGTGCATACACATTTTGTAGATAGTAAAGGAGTTTTTCGGATTAAGTTTGACGTTGCCGTTAAGTTACTATCTAGGCCGTAGTGTTTTCGATTGCCAGATAATTTCAGATTATTACAAAAGACGTGCTTCCATATCAAATTCAATACGTAATCCATGCTATGTATAATAGTTTCGATGGTCTTAAACGAGTTATTCGGAATCGCAAGCTGTAATAGAATATAGGCTTATCACGGTAAGGTGAGCACTTTTGCAAGCCCGCTCATTTGAAATAATAGTCAATAAGTATTTTTTTAATTTTAACCTTAGATGTTAACTTCCGAGTACGATGGAATATAAACACGCTGTTTATTACTTAAAAGCGAGATTTATTTTAAAAATTGGTGGTAGGATAAATACTCGCTAAAAGGAAAAGAAACTAGGGTCTCAAAAGTGCTCACTTTACCGTGAACAGCTTATAGTAAGTACTGCGTAGCTTTTCTATTAACCACTAATAAATATATCTTATGGCAGCTTCAGATGTAAACTTTTGGGAGTGGTGGAATGTATACACTGTGCTTATTGGTCACAAGGCAATACATATAGTAGAAAGTGGCGGAAAGATAGAAAGTGGATAAAAGGTAAAAATTTGCACGGTTTTAAAAAGTGCTCACTTTACCGTGGATAGACTATATTCGTCGTGATTTTGCTACGCAGTTTCAAACAAACTTTTGTGTAAACAGCCGAAGCTCTCTACACTGTTTCCGGCTGGTAAATACCAAAATTGTTACGAAAAATTACTGCACGTATCACGTAACTTACAGGATTTTTTTTTGTAATGAGGATGGAAATTTTATCTAGAAATGACCGCTGTCATTGCAATCGGTTAGAAAAGAACCTAGCACCTCCCGAATTAGAATTAAGCTTTATACTGCTTGATCAGACACACGTCACTATCTATCAGTAGTGTTTGCGGGTGACATTAAACCTTCTGAGCTCTCTCTAGTGCAGTTGTAACGGCAGCCTCAAACGATATTTCCTGCAACGAGCGTTGCAACCGGATTCTCGTTACGACGGGTGGTTCTAGGCCACGAAGGCAGACTTAAGTTGCAAAAGCATGAATAATGTTTCTGTTCGCCGACAACCGTGATGGGTCGCGGTAGGGTTGGCACGATGTGGTTTGGTTGGCGCAATGGTGGGGGGGGGGGGGGGATGTAAGGGAGGGTTGTTTTCCGTCCGACCCACCATCGAATAAGGCTATTAACTTCTCCGGCAGTCGGAAGTTCCCTGCTAAAAATAGAGGTGGTAGAGTAGGGGCTACGGCGCGAAGTTTATGGAATATAAGATTCCCTTCCGCTCAGACAATTTCCATTAGCAGGCGTGGAGCGGCGTGAGCTACGTAAAGTTGGAAAGTAAAAAGCATCCCACCGATAAGGGGGGGAATTTTTCCCAAGAGATCGGCGGCATTCAGGCCGCCAGATAGAAAGTTTTCACTCGTGACGCATTAGCCGGAATATGCATTAAGGTAGTTTCAAATGAAGACAAGATGTACGAGTACGAGAATATTCGCCCTAGGGTGTCGTGTTTGGTGTCTTCATTACCTAGTCCGTAACTTTTTGAAACTTTTGCGATCGTACTTCTGGAAGGATAGTGTTATTTGTTTTTATTGAGGTTATCTTTAACTATTCCGCGTGTAATCTTGAAAACATACCCAAGGCCTCCTACATTTCAACTGTATAGAAGTCCAAAATCGTGTTTTTGATTGGTCGTGTTGTATCCCCGATATCGGAGAACGGTTTACACTAAGATGATAATGAAAAAGCCATCAAAGCACCCTTGAAACTGAGATTCTAAGTGATATCGTGGAGGTAGCCCGCCGAGTTGCGGAAGAAAAATAAATTTTTAAAAATGAAGGAAAAAAAAATTCCCCGCGGAATGATTCACTGTTTTAGACTCACAGTGATATGGAGTCCATGGAAATAGTAGTTCACTTGGTCAAAATAATTCTCTGTTCTCACTGTGAGGAGGACTCGAAGATAACAATAAAGTTCGCCAGCTATTTGAATGCGACTATAGGCCATTCACGATAAAGTGAGCACCTTTTAAGGCTCTCCGAACATTCATAAACCACTGATTAATATGTCATATTGCAGCTTTAGACGTTAACTGTTGAAATTGGTGAATTGTATATACTGTGTGTATTAGTCAAATTGCAATATTTACATTAGAAAGTGGCGGAAAGATAATAATAGGCTTTAAGGAAAAATTTAGCAGGGCCTTGAAGTGCTCACTTTATCGTGAATAGCCTATATCAAGTTTATTGCTCTGTAAGTTTCACGTGATCTTTTATCGACGGTCAGCCCTACGCGTCGAAAGATCGGCAGTTGAGGATGGGCGAGACAAAGGAGAGACACGATGGACTTGTAACGTTGAAAGCGGTTTGCGAAGGGGGAGAGAAGAAAGAGAAAATTGTTCGTGCTCTTTTGGCAGGGGGCGCAAGTTTGAAAATCCTCACGCTCCAGGAAGCTGATGCGACTTTGTAAATCTGTAACTGCCAAGCCGTAGCATGTTTCCGCCAATCTTGTTCCCATTTTCCCTCCACTCAGACTTCACAAAACTTCTCTCTTCCTTCGTACTTCCTGTCCTCCCTCTACCCCCCCCCCCTCTTTTTTCTTTCTTCGCCTCTTGTATTCCTATACTACACCATAGCAGCATTTCCTATTTTAGCCCGTCCTTGATGTTGACTGCGAATACTCATTACTTGCTTTTGGAACTGCATTCATTAAAAGCTATGAGTGAAATATGTAATATTTTAGTAGGGATTTTGACCTGCCGCGTTTAAGAGTTCTTAAGTAAGCCCTATTTATCTTTTATGACTTTCTATTTCGCAGCAGTTGGGTGAAGTAATTTGAAATGTTTAATGTGAGTAGCTAGGACCAGTTGTTAAAACTTATTTATTTGTTCTTAGTTATACCAATGTAGACTTTTCGTGATATACATTAGCACACGAGTTTTTAATGTTGCTATGATTGTTTCTCAGTGATCGTACTTGGTTCCTTTTTACCCACCTAACTTCAGAGTTACAGAAGCAGACTGTCTGAAAATCTTTCTGCTGCAATAGTTTTATGTTCAGTCCGACCTGATTGTACACGGCAAAGCTGATCCTTTAGTGATGCTTACAGATTCGTGAAACTTAATTAACGATTCTCATTCCTACCTTGCCCGTAGGAGTTGACGAATCACGTTGGTGATGATGTGGCGCTGCTCGTTTTCAGTATACTTTCGTTATTCAGTAGCTATTTACATCATCAGAATTGTTTCACGAGTATGCATCTTTTACGTTTTTATTTTAATTATGTTCAAATTATCTTGATAAATGCGAGCTTTTGAAACTGACGATGGGAAACTAAATAGCTTTCCAGAGCAAATTTTGTACGTAATAACTTAATTTATGCGTAGTTTGTAGCGAGCCAAGAAATAAGTAGCTTATAACTATAGTCAGTTTTAATCTTTATACTATCAATGGTAGTTAAGAATGCTAGCCGGTAAGTACTAAACTGCTGTAAGCTTAGGCATACATAAAGCATATTTTGTTTCTGCGGGTACTCAACACTCCGAAGGCGTGAATTGTGCGTACACAAATCACGTTTATAACTCTGGGAGTGTTTTATAGACCCTAAGTATCTTTTTAACGAGTTATGGAGAAGGAGAGGGGAATTTTTTCAAAGCAGTGAGAGGGAGAGAGAAGAGAGAGGATGGTGCTGGTTCTGAAGAAGAAGGGTGTAATTTTTTTTAATATCTACTTCGCGGTTTCGGGAAAGGTTCCTCTCCCCATATGTAAGCAAGCGCGCAGCCGACATGTGTCTGAATGAATTCGTGACGAGAAGAAAAAAAAGTGGGCCGTGGTGGGGTGCTACTAGGAACCATATGTGAGCGTGTGTGCGTGTGTGTGCGTGTGCGTGTGTGTGTGTGCGTGCGTGTGTTCGTGTGGTTATTTTTACTGCCAGCATCTCTGCGTCTGTGAAGCCGGACCACATGGTGGCGAATGGAGGAGGAAGACTGGGTGAGGGAGGGGGGAGGGAGAAAAAAAATAGTTATGGAAGAAGAAACCAAAATTATTTTTCTTCTGCGACACATCTGCGAAGCTTGGGGTGTATGTAGTCACGCACAACGAAGGTGTCCGGCTTTCGTGCCAAGGGAGTGAAATCCTAAGACCTGGTTCTTCGAGGGTTGGGAAGCGTTTGTGGTGTGGTGAAGTTCATTCGCCACAGCGTTACTCGTTTTGGTGCTGGCCTTTTACGAAACTTTCCGAGTTCAACACGAGTGTGTACGGCAGTAACCCAGCTATAGACTGTTCACGGTAAAATGAGCACTTTTGAAAGCCCTGCTTGGTATCTACTTGTGTGCACGTTGTGTAATCTTGCGTAAAATTAACGTTTACATGAGCATCGCCACTTTATTCATGCGTCTGTCAAGAGAAAATGTTTATTATAAAAGTAAATATTTTACAAATAGACTTAATTTTACACTTCGATGCATTAAAAAATTCAGAAAGCGAAAGAAATAATTTTAGTTAACACAAATGGTTACCTAAAAAATTTTATTCGACGTTAAGATACAGAACTCCTTTCCGTCCATCGCTACCAACTTTGCTGATCGCATGTCACTCAGTGCGCCCGTTAAAATATGTTCAGGCTGGTTCAGTGAATTTTTTCTAAGGTTTATTTCAGAAGTGCTCACTTTATCCTGAACAGCCTTTAATAATTCCTTCTGCGGAGAAATCGTTTCGGAGCGCGTCGATAAACTGCGTAATCATTGGCTTGGTCTCTTGTCTTTCTTCCCACAGCGGAACACACTGCTTTGAAGCGTAATATTATGTTTTATTCCACTACGAACATGTTTTCAAACGCTCTTTCTCTCGCCAGAGCTCTGCGAAGTTATGAATGTCGTCAGATCTGCGCGCCAGTTGTGTGTGGTGGGGGAGGTGTGTAAATAGTGGTTTCTTATTTTGTGGCCATGATGGCACATCAAGCGCGGGTATTACAGTGGCCAGCACTACCCTCCCCCCCCCTCTTTCCTCATCATCCACGCAGAGTGCACTCGGCTGTGCGCGGGGTTCGCACAAGTGCGTGTTGTGTCGTGGAGGGTGCTTCACTACACCACACACCCTGCCTCCCCCCACCACGATTCCAGACACTGCTCACCCTAACCCCGTCCCCGCAGTCGAACAACAGCGCTCACCGCTGCTCGTCATTACACTAATGGTCACCGCGATCGCCGCTCCCGGAGTCGTGGAGAATGGCGGCTGGCTGGCTGGCTGGCTGGCTGGTGGTCGTCGAGCCCAGGGACTCTCGCCCTTCCGTACAGCGGCACCTCCGCAGCTCCCTTCACACCGGAGCAGACTGTAGCCGCCTTCCTGAAGTTCAGGACCCATTAGAAGCCCATACAAACTATGGTATCCCATTTATATGGTAACCCATCAATCATCATCCCAGTACCCTCTGTAGTAATGCTCTCTTGACAGTGGTTTCTCAATCATTTAATTATATCAAAAATGTATTTTCTTTCATATTTCTTAAAAATTATTTACGTAAATGGTAGATAGGCTTAAATTAATAAGAACTTATTAAATAATTCCTTCAAAATTAAACCCCCCTCCCCAAGTAAAACAAAATATTAATTAAATTTAATCTATTATATAATAGAGTTCACGACTTTTAATTGGGATCAATATAGGGGAGGGGGGGATTAGAAAGATGTCCAACGATCCCCTTTTCGGCTATTACCCGATAAGAGAAACGAATAACGTTATATAGGAAGTACATTAATCAACTTTAATTTAAAAATATAATAGAGTTCAGTTGTGGCTAATGGCCGAGTACTGATCAAATTTGTATTTTCTTTGTTGTCGTTGAAGCGAACGACTGCATTTCATACATGTTTGCAACCATTCGCTCTTGTTTGATCCGGAGCTGTTCGTCCCGAGGAGGCGCGAGCACCGAACAGATCAGGTTGTCCACCCGCATGGAAAACGTGGGAAAGTCTGGGAATTTCATGTGGCAGGGAAAAGTTGGGAAAATGTCGGAATTTTCACCTGGATCAAGGAAAATAATAATTGCTTTTCTACAAAAGGGTAACGTGATTATGAGCGTATGGTTTCCCTGGAAAACAGGGAATTTGAAAACTATTAGGGAAATATGGAAAATGTCGGGGAATTAGAACAAGTTAGTAAAATGTCTAGAAATTCTGTGATATGCATGTTATATTTGGTAGTGCTGTCAATCATGCACCGCTGCCAGAATCATATAAAATTGTTTTAATGATTGTGGACTAAATACTTAGGCCCTTTTCTTTGTAATCTTTGTGGTGGGCAATTATGTAATGTCATAGAAGTATTTTGGTGTAAAAGTGTATAATGCAAAGGCACCAATCCTTGCAGGAAAAAAAAGTAAGAAAAAGGTCCTGGAATAAAAGATTATATTTGTTGTCTGGAAATCAGGGAAACGTCAGGGAATTTCCTAATCAAAAAAGGCGGCAACCCTTCTCTGCCAACTTACATAGGGCGTTTACATACAAGTTAAATTATTTGTGTGTGTTGTAATGGGCTCTCGTGTTGAAGTCAACAGCGTGTATCGCGAGAAATATCGATGCGTGGAATAAAATGTTGGCCCCGCTTGCTTGGCCTACGGTGTAATTTAATTCAACTTCACTGATAGCACATTTGTTCAGTCAGCGGTGGAGAACTATGTTATTGTCCGGGGTAAAAAGGGTTTTTGTGAGTTGGTCGACGTGTCCACGCGTACACTGCCCGTATAGGCCGCGCCTCAATACTGCTGAGGAACACCGGGGTCACCAATTGTTCGTCAGTGCTCGTTGTTCACAATTTCGGAACGCTCGACGTCGGGATATCCATCAGGATAAAAAAAATAGATTAACTTATGAATTTATACCTAAATAACACATTCTATTTCTCTTCTTATGCTTTAAAAAATTAGAATAATATTTGTTTGACGAAACAAAATAAATCTTTATAACAACATAAATTTGGTTCCGAGTATTTTGCTTTTGTGAAGAGTTCCATTCAAGACCATTTTGAATTTAATGGTGCTACCGTACGCATACGTGTAAATATCTCGGAGAACCTAAGACTTGGAATCCCCCTTCCAATATCTTGTTTCATTCGCGTTGCAAGACCTCTTCAGTAAAATCAGTATACTAAAAAATATCGATGGATGTGTTCCGCAATGTTGCACACAGCACTGCAAACCCGGAAAATGAGGCAGCCAAATTCTTTGCAATAAAGCTCCTAGTTATCTTAAATACAACTGTAAATATACACACATCGCATGACATTTGGAATATTCTGCGATAAGGCACTGTAGGTCGTAGGAGTTATGTAGTTCTTTTGTGATCAACAGAGAGCCCACTAACGCACTGAACATGCCTCGGACAAGTTTGAAAATAGCAGTCTGTAATCGTCCACAACCTTCCAGATCTCATAAGAGCTGCCCAGTTGGAATGGAACTTTCTTCCGGAAGATGGTATCGTCACACTGATTACAAGAATGCCACTGCTTGTTAGTGACATAGAGGCCATACACGGTACTCAGCTGCAATGGGAAATAAATCACGCTACTCTTGTTATTTTTTAGTGTTTACCTATTTGTCTTTGATATTGAAAAAAAATTTTTTTTTGAAAACACTTGAATTTAATGTTTTGCTTTAGGTGCCGTCAGTAACGTCTAATTACTATAATTTATTGTGTGTTTTTGCCATACTTTTTGCTTTCTGCAAGAATATTACAAACTTTTTGTGAGGTTTTAGCTATAACGCGGACAGTCTAGTTGTAGCGCAGAAACCTGACTTGACTTTGAGCGATTTTTGGCGGCTCTAAGATGTGTTACTCAGGTTGACTTCCGACTTGATGTGTTTTTCTCGTTATCATACCAGCTTGTTGATTTCTCCAGTATTTTTACGTGGAGGGCTGTCAGGTGGCCACCACGTTTTTAATACCAAGCGCATCAAGCTCGCACTTGATGCGGTCGAAGGAAACCAGCTGTTAAGGTATGTAATTAAGTAGACAACGATCCTAAGATAGAATAATTACGCTGATGAAGCCAGCTGGCAGATATGACCCAAATAGAAATTTTGTAATGTCCCAAATTTTTTTTAGTTTAATTTAGGAAAGAAGGCTTACGAAGGACCTAAATGCCCATCGGGGGAGGGCAGGGCACAGAAATACAACGCTGAACCAAATTTGAAGAAAATGGGTCGAAAAATGCGCTCTTCAGAGCCTTGGGGGCATAAACTACAAATGGGGGGGGGGGGGGGGTGGTTGCTAAAACCATATCCTGTGAGGCGGAGCAAAGAAATACACCACTAAACCAAATTTTAAGAAAATAGGTCAAAAATAGGGTAATAAACCCCATCCCCAAAAAAAGGGGGAGGGGGTTGATAAATATAAAGGATGTTCTACCCCCAGGGGCACTATCGATCCCTCCTAGCCCCCCCCCCCCCGCCTCATCGTTTGGTCGTAAAGCGTTTGACGCCGCAGACTTTAGTTCTTGAATATAGTATATGCATTGATACAGTAGGTATACAGTGTAATTATTGAGTGGAGAGAAGTACACGAAATACCGAGCATAATTATTTTTCCCTTGCGTTTCAGTGACTGATGATTCTCTTGCAAGCTACATCAAATACTAGGCATCAATGTGAATCTGTTACAGTGTTGTGTAATGCGGCGACATGAGGTAGTGTCGCTTGACTGCACTGCAAATGAGCAGGCACGGTACTAATATGTAATTAGTGCCGTCGGCTGTGGCCCACACAATCGCGCCTTCTTCGCCGAGATGTCGTTGTACGCACCGGAAACTTCAGCTAGGCTGTGTGTACGTGTACCTTCCGTTACCTTAATGTTGAAGAAACACGTGCCAAACAGATGTTATGTAATAATCTAATACAGCCACGGGGGAAGTTCGTGTAGGAATTGTACCGTTGCCGTGGCTCGTCTCTTGAGCACTCGCTCAGTTACAGACCAGTAACGCTGGCGAAAAGAGAAAGATTTTAATTTCAGTTTGCAGTAGTTGAAGCTGGAGACGAAAATTGATGTAGGTCAAGTGAACAGTTTCATTCTGAAATAAAACATTACGTTATATTTGTCTTTTTGTGATTCCTGAAATATTAATGTATTAATTCACCATAAAGAAAATATATATGAATACAACTAAATAAGAAAGTTAGTAAGTAGCACGAAACGAGGAAGAAAGCCGTTGTAATCGTCATAAAATAAGTTATTCTGTTAAATTGTCGAACTTGATCCAAACAGTATCGAATCAAACATCCAGAGAGGAAAAAAATTGCGCGGAATAAAATCTCTACTTTAGCGATAAATGCAATGGATTTTGCACATGCTAACTGGACATGTCGGACTAGGCTGGACCACGTAACAAAATAACTAAGCCAAATACAATTCAATATATGAGTTAAGAGGGTTAAAAGAGCATGTTCCACTCTTTGTTACGTGAGGGCCAGTGCAGCTTATCAAAATCCCACAACATTCGTGTTACCAACTGGCAGCAGACTGAATTGCATGATGTGTGCTGTGTTCACCTTTGCCATTGGCCACAAGACACGCGGGCACGCTCCAAGGACACATTAAGCCAGTTGTGAATGCTCAATGTTAGAGAAATGCAATGTGGCCACTTAGGAGAATGAATTCGTACGGAAGTCCGCAACCAATGAAATCACAGAATGCTCAGAGAAGTTTGATCTTCTGCAAAATAGTGAACGCAAATTTTACAGGTGTCTCTGCCCGTTAGTTGAGAATTTTTGTCAATGCAGACATTGTTTGCGCTTCTCTAACATAAAGTACCAATGTCTTGTTTGATTTGTAAATTTTGTTCAAACATAAACAGTTGCGTTTTCACCACCCCAGATGGAATGAACTCGGCAGCTTCTATCTCTCTCTGCCTGCTGTTTTATTTTGCAGAGGCAAATTTTTTTTTTTTTTTATATATTCGCAGACGTGAGCATCTCGAAAGTTTATAGCGCAGACAATAGAGGCGGTGGCCGTGGCGGACGTGCGGAATTAAAAATGTTTTAGCCTGTCTTTTTCAGGTGGAGCTAGCCTAATCCCGTTAATACCTTTGTGCGAAGGGACAGCTAGCCTTGTGCGGCAACGTGCCTTGTTGGCGGTGCGCATGATGGGGTAGGTGGGGGGTGGGTTGAGGCCGCCGTGCGGGAGGCCATAGAATGGCGAGGAATTCCGTTGTATAGGTGTCTGGCCGCACCACGCAGTTAGAACTACCCCTCACGTTCCTCGTCGTTATACCACGTCTACTTCCCACCCCCCCTCCCTTGTACTACCATGGTGCGCCTCTTTCGCTCTATTCAGGATCTGTATGCGTGGGACACCCCCCCCCCCTCCATACACACACCCACGCCACCGTTCGAAATTACAAAAGTCCCCTCCCCCCTCCTTCTTCGTCCCCCCTATCTACCCCCGGGAAGGCCCCACCAAAACTCCCGCGTCTATTGTTACGCCCTTGTGTAATGGAAAATAGGGGCTGCAGAGGAGAATGTGTGACAGGCAGAGCGGGGGTTGATGGATGGACAGTTACACCCCTCTGCGCCCCCGCGGCAAGGACCAAGCCAACACTCCCGTGCCCGCTCCAACTAAACATCAGCGGCTTTTGAAAATCCCTCCCTCTCAGGGCCGCTGCCAGAAAGGGAAGCGACAAGCCAATGTTCCAGGCTAATTTATATATATTTTTTTAAACAAAAAAAGAGAAGAACAAAAGTTGTTTTTCGGTGTCGTGGTCATCAGAAACGGACGTGGTTATTTTCATTTGCGTACAAAAGTTTTCCTGAATTGGCGATGTCGGTATGAGTTCTTTTTTTTAATTATCTAAAAAGAGATCCCCTATGTGCGTAGTCTGCATAGATTTGATATCAGTTTGCAGCATTTATTCTTTCGCAGCTTTAGTGTTTTATATTTCACTTTGTTTTCTGGATAAGATCCGAATATAGTATTTGGTCTCTAAAATTATTTTCTGAACACACACACACACACACACACACACACACACACACACACACACACACACACACACACACACACATATATATATATATATATATATATATATATATATATATATATATATATATATATATATATATATATTATACACACATACACATATACGCTTATATCTGTCGTTACTTTCAAATGCGTCGTTTTTAGGTCCAGTTGATCGGAATGTAATGAATCATGAAACATTTCAACAAAAGGACAGTTAAAAATGGGATATTCTAAAACAGCAGTTGGCTAGTCAATTCCATTTCATGTGCCTGGTTTGCGTTTGACCAATGTAAGCTCTTTGTTGATTTTTTCGGACTTTCTTGCATCATTTTTCAACATGTAAGAATTACTACTACTGTTGACCTCCCCTCCGCGAGTTTGTGGATAGTGAAATATTTTTTTATGTGTGAAATTTATTGGTCTTATTAAATTTTTTTGTTAATGTGGATAAAACGAAAAGAAACCAATTAAGGTGATTTTTGTCAGCAAAAATGTTTTCTAATTCACTTCCAAGACAGATATTAGGTACCACAGTGTCTGTGCTGAAATATATCCAGCTACTGGCTGAGATATTTCTGAATATATTTTATTTAGTGCTGCTAACCGTAAACTATTTGTAGCTAAGCGTGATTCCTTGTCACTGTGGCTTGTGTTTACTAATAATGATTAACCTATCTATTCCTATAGTAATGTTCACCTGGGAGTGGTTACTAGAATTATTTTCCTTATTGAAATGTAATCACTAATCAAATTAATACCTATCAATCTAATAATTATCATCATCATGATTTCCGAAACTAAACTAATAAATGTTCCTCTTGAGCCCTCACTAACAATACATCACATATCATTATAAACAATAACATAATCTCGTATACTGATAACGCCCGACTCACAAATATATCAATTTCACAGATACACACAAAAACAAATAAACTAAAGGCAAAACACTTACGCTGTACAACACCTACACAAACAACATTACACTGACGCCAACACAACACCGACACAAACATCAAACACACGACGGACACCTCACAAACCAACAACCGTCGGCCCCCTCTGTCTCCGGAGAGGATGGCGTGGCAAGGGTTCAAGGGTGGAGGCAGAGGAATTTTAACTTTTGACATTTTTAATTTATAACGTAACCTTATTATTCTTTAAGACTATAACAAAATATAATTTGAAGCCTCTGTAATTTTAAAATTTAACCTGTTTTTAATTTTTATAACGCGACAAATTTTATGTTTCGATTATTTTATAAATCTACTTTAAATTAAAGTAACTGAGACCAGTTATGGCCTTCAGCTGGGTACTGGTGACATCTTAATATGGCCTGCACTGTTCTGTATATTAATGCCGTTAGTGGGCTGATTACCTTCCAAAACCACTGAAGGAAACAAGAAGTAGATTATCATCCTTTTATCATCCTGTGCTGCTGTTTGAGCTGTCGCTCGCGTAAGTCACCTGCTATCTGCCATTACGTCTCACGCCACCGACCAGGACTGAGTAGGGACGTCCTGCGTAGATGTCGTCCGAGTTGCGTCTCCACACACCTGTAGAATTCGCCGGACGCGCCAGCGTAATCACCACAGGATCGATACTCGCACTCTCGAGCTTCGTTTTATCATCCTGTGCTGCTGCTTGAGCTGTTGCTCGTGTAAGTCACCTGCTATCTGCCATTACGTCTCACGCCACCGACCAGGACTGAGTAGGGACGTCCTGCGTAGATGTCGTCCGAGTTGCGTCTCCACACACCTGTAGAATTCGCCGGACGCGCCAGCGTAATCACCACAGGATCGATACTCGCACTCTCGAGCTTCGTTTTATCATCCTGTGCTGCTGTTTGAGCTGTTGCTCGCGTAAGTCACCTGCTATCTGCCATTACGTCTCACGCCACCGACCAGGACTGAGTAGGGACGTCCTGCGTAGATGTCGTCCGAGTTGCGTCTCCACACACCTGTAGAATTCGCCGGACGCGCCAGCGTAATCACCACAGGATCGATACTCGCACTCTCGAGCTTCTTTTTATCATCCTGTGCTGCTGTTTGAGCTGTTGCTCGCGTAAGTCACCTGCTATCTGCCATTACGTCTCACGCCACCGACCAGGACTGAGTAGGGACGTCCTGCGTAGATGTCGTCCGAGTCGCGTCTCCACACACCTGTAGAATTCGCCGGACGCGCCAGCGTAATCACCACAGGATCGATAATCGCACTCTCGAGCTTCGTTTTGCGCTAGCTTTCTGCCTCATGCATTATTTATCTATTGCTCTCTTCATCTCCGCTGTCGGGATGGCTATGTGCTCTGCCGGCCAGCTGACAGGGAAGTTAACCAAGTATTTTGATTTATTTTTATTATTTTCCCACTTGGCAATGTCGGACGAGCCATGCGGCATATGATGCTGCGGCCTATTTTCCCACAGGCGAATCGTAACTTTGTACCTGAACAAAAGAGAGATCTCTCTCATCAAGGCTGATTATGACCGACAGTATCTTCTAGTGAGGCTCGTATGATGCCGATTTTTGTTTTTCATTTGTTGCCAACTGCAAAATTGGCCAGGTTTTCATGCGTACTTTAATTTCACGCGGTTATTGTTTTGACAAATCGCTGCACAGCCCACCAAGTGTTTAATAACGCCCCTGTGTACGTTTGTCTTCAGAACAGGTCTGTAATGTTTCAACTTCCACCAGAATGAGTTTACTTTTAGTTTGTCCCTTTACTAAAAGAAAATGATACACGGGATTGTTACATTACAGTCAAGCCATCGCAAGCATTGGGGTTTAAGAACCAATTATTTTGTTCAGGTGGCCCAGTAAAATCCAAGAAAAAAAATTTTTTTTTTGTATATTAACTTCTTATAAGTACGCTGCAGGAAAGTACCTAACGCATTTTGCTGGATTTCATTGTTGGCCAAATTTTCACCGTACGTAACATACTGCAGCTTCTTGCGTTTTGTGTAGCACCAGAAAACTAGTGTGCTTAAACTGGATTCAAATTCGTATTGCCAAATGGTTGTACACGCTGTTGAATTCTGTACATGTTTCCTTAACAATTTTACCCTGGTCGACGAAGGAAATAGTCTGGTAAACGACGCTTCAGGCATTCGAACTGATAAAGTACGCTACTTTTCACCTGCCACGTTACTAGAGTGTGGCAATAACGAAAGTGAAAACTGGATGCGATTATCGTTTATTGACGTTTTTGCGTCGCAGAATTTCAAAGGAATGACGTGTGATGAAAATTAGCATGATTTATCTGTGGCAGCCATCCCCAACGTCGCTTTCCGGCCCGTGGTGGATCCAGGGCGCGGCAACATCCGCGTGAGTGACCCGTAGGTACCCGTCATCCCTGAACATGACAAAAAATGAGACCCTAGGATGGAGCAGCGCTGTAAGGGTGGGGGAAGCGGGAGTGCCCCGAGAAAACACGCCCGAAAGCGGCATCGTCCAGCAAGATTCCACCGGGGATCGAGCCCGGATCGCGTTGGTGGGAGGCGAGCGCGCTAGCCACTGCGCCACCGATGCCCCTATAAGAACAATGATGCCTTTGAAATAGAACGTCCGACTAAATAGCCAATATAAAACTGCGCACTAGTACTAGACGCCGTATTTCCATAAACTAGAATATTCTAAGAGTTTTCCGTGTGATATTTTTGTCGGGAGAGTCAATTTCTATATCCGGGGGTGAAAAGTGGTATATCGAGATCAATTACTCTTATTCAGTCACAACACAAATCTTTGTAGTATCATTTATTCTTGACACGTCCCTCAAATACGAAGTAACTTAAATTTGCAGTGTAGCGTAGAGTAGCAGGCTCGGTTTAATTATACAGTTAACGCGGAAATACAGCCTTTTCCCGTGGCTTTTATGGAAACATTCCCCCTCAGACAGATTAACAACGAACCTACGGATTCCAAAGAATCTGGAGGCATGGCCGTCGATCAGCAAGGATACGCTTGATCGAGGGTACAAACGGCGGGTCCGCAATCCCTTAATCCCAAAGTGCTGTTCGTCTTTCCTGTTAGCTCTACACGGAAACTCCATTAATTAATTTTTTTTTCTTCCGCGACGTTATTCAGCGCACGGTTTGAACGCGTGGAGACCTCGGTGGGGGCTGGGAAAGCAAAATGTTGTTTCTCTTCATTACACATTCCAGCCGGGGCGTGACAGATAACGGAAGGCGGAGTCTGTCTCGGGGACGCTACATACAATCTACAATTGCTTCCAATATTCCTTTTTATCCTGTCCCGGCGCGGTAATGACCCTGGATAGAGGACCGGACACCTGAAGGATATCTCGTCCCCCCCCCTCCCCTTCAACCATCAACCCTAATACACCGTCTCCTCCGACCGCCGTCCGTTCCTAATCTCGTGGAAGACTTGTTGGCAGCTGCAAGGAGAATTCTTCTGCTCTACGTGAGACCCACGCCCATACCCTTTAACAAGACTTGTTACTTTACATTAGGAGAACCAGTCCCGAGTAACTGTACTCGGGACGGCGGGAGGGGCGATGGCAGGCTCTGGACGAAATGTTCTTGTCGACTCCAAGATGGGAAGGATGAATACCTCTGTCTAATGAACATTGACGACAGAGCGGAGGGGAAAAAATCTTACCGGAGCGGGGCGCTCCGGAACCGCTGTGTGTGAAAGGAGCTGGAGAAGTGCCGTAGAGCCACGTGTCCAGCTGCAAGCGGCGTACAACTTCCGTTGTATAGTCGTTACTGAGATGTCATTACAATTATCAATCGCGATTCATAGTCACGGCGTGTTTTTTTTTTTTTTTTTACCTACCTTTAATATGGTCGTCGTCCTGGGGAAGCATTTCCGACGTAATTTTACTAAAATGTAAGCTGGTTCAACGCACTTGGATTTGCGGGGATTACATTTAATTAAATTTTGCGATGATGTGACACAACGTAATCGTTGCTACGGAATAGTTACGTTTACATTTACACGTTCATCGTTATTAGCCTGTGTATCAGTGTAACCGAAACTCGCATAAAATAGTCTGCTGTGAAAAGAGTCTGTAAAACAGGATCGTGATAAAAAAAAATTGCTTACATGTTGGAGAGAAAGTCAAATCTTGCCAGACTGTGGTACGGTGTACAGAATGCCGTATATTTGGTAGTTTTAATTTAGTCAGGTTGTGGATTTCTTGACCATCGAACAATGACAAATCTGTAAAAGCTTGGTAGGTAGTAAAAGGATTACGTGCTCCTTTTTAGACATTTATTCCTTTCTTTACTCTTATAGCTTCTAATTTTTCACGTATTAAAGCCATTTATTTATTCTTTTAATACAAACACGGTACCATATATTTAAATTAAATAAAAATTTGGCTGGAATTATAGTGAGAAGGTAGTTGGAGTAATGTGAGGGGACAATGTAAGTTTAACAGCAATAGTAATATTACTTTAATTCGACATAATTTTACAAACTGCTCCTTAACTCAAAAGGAAATAAATTACATTAAAAATAATAGTAATTATTGAAAATGTATTCGTACCATAAAAGAATATGAAATATATGAAATAAAAATTATGCAGCCTGGAATGTACTGAAATGGCAAATAAACATCCAGTGCACGTGGCGTGCCGAATTGGCTTACGAATAAATTATTTCCAAAGTTACATTCTTGTAACAGTATCATGGCGGCTGTTGCCGGCATTCGTTACATTCTCAACTTTGCTTTTCCATGTTGTAACAAGGGAATAGTGCAGCAAATAGTTGGTTTATACGTCGTGCATTCGACTTATTTAAAAAAATGCATTGTGCTGGAACCTCACAGGTAATACGATACTGTACGACATTCCCTTCGCTAGTACGCCTTTACCAAGTCAGTAGGACGGGGAATTTCGTGAGTTGAAGCGGTGTTAGGATATCCTCGAAACACTTGTACATTATTGTTGCTTTTTCGATTGGAGCACTCGTTGCTATGACACGTCCTCCAGTAATAAACACGTAGACAGAGGCAGCGAATCATGTACTTGTACACTGGATGAAATGTCCATCATGAAGGCATCAGCCGATGGACCAAATACAGCGCCTTATTCCTTGAGTGGCCAAAGTCACAGTCATATAAGAACCTCGACAAATATAGAACAGGTCTTAACACCTGCCTATTTACTAATGTTCGGGAGTTGTCACTCATATTCGCCTATTTAGTTCATGAAGACGCCGCGTAGTGCTGTACCAAAATAGCGTGGTTTGCATAAGCATAATATCAGGCAGGTAACGAGTAAGCACATCTTACCTTCATAATACCAACCTGGTAACATTTACATCCTTTCTTTTGTCAAAAATATACTCTTACTGCCTTTGACTATGATTCCAATATTGCATTAAGATAAGGTATTAAACGCAGACAGCTTGATATTCTTAAATAATTTAAATTGGTATTATCTAGAATAATTGCTGTGATTACCTCTATAGTTGGCATGTAAAACTAGAACTTCTTCGATAACAGTGCTTTGTGGCTATTTCGTGGACTCGAATCAGTCAGTAAGGGCGACATGTTTTCACGTCAATGTCAAGACATGTCCGTGTAAGTTGGTGGTCCTGCCAGATGGGTGGGTGGCACCCCTGCGTTAAGCTGCGCGTCCACCCTTATTTACCTATCAGGCGTGGGCAGCACGTGGTGCGGTGATGTGACATGCGGCTGCCGTGTCCGCCTGCGCTCTTGTGAGTAGCACGTGCCTTTGGGCGCGGGAAATTGGTTGGGGGGGGGGGGAGGAGGTTGGTAGCTCTACCACCGCAGGCACGGCACATTTCGCGGCTCAGCACGCCCCTGTCCAGGCGCGACACGCGAGCCGGGCTACCACGTGCCCCGTGATCGGCCGCCCTTTGTCCAGAGCGCACCCGCCTCACCAGAGAGAACATAACTTCACTGCTCGCGGCCTATAAGCTGTTCACGATAAAGTGAACTTTTTAAGGCCCTCCCAACAGGCATTAACCCCAAATAAATGTATTCCTAGCAGCCGCGGGCGTTAACTTTTGAGATAGATGAAATGTATACACACTGTTTATTAGTAACATGACAATGTTTATATTAAAAAGTGGCGGAAAGATAGAAATTGACCGAGAGGAATAATTTTGCAGGGCCTTAAAAAAGTGCTCACTTTACCGTGAACAGCGTGTACCTGGCGAGATGCAAACCTGGGAAACTGCCTACACGCCTGGATTAAAGATGTCCTCGTTTTATCACTTTTAATTACTCTAAAAATATTCAAGCTCTATGCTGCGCCGTATTAAGGTTCCCGCCTATAGTTCATTCATGGTTCCTTCGGATGTTTCTGAAGCCCTACTAAGCTTCTACTTTTGAATATAGATTACGTATCCTTCCGCTACACGTAAACACAAACACTACCATGTGACTTCTACTTTTATAACTGTCAAATGCGTTGTTAACTGGTTACAGCTGTGCAAAGAATTCTGTCATGTTTAAAAAACCATTACGTACGAATATTCACAATTTAGGCCTATGACAATATTTACCTCAGCTATACGACTTTAAAAATGTCTGTATTGTCGGTGGTTCTTACAGTTATTATTTTACCTGCATTGTGAACATATTTGTTATAGGTTGTTCACGGTAAAGTGAACACTTTTGAGGTCCTAGTTACTTTTTCCTTGCATCCATTTTTTTTAACCTTTAGCCACCTTTTTGAATAAATATTGCCATGTAAGTAATAAACACAGTGTGTATGTTTCACCGCTCTCGGAAGTTAACGCCTAAGGCTAAAATAAAATATATTTATTGACTATTATTCCAAATATGTGGGCTTTCAAATGTGCCCACTTTTCCGGGAATAGTCTATACACACGATATAGCACATTACACATAATACACATTTAACCTCTTGTTGTTGATGTGTTTTGGGTTATTTCGTTAAAAGGGTGGCCTTAGTTGGAATGAATATTAAAACGAAGGAGCAATCAGTCCAACGAAAAAGACAGTAAGTTCAAACACAACTTGTGTCACTCGTTTTTGTACGTAGCAGCGGTAAACTTAACAGGTAGAGATGAACATGCACACAAATAGGCCTACCGTAACTTTTACGTACATAGTTTTACTAGGTTTATTTAATTATGTATTAAAATTTTTCTGGCTGTCTTACTAATTTGTTGGGATTGTAACAAACATTCGCATCACACGAACGTAACCACATCACACAACTATGTTTCAAACACCTAGGGAAAAGGTACAACGTTGTAATAAATAGACGTTACTTTAAAATAATTAACTTTATCATAAAAACAGTTCAAGGTTAATAAAACTTACAAATTTCGCGCGTCCAATATTTTCAATCACGCACTGGACCAGCTTAACGGCTACGACGCAGCCACACCCTTTGACATGCAGCGATCACGACACAAGTTACAGTATATGTATTCCTGCCATGGAAAAAAAAAACATTTATAGCAACATCGTAACCGGCCCAGGTAAAATTAAAAAAACACAACGTGTATAAACTTGATGTGGAAATTTGAAGTATTTTTTGGAGCAAGAAAGATGAACTCTTCGTTGCGCAACAGCAACAACACGACACGTCATGTCGCCACTCGCCATTTCTGCCAACTTCAGATTTGTAACCCTCCCGCCATCACATATAAATATATTAAAATAAGTATTCAGGCATTAAAATCTCTTTTCAGTTATAAATTATAAAATCATTATTTACTGTAATAATTATGAAATATGCTAAAATTGAAAACATGTATAATTTTCTGCTACTACTAGCGATGCGAAACTTCCCGAGTGAGAGAGAGAGAGAGAGACAAAAAGAGAGAGTGACAAGCTCCGCTCAGCCAACAGTTTCTTCCTCGGTCGAAAAAACGAACAACATGTCACTATGGCCTACGGACGATATTTTGCGCGGTTATTTTAAACTGTAACAATGAAATATGTTTCCATCTGGCTACATAAATATTTAAATATTCCAATAGGCAACGTTTAAATTACAAATAACATACCAAAAACCTTGGTTATTGTGAATTATTTCTTACTACTAGCCGTTGACAAAACATCCCTGCTCTCACTGTTTTTAATTCGTATTGAATACGTAATGAATATTAGGTTCAAGTTATAGAAGATACTATGGTAAGGTATAATTTATTCAAAAATATAGTACTTTTTAGTTAATCAGTGTTATATACTTGTGGTATACAAGTTATTTAAAAAAGAGGTTAACATATTATTCCTATGGGGATTTTGATAAAGTCTTCTGCGAGTAATGATTTGGGGTGTTGTAAGTAATAGCTAATTTAAACTCGCTCATTTTCGCTCCCCTCTCAACACCCTTTCACCAGTGCACCGTAAAACAGTTAATTACTTTATTGTATCATTTTTCTATTGCTCGGAGTACGTTGATAGAGGTCGGATTAATTTACATTGTGCTTTTTATGCCATATAGCTAAATGAAGACCATATGAAAAAATTGTCACTGAAGAGATGAACGTTGAAATCTAGGCGTATGAAGCCTACTAGGTTACGGAGGCGGTGTCTCTTTCTAGCGATACTATGAGCGCGGGATTTGATTGTGAGCTTTGGTTTTAAATGTTTTCGTGCACCTTGCCGTATTTTGTATTCTGGTCCCAACCGGCGGCATACAATCGCTCAGATGGAGAGTTCTGTATGCGCGAGACGCATGTGTTTCATTCGTCGTATTCAAATGTTCTCGCAGACAATGCAGCGGTAATCTTTATTCTATCCTTCGTTCTCGTATGGTGCGACGCTTCAACGTAATCTTCGCAAGGAAGAAAGTTATGCCAGCGTGTATATCCTCCACGCCCTCCACAGAATCTGGAGACCCTTAACTCCCCAGCATAATAGCTTCTCTTCGTTGAAGCGAGGTGTCGCATGCGGCGACCGGCTACTTCCAAAAATAGAGTTACTGGGTTAGTGAATAGTAACTCGCCACCCACAGACCCTGTCGAGAGAAGGAAGAGGGAAGGAGTTTGAACTTTTGTTCCTCGCTCCATACTTATCTGTAGGAAGGTATCAGTGTGGAAGACAGAGAGGAGATCCCTTCAGGGTAAGAAGGAATGGTTGTAAGTTTTTCTGTCGAAGGACTGGCAAGGGTGTTGTGTTCATGGCACGGACGAAAGGCAGAGGGTGACACAGAGATACCTCATTTCCTGTTCAACACCTCCTCCCTCCTCTGCACAATGCAATCTTGTTCCTTACCCCCTGCTTCTCCTCTAGAGACTTTAAGGGTGTAACGGGGGTCCCTTATCTTGACTTAAGAACAATTCCTCAGTGTCGCCGTTAGAAATTAGAGGTGTCGGGCTGCCCCTCCCACCTTCTTAATTAAACCTCCCCCTCTCGCTTCAAGCACCACCCTCTTCCCTTCTTCAGACGTTTGGACACGGGCTCTGGGACGAACCAAGTTTCTCAGACTTGCCCAAGTTAATTTTATGCTCCATATAGCTCGTTCGTAGTTTCCGCGCGGCGTGGGCCGTAACTTGCCACTCCAAGTGGCGAGCAGTGGATCTCATGTGCATAACGACCACTGGGTTGTGTCCGTGCTGTGCACGGCATGTGTTAATGGACGGCAGCACCACGCCAAGTCGTGCGCTTGTAAATTATATGGTAATTTACTGCACCTGGTTCGAATCCTTGTGTTCATGAAATAACGGATATAGGCATGCTCGGTGTCAAGTGCACACACTTGGTGTGTCTTAGCCACATCATCTTGGGATAAATGTCAACGCGTCGCAGTCTTTTAAAAATTGAAATAGATCCATTTTAAAATGACAAAATAGTGTACTTGGTGACAAATAAAATTACCTACATCATATTTTACTAAGTAGTTTGTTCTTAAAATAACTTCGATTTTATTGTCATATTTTAACTGCCCCCATTTTATACCAGAAAAGTATCAGTAAAACTGCTTACGTGCAAACAGATGAAAGTATCACTTAATTTGCTACCCAAAACTTGTATTGACAAGTAGAAAGCAAAACCAATAACGGAATAAATTGTGCTTACGTCGTTATGTGGTTAAAATGTGCCATGTCGGTTAGTTACATCATATATACTAAACTTAATGTATTTGTTCATTGTCAGTTCCATGGGGGTTAGAGAGTTATTCAATGCGTTAAGCAGCTTATAGGCTGTTCACTTTAAAGTGAGCCCTTTTTAAGGTCCTTCCAAAAGTCAATAACCACTAATAAATATACTTTATGGCAGCTTCAGATGTAAACTTTCGGGAGTAGTGGAATGTATACACTATGTTTATTGGCCACATGGAAACGTTTTTATTAGAACGTGGCGGAAAGATAATAAGTAACTATAATGCAGCCAAATTATGTGTCTTGGCAGACCTGTTCTCGAGCTGGACTTCATTACACGAGTAACCTGTTGGTGCAGATACAACGTCGCCTTGTATATTGCACCTGTGCCTAGGATGTATTTCAAATGCCTTCAAAACATCATTCTGTACACGATGGTTACATTGAAGGCAAATTAGCCGTTCTTGTACATCTTACGTAAAACATAACTGCGAAATTTGCAGTAATGACTGTTTCTGTTTCTTTTATACTTGGCCAATGAAGAGAAAGTAAATTCCAATTATTTTCAGTTGGAGAATGATAAAATTGTTTTATTTTTCGCACCTCACCTCAAGAAAAACGCTTATTTTAAATAAATCTACTATTAATCACGCATCTGTGGTTCATATTTAAGTTTTCGCCCTTTGTATTTGGCTTGAACTCGCACAACTTGCACAAAAACAGGCTTGAAATAAGACCTAATCAATACTGGAAGATTTTACTGTGGTGTCTAGGTATTTAACATGGTTCTCGAGCCCCGTGAATTGGCTCTCTAAATCCCCTCATATTAGGTTCCTAATTTGGTCACGTCGTCGATTCAACACAAATGGCGGATTCAAACACGGCATAAAGCAAAATGTATACCAACACATTCATGTCGCGCCTATTAATTCGAATCCACGGCCTGTTACACCGTATTCTCCTCGCGGTGTTCCAATGAACCACGGGGCCGGAAGGGGGGGGGGGGAGGAGCATATTTTATACATTTGTAATTTGTTTAAATGTGTAGCTGGTATTGGTTTTATAGCCCTATATTTAAAAACTAGGGTGAAACCTTTCTCAGGTCCGCAGCGTTGGTAAAATAACTTGCCTCCTACCATGGCGAATCTGGCTAATCTCGACGTGGTCAAACAGTGATTTTCTGGGGAGGGGGGGGGGGGGAGGCCCTTGCTGGTCACTGCTATTGGCTGACACATTTCTCTGGTCGCTCTCATTTCTCCTGAAATTTTATTCTGCTGGTGCTCCATCTTCATCTCACTTCTTCTCTGTCGGTTCTAAAGACGCCTGCCGCTAGCGCCGCCCGGATTTTTCTCTCTTGCTTTCTCAACACCTCTCTAATAGTGAAGGAAGGAGGAAGAAGTGGTGGGAATGTTTTTAACCTGTTGGGTGTCTTGAGAAGAATTATATTATCTTTTTACAATAATGTTATAAAAACCGTACTGTAAAACATGCTCGTGTGTGTTGGTCGTGAATGCTTTGTGCAACTATAGCCCTTTTAATGAAGGAAGGAACGTACGCAGGGTTTTTTTTTTTTTTGGTGCGTCACAGCTTTCTCCATATCAAAGGTAACAGGCCATCGCGCCTTCTAGGCGAATTTTCCCCCATGATTGTTATAAATTGTGGTTTTTCACTCACTGATATTTTTGTTCAACCAGTAGTCAAGCTTCCCTGGTTTTTGCGAGAAGAAAATTTTGCTCTCAAAAAGGACGTTAATCTCGCTTCGTTACGTCGGTGGAGGAGAAAATTCAAACTTTGTAGCCCTAACAGTGCTAGGAGACCTTCATTTCACGGCAAAATCGAAGCAAACTCGTCAAAGAAACGATCAGAAACGGGGCACTATTTGATTCGTTTGTTGAGAATTATTTTTGTAACCTTGGAAACTTTATTTTTGCGTATTGCTGCTTGATATTCCGTTCCATGAAGCGATTTTCTACAAATGTTAATTTCAAGAAATTAAAAACTTTTTTTTTTTTTGCTGTCGAGTTTTGTCACCCCACTGAGGGAGTGGAAAGAAAGCAAGGGAAGAATAAATTGGCAAGTTTAATTAAGATGTTTAAATAAGATAAGACGCTGGTCCTGACTTTTGTTTTTATTTCTCGTCGACTTGCCTCTTCCCCCGGCTGACTGTGTATTTCATCATGGTCGTGGCGCGCGCCTTGTCAAGACTGCTAATAGAAATGAGATAAAAGGGGCGAAAATGCTGGGGAGGGGCGATGCAGCAAAAAATAAATTGGACAATATACAATGAGGCGCGATTTAAACTGAGGCCATCTTCATCTCTGGAGCAATTTGTTATTGTACTCGGGCGCAGACATGTTCGTAAGGCCGCGTCCTCGTTTGCCTGCCACAATGAGGAGCACACGACATGTTGAAATTCTTTCGTCGCGAGGCTTTCGTCGCGAGGAACTAGTTTATGGTGAGAAACTTGTAGTTTTTTAAAGGCACTTATCTTACAGAGGGCTTGACATTCGTTCATCCCATATTACAATGTACGTTTCCCCTAACATTGCTTCTGTAGTTTTCTCTCCTCTTCTGTGGGTAAGCGCTGAGCGATATAATAGGACGACGCCCCAAACAATCAATAATTTCGAGTCCCCCCCCCCACCCCCCCCCCAAATATAAGCTATGACTACATACCGAGCTTTATTAAAAAAAAAAAAACCGTGAAATAGAGTATACGACTAACGTTCTTTTATAGGTATAGCATTAAATTCATGCTGCTGAGGATATCTGATATTCATTTGTGCCCCAAAATCACAGGACACTAACACGTTCTCTACCTGCTGTGGGCTGGAGACTTGGAAACGCCCCCGTAAAAAACCTCATCAGAATAAGGCAGAAAGGTGATCATTTTATATTGGCCTGTATCATGTCGTCTCACAAAGGTGCTCTCGCATATTTTCTCAAACCTTTCAAACTTCATTATTTGCGTGGTTGCAACTGTAAACATTTTATGGGAAATTAAAAAAAAAATCGTAATTACAAAACTCGAAATATTTTGCTTGAATCGTTTTATATAAACTACTTTTAAGCCAAATGCTTAGTACAATATCTCTTAATATTGTACGAAAAGGGACATTTAAATATATAGATAAAATACATAGCTAAAAAGCTATAAAAATAATACAAAAATATTTATAATGATAAATAGAATATCTCAGCAATACATTTCTTTGGTATATTTTCAAAGTATCAACCCCAACATTTAGATTTATTTTTCCTTTTCCCACAAAACGTCAATTTAAAAAGCATTAAAAAACATTCTGGTCAAGGCCTAGCACTTAAAAAAAAGTTCTACCTTTCTTCTACATTTACAACAATGAAAAAAAAAAAAAAACAAATATTAAAATACTTATCTCCATGGTGAACACCTCCAGAGTCTGAGAACCAAGCACACTAGCTCCAAGAATGCCAGTCTATTTATTTAAAAACCCTTTCCTCCCTCCTCGACCATACTTCAAATTTAATAGATTTTGCAATGGGGTATTCAGCATTTAGTTCGGTATATTTAATTTTAACCAATAAGAAAAATGCATTTTGAAATAGAGGGCTCTCAGAGCTACACAGCGATAGTCTTATATTTTCTGTCGTGAGCATTTTCTCTCTTCAACCTGCAACTCTTGGCAACACCGCTGACGTCACCAAGGCGTAGCCAATAGTAGTGGGGCACGTCAGTTTTTCGTCTGGCCGAGCTTGAAGCACAGGGGGCTTTCGGGAGTTGGATTTCTGATGCTGAGGCGGCCACTATGTTGGTCATCTCGCTGCTCCTTCGAAGGCCCACTTAACATCGAGCGCCGAATCTGCTAAGTATTTTCCACTGTAGACGAGGCAGCATACATCGTGGTCTTCCAGAGCTGTTCCAAACTATTCGCCAAAGGTAGAAAAAACGTTTACAGCTACAGCTGAATTTTATAACGGGTAGGCGAAAACACGTAACAAGACGTACATTTTATACGGAATTGGAGCTCTTGAACACGAGACGAAAGTCATATCGTCTCATCCTCCCTCCCTTGAAGCTGAGTGCCATCAGGAAACTCGACCTCCATTCTCCAGCATGCAACACTGGCAGCTCCAAAAAAAGATCTTCCGCTGCTTCCGAAAGTATAACATCCACAGTAGCCATCCCATCGCCTTATTAACATTATTTTGATGAATCTTCAGTTTTCGCAGCATCCCAAGACAGCAAATTCAGCAGGAGTAGCGACCATCACAGAACCCATGGTGCCATGCTGCAAGATGTCCTCGCAGAGTGGAGATACTCTTCTGTATCTGGAATCTCCCAACATCCGAAGATCCTGCCAGCGGCAGACGAGAAGCCTCCTCTCGTCTTCTTTCTCACAAGTCCTCTCAGCCAGGCTCCATTGAAACAAACGTTGCACCAGACCAGCATCAGTAACCAAGATACGTCCATCAAGAAAATGTTCTCACGGTACCACAACCATGTGATATCTTTGGTTCTCAGACCTCCCTAACACCTGCTCCAGTATCTCCCACCCTTGCCAGATTATTATTTTTTGATTTACAGACAATCCAGTTAAAAATTACATTAAAAAAATCGTTACCAATTGCATAAACATTAAACCCTCTTAATAACAGAAACAGAGATAAACGAAAAGAAAGGCGTACTACATTTTGGTGCTTTGGATCTCAGACTCCTATTTTATAACTCTTTATCTGCGACAGCATGGGCTTTATTCCTTTTGTTGGGATTGTCAGGATGTTCTAGCAACATAGTAACATGTGTTAAAAATCTTATTTTAAATGACACAATTACATTCTGGTGCCAACTTGGCACTAAACTTATCTACTTTACTACTTAAGAAATGCCCTCCAAGAAAACTGTACCACCTACTTTAAACTGTATGGGATTACGTCCTGAGTATACTGAATAGCTAACTTCTGACGATACTTTCGCAAGTTCTTATTTGCTTCCTCCCATACCTCGGAAAATTTGTTAACATCCATCGAATCCCAACAGAAGGAGCAAAGACTCCACACATTTATCAAATGATGGAAAATAGTTTGCCCTAAAACAAATGAGAGGTATGTTTGGTCGCATCACTACCACATTATTAAATGCTAAATACACCCGATACACTGTGCCTCATCCCAATCGCGATGAGTTCCAGTCTGAAAGGTTCTCAGAGCTACGTTCAAATTTTTGTTATATTGCACAACCAAGTTAGCTTTGGGGTAATAGGGAAATGTCTGTATCAATTTCAATCCCCGCATAAGAGCCAAATTTTTCATCTCGGCAGAAACAAAATAAGAAGCATTGTCAGTGACTGTGCTAATGGGAAATAAATAATGTCTTAGAATACCACAAATTTCAATTGACTTCATATTACGGAAAGGGGTGAGACACCCGTTTTGGTAGGAGGTAAAGGCCCACAACCATCTATATAAATCCGCTCCCAGGGGTACTGAGCAGCTGTAGCTGAATATTGACACATGGCCCGAGTAACACTTGGTTTTGCCTTCTGACAGACATCACAATTCGAAACGCACAAGTCTATATCATCCCTCATTTTGGGCCAATAAAACATTTCTTTAATACGAGACAAAGTCTTATCCTGCCCAAGATGGCACCCAACATAAGAATCATGATAATATTTAAATATCGTATTCCGTAATGCTTTTGGTACAAAAATACTAAATTTCCCTTTATGATCAACATATCCGACCAACCCGTTCCTTAGCTCATAACTTTTTGAAGTGCTGGCAAGAATTTGTTTTTGGATTTCCTTACACTTAGTCATCCTTTTTTATGTTTCTGCAATCAATTCAATAGAAGTGTGCGTGTAACTTTGTAAAACTTCCACTTGCTGCAGTTCGTGTTCCTGTACGAAATTAAGTTGACCATTCTCATTACTATCATCAACGTGATACTCGTCGGGATCAAACATCTTCGATAGACAATCTGCAACACTATTACCAACCCCTTTTATACGATTTACAGTAAATTTATATCTAGTTAACCTAACTAACCATCTTGCTATCCTTGCAGGTTTTTTCGTGGCAAGGATCCAACCTAAACCCTGATTATCAGTATGCAAAATAAATTCTTGATTTTCTGAATAATCCACAAACTTATCCATACCAAAAAGAATTACCAAGGTCGCTTTCTCATAAACAGTACATTTTTACTCGGCAGATGTTAACAGCCGCCTAGCATATGCAACTAGTTCTAATGAGTTTTCAACATGCTGACATAGAAAAGCCTCACAGCTAAAGAACTTGCGTCAACCTGTAGAACCGAACCAACCAGCGCCATGTCAGAACACTATCTGCCAATCAGCGTCCGTTAACTTACTGACCAGCATCCCGGCCAATAGAGGATCTTTTGCTTCACACAATAGCCAATCAGACACAAGGTCCGCTTGTGGATCCTCACGCATCCAACCAGGGAATGGGTACATGCGCATCAAAGGAACCATCACACCATTTCGTCTCTGTGCAGTTATCTACTCTATGGCTGTAGAGTGCGCATGCGATCTGCGCAGTAGCCACTGCTCGTGTTCCAAAACCAGACTGCCTCTCTTCCAAAAGCACCATCAAAAACACTGTGGGTCGGATTTGAGGTTAGAAGATTGTTTATGCGTATCAGTGCTTTGAGATATGTGTACACTTCCTCTAACTTAGTTTTAATGCAGTTAGATTATATTCAAGACGTCAGTAGTATTTTATTTACTTAAAACGGCGGGTCTACTGAAAATTAAGTTGCACATAAACACGTATGTCACTGTCGATCTTGTGACCATGACATTTGTACTGGCGGCGGGCGAGTCAATGTTAAGAACATGCAACAAAATGGAAATAGTTCTATACGCTGTTCTAACGGTTAATCCAGCACTTTTAACCCCTTAACTTATACATTAATTTTTCGTTCCAGCTGTTGGGAAAGATGAAAGTTTTTGTCTGACAAGTACTTGAGAATTCCTTGTAATAACGTACTTGATGCAATGTGAGGAAATGATTCATTTTTTTAAGTCTTCGGCAGAAACCAATAATAAAATTCTGGTGTGGTTGCAGCAAGTAGTAGCATTTACGAGTAAAATGACGCTGTATTGCGTTGGTGCTGGCTTCTGACCTTCAGCAGCACCCAACACGATTTTACATCTTTTGCAACTCGCCAAAAGTGAACGAGTATTCTTGCACTTAGACTGGTGGCCGCTGGACAGCCGCAGTATTTATAGGGTCGTAGGCCATCTCCCAGGATATTCTTGCTCCTCTACATCTATCATCTCCAGCAGTGTGGAGCGGGAGGAGGCCGTGACGACAGCCAGGAGCCGAGTGGCGCGATGGGTTCGATTTCCAGAGGTGGTCGATCCAGGATTTTCGCACGCGGGAATTGTGCTGGACAATGCCGCTGTTCTGCGGGATTTCTCGGGGATATACCGTTTCCCCCCATGCTTACATTCCAGCGCCGCTCCATTTCCATCTCGCTTCCCCCTCTTCGGCTCTTAAAATCTCTTTGTTCCAAATCTCTCCGCTCCAGGCCAACTTTAACTGTGAGCGTGCATGCTAGCTTGTATTGTAGCATATATGTATTTATGGAGAGTGATTTTTTTTTCAACAGTTAATTTCAAAAAGTCGTTCGGTGAAAAGCGGCAGGTGCGGTCATCCGGACTCAATATAGCGGCTCGCGGGTCGCGTGACGATCGCCGGACGAGAGAGCGAGTGGTGGAGTGGCGCCGTCGGCGGGAGCCTGTGGGGGCGGCGGCTTCGGAAACTGCGGGCTGCGGTCGCCCGCCGCGGGGCCGCACCAGGACAATCCTGGCTTTGGCCGCCCCGCCCCAGCGCGGATTTGCATACTGACGGCGCGAGCCTCTGCACAAATAACACTCATCTCCGCCGACCGCCTGCCTTCCACTGGTCGGGGAAATGGCTGGTTGTCAACCCGCGCGTCTCCCCTCGGGGGTTGCCACCACTACACCCTCCTCCCCTTATTCATACCAACGGGAGTCAGCTGACTGCCAGAACACCTCCAGTGCCGGGACGAACAGCCGCCTTCCTGAACTAACAACATCACAATTCAGGACCCATTAGAAGCCCATATAAACAATAGTATCCCATTTATATGGTAACCCATCAATCTTCATCCCAATACCCTCTCTCGACAGTGGTTTATCAATCATTTTAATGATATCAAAAATGTATTTTCTTTCATATCTTAAAAAAACTGTTTTTTATAACTTTCTTCAAAATTAAACCCTCTCCCCCCCAAATAAAACCAAAAGTTGATTTAATTTTACTGATTATGTAACAGCGTTCAAGACTTTTAATTGGGATCAGTGTTGTGGAGGGGGTTGGGGGGGATTAAAAATATGTCCAACGATCCCCTTTTCGGCTACTAACAAATGAAAGGAATGAATAACGTTATGTAGGAAGCACATTAATTAACTTTAATTAAAAAAATTATAATAGAGGTCAGCAATGTACAATGGCCGAGTACCGATCAAATTTGAAATTTCTTTGTAGTTGTTGCCAGCACACCTCCAGTGCACGAGGCGTGCGTCTTTGGGGTCACCACACTGACAATAACGTTTGTTATTTAGTTATTAGGTGTAAAGGCTGTTCACGATAACGTGAGCACTTTTGAAATCAACTTTAGAAAAAAGCCACTGCTTCTACCTGCTTATATTTTAACGGGCGTCAATGAGTGACACGTGTCGAGTAAAGTTGATAACGATGGAGGGAAACGTAGTTCCATAAATTAACGTCGAACAAAAAGTGTTAGGTAACCATTTGTGATAGTTAAAATTATTTATCGCGCTTCCTGTACTTTTTTAATGCACCGAAGTGTAAAAATGGGCAGATTTGTACAATTTTGCTTTGCTAATAATTTCACAGTTTCAATTGTCCGACGCATGAATTAAGTGATGAGGTCCACGGTAATGTTAATTTTATATAAGGCGGAAGAACACACAACGTGTATACAATCAGATCTTAAGCAGGGCTTTCAAAAGTGATCATTTTACCGTGAACAGCCGTAACGTAACTTATATGACCGTGAACTTTACCATGATCATCCACTGCAGGGCTTTTAATATATATATATATATATATATATATATATATATATATATATATATATATATATATATACACACACACATACATACATACGGCAATCAGCACCATTAGCTTGGTTACCGATCTTCAAGATATTGCTTTCCTGTATATTTGGTTTATGTGTTGCTTGGGAATAGTATTCTCTTAGCCGTAGATATTTTTTATAAAGTCACCTATGTTATTTCCATTTTCTCTCTGAATTATACAATAATGCATCTTGTAAGATCTTACCTAAATTCACCTTAACTGATTTTCCAAATTTGCAGAATTACTCAAGTTGCATATCATTTATGCGTAACTTTAAGGGTAAACAAATTAATTTATGGACTCCGCACCTTATCATATTTCCGCGCCTGCTAATCTGTTTATCACCAGTGGTCCTAAGCTTCAATACTACGACTGAGCAATTTACGGCGAAACCCTCCGCAAGAGGATACTGTTTTCATTAAGAAACCCATTCAAAATAAGTGTATGAATATTTATTTTCACCTTGTTGTATGATCACACGTACACAACAGTATCCACAGTATAAAAAAAGGAAGATATACTTAATTAGTTTTTAGCCTACTTTCCGAATGAAAGAAAGATTTTTGGACACGTGAACCGAATTTCATCAAACTCGGTATACAAATAGTCCTAAGTAAGGACACCTGACTTCACTAGTTTTCAACCACGCCGAGTAATTACTTTCAAAATGGTGGCCGTTTACAAATTTTAGGCAATATGTCATATCTCGGAAACCATTCAACCGATTTGAACCAAATTTTGTATGCTGACTGTGCAAGTTGTAAGCATTAAATTCAGAGTGTTGGCACGCCATTTTGGAAGATAGCATTACATGAAAGAATTAAGCTTTTACATTATATCTAGAAAACTGCTCAACCTATTTTCTCCAAACTTGGAACGTAAGCAATACTACGATTGGCCAAATGAATAAAAGTAAATAAACTATATTAGGCATTTATTTTCAAAATGGCAGCAATATAAATATTTTAGGTTTATGGGGTATAACTACCATACCGTTTGGCCAATTTCAACCAAATTTTGTACTCTTGACAGTATATATTACCAGCATTAAATAACGATTGATTGAGCACTTTTGAAACCCGTGCAATTGAATACTTAGAATAGCTAGGAATGAAAAAAATGTTAATAATATGAAAGCCTGGTCGAATGTATACAAAGCGAGAATCATTGGCTTGTAGTGATTATACATTAAATGTTACACTCGCTATAAAGTGTCAAAGATTATGACTATTTCTAGTAGTTCGCAGCCATCTTAACTGATAACGTACATGCTTGAGTGTACTTTAGCATATATAGTTATGAGCATTTTCTTTTCAAATATTAATTTTAAAAGTACTCACTTTGCCATAAACGACCTTCACCTGACAATATGTTTATTTGTTAACAAACATTCAGTCGCTATTGGAAAAGAATTGTTCGTGTAAACACAGTTTTAAATCATTGATTTGAGAGGTCTGTGTCGCGCCGGTAAGGGTGAAGCAAGGTGGAGATGGAGCAGCGGTAGAATGCAAGGGTGAAGGAAGCAAGGAATGCCCCGAGAAAGCCACCGACCAGCGGCAGCGTCCCACGTATGAAAATCAGGGATTCGAATTTCAGTTCGCAATTATGGAAGCGAGCAGGTTTGGCTACTACACCGCGGCGCCTAGTTTTAAATAAAAACACATGTTCATATAACAATTTGAGTGTTCACTAAATCTCTTTACTGAATCAAACGAACCAGCTTGTAAAGAAGCAGTTTTGTTTAATAAACTGTTTATTTGTTTGTCCGTTTGAAAACTAAAATCTGCTCTCTGAAACAAACATTTCTCGTGTGATGCCACTTTACACTCTTGCTGTATAGTAATTTCACGCTTTGTCATGCGATAGAATATGTAACTCGCTTTCATTTGGTCGTGTGGACGTTTCCGAAAAAAAAAAAGGTAGTTGTTAGAAGTTAAAGTAAACTCAGTTAGTGAAGAAACTATCAGATCTGCTAGGTGTGCTTATACCACACGTTATTTTGAAGTGCCTTGTGTTTTCCGATATGATTGTATCTGAATATTAAATTTGACTTGAACTTTTTCGAGTTGTCTTTGACGTCAGATTCAGAGCATTGTTTCATATCTGTTTTCACCGATATAAATGTAAATGAACTGCAGAACTAAGTGCCACCTATAAGGCATCTAAAATAGAGAACTGGATAATATAAGCGATACTCTGTTGTGGTTAAGAAAATCTAATTTTGAGTAATTTTTCGAGACTACTTCTTGATTATGAAGACTTGAACACAATCAATTCTTCGCTCCAGAGAGGTAATGCATTAGATTATGTCAAATATTTCTAATAAGAATATGGAATGTTACCATTAGGGTTGCTAGTGTTTCGCAAGAGCCAAGAAACGCAAATATATCGCTTAATTTCAAAAGACGTGACACAAGAAAAAAACTTCTTACGAAATGTTTGTAGCTCGAAAAGAGTCATTTGACGAGTTAACGAGTTTGCGCTAATTAGCTTTTCTTCGGAGAGTAATTAATTGTCTCGTGTCCTGTTTTGTTTTTACTGGCCGCAGCGGATCCCAACAATACCTCGTAACGGACCGTTCGGACAGCGGACCAATTAAAAGTTATCGCCCTTTCAAATGCCCGCGCGCGTATATGGCCACTTCGCATTTTTCGCATGTCTGCTGGCTGTATCGCGATCTGTATCACGCATGAAATGCTCCTTTACCCCCTCCAGACAATCCGCCGTAAAGCTCATTCATTCCTTTTGCTCGACCAAATAAGCCTGTAGGCCACGATAAAATTTTTCTTTACAAGCTCGTGCGGAAGCTTCCACGAGATCTGCTACCCGAGCCTACATGCAAGCAGTCGTAGAGGGTTCTGTGGAATAAACTATCCAATGATACTTGCTGCCGAACAAGTAAAGGCGAGTGAATTTTTATGATTTTACTTGTGCAACTTTATCTACACAACTCAATCGCTCATTTGTTATAATTGCAACTATTGTGGTGCATTGTGGTTGTAATTTAGTATGTCTACGTTGACGCGCTCGGACGCCTTGGTGCTTTTTTACGTTCCCGGCACTGCTTCACTCGATCATATTGGGTTTTATGGTTATCACTGGATTGCATTTGAGATGCTCTTTCCAACCGTATACGATTTCTGCATTTCGACTTGGCTGTTTGACGAGTATAGGCCGAAATTGTATTAAGTGTTCTTTTTTTTTTTACATTAAACGCGTACAATTTTACCATAACCACGCCACACAAATGTTTTAAAAACGCAATCGATGGCCCTTGACGAGAGCTATCAACTGAAACTCAAACGAGCGTTGTAGCTTCTCCTAGTCAAAAGTTATGCTAAGCGGAAGTTATGAGACGCAGGGAAACAAACTCAAAATCGCGGTGCCCCCCCCCCCCCCTTTCTCGTGACGCTCGCTATGTTTCGCAGTCCTCACTCAACGTAACATAATCGTTGATCCTGTGGCAATCGAATGATGTAATTCAATTTTGAATGTAGACTATAGATTCGGAGCTGCAGTGCCAAACTGTATCCCCCGATTTTTTTATGGGGGCCGCGGTGTTTCAGCGGCTAGAGCACTCCCCCCCACCCCCCCTTTTTTACACACACACACGCCCAAGATGAAGCGGGCTTGATTCTCGTCGGGACCGCTCCCGTATTTTCGCACGCTGGAATCCTGCCAGATAATGCCGCTGGTTGGCGGGTTTTCTTGGGGATTTCTCGTTTACCCCCGCCCTTGCATTACGGCGCTGCTCCATACTCACCTCGCTCCACTCTCCTGCGCACATCACGCCGCTCCATACATTCGACATTATTATGAGCGGCAGAATGACAGCCCTTTTCACCATTTTTACGTGGTATCTAACACGTAATTTACCTCATATGACGCTACGCTGGTCAAATCGCCAAGTATTAATTTAGGCGGACAATAGGATAACTTGAATGTGATGTAAAAGTGGTATCACTGCCATGAAATATTACTTAAATCTGGTAAGTTTATGTGTGGTTAGATTTTCTGGTTAGGGAGGCCAAGAGTTGATTTTTTTTTTCACTTCATTAGGTTACTACGCACTTTTTAATTGTGATATGAAATAATAGACTCTGGAAAGTGTGACACCGGAGAAAAATGACTTCTCAAAGGTGAGTGAAACGACCTGATGGAATTTTTAATTAATATATTTCTCTGCACAAATCTCAGAATTGAACAAAATTAACGCGTCATGATATAGTCCATTCATGCTTTTTTCTGCCTTTTGGAATCGAACCTTTGAAAAATCACCCTAGGTGTATTATGCCAACCTGTTTTTCCAATAACTTGTATTCCGCAAGTATTTAACGCTGTGATTAACTTTAGAGTACTGTATTATTGAATAAATGCAACTTTACCTTAGTATCTTATATAACTTGTAATATTTTTTTCGTATTAAATACGAACTAACAACAGCGAGAGCAGCGACGTGTTGGCAATTGCCGGTAAGAAATAGTTCACAGTTACAATATTTTTTAACTTCGTTTTATGTATACTATTTGTAAGTTAAACGTTGCCAATTGATATATTTGTAATGTCAGGTAGCACTGGCGGAAACACATTTCATTGCTGCAGTTAAAAATATTTGCGCAAATTCCCCTGTGTAGGCTGGTGTTTTTTTCCGTCCGGAATAAAGGTTCAATAAGCGGTGCAGAGCGTGTCTCTCTCGTTCTCTCTCTCTCTCTTCTCTCTCTCTCTCTCGGGAAGATCGTACCACCTGTGTAGGAAAGGTTATTTTGTTATTTCTAATTTCAGCACATCTCATATTTACTAAAGTAACAGTAATGATGTCTGAGATTGTAATTTACAACTGAAACGAGATTTAATTTTTTAAATACCTATTATATGTTATTTGGATGCAACGGCATATTTTAGATGCGATGGCGCAACACAGCTCGTTGCGCGACTTACAAAATCCAACAGGTTGGCAGACGTAATGGGGAAAGCGTTCCCAATATGGCGGCGGCGGGCGACATACGACACGGCGTGTTACTCAATGAAGCGTCAAGTTCGTACTCGTGTTTTTGAAACACCCTACGGAAGTTGCAATGTTGTGATAAATATGTGTTTCTACGGCAGAGTGAAATGTGTTGTGATTGTTGCGTATTAATGGGCGTGGTGGCTGCGTTGTGATCGTTACGCAGGCCAGGTGTGTGTGTTTATTGCAAATATGTGCAAAACTTATACGTTTTAACCATGAACTGATGTTATGATGAAATTTATTAATTACCTTCACGTCTGTTCATCACAACGTTGTACCTTTGCGCTAGGTGTTTGGAAAACGAGTTTACGTTTCTGTGATTTGAATGTCTGCAGCAATCTGAACGAAATACTAAGCCCGCCCAGATAAAATAAAATAAATAGTAAAATAAACCTACAAACCAGCAAGTACCAATGCACGTAAATATTAGCGGAATAAATGTTACGGTAGGCCTATGTGTTTGCGTGTTCACCACTATCTTTTACGTTTGTCGATATACAATAAATAAACGACACGAGTTGCGTGCTTGAATTTACTGCGTCGTTTCGTTGGACTGGCTGTCCCTTCGTTTTAATTTATATTCCAAACACATATTAATTACGACATATTAATTAATACTACTGTTGTTTAGGCCACAGTTGTAACAAACACCGTTGTGGCAAAATATTAATGTGTATTATGTGTAACGTCCTATATCGTGTGTAACAAATAGTTATAAAACTGACCTAAATATTGTTATAGGTCTACATTGTGAACATTCGTAGGAAATGGTTTCTGCAATATGACTAATTCTTTGAACAGTTGTAAACAGCAACCAACGCATTTGACAGTTATGAAAGTAGAAGTCATATGGCAGTGTTTATGTTTACGTGTAGTGGAAGGATACGTAATCAGTAACCAAAAGTAGAAATTTCGCAGGGCTTCAGAAAAGGCCGAAGTTATCGTGAATCAACTATACAGTCAAAAATTAATTGTTTTCTTATCAGGATGTCAAGAAGTATATTTCTCGGAAATCGCAACATGTCACTTCAGTGACTTCAATAAACGCTTGGCTGAGACAAAAAATTTTAATCAAAATATTCGTTTGAAATTTGCAAGAATAAAGATTTTGTTAGTATATATTTTTGTTAAAAATATAATGAACGGTGTTTTCGAAATGCTTTTGTTAAAAATCAACCATAGATATCTTGGCACGATATCATAAAATTTCCTTAAAATTTATGGAAAAAATAGCCTGTTGAAAAGCCTTAATTTGTGTGTAGCCTTGCCTTTTAAGATCTACTTTAGCGTCGGTTTGATGCGTATGGACATTCGAGTACAGTGTTATTCTGAAAAGACGAATCTGGGTACTGTGTACCAATTTGAAACCTGTGCATGCATCGGCGCAGCGCGTGCGACCGACTGTCCATTCACCCCGACCCTGCCGAGCACGCGTGGCGGCGCTGCCCCTGGCCGGGCATCGTGATTGTCCGCGCATTGCTGCAGTTAAGTATAGCTGAAGCTGTGCGATTGGCCACGCCGTGACGCCGGCGGTGGATGGGGACGTCCCTCCTTCCCTCTTCGTCCCCAGCGTCATCCTCGGAGACCGCCTCTGGAGAACAACGACGTGTCGCCGTATTACGGGACTCTGCCACCGCTCCAGGTGCCAAACCTAAACAACGACCGTCCTCTAACCCTCAATCATCTTTCCTACGGACCACCTGTCTTGAGGGATCTGCATCACTACCCCCCCCCCCTGCCCTTTCCCAGGATGTGTTTGTGTGTGAGAGATATATACATATATCAAATGCTTTGCCATTCTTCTAACCTTTACGCAGTATTATTGTGAGGGTCACTACAGAAAAAGTAAAGCATTGCGCTACAATTTACATAATATTAATGGATCGTATATTAACTGCCTATAGGCTGTTCACGATAAGATGAGCACTTTTGAAAGCTGTGCTTAAGATCTACTTGTAAACCCGTTACGTATTCATCTGCCCTATATAAAATTAACATTGCCATGGGCCACATCACTTATTAATGCGTCTGTGAAATTATTAAGAAAGTAAATACTTTACAAATCTGCTGATTTTTTACACTTAGATTCATACAAAAAAAACCAGAAAGCGAAAGAAATAATTTTATCGCAAATGGTTACCTAACACTTTTTATTCGACGTCAAGATATGGAACTACTTTCTATGCATCGTTACCAACTTTACTTGGCGAATGTCACTAAGTGCACTCATTAAAATACATGGATGTATGGTCAGTGACTTTTTTCTGAGGTTGAATTATAAAGTGCTCACTTTATACTTTATTGTACAAACTACTGCGAACTAATTAATTGCGTGTACATTCCATGTCGAGCATGTGGTGAACCAACAATGAAAGCAAACGCATGAGTTAGTAGAGACCGGAAGATTCGCGAACGCATTATTGAGGATATGCTAGACTTCAGACACACTTACTTTAGTCTTCCTTCCTAAATTGGATTGCAGTTTGTTAGCCACGTCCAAGACGAAAGCATGTTTAATGGTGAAACTCTTGCAGATCGAGTCGTTTCCTCGCCAATTGGTGAACGTTGGGCGGCTATGAATGGCGGTCTGTCGTCGCCTGGTGGTTAGAGGTCAAAATCCCCAGTTGTGCATTTTTCTTTTTTCATGTAGCCTAAGTACAGACACGGAAACATTTGTAGATTCATTCGGTGACAAACTAGAAATCTAAAACTCTTACTAATGTGTAGAAACCCAAAAATTTCACGAATTCATTTGGCAAGACGGACTCCACAATACTTTGTGTACTCGGGCATCAGTTGGTTGTCCACTGTTGACCAGGTACCACGGGATTTGGACATTGTTTTCTTGCAGGTTATTTCGGCACGAAGATTATATTTTGTGAACATCTACTAGATGGTTGTTGGGTGGAGGATAATTCGTCTCCAAAGAAAAAAAAGCATAGATGCCCAAGAATAATACTGGAAAAAAGGACGAGATTTAAATAATTCTTCTTTATAGTACACGGTTGGTTTCCAGGATAACAAAGTCAGTGAGAACAGTTCGGCGTAGTCCCATAATGAATCTGCATTGAAAGGTTCACCCGTTTTCAATCGCCGAAAGCGTTGTGAAGAAATAAGTGGCTTGAGAGGATTAGAGGTCTGCCATTGTGTATGTACATGTGAGTGTGACGTCATAATGGAACAACGTACACGGCCGTATTGCCATGTTAGGAAACAACTGTACCTACAGTATACGCAAACGAGATGAGCAGGTAGCGATGGATTTAGAGTGTCTAATTGGGCAAGTTACATTAGATTGGGTTGTAGACAAATAAATGTGCACGAGTACACTGCAAGTCACGCGAATGACATGTTTTTGTCATAGACAAGTGTCCTGAATACCTGAAGGAACAGGAATTACTGCCATTAGTTTTGTCCGGTATGGGTGATCGGCTGTGTAAAAAACCACCTGGTTGGAGGATGATTTCGTAATTTACCACCCCAGTCTTCTCGCAAATGCGAGAGTTTACGAGCAATTAAGAGAGCGGAAATTTGTCATCCGAGGGCTGGGAGCGATAATGTCAACGTTGGAGTGAAGGATACATCGCCCCTCCACGTATGATACGTTTTCCTTTTAATGTGATCAAAGCCTGTTCACGATAAAGTGAGCACTTTTGAAATCAACCTTAGAAAAAAGTCACCGGCCCTGCCTGTATATATGCCTATTTTAACGGGCGCACGGAGTGACATGCGCCAAGTAAAGTTGGTAACGAAGGATGGAAAGTAGTTCCATATCTTAACGTCCAAAAAAAAAGTGGTATGTAACGATTTGTGATAACTTAAATTATTACTATCCCTTTCTGCTTTTTTATTGTATAGAAGTGTAAAAATTAGAAGATTTTTAAAATATTGACCGACGCATGAATAAAGTGCTGAGGCCCCTAGCAATGTTAATTTTACATAAGGCGGAAGAAGAGGCAGCGTGCATACAAGTATATCTTAAACAGGGCTTTCAAAAGTACTCATTTTGCCGTGAACAGCCTATACTGCGGCGTGTCACAGCGGGATTCCAAGCACGCACTTTCGTTGCGATATAATGCTAGTGAGGCGAAATAACTTACCATTTCTCACGTGGTCCAATTTCGTCACCCAGTTTATTCCGTTCCTTGTGGTCGGCTACGATAAATAATCAAGGCGGATCATTCTACATTGGCAAATAGCAGCGATTACCCACGCTCTCTGAATTAAACGGTGTTTTGGCGGAGCGATCGAGGAGTGATAGATGAGGGAAAATTCACGAATGGTCAATGCGGTATATTTACAATTACCTCGTCATCATTAGTGCTTTAATCTTAATTGCAGTGGAAGGTCGTGATAAATAAACCATATCTGACGTTTCAGTTATTTGCGATTGTTAATTAACGTAACCTGTGTTGTGTTTTAAGCGTTCCGTATTCCGAAATCGTATTAGCAATCTCTCACGCGAAAGCCTGTCGTATCAAACCGGGCATTTAATGTCGGACTGTCTTCTTTTCACGGAATTCGGGTGTCCCTAGTTATAAATATACACTGTTAATTTGTTTTGCTTGATTCAGTGGTTGGTTTTTAAGTATCTGTTGTGCTGATAGACACATGAAACCAAGGTAGGTATAGGCTATTCACGGTAAATTGAACACTTTTTGAAGCCCTTTCATTTGCAATAATAGTCAATAAATGTATTTTATTGCAGTCTTAGAAGTTGAATTTTGAGCCAGATGAAATATGTACACTATGTTTATTACTTACGTGGCAATATTTATTTAAAAAACTTGGCGGAAGGATAAGAAAGGACTTATATGAAAAAAAGTAACTAGGGCGTCAAAGATGCTCACTTTACCGCGAACAGCTTATAGTATGACTGCGTAGTGCGAGACCGGCCGAGTGAAAGCGTACCTGGGGTTTTGCATGTCATACCACTTTAGCTATGTTCGGCAACCTTTCGCTATAGCGCTTCCAAACAAAAAATACTTTGTCCATCTTTCCCCGAACCACATTTCTACAAAACTTGTTTGTAAATTGTTTAATACCTAGGAATTTGCTGGTAATTTAACATTTGTAGACTCAACAAACTGACTAACTCTTATCGACTCATGCTTGCGCTCTTTTATAGTTCTTCATTTCAAAGCGCACAAAATATTATTATTTTTTGTTTAACAGCGATATTGTGAAAGGTAGAAGAGGCACGCCTGAAACCAATTAACTAGCAAAAACCTATATTGTGAAAGGTAGAAGAGGCACGCCTGAAACAAATTAACTAGCAAAAACCTATATTGTGAAAGGTAGAAGAGGCACGCATGAAACCAATTAACTAGCAAAAACCTATATTTTCTCTCGGTTGAACCCACACTAAGCAGAGCTGTTACCGAGGGATTCCTTCGGTTTTTCTAGATTGTTTAACGTTTTAAAAAAAGAAAATTCCGAAAATAACCCTAATACCCAATCAGCTGTTCACCTTACACGGCAGTACATGACAAGACAAGGGAACTACGAACTCGTAATTACGTGACAATTTTAATTCCGCCACGTTCTTGAAAAAGCAACATTGTGATAAATACGAATTCGTAGTTAGTCCTTATGCGTGTACTGCCGTCCGAGATAAATTAGCTAGTTGGGTTTCAGGATTTCTTTAAATGTAAACAGGCTATAAAAACTACGAATCCAATATGGCAGTTGGAGGTTGCCCTCAAATACAGAGTGTGTGTGTACGGCGTTGTGTGGATCTCAAGGACGGTCGAAAGAGGAAATACACAAAGGCCAACAACGTAAATGGGTAGCTATATACATTCACGGTTATTTCAGACTTTTCTGAAGCCCTGCTAAAGTTCTGCTTCCAGAATATTCCTCCGCCTCATGCAAACAAGCTTAACTAGGTCTGGGAAATTACACCAGAGGACAACGCACCGAATTCGTGCGCACTCAGTGTAACAGTATTTTGCATAAGAACTATTTCTCACTAGGCAGCGCTACCAACATGCACGTTTTCTCACTGTTTTTATTAAAATTATTTATAAATGAAGCATTATAATTGATCGATAAAATATGAATAGCATTTCAGTTTAACAGGAAAAAAAAGTAACTTTTAGGAACTCAAGTATAAAACGCTTGTGATATATGGCATATGTTGGAAATAACTAAACACGCCATACATGGGGATATTTTTTAAAGGTTTAATTCAAAAAGTTTGAAGAACCCGCGATTAGAATATACCTCAAAGCGTTCAGTTTGCTGCCGAATGTATTTGCAAAATGTACACGCGAATTTAGTAAGTCTTGTAAAGTCACGAGACTGGAGATAAGGGCCGGCGCGACTATATAAGGCGAACTAAGAGATCCGCCAAGGGCGTCGAGAAGCTGAGGACGGGAAGACGGTCAACTGACATGCTTTAAATAAAATTAAAATTAATTTAGCTGGTGGGATGATCATTTATTAATATAACACAAGGTATTGTATTTTTAATGTGTTACATATTACCATTGATCGACTAGTACAGAGGAAGTTACAACGTTCGCAGTCTCCGCTTATTGTCTATAGGCTGTTCACGGTAAAATGAGCACTCTTGAAATCCCTGCTTAAGATCTACTTGTATGCACGCAGTCTTCTTGCGCCTTATGCAAAATTAACATTGCCATGGGCCTCATCACTTTATTCATGCGTTGGTCAAGCGAAACTGTGAAATTATTAAAAATAAATATTGTAAAGATCTGCTAATTTTTTCACTTCGACGTATTAAAAAATACTGAAAGCGAGAAAAATAATTTAAGTTATCACATATGATTACCTAACAATTTATTATTCTACGTCAATATATGGAACTTCTTCCCCCTCCATCGTTACCAACTTTACTGCACACTCATTGCACCAGTTAAAATATATGCAAGTATAGGCTGTTCACGGTAAAGTGAGCACTTTTTAAAGCCCTTAAAATTTTTCCTTTCATCCAATTTCTATCTTCCTGCTACTTTCTGATATAAACATTGCAATGTGAGCAATAAACATATTGTATATATTTGACCACCATCATAATTTAGTGTTTGTGGCTGCAATAAGATACATTTATTAGCTGTTAATGCCTTTTGGGAGGGCCTTAAAAAGTGCTCACTTTATCGTGAACAGCCTATAGGTGCAGTGACTTTTTTCTAAGGCTGATTTTAAAAGTGCTCACTTTTCGTGTACAGCCTTTAAACGAGTGTTAACCGTGTTGTGTTCCTGGTGGGGGCGGGGGAGAAGAGAAGGGTGCGCCTGGCACCAATTTAGCTTGCAGCGGCCCTGCAGTCGAGATAATACGGGCGAACTGTCCTGGCCGGGGGGGGGGGGGGGGGGGGGTTGGTGGTGGGGCAAAGCAGCGACGCGCTTGCAGAAATGACTTTGCGGCTGGCCGGTGGGAAATACTGCATGCGGTTCGGAGCACCGGGTCGACCATTAATCTCGGCGAGGTATATCTGGCGCCTGCATCTCGGCGCTCCCTTCACTTGGGCTTTGTGCGCTGCTAATTGCCACCGGCCCGCTGCCCCCGGAGCCCGTCGTGAGAGGCGACGTTTCTGGACCCCCCCCCCCCCCCATGCACTCTCCAATGTCTAACACAGAGTCGCGTAGATTTTGAATATGTATGCACTGTTAAAAAATCTCCTTCATTTTATGGAAAAGTGCTGGTAAAAATTTATCAGGAAGTGTCCGTAAACTCTCCGTAAATTACGGATACATTGATTTCCAGAAACAGACTGTCCGTAAATTTCACGGAACCTCTCCGTTAATTTCCAAGTTAGTTTTCTGTACTTTCCGTTTAAAATAAAAACGGATACTGAAAATGTCTTTAATTTTCGTTATATGGGTGTTCTGTCGTGTATAAAAATTATATTTAAAATGTTAAAATATTTTGTACTCAAGCGAGGTTTGAACCCGAGTAGAAGCATTACCAATCCACGACTCTAACAATTCACCTACAACTCTCACTTGGAAATTGTAGTATAACTTTTGCATTTTTTTTTCTCCAAAAGATAAAGGCAACAATACAGCTTCTATTAAATTTAGTGTATTTTTAGTGTTGCCAAATGTTACAGACGCCTGATTATATTTTTAGATGATTAAAAGAATAGGTCATAGTCGCGTGGATATCCTTAACTGCAGCAGAAACGAAAATTTTCTTGTTACAGTGGCGAAGAAAGCTTCGTGTAGAACTGGCATTGTTCGTCCCCGTAACTCGAAGCCAAAGGGAATACGGAAGCTTTCCGTATTTTGTATTTACGGACTTAACTCATTACGGATTGCCTTTCCGTATATACACTGTACATTTCCGTAAAACATTCCGTAAATATACGGAAATTTCCAAGTGTGTAGGCGCGGCGGGAGAGCTGATGCGTACTGCCATTTCCTCGGTACTAGGTTCGCCATCTAGCGAGAAGTCGCTAGTTACACACCTTAAGGGGGCCGCCTAATAGGCGCTCGAAATGTGCTGCACTGTGTTAGGACATTTTTTTTTAATGGAACTATTCCACGTGCGTACAATGTGCTAATTTACGAAAAGAAAAGAAACTTCAGGCGATGTCGTAATGTCACTTTCATGACACTACGCATGTTAGCACCGCTATTTCCAAGCTCTTCAACATAGCTAAAAACAGCATTTCATGTCGAAATGTGCTGACCGGATTTACGCGAAACTCAGATACAATCCTGCATTGAACTTTGCAACAGACTTTTCATCCGTAATATAATATGGTCACCGTTTGAAGTCCCATAGAAAAAATGGTTCGACGAAAAGCTTGCGTGCTAGTTTAGTGCTTCGCGCATATTGGCTATGCGGCACTTAATGCGCGTGCCAGTGTCACCCTTAGCGTTTGCTCGCTCCTTTGCTATGTCGCGTCAGTTGGGCCTTAAGGTTGAAGTAAAGCAACTGCCTATGGAACCTGCACCCTACTATACAACGTGAAGAACTCATAAAAAAAGTAGTACAGACACCATAAATATTGTTAGAAAAGTGCAATTTTTGCTGTATATGAAAGAAGAATGTATATATTTTCCAACATTATAAAATATTTGACTAAAACGTACTTTTTAAATATAAAAAATTAATCGAATAAAATAGTCTGAATTTTTTTTACAAAATTTTAGCTCATTTCTATTCTCGTTGATTCGGAAAGCAGAATTTACAAGAGAATTTTCTTCAAGAAAGATCTTCATAATGTTTACCGTGACCATGTGTAATAAAGTCATAGTAATAATGTATCATGTCAATTTTATAATTAACTTTACTTACGTCAGTTTCCGCCATAAATGTTTGTGACAAATGGACGCACATAAAAATAATTTGTCTTACACACAATCACAGTAAACATCACGACGATATTACATCAAGAAAATTTTCTTCCAAATTCTGCTTTCTGAAGAATCCAGAATGGAGATGCGCCTAACTTTTGTTAAAAAAATACAGACATTTTTAATCGATTATTTTTTTACATTTAAAAAGTATTTTTTATTAAAATATTTCATAATATTGCAAACTAATTTTTACCCGTACTTCATTAACTGTGCAGTTATTTTCCGGATACGATTCATGTGTGGCTGTGACTTTCTTGATGAGGTGATGTTTTTTTATAACTGTATAATGAACCCTGAATATACGCAGTGCTATATATATATATATATATATATACGTATATATATATGTGTATGTATGTGTGTTGGTGTATATGTTTGTGTGTGTGTATATATATATATATATATATATATATATATATATATATATATATATATATATATATATATATATATATACACACATATATACACCAACACACATACATACACACATGCGTTAGTAATAATTTCATATCTGGTTCGTTACCAGAAGCACAAATTTTACTCTTTGCATATTCACGATGGCGCGAAAGTTGGTTAAGATTTTTTGTGTCCTCTCCCGTTAGTAGACAGCTTTTACATTACAAGCCGTATTAGATTTCATAATAATGAACTTTTTCAAGCTGAACTGTCTTAGTAAAGCAAGCAGGTAGAAAGTCGAGTAATTGGAGCCAGTTGAGAAACGGGTGGATTATTTGCGTTTCCCGCTTTACATGGAGGTAGGTATCCGTGCACCGCAAACAGGAGCGTATATACACTTTAGTTTGTGGAAACAAAAAGTAATGGGATAGGAGGGGGATGGTAATTTTCCCATTGTGAAGATGCGAGTTTAGACTTTTTCCTATTCATATCATTGAAAGGGGACACTGTCTCGTCATAATTTTAGGAAACCGTATTAAATTACCAAAAAAAGATTTTTTATGGTATTGAAAGGACTTTTTAACAACGTCCCTCTGTTTTATGCTTGAAAGCTTGGCAGGGGAAGGTTTACAGATTAACTTGCAACCTAACTTTAAATGAACACCCATGGCTTGCGCGGGATTCGAACCCAGAGCCTCCCACACACCAGGTCAGTGGCGCACCAACCGACTGCGCCACGGGAGGGTGGCATCAATAAACGAAACAGTATTTCAAGGAATTGTGATACTATTTCATTTCAGTTTTAAAACCTTCACAGGACGGTTTCGTGTCAAAGTCTAACAAGACGTCGGTGCGTGAGCGCTCAGGGCACTGGCAATATCCGGGGCCTGCTTCAACCAATCACGTGGAGGAGGGCCGAGTTATGCCCTTCTAGCATGTCGTGTCGCCTCCAGTCCACGAGGGAAGGAGGGAAGCGAAGCCAAGTCTTGAGGGCCTTCGGCTTAATTATCCTCGCTAGATTGAAACAAAAGATTCATTTTCTGTTGCTGACTTGCCTGCTTCCTCCGAAGACATCCTCCTTGTAATTATCTGGGCAGAGGACGGTACTGCGTCGCGTGCACAAGTGACTTATCTCCGTCACCGAGACGGCTAGTTTGCCAACAGTAAATTGTAATCGTTCATTACTGCTATTCTGGACTCAATCTGGGAGTATTCATGCTTTTTTTAATTTATTATACGCACGTTCCCAATTTTATGTCACTTGTGCCATGGTTACGATTAATAAAGAATAGTCTGTTAAAAATAATCCATGTAATAAAAATTAGTTGATTTTCCCCCATTACTATGTGCTTCTTTTCCACCCGTTTCAGTGTAAGTCAAATCGAATTAGAGTTCCAATTGACAAGAATTTCAAAAAATGTCTAGCTAATTCTTCAGCGTTTTTATTTTAAGGCGAATATCCATTCGGGTAGTTTTCCACATCAGCTCCTCAGTTGAGGGTAGCGTTAACTTAAATTCTTAGAATATTTTATTCATCTAAGTAGTGGCCAAAAATTAGCTAGCTATGCGGTCGCTGGCATTATACGTGTTATTCTTATACGTGTGAATTGTACATATTAGAAAAAATGTCTGCGCTTCAGATGAAATATAGAGTATTGCATTGTTCGAAACGTATAACATAAGAATACCTACGCAACACAAGAAATTCCTTTATATTCTACTAAGATTGAATACCTAGTTGCTTCCAATGCCTCATCGCAGCTTAAATCCGTAATCCTTTTTTAAATATTTTCTTCCACAAATTTCATAATAGTGTCCGCTCGTAGCTGTAAATCAGCACATCTCAAAATGTATTTCTAGCAATAATTATTTCATTTTTCGCTTGTCAGTATTGTAGAAAAGTGACAATTTAGCAATAAAATGCTGTAGGTGCGTGTGCTTTTGTAACCGCATACATGAACAGAAAACGAGTCTTTATTGACTCTGCATTAATGTTCAAACAGATTTATACGCCTTGTCACATTGCAGTTAATTAGCGACTTCCCATGAACGGCTGCTCACTTTAATGGCTCGAAACATTCATTAATTAACTCTAGCTATTCTCGCTCGCTTTTCTCCCCGTTGATTCCTTCACCCTTTCCCTCTTTCGTATGTCCACAGCTTGTTGGTCATGTATTTACTGTAGACTGCACATTCTGATTAAAATAGTTTTTTACCCTTTTCATTATCGTGGTTTTTGTGGACGGGGGACATTCTTCGAAAAAAGAAAAAAATTGCGCCTCGTGCGAAAGATGCCATTTCTCTGGCTATCTAGGAATAGGAACGGTTTGCTTGAAACAGTGAGGAAGAATTTAGGCTTTTGAAATGCAAATAAGTGTGGAATGTTAGTTGTGCTGTACACCCGTTTCAGGGTGAAGTGGGACGGCGAATCAGACAGGAGGCTCAGCGCCGTACGTCACAGCCTAGCTGGCTCATGAGTTTTTAATTAATTATATCTACGGCGGCGAAAAGACATCCGCCGGCTGACCCAGGAAATTTGCACATACAGATTGTTAAATGTTGTGTAGCATTTACAGCGACATAATAAATTCAAGATCCGCCTTTCTCATTGACCACTCCTCGTATATTTATTCGGCCATGCTGTGCATGGCCAGTAATTATTGCTTGGTATAACTGCAGTGCCACCAACTTCAGCGCTCTGAAGTAGTAGCAATTGATGCCGCAATAAAGCCAGCACAGGGAAGTCACTAAAAATGTTTTTTTTTTTTTTTTAATTTCACCAATGGAGATAATGGGGCGTTTTAAAAATAACATGCTGAGTGTCTAAAGATATTTGCTTTTTCAGTCACGAGTTACTTATTCATTGAGAAACGTTATTTCTAGCACGATATAGCTGTTTCTAAACATATTCTTAGTACATATTCCTCAGGAATTCTTTGTTGAAGCGAGTGCTTACAGCCAGTCGTAACAGAGAACTAAGTTACACTTTTTAAGGACTGCGGAAAGGTTTCGCAGTGTACAAATTCCCTAAACATAAAATTATGAACAGAATTTGAACTACTTAATATATTTCGATGGTGGTTGAGATTTATTGAGAAGATATGTGAATGCTAATAACTATGATACACAGCAATACTTTTTACATTAAAGTGTGTTACAAAAGATATTGCCAAATTTTGCGAAAAAATTAGGCATACAAACCACAAAATCGATAAATATGCCGAAGTAGTTAACTCAAAATCAACGAAACAATAATTTAACAAACAAAATTTAACAGGAGTTTTAAGGGAGATAAAATTCGGTCAAAATTAAGGTGTTTTTGTTTTCAATTTGTTATCATAGAGTTCCGCATAATATTTTATAAATTTGACGACAATTATTTTTGCATATGTGCTGATTTTGTGGCTCCTATACGCTATTATTCGAAAAAGAAAAAGTCAGCAAATTTTATTCGAAAACTGCACATTGTTTCAACTATTGCCATTTATGTAATGGTTTTGTTAATTGGAAAACATAGTTAATTAAACACTCCCCCTCTACAATGAAGTATATTAAGGTATTTCACATTCAATTCTTAATTTTTATATATTTCAGAAATTCAATTATTAATGCTATATAGCAGGGGTTCTCAAACTTTTAGGGCATGGCCCCCCCCCCCTCGTTCTGGACTATCGTCTGAGGTTATGCCACCCCATCCTGTAATATTATATTGAAATACAAAAAAAAAAACATTGTCGTTTAGGTTCAAAAAACGAACTTAAAATGTGTTTTATAATGTATTATTACACATTAGTGAACAAATACAATTTTTTTTTGGAACATAACATACTGCAGCTAAGTGTAGACGAAGGTGTTCATTATTTAGCCTTTCTCTCAAACATTAATATTTTTACTAAGTTTATGTGTGTTTCACTCCTTAACACTCCACGCCACCCCTGAAATTCTCCTACACCTGCCCAGGTTGACCCCCCCCCCCCCCAGTTGAGAAACCCTGCTATATGGTGTCCTAACTGAAGTACTGCAAGAGGCTACTGAACTACAGTTAATTTCTCGTACTCTAATATAATATTACGACGTGGCTCAAAGACAACAGTGCCATTATAAACTTGGTGCGTGATGTATATCGTTTAAGAAGACTACGGCTTAGTGATAATTTTGTAGAACTGCAACACTGTAGTCCACTCGTGGTTATTTCACACTTTGCTGAAGCCCTCCTAAAGTTCTACTTTCAGGACAGGCAAACCAAGATTGACCAACTCTTGAAAAATTAAAACATCCCTATTTTCTATTTGTTTTATTTCGTATTAATAATAAAGTGAATATTGTATTTTATAATTACAATATAAGTAAAAGTGGGACTAAAAAAATAAGGTAGTTTTATAGAAATATAAAGCGCCTGTGATGTATGATATATTTAGAAAACAACAAACACTTGGTATATGTCGTGATTTTTCAAAGGTTTGATTCAAAAAGTGTACAGAAAACGCGAATATATTAAACCATGTCTTACTGAAGAGTAGGTCGCAAATCGGCGGACGACAGTCAAAGAATCAGACGCCGTTTAAAGTTTCCTGCGGTGGGAGGTAATGTGTTTATTGGAGCTCGCTTCCAGAAAATTGTTTTTACAAACGGTTCCAGGGAGGGGAGAAAATGGTGATAAATCATTCTCGTGTGTCGGGGTGCGTGCGTATGATGGGGGGAAAAGGGGTCGCCTTCTGGGAAACCACAAACGACTTCAAAAATATACGGTCCCTTGTATTACGTAACCGAAAAATATTGTTTACAAGAAAGTTCGCCTCCCCTTGTCTGTACCCTATTCTGAAGCCAGGGCGTGTCTTATCTCCCAGGCACCGTTCCGTTCAGGAGACTCCCTGGTGAAAATTCGGGACAACCTGGGGAATTGCTGCAAGAAAATTTACTTTGCAAATTAATGCGCGTTAAGTTGTATAATACACCGATAGTGCTCTATATAAGTTATATTGAAAAAAAAAAAAAAAAAAGTATTTTGGCTAACAGTTTTTGTTCATCTGCTGTTCAGTTGCTTATTGCAGAAATTGGAATCATCAAATTTTTGAACTAACGAAAACGTCTGTCCTGGCTATAATATTTCATTATTTTTATAATGCCGAGTGATTGATATTGGCACCACGTGTTAGCCTACTGCATATAATGAGTTTAAAATGAGAACATTTCAAATGTTATCAATTATTTGTTATCGTAATGTCCGAAATTGCTTGAGTTTTACAGGTACCGCAGGACACAGCTGTGAAATTGCAGGCCATGGAGTGACATGAAATAAATTTAACTATTAAAATGTTTTAAAACCAACCTTTCATTTATAAATGCACTGAAGGAAAAAAAAATAATAAATTCAGTTACGTAATTTGTACAACTTGTAAGAAGTGGTCGAAAAGCCTGTAATAAACTTTACTACAAATTGTTATGTTTATATCAATTTATACTTAGTATATAAAAGCTTGACGCGAATAGTTAATAACATTACACAAGATATGTTCTTCCTACGCTTGTACAAATGAGTTATACGTACTATATTGTGAATATATAACAGTCTTACACACAATATGTGTTTACTATGCGTAAGGAAATGAGGTATACGTTCTATATTGTGCAAAGCTTTTACATACTAAATAGAAATTGATATAATCATAATAATTTTCAGTAAAATTTATTATGGCTTTTCCACCACGTCTTACAAGTTCTACAAATTATGTAAGTACTATAATTATGTTTCCCTTTTTAGTGCATTTATAAATAAAAGGTTAATTTTAAATTGTTTTTATAGTTAATTTATTTTTAACTTTCCAGTGTCTACAATTTTTTCTTATTATTATATATGTAGACTATTTATACATTCATTTATACATTCGTAAGACTAAAGGACTACAAATGTGCAGTTAAACACTAGTTGCCCTTTCCACACTTCGGGCTGCAATCTGACGAACCGTAATGTGCTGCAGGCAGACTGCATGCAAGTTCATTGCATAGAAGTCGGCCAGACACCGCACATACAAACAATGCAAGTTAAATAAAAGCTTGTAAAAATACAAAATTCTTTAAATATAGCCGTAGCAGTCGAGGGGATTGTTGGTACCGTGTTTGTAATTGTTATTTTACTACAAAATATAGTTCGTATAGCTTATTCTTGTGACACAGAAAGATTTACTCGTCCAACAAGGCGTCTGTAATGCAACTATTAGAGCTGTAATAAACATATTCCGATCCAATTCTAATATCGTAGTTAAGTTACTGCTTCCCTGGAAACCGAATACAGAACAAAGCATTTAGTAGCTTAACTTGAGTACTTTTGCATCAGTGTTACCTTAGGAAAATTTGAAGTTGAAGTGTATTTTACAGATTCCACTAGTTTTTTTTTACAAGAAAACCATTAAGGGGGAAATGGCTTTGTAGAGCAAGTCATCGCCGTTGGCTTGCTTCTCGGAGTAGCAAGTGCTGTTTTATATATGGATTTTTTTTTGTATATCCTACATATTAAAACTGATCATTGGACATAAATTGCAGCTATATTTTAAACTAAAGAGTAAGAAGATTATTCATGACATGAATTTATTACATTACATGCAGTCTGTTTTGGTCGTGCATCTGTATAATTTTTAGTGCTTAGCGACTAATCAAGTTAATGCATTGTAGAATTTGGGGCAAATAATAAATAGGTTTTGGGTAAAACAAACAGTAAAGTCGGGCACTCAGAACGTTTAGACGTCTCCAGTTTGGTCTTTCGCCTGCAAAATTCGAATTCTCATCCGGTAACTAAACGCAGTTTACCATCCTGCGTGAAATCAAACTGAATCATTAGCCATTAGCTTCAGCTTACCTGCAGTGGACAGATCTTGGTAGTTCTCAGAAAAACAGTTGTTCGAGTACTGGTTTAGCCTATGTTATAGGATTATGCCCTTGCATCTTCAAAGCCATTACGCGAAAACAACTTTTGCTGGATACAAGCTCAAAGAGTCGTGCTAGGTAACAACGACAGGACACCCTCACACAGCAAAGTTATAGAATTAGGTGAACAACGTCTAAGCTAAGTAAACTCAGCGACATCACTAGACGTCGGTAGGTTTTAATGTAGCACTCTCGTTTCCTGTCATCTCAGATGTAGACAAGATTCAAATATACAAAGTAATGTGCTCGTCATTGATGAGACTCACGCCTATGAAAGGCTAACACAACTATATAAACTAATGACGCCATTTTAAGGAGCGGTTTCTCTTAAGTCAGAATTAAAAAAAAAAGTGGTAATAAAAGACCATAGCTACATGCCACTGAGATGACAAGCTTACCAAACGAAACCAAAAGGGGAAGTAGAGTGAGTACCTGCCCCTTGTTATCGTGCCTGAGATACTCGCTTCTGGGAGCCGGAGCACTTGTTTCTTGTGCACGAAACCCCGTAAATAGTGGCGGGGGGGTGTCTTTTCAAGTGCAGTGAACTTGCTCGGGGGAGCAGTACGCCGTCTGCAGCGCGGTGTTTGTGTATCCAGGGTGTTGAGGGGGCGGCTGAATCGAGATTGGGAGACGAGCTCAAAATATTTCCCATGGTGGCCTGGAGGTGGGGGGGCGCCTGATCTCTCGCGGCCTAGTTCCAGGAATCGATGTAACGCCTCGGCGAGCACGTCTGCTTGTCACACGGTGTATACATCTCGCTGGTGTCTTTGTGGGACCCCCACAGACAAGACTACAGGCGATCCCCTCAGCCTCCCTCCAAGTCTTATTCTCTTCTTCTCTCCCCCTCGACTGTTTACGTCTCGAGTCGCGGCCTGGCGCCCCGGGGCCCAGACGAACCTTTGCCGCTGTGGCGCATGCGCGCTCGACACACTCGTCCGGGAGCGTGCGTACTGCCGAGGCACTGCCACTTTCAGTGATCAGAGGTCCATGCGCGGGTTTGGATCCTCTTGGCGATGACGTTCAATCGACGAGAGACGAGAGCCCAAACCTAATGCCTGCTGACATGTCGGACGCAATTAAAAATTACCATTTCTGGAATATAATAAGTAATGGTGATGATAATAATAATTTGCTAGTTGTACAGACGGCTGACAGATATTAATTTATTCCACATTTAGACAATACATTTTTATGACGAAAAATTAAAAACAAATGTGAAATCTAAAATATTTGTTATAATCGAGAGTAAAAAAAATACTGAAACTTTCGTTTGCATGGTGATATAAATAAGATTTTAGTTAGTGTATGGCAGTGTATTCAACGTAAATAATTTATTTTCTACGGGTCAGTAGGTTCTTACATTTCGTGTGATAAAACTTCTAATTTTGTAATGGCAACACCTTTAGTGAAAACAAAAGTACTAATTCAAAATGTAGTAGCCTACTTACGACAAGCGACCTTCGAGATAATATACACAACTGAATATTTGCCAGCAGCAACACAATTATAACTCATTTACGGTTCACCGCTTTTATAATCAGTAGTTCGGTCTCATTTTGCACCAATTGTACGGTGACACGTGATAAAGTCTCGCAGTATGTCATGCTTGACGTCGTTTGCACATACCTTAACACTTGCTTAAGCGCAGCTTTCCACGTAATGTACATCCTCCAGAAACCGTTACACTATTGTATTGAAATTCACTGTGCAAGTTTCCACACAGAGTTCGGGAAGTGCATAAACTTGCAGGTTCGATTTGCGTATCATGAGCACATAATGGAGATAACTGCCTTAGAGCAATGCAGAAGATATATAGAGCTGAACAGTCAAGAACACATGAAACAGTAGCTTGAATGATATGAAGAAGGTGAGCGTTGATAAGTTACACAAATAATAAAGTTTGTTTGAGTCGAAAAAACACCTAATTCTTAAACAGTCTTGAAGTGCAAAGAAACACATTTTCCATGCAAGAAGATATATTTCTGAATTGACAAAATGCTTTTCTTGCGTTAAAAAAAAACTTTAAAAACACAACTGGGTAAATTAATTCTACGTATTCAATGGCCCTTTTAAATACATTTTCTTGGCACAAATATGTATTTTTCTTAGCGCTGAGAAGATGTACTTTTGTGAACACCCACTCGGAGATGGTATCAGAGTTGCGCTTTGAAAAGGTCTATAAACCATCACTGCCTAGACACCCTTACGTCGTAATCAGTAAGATATTAAGCAAATTATGATTTGTAAACCGGTAAAAACCAGTAACACCTGTGTTACTTTTTACTCACAAAAATAACAAATCATCTTCCAATAAGTAGTCAATTTCATTGTGGTAGAGTGAAATTTGACAACAATATAAGAGTATAATTTTCTTTTACATTTAGCGATTTGTTGCAATTTTCTTTCCCATGGTACTATCTCAACTATCAGCAATAACCAAAAAAAAAAATCCCGCAATCACCTTCCCTGCTGGGTGATTATCGTGTTAGTATAAGGCGTGATCTGGCACTATTACTACTTGACCAAGCCGGAAAATATGTGGATTATAGCCTGTTCACGGTAAAGTGAGCACTTTCAAGACCCTTCTTACTTTTTCCTTCCAGCAATTTTTTTAAATTCTTTTACCACCATTTTAAAGAAATATTGGCATGCAGGTAATAAACACAGTATGCATATTCCAGCGCACTCGGAATTAACGTCTAAGGCTAAAATAAAGTATTTTTACAGACTATTATTGCAAATGAGAGGACTTTCAAAAGTGTTCACTTTATTGTGAATGGCCTATACACAAGGTTAGGACATCTTCCTTCCATATTCTCTTACTTACTCCTTCCTCCTCCAGCATGCTAATTCACTGGGTTGCGGTTGTCACCAGAAGTTGTGACACAGTGCTGACTAATTCGCGTTGCATTGTTGATGCTTCCGCGTGTGGAGATAGCTAACGGTATTGAATTCCTCGTATTGGCTGTTCATGGTAAAGTGAGCACTTTTGAGGGCCTGGTTACTTTTTCCTTTCAGCCATTTTTTAATATTTGTTAAACACCTTTTAAAATCAATGTTGCTATGTAAGTAATAAACACAGTGTGTATATTCCACCACACTCGGAAGTCAACGTCCATGGCTAAAGTAAAACATACTTATTGGCTATTATTCCAAATGAGAAGGCTTTCAAAAGTGCTCACTTTATCGCGAATGGCCTTAACTTGCAGTTGTTCTTCCTCTCTCAACAGCTACACTACAGCTCGACTCTCACACTTGGCTTGGTCGAGACCACGGCACCCCTTCACCAACACGGCAGGCGTCTCCAGTTCAACTGCCCATGAGTGTACTTGGTTAAAGAGTACGAATTGGATAGAAAAGTAAGTTCTTTGCAAGAATTTAGGAAATGCTCGGTTAACCACGAACACCATGTAATTGTTGCGGCGTGAAGTTCCAGTTACGATGATTGCCTTCGGGTGGTTGTAACGTCCTGTCGTTACATGCCGACCAGGCGATGGTTATACGGTCTGAAACCGCAGCGTAGGTGTCGCGCCTTTGGTTACCGTAGGGGAGGACTACAAGCCACTCCCCCCTCCTTCCCCCAAGTCAAAGTCTACTTACACCGTCTCTATCCTTCTCCCAGCACCCTCGCCACCTTCACGATGTCGGTACAAGCCGGTTTGTTTATCCGCAGCGGAAGTGCAGGCGCCCCCAGTGTGTTTATTTCTCCAGTCGCCCTCGACCATCTCTTATTGTTTAAACAACATGTGTGGAAACTAACCCCCCAACCTCTCTTCGCTCTGCTGTCGCAGCTGGGTGGCGTCGTTGCGTCGCGTGTGACGTGGCAGGAGCGAACAATCCCTGCGTACTCGCCGTTGTCACTACGTGAAATTATTATTATTCCAGGGCCTAACAAAGCACAAATAAATATCCTCCCAATATGCTCTCCTTTTCCACAGATGAACCGAAAAACATACACGTTCTTGGTCATCATGTGTCAGCCGTAAAGGAATATGACAGCATGTCCTGCCACTTTGTCGACACGTTCATCTTCACTCGGAAAATTTCTCCGAGCTAATGTGTTATGACCTGAATCATGAATTACAGTTACAAAATTGGGTCTAGGGGCGCAGAGTAGCCAATTAGTAGCCAATTTTACCTGCCCGAAAAAAAAAACACATTAGACCCTGCAGAACAATTAAAAACCTACACACTCCTCGTTACTTTAGGCTGTTCGTGATTATTAAGCTTGACCTACTGGCGCTATTTGTTTTTATGATAGCATTAGATCACGCATATTTCAATTAAATAAGCAACGAATATGCCGAGAGTAGTGATGACACTGCAACTTTTTCTTTTAACATAAATAACACTTCATTATAAATTGTGTGATAGATGTAACAAATTATTATCAACTTAAATATATTACGAAGAGACTAGTTCTTATATTTATGCGTAAAGGACGAACACAAGCAGAAATAAATAACTTCAGTGCTCACTTTTTTGTTTTAAATCACACTTTTAATACGGCTCCGGTGCATGGAACTACATTTCCGAAATCGTAATCAACTTAATGGGAGCAAGGTAGACCATATGTCCGTAACAGGAGAAAAAAAAAGGGCCAAAGGGATTTTTTTTTCAAAGGTCTGTTTTAGAAAATGCTCAGCCACACAGTAGGTATAGAAACCATCCATTAGGAATGCAGACTTACCACAGCAGTGCTTGGTAAAAAATTTTAATTTGTGATAGTACGCTTGGTTCATCACAGGCCTGCCTCACTAGGGAATGAATGCTAAGTACGTCGCATCGTGATGTATATAGCCTGTTTGCGATTCTTTCACACCTTTTTGAATCAAACCTACGAGAAATATGACGTGTTTGGTTGTTTCTTAATTACCTCACATTTCACAATCGTTTTATACAAGTGTTAACATAAAAGTACCTACCTTGTATTTAGTTAAATTAAACTTTTACTTATATTCTATCTATGAATTGTAATATTTAACTTATAATAATTAATATTAATAAAACAGGGAGAAATTTGCGTGTTGGTAACACCTAGTAAGAAATAGTTCTTATACAAAGCAATACTACATTGAGTGCGCACGAATCCGGTGTGTTGTCCCTTTGGTGTAATTTTCTCCTACTCGGTGATGCTTTGTATGAGGCGGAGGAATATCCCGGAAGTAGAACTTAGGCGTGGCTTCAGAAAATATTTTGAAGTAACCGTGGACAGCCTATATGTACAGTCCATCCTCGCTGGTGTTGCTGGCTGACGTCTCCGGCCACATCGCACAGCTGCTCCCTCGATAGCGGGCAACTTGTCTTCTCGTGCGCCCTGGACGAATCAATTACCCAGGAGAGAAAGGTTTTTCCTCGGCTCGTCCCACCCCCCTCCTCTTTCTGTTAGGCCGACCTCGTCGGCAATCGGCGTGCCCTGGTGTTTACGGCGTGGAGAGGAGTTGGGCCGGGGTAGACCGCTAACAAGCTCATCGCCGCCACCTGCGATGAGGTCATTCCGGGGTCGTTCCCAGCTCTTCTGCTGCCCCCGACTGACAGTCGTAAAACGAACGTCGTTACTTCCCTCCCCCCTTTCTTTCAGGGTCCTTCAATCCCCGCGTCTTGCTCATGTTACTTGTATCGGCTCTCGGCATCTTCCGCAGAGTGAGAGGATCCTGGACTCGGCCTTCTTGTTGCCACGTCGGCTGATGCGCATCGCGACCTGACTGGGACAGTCCGTGCGAATGTGCAACCTCGATCGTTATCTGACGGTGCAGCAACCTTCGACTCTTCTTTCACATGCAGTGCTGAACAATTGTAAAGCCTGTCCACGATAAAGTGAGCACTTTGGGAATCAAACTTAAAAAAATTCACTGCCCCTACCAGCATATATCTTAACGGCGCACTGAGGGACATGCGCTCAGGAAAGTTGGTTACAATGGAGGGAAAGTAGTTCCGTGCCTTAATTTCGAATTAAAAGTGTTAGGTAACAATTTGTGATAACTTCAATTATTTCATTCGCTGTTTTATACACAATTGTAAAGATTTGCAGATTTGTAAAATATTTACTTTTCTAATAATTTCGCGGTTTCACTTCACCGACGCATGATTAAAGTGATGAGGACCATGGCAATGTTAATTTTACACAACGTGGAATAATATACAATGTCCATAAAAGTAGATTTTAATCAAGGCTTTCAAACGTGCTAAGTTTAACGTGAACAGCGTATGTGTCATAGCGACTGAAAGTTTACGCGTGTTCACTGCCTCGGGTAGCCACCTCGGAAAACATCGTCTGGCCTGCCGAATGTAGTAATCAAAACGACGTTCCAGTTGCACCTACGGACAGACGGATAGCACAAAATTATTGTCGCTAGATACAGCACAAATATGAAACAGCCTTGTGCGAATGCGAAGTTTTTTTTTATTTACACACAAGTTGATTCCATATTGTCGCTTGTGCATCGTAGGCTTTATTAGCGGTTCTATGGCGTTTTAGATTGGACTGTTCACACGGTTGCCGTAAATATTGCATTTTTTATTGTGTTTATCTGACGGAACTTCGCACAAATCACGCGGTTTACCTTTACTTGCACTTCATGTTTCTCTTCCCTTCTATATTTTACAACTGCTTCAGGGTAGGGCCTATAAAATATCGCTCGGAGACGTTTCAAAATTTACACAGCTTGAACGCTGTCTTTATCAAATGTAACGTAGGTCCCTATGTAATTCACCAGTAATTAACTTTATCTTTCCTTCAGGTACCATCGAAACATACATAAGAATAACTACTCCAGTAAACATGAACCGAGTATGCTGAGTCATTGAAACCATGTTCTAAAAGTGAAGCGTCATATGCAGCGCCGGTGATTCGCTCTAAGAAAAACTCTTTTAGTTTCCAGGCCTTTTTTTTTTGTGTGTTACAGGATCAGCGATTCACATAAAAAGTAATACTGCACCTGATCAAAATGCTTGTAATGTTGCCAGCGTGCTGCATGTCAAAACTGATATCTGTTGAAATATTCGATTGCTTAGGTCTTTATGAAATGAAATGTTTTAAACGGCAGATCGCGGAATGCTTTGCGTTGTTAGATCAGTCACCACTTCCTGACACATTTTAGATGTTGGTCGAACTTCGGGAAGATGCTGCACTGTATCAGACTAGGAACACAGCCGCCCGCCGGGTCCTTTCACGTGATCCAACTGTTCCTTTATTTACAAATATTATGTGCGTAAAGCGGCCAAGCGGTTTGACTCTCGTGGCCTTTGCTCGAAAAATAGGCCATTCGTCCGTCTTGTATCGGTCGCCAGCTGGAAATAATGCTATCGTATATTTATTTGCCTGAGAACCCATTTTCACAGTTCAATTTTGTCATTTCCACCTAACTTTTCGTACGTTAATCCTACAATATAACAATACGTTTTTGTCCTCTATATAATACCGTGCATGATTCCTGTTACAGAGCTGTGTTATAATGGATACCAACTCGTATTTCCGGTCAATGAATTGACGTTACTGTATGTAGCACATGGTTTGCGTATTTGTTCGGGTTGCTGGTGACTGTAAGTGCTGGTTATATAGTGTTTCGCGTCAGATTGCAGCATGTTTGCGCCTTGAAACGGCTGGCTCTACCATTTACCTCGTTTGCTTAAGAATATTTAGCAATTTAGAAGCATAGATGATAAACAGGATCTTTGCGTAGAATAGTATGTGTAATAGAAGTTTGGCGAAAGTAAGTATTTAATACAGAAAAGTCAAACTACGGTTTTCATGAAGGGGCGAATGGTAACGTGTTGACCGCTATGGTAAGTGGAAACTAAATTGAAATCGCTGTTATCGCAACACAGAGAGAAACTGCGGTACGTATTTCCTGGTATTATCGGTGATTCTGACTGTATAGCTCTGCGGTTGTGTGTCCACGATGAGCGATGAGGATTTCGACTCTCCTGCATCCAGCGAGTGATTAAAATCCAGCGCCCCTCATAGTTTGAATTTCCCAGTCCTTGCAGGGAGGAGCGAGAGAGATGGGATAATGTGCCGTGCAGGAAACCTCTAACAGCTCTTGGATACAATTATTTCTCCCCCTTTATCCATCTCCTCTGCTTGACTCCAGATCTAATTAAAGCCCTGCGAGAGAGTGAAACTGCCACTTTCTAGCGCACTCCCCCCAACCCCACTCGTGGCAAGTTTTTTTGTTCGAAACTTGGCGGGGGCAAAGATGGGGAGGGAGTACAAAATAAAATCACATTTTCAACACGCCAGAAACCCCGTTCAGAACCGTCAAGCTCTGCTTCGACCATCCCAGTTGGTGGTTCACCCTCCCCCCCCACATCCCAGCCCCCTCGCAGCCACCCCTAGACGACGTTAATCGCATTGAATTCCAATGGGATGGAAAATTTCATTCGTCGCATCGCCACCCGCCGGGTTCAGAGATCCACCCCCTCGCCTCCGCTGCCTTGCTCTAGTAATTCCGGCTCCAGGAATTTGCATAATCACCCCTCCCTGCGTACCACTGTCTCCGTGGCTGGTCGGAGGCGGCCTGGGCCAACACCCCGGCCTGCGACTTCCGGACGTCACAATCTCCCGCGGGGCGCTCCGCGCATGCGTCGTCGCAAGGTGGACCACTCTGCGCCGGATGTTGCCGCCTTTCTCTCAGCGGTCCTCGCATCGGCTCTAGTCGAGAGTAGTTTCACTACGCATGCTTGACACTTGCTTTCAAAACCTGCTGTCGGCCCTTCAAAAACCACAACCAGTAATCGACAGTGCAAATTCGACGCAGTGCATTATGTGGCATTTTATAAACCTTTATCCGCTCGTTAGAATTTCAGGTTACAACTTCAGTTACGCTAAACACGATGCTATGTGTTTTCATCTCGCATAGCAATTACTTCATGTTTCCTTGTTTATTATTATAATTTGTGCGGGAAACGTTATTTATTGATCGTCACGAGAAACGCGAAGGACGTAAAAATAATTGTTAAGAAACGAGCTTGTCATAATTTTTGGACGCGAGTTAGTCCGTCGAAATCTGTGAGCTATTCAAAGATAGAGAAATGTTTTGCTGTGGTGTCTCGAAGCGATAATTTCGATTTTATACAAATTTAGTATAAATAAATAATAGTTTCGTGAGGTGAAAACCTCTGTGAGCCACGTGTAGGACTGTATCGTCGCAGATCTGATACGGTATAGTAATACGAATGCAGGGCCCATTCGTTATCGTACATGAAGGTAAAGGCTGTTCACGAAAAAGTGAGCAATTAAAATCAACCTTAGAAAAAAGTCACTGACCTTGCTTGCATATATTATAATGGGCGCACTGAGTGGCATTCGCCCAGTAAAGTTGGTAACGATTGATGGAAAATAGTTCTATACCTAACGTCGAATTAAAAGTGTTAGGTAATAATTTGTGATTACTTAAATTATTTCTGTTGCTTTGTGTTGTCTTTTAATTTTGCGAAGCGTAAAAAAGAGTAGATTTGTGAAATATTTACTTTCCCAATAATTCCGCAGATTCATTTGATCGACGCACGAATAAAGTGATGAGGCCCATGGCAATGTTAATTTTACATAAGGTGGAAGAATACACAACGTGCACACAAGTACATCTTAAGTGGAGCTTTCAAAAGTGCTCATTTTACCGTGAACAACTTTTACATGCATATAATACTCATTTCATCAGTAAGTGGGTTGGGGCATGCGAACTCTTTTACACGGTAATGCTTTACCCAACTTTTTTTTTATAGCCAATAGTAGGTAATAAGTCGAATTGGTAAACTGACTCATTTTCTGTTGTAATTCCTACGGCTCCTCTCGATCAGGCTAGGTAAGTCAGTCAGTGTGATTTCGCCTTGTAAAATGTGTGCTGTGTTACTGGCTGTTTTCACATGTACTGATCTTATGCTGTGTTTCTTTTTGCCTGTTAGTTGCAAAATATAAGTCTTTCTCGAACGTTAAATATTTGAGGTGTCTGATATTTAGCACAAAACTTAGCTGGAAAGCTTCTCTTTGCAGTTTTCCTTGTTTTGCACTGTATTATATGACCTTTGGCCGAAGGACTTGCTGGTAATAAACCACAAAAATACATTTAACTTAGGGTTACTTCTTATAGTTATTCCAGCAGCCATTTATTATTACTTATTTATGTTTGTAATTACGAACTGTATTAAAAGTTCTCAATATGATAAAAACAGGTATTCTGTGTATTTTAAATTTAAAGGGAAACTTCCTTAAATTTCTTTATATTTTGCGTATACAGAATGGTCCGGAACTACAGGTACAAACGCTGTGAGGTTATTCCCTATGCGAAATGGGATGGAAAACATTATATGAACAATATCGTACAGTAACTCGTAAGCCACCCTTGAAAGTCGATATTTCAAATAGTTCTACCGGAAAATAATTAAATCTACATGATCTGAACGAGACATTCTCTGAATAATGTTCTCTTTAACCATGACGTGAAACCTACGAACAGTTGTTAGGTACTATTATCCCCTACATTGAGACACATTGGTAGGATAGTAACATACCACCCCCCAGTGTTTCAATGTAGGGGATGATAGAACGCCACGACTGTTCGCAGGTTTCAGGTCTGGGTCAAAGAAAACATTATTCACAGAATGTCTGATCTCATGTAGGGTTCATTATTTTCTGGTAGACCCAATTGAAATATCGATTTTCAAGGGTAGTTGCCTCCCTTATGAGTTACTGCACGACATTGTTAGTATAGTGTTTTCTATCCCATTTTTCATAGAGCATAACCTCACAGCGTTTGTACCTGTAGTTCAAGATCAGCCTATATATTCTTGAAAACTCGATTAATGTTGCAGCTATATGAAAGTTGTGCTGGAAGAAAAACCTACCCTTTTTCAAAATCAGTATTTCAGGGGAATTTGAGATGCATGGTTTGGGATTACTAGCTGCTGAATTTTCCAAAATATCTTTCTGTTGGTAACATGTGATTTGAGCTCTCTAGATGCGCCTAAAACTGCCCACATATGAGTGTTACGTGATATTAAATCCAAGTTATAACTTTGAATAATCACGCAAATAATTTTATCTTGCCCTCACTGTGCAGAGGTAACGCTAAACCAATACACACGTGAAATTATTAGTTAATTGGCGCGGACGTTTTAAGATACAAGCGATACTGCAGTTTTGGACATAATATTTTATTTTCGGAGAGATTGGCTTTATGAAGAATCCTTTCGACTGGACGCGCATTTCCGATTTCCCCTCATGGAATAGGCTTTGCGCTGCCCCAACCTGCGTGTCACAAACAATTCCGCGGCGTTGGCAACTGTTAAGGCTTGCCTGTGAATCGTTTGAAATTCCCGTCCGTCCCTTGCGGGAATGAATTCTCGTTGCGATACTGTATCTTCCACGTAGCGTTCAGCTGTCAACAAATTAATTTTTGATGGGAAAAGTGGGCGGCCCAACGTCAATTATTTGCGATAAATTTTCGTGACGGCTGTGGCGAGTTAAGTCGTCAGAACAAGAGGAGATTATTTTTAAACAATTTCACTTCACCTGTCGCAGGTGAACAGATAACATTTTCTTTCTGGGGCGAAATAAATGTGGACATTAACTGAGTTGAGTTTGTCAGAAGAGAAACACTGTTAGTGTTTATCTTTTGTATGTCGGTAAGTTACTCTTCGAGTTCGTTATATTGCCTGACTAAAAAGTCTTGCTGCAAGGTTTATTCCTGTAACGTGTTTTATTTAAACAAGTTTTTCGTATCATATGTTGGTCCATGAGCTGCTACGAATGCATTTATTGATGATGTGTAATGATGATTATACGGCTTGTATTTGGCTTTATTATAGCAATTTTAATTCCTAGAAATTCATGTAATTCTTTGATTAGCTCGTGGATGAAATGAAAGCCATTACAGTCAAGTGGCTGGTGCCACCCAAAGTGTCCGAGATACAGACACTCAAGTCAAGTTGAAAGTTCTTTGCCCCCGATAACAGTTTAGAGCAAAATGTCTTAGAAATCCACAATTTTTTTTTGTAGTAGGTAATACCAAAAAATTCTCGCCTTCGCTCTGCAGTAGGTATTGCATTCTTGAGTTGCCGCCTTCTTTTCCCTGCCTATGCTTTTGAGGGAAGCCTATGTGAGTGTACGAGTTGTACAGTTTAGTCTATTAACCTGTCGATTGGCTTATGTTTGGGCTTTGTAGAGTACCGAACGGCGTAACAAAAATATGACGCAAATTTTTATTTACGGGTATGTACATTAAAAAAAAAATTCATTAAATGGGATCATGAAACTTTTCAAATGTGGCTATGATTCTCACGAGAAATTTACCACAGTGATTATCATTGCGCTTTATAATTAGACAACTTTTTAAAAGATTTTGTTATCTAGTTAACTGTGTAGTAACATATTAGGCAGCCTTTCCACCTAGATACTGGCAAAGCAGGAAGTAATAATTTCGTGTACAAAACAGTGGAAAATTGAAATTCTGATTTTATTAGTTGCAGTTATGCACAGAAATACCATATTACACTGTTAGATAGATACGGGAAACAGAAATCAGGATGGCCGGGCAGGGAATATAAAACTGATCATCCCGGATGCGAGTCAGCGTGTCACACCATTGTACCACCTCGCTAGGTATGCACGACGAGATCGCCACGATTCACTGTGGGTTCCGAACCACGAGGTGGTGATACGGTGCACGTAAGTAGAGTAATGCCAGACCAGACCCCCTCGCGAGACGTCTCGACCAGAGAGCGAAGCGTGGTCATTGGGAGGAGTAAAGATGTTTGGGTCGGACCGTGCAGTGCGCAAGCGTGTGTCTGTGAAGCAGTGCGCGCTGCTCGCGTGATCGGAGGGAGTTGTCCTGGAAGATGATCCAGTTTGACCCGGGGAACATCGTAGGGGAGGGAGGGCGTGGTGAACGTGGGCGGGCACTGCCACTCCCCTACAGGCCACCACCTCGCCCGACACGCGACACCCTGGCTTCTCTGAACCCCCTCCCCTCCCATTATTTTACTTTCGCATTGCTCCCCAATCAACCTACTCCTTCAGGAGACTGCTGCATATATGTTCACTGTAAAATGAGCACTTTTGAAAGCCCTGCTTAAGATCTACTTGTATATAATTAACATTGACATGGGCCTCGTCACTTTATTCACGCGTCGGTCAAGTGAAAGTGTGAACTTATTAGAAAAGTAAACATTTTATAAATCTGCTTATTTTTACAATTAGAAGCATAAAAAACCGGAAAGCGAAATAAAATATTTAAATAATCACAAATGGTTACCTAACACTTTTTTATTCGACGTTAAGATATGGAAATGCATTGGATATATCGTTACCAACTTTACGGGGCGCATGTCACTCAGTGTGCCCGTTGTAGTATATTTATGCATGGGCAGTGACAAATGTTGATTTCAAAAGTGCTCAGTTTATCGTAAACAGCCTTTATAAAGAATACTCTACAAGGAACAAAGCCCCGAGGGAGGCACTCCCGGCTGTTTTGGTGCGAATACGTCTTTAAAATCAGACCGACACATGGGTTACCAGGGTGATCCATCCCGACACTATATAATTTCGTGACTAATAAAATGATTTACACAATTGTGGCATCTTTGGGTCGGGCGTACGACTACGATGCGATGTTGCGAATGACCTTGAGTTGGCGCCGCGTATTATCGAGGGGCGGGTGAGGGCCCGCGGCGACTGGTAACAATTTCGGACGTGGGCGGAGATTTCCAGGCAGAATATCGCAAGACTTGTGATGTGCCAGCTCGCTTATTTCGGTGCCGAATGAAAGATGTCGTCTAGATCTGTTGATTTAAGCCCTACAAAGCCTAGTATCCATTTCGTTAAAGGCAGTTCACGATAAAGTGAGCACTTTTGAAATCAACTTTAGAAAAACGTCACTGCTTCAAATTGCATAGTTTAATGGTCGCATTGAGTGACATGCGCCCAGTAAAGTTGGCAACGTCGTATAAAAAGTGTTAGGTAACCATCTGTGATAACTTAAATTATTTCTATCGCTTTCTGATTTTTTTTTAATGCATCGAAGTGTAAACACTAGCAGATTTTTTAAATACTTTTCTAATAGTTTTACAGTTTCACTTGACCGACGCATGAAGAAAGCGAGGAGGCCCATGGCAATGAATTTTATTTAAGCGGGAAGATCACACAACGTGCATACAAATATAACCTAAGCAGGGCTTTCAAAAGTGTTCATTTTACCGTGAACAGCCTATACTTCCATTTCATTCTCATATCCCGAAGAAAATATTACCCGCTAATGCAGACGTACGCAGAACGCAACTTCGTGTTCCTGGCACAGCCACACACCTAATATTTTTTGTGCTTCTCTCCTTGCCAACGTAGCTATGGAATCGCTGCTGTTTGCTCGTGGATCCTTTAGTCGCAAGACTAGAATCTAAAGCAAAAAATCGGTTCTTCTCCCAGACTGGATACCAACTGGTAGTATGTGCTTGTAAAGTACGTATATGAGGTTAAGTACTTGTTGTATGTATTTGCTTAGACTACTCGGACGGTTGATCACCTCTTCATACTCAGGCTTGTCCCACATTCTGGCGGTAGCAGCACGAACTACTCGAACAGAATAATGTGCGGCATGCAGACATGGGCGTATCTCGATATTCATACCAAATTTCTGTGGTTACGTACAAACAAAATAACTAAAAGAATGCATTCTGAATCCTGCCGCCTATCTTATCATTTTTGTAGAGGTCTACAAAAACTTTGGAATATATAATAATTAATTTGAAGCAATGTACACCATATAAAAAATATACAAGCAAACTATTCCCGGGAGACAAATGTGACTTAAAATGAATTACTTACGAATAAATGAAATTTCGTACTTTTTTTGGAGTTTTTTAAATTACATTTACATTAAGTAAACTGCTCAAAACGAAAATGGTGATCGCGGTTAGTGCACAAAGACGCTCTAGTAGGCAGCTTCGCGTACTCGTCAAAGGTACATCCTCCGTATACTATGTTAAAAATTCGTACCGCTCTAGGATGCATACAGTGACGTTTCATGTGCCAAATACTGACAAGTATGTACTCAGAGAGAGTCATAGACTAAATATTAAATTATAAACAGAGTTGGCTAGGCCTAGCTAGCTATGTGTACTTTTTTGTTACATCGAGCTGTTTTACTTGTAGTTGACGGATCTATATTGCATTGTTTTTATTATTTAATTTGTCGTGGTTCTTAAGGAGAAGAGATTTATTTATAAAGTAGTACTCTTTAGTGTTACAAATTTGGAAAGCCATTGCTTCACTAACGACTCCAAAAATTTCGTCAAAAAATCACATAAAAAATAAACACACCCAGAACATCCACAAATATTATGAAGTAACTGGAATTTAAAGAAACTTTAAATACATTTCAAACCAACTAAATTAGATGTAATACAAATCTACCTATCTGTAAAATAAATAATACCGTCTGAAATATTTCAAATTATATCTAAATAGAAAAAAAAACATCATATAGTACCATAATCCTACGATCAAAGTATTGAACTGTAGGAAAATTTACATATATTGAATTTAATTATATATTTTGTGAAATTCGTTATATAAAGTATGTTAGTATATATCGTGAACTTTTATATCCGTAATGCGCAAGCAGATTGTATCGTTGTGGAGCAGATACGTCAAAATATGGTGGTGGTTTGGTAATTCATATTTGGCGAACTATATTGTACTCTAAATTCTACACAAATAAAAAAGTTAGCACTGTGTTTTAAATGCTCTCCAAACTGTTTATCTTGGTTTACAAAGGAAGTAGTCCCTAGAGAAGGTACAATGAATAAAATAAGGGAAGATTATAAGCAGTGACAGACTCACCGTTATTTGTCACTGCGACTTGTGTGTCACTGTCACTGGTTTGTCACCGTTCCGGGAACGTTATCACTACTCCCAAACCTCATATTACTGAAATAGCGCCGAAACTGTCTTAAATTTATTCTGTGTTGCAACCGCGGTCACGTTTATGATTATTCGAAGATTCCCAGGAATCCTTGAGAGAGTAATTCCTTTGTTTGAAAAAAGTTACGCTATCACATCTTATCACCTGCGGAACATTCTTAGATGTGGCGACCTACGTTTGAACTTTTTAGTAGTAACCTTAGTCGGGTCCAAAGTGTTGAAATTTTCATAAAATTAACATGCCGTTAATGGTCCATCGTCACGTCAAAAAGTTAACCAAGGCGAACCTCGTTAGCTTCTGAGATGCGCCTCCAAAGACTTGGATGGAATTTTCATCTTCCAATTTCGGCGGGTCTGGTTTTTTTTTCTTCCTGTCTCTCCCGGGTTGGTGCGCCTGCTGTGTGTTGCTTGGCGGGAAGTTTTTCTCCCTCCCCTGCTACACGCTTTGCTTTCCCCGTTCTCCCCTTCTTCCTGCAACAAAGGAAGAGCTGTTCTCGTTTCCAATCTCACGCTCCCTTGAACACAAAGATCACTCACAGTTACATATTTCCCTTCCATTTTATTTCTTCCGCGTCCTTCGCTACCAGGCGGCCGTATTTTATATCATACGTTTTGTTTCTTCGCGACATTGTCGGTATTTAAACTGCTTCCCCCGGAAGGGCCACGTGCGGAAGACGATAGAATTGCTGGCGGCGCAAAGATCAGTGTGCTTTTACACGCGTTGCGAAATGACAAGTTCTTCGCACTCACTCGCTACGTTGGCTCTGACATCATGAAGCTGTTCAGAGGACAGTCGTATATAATTATACAAAACATTGCAACTTGCCAGGAATATATTTCTACGCAAACTTATCTGCCGGCGGCGGGGTGGAGGTGTGGCCTCTGCAAATTGAGAGAAAACTACTCCCAAGTTAACTAATTTTAACAATGGCGTTTAAATGATCAGCAACTTCATTTAAAACAGTGAACAAGAGAGTTGAGAGATTTGGGCATCGTTAATATCGTGTCTTAAGAGCCGATGTGGGTGATTGAGGTGAGTATGGAGCAGCGCCGGAATGAAAGGGCCGGGGGGGCGGGAGATCCGCGAGAAAACCCGCCGACCAAATGCGAAAATCCGGAGAGACCCGGCCGGGGATTGAACCCGGATCGCCTTAGTGGGAGGCGAGCAGGCTAACTGCTCAGCCACCGTGGCCCCTAAATGAAATGAAACATCTTTGTTGTAGCTGATTGTGGATCAGTAGCGAAATAAAAGAAAATCGTCTGTGGGAGCCGCGTGCGAATATTCTTGTTTACGGCTGTAACACGGACGTCGTGTGGTCGGCCAAGCGTGTTGGTTGTCGCCGAGCATCTCGCGGATGGCGCTGGAGATGTAAATCGAAGCGACTCGGGCCGAAGAAGAAGGAAAATTAATTACTTCGCGGACGGTTGTCGGGCGCTGCCATGCTTTCCACATCTTTCCGAGGCTCTGGGAACCCCATTACGATGGGGACCCGCCGCAAAAGGAAGGCGGCGGTAATAAGGAACGAGGGGATAAAGAATACGATAGCTCGCATCACTCCTTCTGCCCTGCAGGCCAATTATTTTGAAATTAACACTTTTGCCTCTGCGGCTTCCAGCAGCCATCAAGACCTCGTTCCTCCGCCCTGTTCGCCGATGGTCGAGGAGGTCGGCAGGAAATGTCTCGTATTTGGCAGAAGTACCGGGAGTTCATCGACTTATAATTGCACGCGAAAATCGCCGCATTCGACAAGTCGTGTGCTTCGATCCAAGGATTTCGATGCCGGGCGACTATGCTGACGATGTAGTTTCTGCTCACTTCCTCAGCCATTGGATTACATCTCGGTTAGCTTCCTTGCATGAAAGGAAAAATGCACACTGTAGTTGAATTCGCGCAGTTTCACGAGTACCACCCAACGTAATGTTTGCAGGTGTGGATGTTTGGAAGCGAAGATGTTTTTAGACGCGTAGGTACTGAACACTTGTGTGTCCATACATAGCTCCAACATGCACATGTGCGCTGGATGTCTGCTTGTGTGCTGGGGTTGGGGGGGGGGGGATGAGCTGGGATGTTTGGTTGGCGGCCGTCGGCTTCGTTGGCAAGCCTGCCGTGTCCTCTTGGCGGAGCGGCCAGCTTTCTCCGGCGCACCGCATTCGACACACGCCGGCCAGGTACACGAGGCGACAGCGTCGAGACAAGCGCCCCATTAGCCACGCGGGCTGGCCGCGAGCCCTGTGCGGCGTGCCGCACAAGTAGAGGCTCTCCTTGCGGCGGATATAAATCATCTCCTGGTGCCTTTTAACCCCCCCCCCCCCCCATAACCGTCAGCCGCTGGTGCAGTGATGGACAGGGCGTTTGCGTGAGTCATGTTGGATTTCGTCACGGTTCGTCTTGCGACAGTATAAAAGATCGTCGGGCAAGTTTATGTCCGCAACCTCACGGTCGAGAATGTTGCTCACTCAGAAGGAATAGCGAGATGGAAAAGACAAAAGAATAAGCTTAAAGGTTAATTTTATTTCTTTTGATAGCCCTTTGTAGACGTAAAACTTATTTTCCAAAGTAAAAGAATGTTTCAGGTTCATTCTTTCCTTTCGCAAATGTAATTTTGATCTGGGCGACAGCTTGCCAAAAATATTTACACCTTTTTCGCCTGTCTCATATCCTACACTGTAGTGGAAACAAGAGTAAGTAATTCAACTGGTTAACACGCTACAACCTATTCGGCGATTTGCCCAACGACATTTATTCTCTTTAAAACCGCACTTATAAAACCAAAACAAAGATTGGAACTTTATTTTGGCCCCTTGCTCCATAGTTTGTCTCTACACTAAAGATTTGTTTACAAGTTGAGTGCGTTTGGTTTCGTGGTCTGACTCGAACTCTGGAGGTAATGTGTGTCTCCATACCAGCCGACCGCTCTGGTTGCAGCTATTCCGTCGGTTTTCTAGTCCCACGTCGTGCACGTAGATTCTTGCGAATGCAGAAGTGTTTCGTGTTTGGTTCTTTATTCAATCAAGGCCAAAGTGAATAAGGGGAGACTTAACACAACCGGAGCACGCTTGTGTTCCGGCCCGCCTAACGTACGGTAGGTGAGAAAGACTAGATGGAATGTAGGTATGTGAATGCCTCGAGAGGACCGCCATGCCACGGTAGTGTTGATAACATCCCCACGTGAGGATCTTAGTCGAAGCCTGACACACAGCCGGGGTTCTCAGCGGCGGGCGTGAGACTAGAGAACAACCACTCAGCCAGTCGTGGTACAGCTCTCTATAGCACGCACACGATAACCGTATAAGTTTATTTTAAAAAGAGTTTCTAATTTACCGCAAGCTAGTTATGTCATGTTTACCCAAATATGATTGAGACCGGAGCGAGTTTACAAGAGTTATAACATTTGTATCCTGTGCCATTTACGAACGATTTATCCGGTTGGAATTTATTTTAATGGTCAGCCAAACTGCACTGTGGTCATGACGAAATTAACTATCTGCCAATGCTCTCAACACCGCGGCGTGCTAAGGTCACAGATACTGAACCTTTAAACACATGAGAGATTGAAAACTACAAATATTCAGAGATGAAACGTAACAGAGAACAATGATCACAACACAAAAATAGCAAAATCACCTTGTCTAACATTACGTCTCTGTAGGCTTCGTCATCTGTACTGTCAGCTCAGCTGGACGCTGCTAGCATAAGCGTTGCCTTAGATACTGCGCACGCGTGTGTGGAAACGAACCTATTATTCTATTACTGCCCCAGGTATGTTTAACTTAAACAAAGACACTCGTTTAATTAGTATTAGAGGCAGAGCCCGATTTATCCGCGGGTTGATGTGGCAGAATGTTAGACTGGGAAATCCTCTACACACACTAGAGACACTGTCGTTTGTTTATTGGTTGCTGCAATCAAATGAGGCCTTTGTACAGCACTGTTCAACACTCATTCACACTACTGCTTCCTGTTTACTACTGGCTCACAGTTAAACGGGGCGTGTCTAAAGAACTACAGTCCAAATACAGCAGTAGTAGAAAAGGGCAAGTGTTTGAAGTCTACCTCGGTACAGAACGAATTGGCGAAATACTCGGAGCTCTAATTATAGGTTTAAACTATAAAAAAAAAAACGTATTAACCCAATATCGTTTGGTATTATAAGGGATTCTGTTAGGTTGGGATACTATATTAGAATGATTGGTTAAAAAGCGCGTGTGCAGAGATGGTGGCCGCCCACAAACGCACGCGGAATAACCACGGTTTCGAAGGGCTTAACACTCTTCTGCTAGCGTGCCACTCACCATCACGAGTCCACGCAACAATGTTGCCAACGCCGCGCCAATTAATCATCGTTAACTTCTCAGACAGAAGGAGGAGGATTTATAATTGGCGTGTCAGCGGGCGAAGTGGATTGGCCTCGGTGACTGGCGAATCCGGTTTGTCTCTCCCAGCGAGGCAGAGCTATGCCATCTGCCGGGATTACACAACTTCCTTACCAATTACACAAAGTTGCTAGCGGATGAAATTGGATTCCTTCCCACCTGCCCGCTTGCCCTTATCGCGACGTCAAAACGTCAGCTCCTTGCGCGTGTTTTCTTTTCCACTGCTCTGTTGACATGCTGTGTCGATTAGGAGCGCAAGTTGTAAAAAACCGATACATAAACGTGAATATTTAACCACCACGTGATTTGAATAATCTCTGTGGTTTGTAAAAGAAAGTACTGCCGTGTAAGAAGCTTATTTTCTCAGGTGTAAACGTCTTCTCTTGACAGATTGTAGAATCCGTCTCTCGTGATCTCACTGTCAACGAAATGTCAAGCCATACCTGCCTACAATGGTATAAATTGTTGACAGCTTTCTGCACGCCATGAGAATAAATTTGCTACGGCACTATTTGTTAGATCGTAAACTCGGCTACTTTAAAATATATGTAAGATAGCAATTTCATCTCACCTCAGTTAACATTTGTCATAACCAGCAGTAAAATATGCCATATTTAAGTCTTGTATTAATCAGTTTTTCATCTGCAAGCCTGTATTATATTTATCATAAACATTTCGGCTTGATTCTGATCGTGTACTGAATGTAAATTGTTTTATAATTTCGGATGAATTGGAGAAGATAATGAGTACTACTGAGAATGACTACAGGTAGGATGATAGTATTAGCAGTTAAGTTTAGTGTATGTTTCCTTAAAAGTTACATTTGCTAATTTCTGTTTATTTAAGTGTAAAATACCGCTATTCAGTAGTTACCAGCTAACATGAGTTGTTGACATTTTTGATATTTGTACCAATATCTGACTGATGGCGTAAAACGAGTGTAACTGAATAACTCGATTATCATTTGCAATATCGAGAGTATGCACGTTGAAATCATGCTAACCTGTGTGTGTTATTTATGTAACAAGTCTATACACAGAAAGGTTAAAAACGAACTGAGGTTTTGAGTAGAGACATTCGAACGTCTCAGGTGCCTCGGTATTTAGTTTTAGTTCTCCTTAAATTCGAAAATAGGTGACTTTTTAAATTTTGTGTGTGTTGTGCTTGCAGATATTATTTACAGCAGTTTATGGCTCTGTTGAACCAAATTCTTATTGGCTTAGTCCAGTTATAAGTTCTTTCGTAGTTGACCAGTGAAAAAACTATGCCAATTAGTATTACATTTTAATACCTGGCTAAATCTCACTGTTGTGTAGTACATAATCGAGAATGGGGAGCTTTTCTTTTTTGTTTGCTTTCGTTTATGTTAGTGGCTGTAGCATAATTTTAACATTTTATGAAGAAATCTTGTCCTTTGGCACAAGAATGTCAAATTGACAATGGACTTTTCATCTCACACAAGTCGAAGTAACACCGCATTTTTTTTTTTTTATTCCAGCCTGTTATCGTAACGTGACCCAAAATCCCTGTACGGTTAACATTTTCTCGTTTAATAACCGGCTTCTTCATCGGAATACGCGCCGTTGAGTTGTGGTGACCGCGATCACTGCGAAGGCTAATGTACCGCAACTGCAGCGCTAATTGTTATAGTTATAGCGCGTGTCCCGTAGTTCTGGTGTAAGTCGTACTTGTGGCGTGGCGACCAGTATTTGTGGAGTGCGACTTTGCCAGACTGTTACCTGGTAAGGCCGAGGCACTTCCTGGTGAGCGCGCTGTGTTTACTGGGAAAACCTGGACGAGAGCAAGGCAAGAAAGGTGCCAGTCCTCGGGACGGGTTGGCACCTCCCCCCCCCCCCTTTTTTTTTTTTCATCATCCCTGTACACCGGATCACATGTCTCCTCTACCACTTCACTCCTTCCTTGCTTTCTTCCGACCTGTGCGACAGGTTCGTGTAGCCTCCTCGCCGTGGCCGAAATGAACTGGCCTCACCCACAAAAAATAATTATAACGCGACCGATTTCGTCGGCGAAAATTAAGACTCAGAAGACGTGCGTAACATGCTGGGGGACAAGTTTTTGTGTGACCAGCGAGCATATATTGACCTTCAAATGATTTCTGAGCTGGCCGCGATACAATCGTCATTCGAAAACAATTTTTTGTTTAATTGCCGATCTTAACGCTCCACGCCATTAGGCTAAACGGAATGCGACTTATTAAACTGAACTTTGACCTAACATCTTTAATAGTACACACACTCATGCCTTACCCAGGATTCAGACCCAGTATCCTCAGTTATGCAAGCTGGCGTCTTATGGCGCTCGCCTACCTAGAGCCTTGAAGCAGAGAAGTGCAGAAGCGAAATAGTGTTTCTAAGGTGTGTGATGTCTTGAAAGCACTCAACAGGTCTCGGCTCTTGGATGAAGTGTGTTCCTTTTGCAGACCAACTTAGGGGCACGTGTTTTAATTGAAAAACACGCAATTCAAGCAGTCTTCAACGCAGTTCATGCACCCGCTGGGCCCATTCACCAGGTCACAGCACGCTTCAACGGCCAGCATTTTGTAGTTTGGATGCTTGCGAAATGTTTCGTGCTCGCTGATTAGTTTCGCTTTCTCTGTAACCTCCGATCTGTAATTCTGAGAGGGAAAACTTTTACCGATTGATTTTTTTGGTAAAAAAAAACACTTACATGGACTATAGAATTGTATAATATCTTAGTTCATGTAACATTACTTGTGCCAGAAAAAAAAACTTTAATGGGCCACCATCTATGGCACCATACATCCTTAAAGCCATGTCCAAAGTGTGTACATGAAAATGTTGGGCAGTTTATCTAATAGACGTGTTACAGAAAATAATTACTGCAATTTGCAGTATCCATAAAATTGTTTTCTTATTTTTGCTAATAATTTCATTTTCACATGAAAGGGGATACTATATGAAAACCAGTTTTTAATGCCAGCAAACAAAAACCACCTATTGCCATGAGAAAAATTGGCGAACGTGTGTACGTTCGGCAAAGTGACGTGAATGATACTGAAACTCGCCTGTCTCATCTTTTTCTTCTTTGCAAGCCACATGATATTTCAACACGGTTTGGCGGATAAACTGTTACAAAACTGTAACCACGTTTCGAGTTGCCTCGACAAGCGAAGTGTTGAAAGAGGATAATCACTGGTTTCAGTGTTCTACTTTCGATGCCACATGATATTAAAAGTGAGTTCGGCGTTATGCTATATCAGGTTACTGGCCATAACTCCATACGGATATCTTATTTCATGCCAAAGTTTTGATTAGTTTACATTGGTCGACAGTTTCACTAAAGTAATTGCAAACCGGCCTTCAGCTGAACTTTCTTCGTGTATACATGAATTAATAAATGAACGGGATGCTCTAACGTACGAAAAAGTAGACCAAAGGAAAAAAAAAGTAAGTCAAGAGGAAGTCAATAAACAAATATCCCACCACTGTGATTACCTCGAAAGGAGATTGACTGACACCTGGCGGGAGTTACAGGGTTCGACTACAGATTTCAATAAGTGTAAGTTATGTCTAGTCAATTATGTTCATGTTCTTTGTCTTACATTGAAACAAAGCTATTTAATTTATGGGAAGGGGAAGAAACATGGAAGAGAGTCGAGTCATCATACTATTACAATTTGTCACTCGAAGTTTAGTGGTCTAAACCTATTTCATTAAAGGATGGAGGTCTTAATTAAATAAGAGTTAATTATAATTTCCTATTTTTATTTACAATGACTACAAAAAAAAATTCTCTCGATTCACCTTTTCGCAACAAATTGATATAACTTACTGTTTATAATTAACTGCTTGAATCGATACAATTTATTATTACCGCAAAGAGATCAATGAGATTAAATAATTAAAAAGCAGTCCCAATAGACAGTGTATCAAAACATATTCAATAATTTTTTTAATTATGTGTCCATATTTGACAGTTCTAATATTTACAATAAAATACGTATTACATGTTCATTTAGTCCCGCCTCAGCTTAGTCCATGTTCCGCCATTCCGTAATATTCTAGAGCTCTCCGAGCGCCCTCACGCACAGTTAGCCTTCACTCTTCGGGTCTCACGTCATTTTGTCCATTCACACCAACACCTTGTCCTTCGGCGTCGTCCCGCGGTCCGCACCTAACTTCGCTCCCGCATTCCACGAGATAGCCTCTGCTACGACTGCTGGCTGCTGGACCGCTGCGTTATTCATAGGGTTGTGGGCCATCACCCAGAAATTTCGCTAAACCTCGAGTTACGCAGAGTGTCTTAATTTCCAGAATATTCTTTGCGTCTACGATGTTTGTCGGCTTCTCAGCAGGGGTTGGGAGGAGGGGTGTGACGGTAGCCAGGTCTCGCCGTTGTAAGTGATTCCCAGCTTCCCCAGGAGGAGGGTGGCGGCAACGAGGAGGTGAGCGCGTCTGTCTAGAGGAGGGAATGGTGGTAGAGCTTGATAACCCCCCACAGAGCCTGACTGCCCGCAAAACGGGAGAGCGCAGCCGGTGAGCTGCAACGCGTGACAGTACGTCTGTTTTACTGGTGTCTTCATTTGCTCATCAAATATGTACTTGATAATATGTTTTATACATTCCGTTATTGAATGAAATGAATTTTCATTCATTCACTGTTCGTACCGAATGTAAAATCGGCTATCGCGCCTCCCCAGGGGCCAACGCAGACTTTCCGGGCCACCGTGAAGAAATAGAATGAAATGAAAGTGAAACAGGAGCACCTCGAGATAACCCTGACATTACGGTTTTGTAGGCATTGCCACAGGCGACTTAGATATAGCCATGGCCTTCCAGGCAAGGAACAGAACTGGGATATCAGAGACAGGGATGCCTGGTGCTTAACTACTGAGTCAGCTGTCGATCTAATGTAATACATGATAAACGTGTTTTTTTTCTCTTGTGTTTTCCCACCACACCACACCACGCCGAGCCGGCATAAGGTCTCGCGCACAGGCGGGGTACGCTGCGTTCCCGGGCGTTGAAGTCACCGATGCGTGGAGCGGCAACTCGATTTAATCGCCCCGTAATGCCCCGTCATTTGGCGCCCCGCGAACGCACGCGTTAACGATTTCACAGCGCATTCTGGCGGCCGGCCGGTAATAATGTTTGCCCACTCCCCTCTCTTCGCTTCGTCTACTGCCGCTACTCCCCTCCTCCATTTCAACGTGAGCATAATTGCGCAATTTCTTAAACCAACACCTGGAAACATTTTCACTTGGGTGCGCGCTTTCGAATGTAATGCCTGGGTCCGGGGGGTGTAGGAGGCCTAGTGCACGTTTTGGGGAACCTGTTTTGTTTTGTGTGTGTTGTATTACTCCGCCGGTACGTTCATTAGTCCGTCTTCGGATCATCACTTTCAATTTGGCCGCCACCTTCGTTATTTCTTCCTGTCGCAGAGAGGCCGTGGTGTTCAGCATGTTGAGTGTTCAAGGTAAGCAGTTCTGCCGTCTAGTGCAAGTTCGTTATGGCTTAAATTGGGTGCATTATCGTGCCTTGACGTAAGAGGAAACTAGTTCTGTAACTGTCGTCATCCTTACAAGGAGCGCTGTTAGTAAATTATTTTTGAGGTACGCCACATTTGTTAGTCAGTATAATTCTGGATTTTAACTCACAAAGGGTTAGCTTAAGCGTTATTCTTGGGCTATAAGGTCCAGAGTTTGAATTCCGAGTAGTAAGCAATGATTGCGTCTGGGTTTTAGAAGTTAGTTTAGTTTAGTTTCTTGTAGGTCCCTCATATCCACACCTATGCCTACAGGCATAAACTGAGTTCGTTAGTAAGGCCAGTCAGAATCTCGTGACTATTTAAGATGACCTTCCCGGAAGGAGAAAGGGGGAGGGTGTCAAATTTATCGTTACTTGCTCGATAATGGAGATTATTATATCTAAGACTGAGACGTTAACCAGTGGGGGGCCGTGAATCACGAGTTTTTTCAGACGTATATTTTCGTTGATGTGCACTGTTAATACGCACACCGTGGCGTAAATGAAAATAGTTAGTGCAAAATTATTTGCACGGCGTTGCAATATCTCTTCCAAGAAACTTGTTCTTCTGCGAGGATGGCACGTGAAAACACGGCCGGGACCTTGGAGGAGACCAACCAACATGTGCACGGCTCTAGACCGACAACAGCCAAGGCTGTCGGCACTGTATGATTCGCGGAAGACTGCGGTTCTCACTGCATGCAGCTGCATTGCCGCGTGGTGTTCTAGTGGCGTAGGAAATAGTTTCCCTTCGCGGCGTGGCTTCGATTGCGGAGTTTAAATACGCGAAGTTGCGAACGGACGGTTCTCCTGGGAATGCATTTTGCACAGGAATTGTGCAATGTGCTTGTTTTCTGCGAGGATTATTATTATTTTTTTACTTGCTTAAGAAAATGATCTGTTATATATTGGGTTTGGTGTGAACTGTAAGTGATTTAGAATTATTCTACGAACGTCGTATACAGACGTGAAAAGTTTGGGTGTTCATTTAGAAACTGTTGCAGTTGGTTCAGGAGGAAAAGACCGCGCGCCATTTCATTGGTTGAATGGTAGTGTCCATGACGCTAGTGCGTACAGCTGTGTCATACCGGACGTGTACACGGGCCAGTGCTCTGTCATGGTGCGGGGCATTCAAAATAATGGTACACTGGCACAAACTTATGGTATATTTCTAACAAATGCGTAACATCACAATTTTATTTTTGCTTTACTTTCATTATACAACGCAGTTGTCTGAACGCTGTGCTGCTGTTATCAAATATAAATGAAATACAACCAGATAAATTGAAGGGGCTGGGCTTTAGACTTAAACCAAGCGCTACCAAATTAACATTTTTATTATTATATTTTAGCGTCATTAGCAACATACTTTTACTGTTGCCAGATTATGTTACATTTCCGTATAGGACGTTCACGTTAAAATGAGCAATTTTGAAAGCCATGCTTAAGATCTACTTGTCTGCACGTTACGTATTCATTCACCTTATGTAACATTAACATTGTCACTGATCTCATCACTTTATTCATGCGTCTGTCAAGTGAAACTGTGAAATTATTATAAAAGTAAATATTTTATAAATCTGCAAATTTTTACACACTGAGGCGTTAGAAAAAAAACAAAGCATAAGAAATAATTTAAATTATCATAAATTGTTACCTAACACTATTTATTCGACGTTAACGTATGGAACTACTTTCCATTCATCGTTACCAACTTTACCGGGCGCATATTACTCAGTGCGCCCGTTAAAATATATGCAAGTAGGGACAGTGACTTTTTTCTAAGGTTGATTTCAAAAGTGCTCACATTATAGTGAATAGCATTATCCATGCATAGTGCACAAGGCCTAATTATGGTATATGTACCGTGAAAATGGTACGTCTAACACGACTGACACGGTCTAGCTGTAAGGCGTGTATGGGAAGTAACTGGGATTCCTGTGGGAAGTTCCCTGATGTGTACGACAGACCCGGCGCGCAGGGTAAGCGCGAGTGGCTGGCAGTGACGGTGTTTCACCAAGCGTGTCCAGCCCGCTGACTGCTGGCTCAATAGAGTGCGTCGCTCCCTCCCACCATCAAAACTTGTTGAAAAAAACCGAGCGTCTGTGGGCCGCCCCATAGAAACACAAACTCTTCCTCACGCCCCAACCCCTAGATTTTTTTTTTATCACCCCAGCAGCTTCTAGCTCTTGCTGACAGTTGATGTACAAACGGGTCGCATGCGAACTGGAGAATTCTGTAACTACCTGTTGCCAGTATTAGTAACACAAAACCACACATCACGTTAGAAGTACTAAATAATTAATTCATGAAACTGGCGCCAGATGATGTGATTGAGTGCTACTTGGATTTCAACATGTGGCACTTTATAAACAAATCTGTTACATCGCTAGTCATACAGCGCAACCTGAAAACATTTTGTGCAGAAATATTCTAATAGTATTTAGAATTTTGCGTATTATTATACTTTTACGATTTAATTAATTTAGTTTTGTGCAAAGTGCTTAGTTTCACTGTACGATTAGGGTTAACAGTGATTGATCATTTTATTATTTACTTATCTAACTGTACTGTGTATGTTATTGCATGGCATGAGAATGAAGTAATGGTATTTTTTTCTGGATGTGTACTGTCAATAAACGTAATCGTTACTGATTGCTAAGACATGCGGTTATGGATAAATCTGGTGTGTTATAGTACCTATAAAACTAACTTATTCTACAAAAATAAATAATTTGCCTTTCAAGTGACAGTTATTTCAATTTTCCACTTCGTAAGTATTTTTTAATTATTTAATTTTCTTGGTGGTGAGTCACAACAAAACAAGAGAAATATCTTCAGAGTTGTCGTTTTAAAGCATTTGTTTTTGGTTGTTTTTAAATACGCCATTTAAACTATAGTTTTACTTAACATCTTTACTCACTAATCCAACATTCCTCTGTCGGAGTGTGGGCTTGTATTTAGAAACGGCACAAATTACAATTCCTAACTGGTTTTCCCTATTTGTCGGCGAATCGGAACTCGCTTCGTTGTGCAGGAGAACGCGCCTGTGTGTTCGATCGTGTGGTTTTGCCTGCTGCGTTTCACAACCGCAAACTTTCACTGTAACCTGCGGTGCTATCACACGCCACTCCCCAATTTTATTCCTGCTTCAGTTCTTTGTTTGGCGGCACTTCCAGGCCTTCTTCCCCCTTCTGCCTCCTCTATCGAAACCACGCTGCATCTGTTCTACTACATTCCCCACTCCACTCTTCATCGGTTCTGCTCGTGTTCTTCGTTTCGCGGGTGGTCGGCCATGCTCTACAGACTTTCTTGAAGTAATAATGTTACGAGTGGAGCCAACTTTCTTATGTGCGTCTTCTCCAGCGATAACCGATATTGCTATAGTCTCTTGGATTGTAACCAAATGTTACAATCGCTTAAAAAAAAAAAAAAAAAAAAAATTTAAAACAAGGTGTATCCTGTAATAAAATTAATCTATTCACAAGGCATGTATATTTGCGTATAACAACAAAATAAGTGCGAGGGAATGGGGAAAAATTGTTGCCTGATGTTTTTGACTTGTTTGTCATACCCGCTCCGAAACCACGCACAAGATTGCATTTTGCACATAATAATAATTTCTATGAGTGTGCAGTTATAAGACGAATTTGGAGACGATGTCCGGCCTCTTATCAATCTCTCTTTACGTACTATCTTTTTTTCCAACTAGAGATTCGCTGCGTTTATCTACGCCAATCCGCGATCGCTAGCGCCTTCCCGTTCATCGTGCACTGCACTTATAATGTGACTGCCTACTGCTGAACCCGCAGAGTGAAAGGATTGGGTTTCACGTCTTAAGTTATTTCAGATGTGTCTCGGCCGCCTTCCAAGATATCGCTTTCAAACAGAAAACGTCATAACCGTTTTTGGCCGGATCTCATTCCTACCAAAAGGTGCTGTGGAGTTTTTTATACCTAGAAAATTGCCGACGAATTTATTAACATATATGGATAAGAAAAAAAAAACAAACTAATAATAGCTGACTCCTATCTGCTTTGTTGTGACGTGATTATTCTCTTCAAATATCACATGTGGATTTTTGTTTGCGAGCGATACTGTCAATGGCAGATTTTTGGACACTCGTTACTGCGATGCAGATCTCTGTTATGGAAAAAAAACATGACTGAGCACTAAAAAAAAAAAAAGCCTTAAATAAAACAAGTTAGGACTCGATACCTTCATGGAATTTTCTGGCTTTGTGCCTATATATTCTTGACTACGGCATACCTGGCTTGTGTTCTGTCCTGGCTGGTAAAACTGCTGTGTTTAAGTGCGTTTCTTTGTTGTGTTGTCCTATTTTGTTCCTACTTATTTTGTCAGTGTTGTCCTAACTTTTAAAAGCAGGTGTCTAGTCTGTTTTATTTTCTATGTTTGTGTTATCTGTTGGTAATGTGTATACACATATGTTTTTCGTATTTAGTTGCTGTTGTATTTTTTTTATATGTTTTACCTCTTGGAATTTTACAATTACACATATTTATATCCTCGTCCTTAGATTACTTGTCTTATTTAAGCTTTTTTTTTTTTTTTTTTTTTTTTCATGCTCAGTCCTGTTTTTCCCACGACAGACATCTGCATCGCAATGGCGAATGTCCAGAAATATCCATCTAGTCAATCACTCCCATTTCACTATTCATTCAAAGATCTCATTTGAAACCCTATCCTTCCGCTCGACCGGACACGCGCTAAGACACGCTCTTAATGGTGCTGCCAGTGAAAATTGATTATTTAATTTTTTTGCCACATTATGTTCAACTTTGAGACATTATCAGTGATAACTATTTCCTCGAAGAAAACTTGTTTTGAGCACAAAAATAAATGCCGAAAACAGAATTTTACTGAATTATAAATGTACAGGTAATGAAAACTTACTTACTTACAGAAATTAGATAATTCACACTGAAAAATTGTAAAAGGAAAATGTTTTTGCTATTTAAAAAATTGCTTAAAATTTTTCTTGCGAATTTTTTATCTGTAACTGCAACCTGAATTTTTGTAAAATAACTTTTGTTAAGCATACATTAAAACGAATTATGACAAGACCTTTCATTTGTCATTGTTTAATTTTCTGCAAATAGTTTAATTTATTTAATTTTATATTACAAAAATAGTAATATTTTGACTTTTACATGTCATTTTGCAAAATATCAGCCCATGATCTGATGTAAAATTTTTATTTCAAGTTAAAATAACCAAAAATAATGTCCAAAAATTGAACTGTATATGATATAAATAGAGAATAATTTTTCGCAGCCAAAACCGTAACACGTATGCATTATACTTCATAACATGTGAAAGTAGCCGATTTGGAAGTTGGGCTGCGACAATAGAGGCGTGTGGATGCATGAGGTTTTATGTCATCCAAATTAGGGAATCATTCTATCTGGCGAAAGTACCTCAATCCTGCTCGTCTCATCTAACATGAACGTTTAGAAACGGTTGCGTTTCAGGTGAGGTTTAACCTCGTAAACATTACACTGTATTTGAGTATAATGATTCGCCAACAACACGTGCGCTGATCTGTATACGAGTAAATCTCCCTGTCGTCGGTGTGAGCGTGTCCATAGGCAGGCTTCGTGGCCAAAATACTGTAGTTACGATGTCTTGGACCACAAGTATCCGGGCTCCAATCCCGAATAAGCCTACGCTGTGTGTGATTTTAGATTTAACTTTTCAGCATGCCTTCCACCAGCTCAGCAGCGGATGGCACTAATGAGTACAAAAAAGTTGAAGGTTTGCAGCAGCTAAGACAATACCTCCGTGTTTGTGTTGCTGTATTACATCGTTATATCGCCTAGTTGTATACGATTCCTTTAATAATTGGAACGAGATAATTTGAAATGGCTACTCTATTGGGAGGGAGACGATATGCGATGTGTCCAAGGATTCAGATTTTTTTTTTTTTTTGCTAGGCATTTTAATGTCCTTCGCTCACGACTAAGCGGTGGACGCGGAAGGTACATGCTAAGCCAACGAACTCACGCCTAGAAAATCTACGCACATCAGTGACTTACTTGAAGTTCGAACCCAAAGCCTTGTCCGAAGGCACGTGCTTGGCAAATTCAACCTCCGAAGTCTTCACCGCACGGTTTCCGAAGGTGGTTTGTGATGTTTTGCTAATGCCTCCCGCAATATGTCTAATCTCCTAATATCCAGGACACCGGTTGCGTTATGAACTCCGTGCCTTTTGCTTACCCTGTTCGGCTTCCTGACTGCTGGACCACGTGATCAGAAATAAATGAGTACTCCTCCAGGTCTTGATTTTGATTCTGATTGGTTTCCAAATGTCAGCGAAGAGAGACACTTACGAGGCAGTATTTTAATAACGTCCAATAAAGGCCATAGTCCAGTACAAAGATCTATTCTGAAAACAATTTCGAGTGTTGCAAGATATAAATTTATTATCATCCAAAAAAAATACGTTTTTGAGGCAAGTAATCCCACGTGTATATAAACTCCTTATGCTGTCGATTGTAGACGTCCATGCATGTGAAGCCAGACACAAACAAATCCTTAGAGCGTACGATATTGGTTAGTGTTGGTGAACATCGGTCTTGGTCGAGCTGCGTGCGAAAATACACGCCCGAGTTGTACATTATGAGTGGAGTGGAGAAATTTGGTCTTGCGAGGGTGAAGTGAGGTGAGTATGGAGGAATGCCGGAACGGAAGAGTGGAGGAAACGGGAGATCCCCGAGAAAATGCACCGACAAGCGGCATCGTTTGGTACGATTCCAACATGCGAAGATTCGGCAGCGGCCCCGTCGTGAATCGAACCCGATTCGCCTAGGTGGGAGGCGGGTAGTTCGACTATATACTGTTCACGGTAAAGTGATCACTTTTGAGGCCCTACTTACTTTTTACTTTCAGCCATATTTTATCCATTAACAACATTTATAAATAAATATTGCCTTGTAAGTAATAAACAGTGTGTTGTCTATATTCCACTGCACTCGGAAGTTTACGTCGAAGGCTAAAATAAAACACATTTGTTGACCATTATTACGAATGAGAGGGCTTTCATAAGTGCTCACTTTATAGTGAACACCCAATACAGCACTATAAGGCGCTTACGAAAAGTAACCTGGTAAAGTTAACTGGGTTAATTCGGTCACGTGACCAGGTTTACACGATCACTTGTGGTTAACCAGGTTGATTTGAACGTCTTAGAGTAACTCTGGTTTTGAGACGGCGGGGATTCAAAGAATATTTAGTGCAGTTATCAAATACTGTGCTAGATGACGATGATGACGGCTATGAAGAGTTTTTGTTAAATTATATAATGAAGATCAACGTAAAATTAAAAAAAAAACATAGCATTAAGCAGTACTGCGATAATAAAATACCTTTGTGTCCAGTCTCAGTTAAGTACAAGAATTAATTCCCCGGCTACAGTGATTGGCCAAAGGAGCTAAACATTTATAATGTTACATATTTTGATCGTTCCCAGATTTCAAAACTCATTTTCGTTTACTTGTTTGTTTTTGTTGCAGCAATGTTTACATATTTACGCGCCATTTCACGTGTGTCGTCTGCTAGATCAAGTTTACCCTGCTGTCGAGCAGGGTTAGCCCAGAGTTGATCGAGTCGAGGATCGAGTTAACCCGGCGACTTTCCGTACGCGAGTTAACTTTAACTGGATCACTTTTCGAACGCACCGAGTAGAACTTCCAACCTGATCGAGTTAACCGGGTGACTTTTCGTAAGCGCCTATATGTATGCTACTGTTCAATTTCTTATTTTCTAGCTACCGACGAAGGCGACTGCCGCAGAGCTGACTATGGCGCAGTTCTCTCTCTCCACCCCCTCCATCCAACATTGTATTGTTTTTTTGTTTTGTTTTTCGGGTGGAAGGCGAACTGGAAACGACCGCGCAAGCGTGCACGAAGTTCTAAAAGCGTTTCTCGCACGTGAAAGGGTGAGCCGCAGAGGATGTGGGAGGGTGAACAACGAGCGTGTGAGGAGACGGGGTCCTCCTGGGGCGACAGTGTTGTTTCTGCGCGGGGACATTGAAATGCTCTCCGTGCCTCGCCTCATTTGGCGCGGCTCTCTTGTTATCCCTCCCCGCTGCCTCGTTCTTTCCTGCCTCGCAGGTCGCTCGTTCTTTTCCCTCCTCGCTGGCTGGTGTCCGAAACGACCGAGAGTCCTGCAGGTTTTTACGAGCGAGCCCCCCCCCCCCCCCCTACAAAGGTTTGAAACATTCACCTCGTGATTGTACACCGGTGCATACCTGGCATTTCAGCGCTCTGTTATCGTGATTCTTCACGTAGATGCGGCCTGGTATTCCTCCTGGCGGCAAGGCATGAGCTGGACGGCGTTTCCTCTGCCCGAGCTTCGCACACTCCACGTCTGACTTCCCGTTGTCCTCCTCAGCAGTTTGCACGTGTTCAAAAACCCCGCCTGCAAAGTGTTAGGAGCTGCACCAAACTTAATGTTAAATGTTGACATTCTGACCCCGTATGTTTTGGAATAAAATACTGTCTTGTTCGCAGTAGCTCCACAAACCAACTTTTGTAAAGTCACCCAATGAATGGCGTGTTTGAGCGCAGAATGTGCAATTTTTGGCCACTAAGGATCTTGTATGGAATGATGGACTAGAGTGCTATCAATGCTATGGTACTATACAACTTGAGGGCTGAGAATAAGAAATTGAAACGACGAATGTTCCTACAAGAGTTAGGCATGACTCTCATCAAGCCATTCTTGCAATCCAGACTTCAAATTCCAACACTGAGGAGTAATCTTCGAGTGATGATCTCCAATATACTTCATATTTAATCTGAAACTCCAGTGAGGCCTGCTACTTCGGATAGAAAACAAAGGTGCCACTTCTTCCCAAGAGCCGAGGATCGCAAGTCAAAACTGACCTGCGGATCCTTCCAGGGTCCTATGTGTGTGATGAGAACCGTTCTTTGCATTGTTTGGAGTGCAGTGAATAAAGAATACATCGACAAAGACTTTATCCTGGCTTAGAAATTGCATAATTCCAACAACAATATAAGAATAGGTTGTTTTGGTATTTGTATGTTTGATATTTTCTTGATTTCAACCACCTTTCTAAGACACACTGTGAGTTTGCTTTGATTTGTTTCTTCCTAATACTATACACAAAAAATAATTTGCAAGTACTAAACAAAACATTAATCTTTTTCATCTCAGTTTGGTTTTTATATTTATATTGCTATTTGTTGTATGAAACTATAAAAATTTATATTATACATTTTAATAGAGTTAGTGCATCGAAATAAATAGTAAACATTAATTTCTATTTTTTCTAAAATTTTATGAATTTTGAAAATGTGGGGTCTCTATGACCCCAGTGTGGTTATTGTGTGCTGATTTTTATAGTGTTTTTAGTGTGGTGTTGAAGGGTTAAGCAGGGCTTCAGAAAATTTGAAAATAACCACGATTGGACGATATGTGCATACTCTCTTCCCCGCTGTGAGAGGAGTATACTGTAGGTGAAATGTATTCACCGGAAGACGAAACTTTGTACAAAAAATGACAAAACAGACGAAATTCTCGCACTCTGGAAAGTAATTTATATAAATACAACTGCGTCGATCGGAATCAGATAGCAACTGCGTTAGGAGTTTATTGAAATCTTAAACTGCGGCAGTTCTGAAAACTGCCAACGCTCATTTTCTGCTACTGAGGCCATGTCTTAAGTTTGCCCGCATAAACAATTTCTCGTGTTCTCGCTCTCAGCGTACTTCAGAAGTTCGTCACTATTTGTAGACCGATGCACAGAATACAGGTACGTCAAATGATGCAAATGCACATTTCATTACGTGCGTATTTTAAAGTCTAGTTTATATTGATGTTTGGCTAGTGCGTACGCCCTAATACTTATAGGCATTGGTCCAAAGCCCACGGTATGTGAAAAAACTTCCGCATGAAAGTGAATATTTAGTACTTCTGCAAATACATGTGAAGGTGAAGGAAGGAGTTAACCGCTGCTTTCTAAAACTGTGGCGACGCAGCGTAGCACGGAGGTTGTTACCGTGTTCGTGTGGACCAGAGCGTGACCGTGTGAGTCGGTAGCTGGCAGTTTCTGGCGGGATGCGAAGAGTAGCGACTCTCTCTCTCTCTCTCTCTCTCTCTCTCTCTCTCTCTCTCTTCCTCTCAGAGGCGGGAGAGCAAGCTCGCTGGGGCTCGGCATGTAACCGGTACATTCTTGGACTTGTTTTCTTGTCCTCCGCCCTCCCTCCTTCACAATCCCTCCTACCTTCCACCATCCACCCCATTGGACTGCGCGTATACCGTCATGTTAGTTTTGTTCTTGTAGCGCCATTTAGTAATTAATCTTTTAGCGGGGCTTTTTATTTACTTTCAGGCTTGGTCTTCTTGTGCCGTAGCAAGGAAAGGGGACGGGAATGTACGACGTGATGCAGTGTGAAAAAAAAAAAAAAAAAAGAAGGTGGAGGGGGAGAAAATTCGTTCTGGTTTGCCTAGTCGTGGCCCGCAGATTCGCAAACAAAAACTCCAGTGAGAGTAATTCTGCGGTCGTAAAGTGTGGTGAACATACAGTACGTGTGATCCCCGATGGGGGAGAGGCGCGGTACATGTTGGGAAATAGCGCGGGAGACGAAAGAATATCACGTGAAGCTCTTTCAGGTATACATTTTTTAATCTTCGTTACATATAATTAAATTATTCTTTCCGGAATTTTAATGTTTTCAGGCACCCGGACTTTGAAAACGTTCAGTTTATCTGACGTGTACCTATATTTTGTACGTCAGTTAACATTGCATGGCTATTTTATGCTGTAGTATAAACATCTCTGTATCTCCTATACGTGGTATATTCACACTTTTCGAATCAAACCTTTGGAAATTCCCAACATGCATAACGTGATATTATTAAACTCAGTGCGCACAAATGCAGTGCGTTTTCTCTCTGGTGTAATTTTCTATGCTTGCTTTGGCTTTCTTTGCGTGAAGCGGAAGGTAAGCCTGAAAAAAGTTTAAGTAAGGCTTCAAGAATGTTGGAAATATCAGTGAATGTATTACAATAGCATGTTACGTACAACATTTGTAAATGTACATAACTTGTCTTCATTTGAGACCTTTCACCGATATCCGATTCGGACTAGCGAACTCTGGTATTGAAATCTGGACCACCCGTTGCACCAAACTTAACGGCAGTTGTTCAAGTAATCAAATTGATAATTGTATCTCTCGTTAAGCGGTAGTACTTGTAAAGTACAAAAGTATTGCAGAAATAGAAAAAAAAATAGTAGTTCATTCAAATATTAAATGTCTATTTTTCAGGATAAGAAAAATAAACTGGAACAGAGATTTTTGCCATTCAGCGTTACATTGCCAAAAGACGATATCCTGAAGACAAAAAAAATTGCTTGGAGCTTAAACGTTAGTCCAGGACAAGCCAAGTGTTTCCTTAAAATTAACTATTTACCTTTTTTTTTTTCAATGAACAAATGGTATGTATTAAATATACCGTTTGGAATTTGCCGTACGAAATTTGTAAGTTAAGTTCTCTGTAAAAATATTTTCGTGCAGTTAAATGTGCTCAAGTTGATTGTTTATTAGACGTAAGTTAAATAACTGATTGATTAAACTACCTGTACAGTATAAAATTTGAATACAGAACACAGTACAGGAACTATTTTGGAAGGAAGTATTGGATACCGGCCGGTAATGGTTCACGCGTTAGCATAGCTGACTTGCATGTCGTGAGGTTGGTTCAGTCGCCACCAACTTCCTCTTTCCTTGTGGGGTGGAGGGGCGCATGTATTCTCTCCAGATTCCTAACCCATTATGTAAGATCTTGATAAGAGTCTGTCCATAAAAGGAATGACGATTACATTTGATGTTTGTCGTCTGAACAGCCTGTATCTGCCCCAGCAGCACCAGGTCTAGTGTGGACTGAGTACACCGACAGTCATCTTCTTGCCTTCATCGGTAAAGCTGAACAATATAAAGGGGCCGCGGTGTGTAGTGGTTAGACTAACCGCCTCGCACCTATCCGAACCGGGTTCGATTTCCTGCGGGATCGCTCCCGGATTTTCGCATTTGGGAATCGTGCCGGACGATGCCGCTGGTAGGCGGGTTTTCTCGGGGACCTTCCGTTTCCGCCGCCCGTGCATTCCGATGCTGCTTCGTATTAACCTCGCTTCACCCTCACCGGCTCTCAACACATCGATGTTAGAGAGTCGCCCATATCTCCTCACTGTCTCACCCTCGCTGAACAGTACACATTATCGCGTACATTCAAGTGGGGAGTGACGGGGTGGGTCAAAAGTAACGGTACACGAGAAAAACTTTGCAGGCGTCGTTTAAAAATTCGCCCACCTGTTTGTCTGGTATGAATTGGTGGTTTTACCGTATAATAGTTTCAAAATACTGATGGTTTACATGATAACTACGTCATTGTGACATCATCGCTCATTATTGCCTCTCATTTATATCGTACTGGTGTCTGTAGACGTTGATTGGGAGCGCGAGTTAAATTAAGTGTATGTCGTAAACAGCCATGACTCGGCCAAGCATTCGAACCCGGAACCCGCGTACTAAAAGCCAGCGACTTAACAAAATCGCTATAAAGGTCCAATAAGATTTTTGTAGTTACTATAAAGCTGAAACAAACGCCTGGACATCGCATTGATTTTATGGCGCGCCGAGTTCCTAAGTGCCGCTCGAAATGGACCACCGGGATCGTAAATCGTGGTTAGTTGTAGACTTTGTGATGGTTTTTTTACTTTCCACTTAGCAAGTATAACGTTGTAGCCATCCCAGTAAAAGACGAGAGAGAAAGAAAGAGAGAGAGAGAGAGAGAGAAGTAAAAAAATGTGAAATTTTCGTCTAGAAGGGAAACTTTGTACTAGCGCATAACCGTGACTGCTGCGGGATGGTTTTTGCGGGAATGAGTTTTTGATTCGAGGAGGCGAAACTAGAGGGTTTGGCGGGAGGGGGCGGTGTAATGGGGTGGAGATGGGGAGGATATTTATGACGTAACCTGAGTGGCGGGCTCGGCCCCCAGGGCTATTATACAGTAGTCTTGAGGCCACAATAACAGGTCTGCCGTGGTATTATGTACCATCACAGACCCCTTATTTCATTACACCGCCGGCCCGTCGTGTGGCGTGTGTGTCGCCCGCCGCCACCTTCTGGGACCACACCACACTCCCTCCTGGCTGCCTGCCTGCCTGCCTGTCGGATGACTCAATACCTCGTGCGCCCAGCGGCATACGACCATCGCCGGGCATGTAGTTGTCCTTCATCTATGCTTCTGGAAACGAACGTACTACAGTTACTTCACTTCATTTACTCGTTATTTGCGTGAAAATTCGACGCAGGTGAGGTGAGCGAGAGAAAGCACGATACCTCCCAGCAGCCAGGTCGATACTGTCACGAGGGAGCTGATTCCAAGCATAAATATGACTGCCCTACTTGATGGAAAGAGTCATCGTTAACTGACCGTCTTCAGAAGGGATGAGGTGGGGTTGGGCAGCGGCAAAGTGAAATCGGAATGGGGAGGAAACGGGATCACTCGGAGAAAACACTTCGCCGCTGTAGTGTCGGGAATCCCCTCGACATGAAAATAAGTTCCCGTGCGGACCTTCGTGGTGGAACTGAAGCCAAGTGCAAGTGGACCTTTACAACAAGCCACTGCGCGAGCAGATTTTTTTTTTAGCATAAAATGTGTTAAAGGTGGTAATCTCTCGCTGTACTGATAGTTACTCAAGAGCAAGTAACCTACATGTTTATCATACGCCATCTGTGTATCGTTACAATTCCAGTTCAATATAGAAATATTTACATAAATCGCAGTCAACAAGTGGTTTACCTGGAAGTAACTGCAGCAATACTTACGCTAGCAATCTTGCTGCCTGCCGGTGTGGTTCAGATAGGTCACAGTCGGGTGAATCGTAGTCTCGCGGAAAACCTGTATGCCGTCTGGGTGATCTTCGACAAGCATCCCCATGAACGCTACCTGGGTCTGACCACAAGCGAAAGCCTCGACGTAGTCTGGTGGTAACTTCCACTCCACCTTCCCCATTAAAGGTTGTTCACGATAAAGTGAGCACTTTTGAAATCAACCTTAGAAAAAAGTCACTGCCCATGCCTGCATATAACTTCGACGAGCGCACTGAGTGACACGCGCCTAGTAAAATTGGCAACGATAGATGGAAAGTAGTTCTATATCTTAAGGTCGAATATAAAGTGTTAGGTAACCATTTGTGATAATTTAAATTATCTATTTCGCTTTCTGATATTTTATGCGTCTAATTGTAAAAATTAGCAGATTTGTTAAACATTTTCTTATTTAATAATTTCACTGTTTCACTTGACCGACGCACGAATAAAATGCTGAGGTCTACGACAATGTTAATTTTACATAGGGAGGAAGAATACACAACGTGCATATAAATAGATCTTCAAAAGTGCCCATTTTACCGTGAACAGCCTATAACTGTTTTTTCTTCCTATTTATAGCGCAGTGTCGGTTTCGTGAAGTACTTATCACGTACAACGACAGAGATCCGGCGATCGACAGTTCCGAGCAAACTCGCGGGCTACACACACGTATTTCAGATATCACCCGCAAGTTTGCATGAAAGGTCTCTGAAGTTATTGTAAAGTTTTGTTTTATCTTCGATGCTGTAGGAAGTTAGTGCTTGACGTCTCGTCGACACCGAACTCATAGAAGCAGGTACGCGCAGGGTATCGGCCTATATAAATGATCCAACCCAGCATTCGCGTGAAGTGATTTTGAATTTCAGATTGGCCTGACCAGGATTCGACTCATGCCCTCCCGCGTGCAACTAAGTCCGAAGTTGCTCCACCTCGATCTGTCATTACAGTATACATTGTGAACATAGTAATGTATTAATATTTGTAAAAAAAATTAACCTTTTTACGTGACCTAAGGATACAAGTTATGAGGTATATTCCAAGATATTTTTCAAACACTGGATACCATAAAAATTGAGCTTTGGGATGAACCGCCTACAGTGTATATTTTATTGTGTCAATTGTTGCGGGTCCCAAGTATAAGCAGGCATGCTCAATCGCTACAAATTCACTGTATGCTATTCACGATAAAATGAGCACTTTTGAAAGCCCTGCATAAGATCTACTTGTATGCACGTTGTGTATTCTTCCACCTTATGTAGGATTAACATTGTCGTGGGCCTCATCACTTTATCCATGCGTCGAGCAAGTGAAACTGCGAAATTATTGGAAAAGTAAACATTTAACCGATCTGCTCATTTTTACACTTCAATGCATTAAAGAAACAGGAAGTGAAAAAAATAATTTCAGTTATCACAAATGGTCACCTAACACTTTTTATAACGAATTTATATACGGAACTACTTCCCATTTATTTGTACCAAGTTTACTGGATGCATGTCACTCAGGGCGCCCGTTAAAATATATGCAGGCAGGGGCAGTCATTTTTCTAAGGTTAATTTTAAAAGTGCTCACTTTATAGTGAACAGCCTTTAAAAAGCTTGTTACGTGTAGACCGGGATGTTTGATTCAAGTCTACTAATGAGATATTGCAGGGAATTTACGCCGCGCGCTCGTTTTTTTCAGTGTGATCTTGGCATAATAAGTCGGAGGACTGTACATATCAAAAGTAAGTTATATCTGCTGGATCCACACTAGGACCTAGTTTCCTCACGGCAGCCCCGGGGGGCTTTGTCATGCAGCACAGGTATGGATATGGACAACGAAAATTTGGCCCTGCCTTGAGCGGACCTTTTATAGAAGATTTGCCTGTTTTTTTGTTCTTCGAACATTGTTCACACAAACTGTGGCGCTTGCAATGTTAGCATTACAGCACATATTGTCACCACATTATTTTTGTTGGTTTTACAAAACTGCTTTCTTCAGCTGGATCTCTCCGGGTTCTTGGTTTTACGTAGTACTTCGGGAAACCATTCGTTGTTGTGTTCCATAGTTTCAACAGCCCACGAGGACTGTGACAGCGGCATGGAACATCTGTTTTTCTGTTTGGCTAGCAAGTTTTGTAAAGTTTCATTTTTGTACTGCAGTACTTGATGAGCAAGTGATTTGTACCCACACGTGACTGCAATTCGCTGAGCATGTTAGGTAATTCTCCAGTAGTAACTGTTCGATCATCGACAGTCACCTCGAATACGTTACGAGGTCCGCCTATCTGGAGCTGTTTCCCGCGTTGGTGGCCGAGAAGCGCGGGAACAATAAAGACGACACTGCCAGGTGCATCAAGTGCGTCATCGCCTCTAAGCGCAAGGTTCTGAACTGGCATGCAGTGTTCTCGTCGTGCAGCGTTTACCTATCGTTCAGAAAGGTTCTATGCTGGGCCCTAGAGTGTTTTTGTACGTACTTGACGCGTATTTTGTGAAATGCTGCGAATTTAAAGCCTCGTTTTTACCTACACTGTAGCAATATTTCTGGTAAACTTCCTAAACTGTAATAGAAATTTCTAACCTATTAAGTGCATGGAAACAATACTACATGTGTAGTTGGAAATATGGGGACGTTTAGCATTGCTACTAAGGAAATCTGGGGACTTCCTTAAGAATTTGACTCTTTCGTGACCAACTTTAGTAACCTTGCCGTGCACGCACGGGAAAATAATTTACCATTCGAGCTTTGTCACTGTACGTATACACTAATATGGCAAATTTGCACATTATTTCCAAGAGTGTACGTTGGAGTCATCTAAGATGGTGAGTAGAAAAAAGTGAATTTTGAAACATACTGCACCGCAGTTCAAACGTCAGAATACCAGCGCAGTCCGGGGAATACTGTGAAAAGTGTAGTGAGTGAAGAGATTTGGGTGGTTCTTAAGAGCGAGGTCTTGAGAGCCGACGAGGGGGATTGATGCAAGAATGGAGTAGCGCCGGTTAGAAGTGGAGGGCGGGGGGCGACATCGTTCGGAAGGATTCCCACATGCTAAAATCCGGGATTGAACACGGTTCGCCATGTTTGGAGGCGAGCAGCCTAACCGCTCAGCCACCGTGGTCCCAACTTTCTTGGACTTGGGGTGTTCACGGACTACGTAAATTCCGACTGTGCGTTAACTCTTGTGTGCGAAGTAGGGGTCGAGGTCCATTGTGCGCGGCTCGGCAGGAGGGGTAGTGTGTACACACCCGGGATCGCGCCGGTAACAGACAGAATAGTAGGCCAGCCGCGACCCCCGCACTTTGCTTCAATCGAGCAAACAAATGGCATCCTAACCGGTACAAGGGCACGCATGCTACGTGCGGGTGGCTGCGGCGGTTCCACGCCGGAGAAGTGAAGGGGTGGCGCATAAAAAAAGGACGCCTGGTTTCCTGTTTATTTATACCCCTAGCGCACGTTAACAAAAACGTGATCCCCCCCTCCTTTTTCCCCTCAACATGGGCTCTCTCCCAACCCACCCCGCTATCCGGAACTCGCCCAGCACATTGCGTAACGTCGCACAAAAGCAGTCGGCGTAAAAACTCGCGGTATGGTCGGGGGTGGGGTGGAGCTCGTGTTGGGGGCCTTCAGCAGGTGTGGGTGCCAACTGCCTGCTGCTGTCTGTGCATGTGAACTGCTGTGCCCGGCGCCGATTACACACCTAACGAGCACTTCCTTCCCGCTTCCTTTTCAATGGCCAACGTTCTGCGCAGGGGAAAAAATGCAATAGTTGGCGAGACTTAGTTTGAAAAAGCTTTCGAAGACTAGGATTTGGAAGAGTGTTTCAGCTGCTGGTATTGTGGTCCATGCTCCTGCTTGCAGCGTTCCAGTGTGAAGCGTCGCTTAATTGTTGGTGACCTTACTCACTGATTATGACTTGAAGATCAGTTTATTCCTCATGTTTGTACTTGGCATCATTACTTATAGTGTTAAAATAAGCACGTCTCCAAGATAATATTTCAATACATTAAGTTTGGTTTACATTTCCTTTGTGAAATCTTTGCCAAATGAGTGCAGTTTGTTACCATTTTCTCAGATATGCAGCCCAGTTTTGGCCCATGCCAAACGTTTGCGTTGTTTCTATTATAATCACCCAGTAGATGGTTGTTTATTGTATTACGCGATTGAATCGTATTCTGTGCCGAAGTGAGATTCTCGAAATATTGAAAGAAACTATTACTCACGAAATCTCTAAACGTGTCTAAACACGATACAAAAAATAAATAAAAGTATTTACTTTTAAAATCCTATCTCTATTTGTCCGCGTGGTATAATATAAAATTTCTACAACCAGTTCCTTGCAAGACTTCTTATTATGAATTCTAAAATAACAAGTATTTTGAAAAACTCTTTCAAGAAGAATGCCAGTCCACAACTTCTAGTTCCCTTAACATGGTATTTCCACATTGTTTGAAAAGTTGCACATGGTGGCGAAATGTGTACTTGGACTGTGTGTTGGGATGGGCCTTATCACAGATGAGAATCATTACCGTGAACACAGTGCAAAGCAGATGCAGCTACCCCGGTTAATAAGGCGGAGTGTTTATGCATGCTGAATGAGTTGCGAAGACGGGGAAAGCCGTAGTTCTGTACGCGTGTGCTGATTTCGAATCTCTCTTGTGGCTGGTATTTTTTTAATTTTTCTATCGGAAGTGCAGACAGAGGCCGAGATATCAGCTACCATTTCCAACGTAATTGCACGTGCAAAAGTGATTGACGACGGGAGATTGCAAACTTTTGCTAGCCAGCTTCCCGCAGCGTCCTATCTGGACCGAAATCTTTACACCTCTTCCTGTACATTGTCAGCGGGAGGGACAAGGTAACAACTGGCGGGATGAAATATGTTCCGACCCGCTGCCCGCTGTAAAATAAATCAGGCGGTCCAACGAGCAGAAAGAAGAGGGCAAAATGTACCATTAAAACTCTGTTAATCCGGAATATTATTAATATATTTACACACTAACATTAAAAAAACAGAAATTAATGATTGTATTAATAAGTTTGATCTTACCGAACATAGGTTATTAGAGACTATTAAGTACACTTAAAATTATAAAATACACGAAAATACTTGCTAGTCTTGCTATGTAGATGAGAGGTCTAGATAGCTAATGACGTAGAGAGTATTCACTTGTGATTACTTGTTGGTCGTCGGAATCACTTGTACGTCCGTAGCACACGAAAACTCATTGTTAGCATTATGAGAATGGCGGTACTGTACACCAAAAACTGCTGCACGCAACCCATTCTGCAATACTTTTCCCCTTTAAATCTTAATGTAGTTTCCCCACAAGATTGCCGGAACCTGTATTTCTCAGTATCCCATACTTAGCTTCATTTCGATAGGCTTCGAGAAGTTACACTTGGGTGCTTCAAAGTGGGAATTTTAGGATGACAGTTCGTGGCACCACTTGATGCAATAGCCTGTCACTCTGGGGTAATTACATTCTTGGTGGATGTCGCTTTGGTTGAACTGTAAATGCATTCACTCTGTGGGATTTATTGAATTACTAATGGACCTGCCGCCACGTTGTTACGAAACGAGAGTAGTAACTTCGTCCATGATACATTTCAACACATTTTGATTCTAGTATTTCCCGTATTTTTAAAACATCTCATTTTCGTCTTCGAACTGAAAGTAGGTGAACCTAACTGGCGTGAGCGAACTACTATAAATTTTTTTTTTTTTAAATCGTTCTTGCACTTGCACTACAATAGTTTCTGAACTACGAACCAGAACATCTAGTAATTGTAGAAAGATTTTATTGGGAGAACATGTCAATACCAATACAAATTTTGGCTCCCATGACTCCATCCATCGCCACACATTGTGGATTTAAGTGACTGATATGGCTTGTCAGCAGTAAAATAGACAGTTTTCCTGGGATAACGTTGGCCAAAATGATTGAAAATTGACATCGATCGTGCCAACACTTATTTGTGGAGGGATGATCTGGCAAGTGGGTTGGGGGGGGGGGGGGGTGGTAATGGACAGACCAGGTGCATTTTCACATATATACAATTTTTTTTTCACACACTTTTCCTTACCATGATTGTTCGTTTTATTTCAATAAACTACGTGTGTGCGTTTCATTTCATCTGCTTTTCCAAAACGATATTCCGCTACGATTTGTTTATAGACGTTGAATGGTTTGAAGACCCCAGTATGTTTTCTGCTGACTTAGTACTTCAAAACACATGATCCTTGGGCGTTTTACGTCTAGTAAAGAAGTTTAACTTTGTAAACACACCAATTTTAGTCTCCGATGTTATGTGGAATTACCTTTAAGACCTATGCTTATAAGTGAATGCATTAACTTGTCTGACACTAGGTTATTCGTTCCTTAAACGATTGTCCTGTTTTATAGGTATTCCTTAAAATGTACCAAATTAAAACAAATACATTAGTGTCAATTTTATTTTATTTATTTTTATAACCTTGTAAAAATAAAATAGAAAATATTCAAAACTGAAAATAATGATTTTGTTTGCTGCTATAGCACTGGTGATTTCGTTTGCAAAAATTTTCAGACGAAGAATTTATACAGGAGGACTCAACATTAACTCGTCTCCATTTTCAAAGTTATGTTTGTTTTAGGTACGTTGAGAGTGTTTAAAACCAGGAAAATTATTTTCTTGTTGTTAGCCAGGAAGGCATATGAACCTGGCGTTGTGTAACGGATGCACAGCTCTTCTGCGTTGCGTGTAATCTATGCACGTCGTCATTTCCATTTACGTGGCCTCGGAGGTTTTTGTAGTTGCTGTATAGTCTTCCCACTACACTCCGTCACACTTGCCTCCAGTTTTACTGCACTCTGAGAAGGAAATCACCGAAGCTGTGTGGTCTGCACGAACATTAAGATACGCGTGTGTCTTAGCATCACTTATGCGGAGGTTTTACTGTATTCGAGGTTCTATTCTCGAAATTTATCCTTGGTTAGTTCAGTCTAGCAATAAGAAAAAGTTTTCGGAACAGTAATCAAAATTAGACGTAATCTGTACATGAACCGAGACTAAACTTCCAAAAAAAAAACTACCTCGCTATATAAGCTGTTCAATATTAAATGAACACTTTTGAAAGCCCTGCTTAAGATCGACTTGTATGCACATTGTGTGTTCTTCCGCCTTATGTAAGATTAACATTGTCATGGGCGTCATCACATTATTCATGCATCGGTCAAGTGAAACTGTGAAATTATTAGAAAAGTAAATATTAATAAATCTGCTCATATTTACACTTCGATGTATAAAAAAACAGAACGCGAAAGAAATAATTTAAGTGAGCAGAAATTGTTACCTAAAACTTTTTATTCTACGTTAAGATACGGAACTACTTTCCCATCCATCGTCAATCAGGGCGCCCGTTAAAATTATGCAGGTAGGAGCAGTGACTTTTCCCTGAGGTTGATTTCGAAAGTGCTCACTTTATCGTGAACAGCCTTTGGGTATTTACCTTTAGACATGTGAGAAAAGCTGATTTGTTAAAGAGCTAATGCGTTACCTACAGCAGTATGTTCATATAACTAGGAAACAACTTTGCAGCGCTAAGACTAAGTTGTCAAGAACGTAACTTAACTTTCGGATTTTTAATTTTGCTCTCGCACTAAATAATAAACAATATCTATGAAAGTATGTAAGTACGTAGCCTGTAATTTTACCCGAGTATTAAAGTTTACCAGTGAACATGATCGATTTGCGCACATTGCAGGGGCCAAGAAAGAACCGTAGAGGCACATCCCAACAACTCAATGAGACGAAATACATTTTAACCTGTCTTACGATGTGCTACCCGATAGCGACTTACAGGAATAAGAAGTGAGTAAGCCCTACCAGAATCTGGTATGTTGAGGACGTAACTTACTGAACTTGATTATTTCACGGTGTTATTGCCTGCGGGTGAAGTCAGCGTTAATACAATCGCCGTGTTTATACTCGACATTTTTACAGTATAATACTCTTGACAAAGAATTTGTGATATTGCTGGAGTTTGGCCCGTAGGTTGGCTAATTATCTGGTAATTTTAATGCCGGAATAAGTTTGATCTATTCGAGAACCTAGCGGTTAGCTTAAACACTATTTGAGTGTATTCGCATTTTTTTTCTCGAAACTACTTAAACGTGTTCCCATTATAGCCGCATTCCAAAAGAAAGCTAACTTAGATAGGGGGACGAATCATTCTCTCAATACATGATGCACATTATGAATGCCATATTCGAACCCTCCAACCTATCTGAAAACAGCTTTTTCGCGCTGCTCTATATCATAATATACTGTATCTACTCGTTGGAAACATCCTAAACCAATACAGAGGCCTGCACTGAACCTGCTCCCGACTTTCCAACAATTATATCATTGTTCTAAACGTTTCAAGTCCTATAGTTAACAGGACGACGGAAACACTGCACGCTAGTTCAATGCCTGTCACTTAGGGGCAATGGGGCACTAGGTGTGCGTGCCAGTGTCATCCTTATCGCTCGTTTGCTTCCAAACCTCGAACGCGTTAAACAGTTGCAGGTAGGCCGGCTCTCGACAGTTGCGCTTCCAAGGTCAAGAAGCGAGGGAGTGTTACATTAACACGCACGCCCAGCGCCTCATCCCTCCTACGCGCTAGGCGTGCAGTGTTTCCGTCGTAACGCTTTACTGTGTAAATTATATCTGTAACAGTGGAGTTGTATTACACGCCATGAAAGTACACAGATCAAACTACATGCGTACACAATCGTACTTTTATCTTACCCCTTAAAGAAGCTGTGCATAGGCCAGCTTTAAAAATGCGATATTTGACCACTTTCACATTAATACACTTAATATGTTCAAAGTAAAGAAATGTAGGGATGTAGACAATACTGATTTATCCTTTCTGGCGAAGATTCGTATTCTAAGAATTTTTATTTACCGAGATACGCGTTTACGCGCAAACAACGATTTCACAGAAAACGTTTCAGTGCATAGGACCCTTAAGGGCCGCCCTAATCTCACTTCAATTACAGTTAGGCTGCGCCCTTAAACGTAATTGATCTGAATTTTTATCTGCATCCCTCTGTGAGCACTAATGTTTCACAGAGACGTATTATTGAACGTGGGCAAGTGCGTAGTGCTATCAGAACGTTTACGTGTTGGTTTTGTCAGTAGACACGAGCCCGGTCATGTGAGCGCCCTTCAACCAGTAGACTACCGTCCCGCCCGAGAGAGAGAGAGAGAGAGAGAGAGAGAGAGAGAGAGAGAGAGAGAGAGAGAGAGAGAGAGAGAGAGAGAGAGAGAGAGAGAGAGAGAGAGAGTCGTTTCGCTACGGGAGCCACTTCCCAACAATTGTTTGCTTTATTTCCTTCTCAGAAATAAATGTTTATGATCTAGAACTCGGTTCGCTCTTTCCTCTCGTAAAACACGTATGCATGATTTTTGTCCGCTGGCGTCGGCTGGAAACCTCGAAACGGGACGTACGTATGTGAACCGTCGCCTTGGATGTGAAACAGAGCGATCGACGTACTCCGAATGACTTGAGGAGTCAGGGCCTCATGATTTTAACGCATATTGGTTTTTGTTCGGTCGTGCGGTTTAAGATTACTGTTTACTGCAATTTTATGGGAACAATAGATTTTGTGCTGTCTTTCGAGTTTTACTCTCTCTCTCTCTCTCTCTCTCTCTCTCTCTCTCTCTCTCACTCTCTCTCACTCTCTCTCTCTCTCGTGAATTTTAAATTATTAGCAGCATTACTTTCACAATACAGCAATTTGCTATTAAAATGGAAAACTGATAAATGACTTACTATCACAAATTTATCGAGATTCATAGGTCATACATACACCCATCCGTTTATCTCACCACGCTTTACTGTTTCAAAATTGCAAGCGCGAAGGATTTACGCAGGAACGTTGTGACGTATGTTCGCATTCATACCTGACATCAATATTGCTCCTGATGGCATGTCTGTGATTGGCATAGCCTACGTACTCCCTTCAATGAAGTGCCCAAGCGCATAGAGTGAAACTGTAGGCTCACACTTTTAAAGACTTTGTATCAAGAATAGTATTTAATTTTTAGATTATGAAGTGGAAATGGCTTGGCTCGCAGACTTGTCCATTCGGACAAGGTAGACATGGTGCGACTGAAACTTCAATTAAGTCATAACTAGATAATTTAGTTGATAACAGTTAATTACAACTAACAACTTTTTTCTTGTAATGTGAAGTTAGTCATAGTACTGCCACAGTATTCCATGAAGCATGATGCACTATTACCTTTACAATTTAGTTGATAACAGTTCATTACGACTAACAACTTTTTTCTTGTAATGTGAAGTTAGTCATAGTACTGCCACGGTATTCCATGAAGCATGATGCACTATTGCCTTTACAATTTAGTTGATAACAGTTCATTACAACTAACAACTTTTTTCTTGTAATGTGAAGTTAGTCATAATACTGCCACAGTATTCCATGACGCATGATGCACTATTACCTTTACAATTTAGCTGATAACAGTTCATTACAACTAACAACTTTTTTCTTGTAATGTGAAGTTAGTCATAGTACTGCCACAGTATTCCATGAAGCATGATGCACTATTGCCTTTACAATTTTTCCCTTCAATCAGTTTCGAAACTAAGTCGATTTAAAATGTTTATTTTCAGAGCGTAATCATAATCGTTATCTAATAATAATAAAGTTATTTAACATACGAAAAAGTCTATTTGTTTAACGTTAATTGAGCACATGCCTAATTAAACTTTAAAATTAATCCTTCTCAGTACCATGCAAATATTTAAATGCAAACTCTGATTACCATTAATAGTAATGCTGTCAGCGAATTATGGCAAGTATCGCTGTTTAACGCGTTATCAAAAGTGTAACGTTGGAGAGTGACAAAATGGATTTCTTTGTTTATTGATATTAGGACGAGGATTGGCGTAGTGGCGACGGTAGGATTGCCAACGTATTAATATGTTCTCTTGTTTGGCACTTGAGTTTCAGTAAGTAGTCCCTAGGTAACTTTTCTCTAAGCATGTGATGAACGTACACTCAGTAGGCAAAAAGAAAAAGAAAGACTTCCAGAAGTGTTCAATTAACGGTGAGCTGACTATAGCAACTTTCGTTTCCTTTGGAATACAAACGTAAATAAAAAGTGAAACCTAGTCTGATGGCAAATGCCGCATAATCTCATGGAGTAAGGTGATGGCATGTGGCTGGGAGTGGTTGGTTACACTGGACTGTATGTGTATGTGCGAAAGTAATAAATTGAGAGGCAGGGTCTGACGGTGTGTGTTTTGTTGTGTTTGTTTCAGACGCACTAGGTAAGTGGAGTGACAGTTCGTGCCCCGGAAATGGCTGATGAGCTAGAGCTGTCGGCCCGAGGCAGCGTCTGGCACTGTCGCGTACTCTCCTACATCATCACAAAGCCGTCGGACCACTTTCTATTGGCGTGCTAGCGGCTTCGTTTGTCTCCGGGGTGAGGGACAAAAACCTCCGGACGACATGTTTGTGACGCTCTTGAGACTGGCGAAACGTGGTAACAGGCGGGTTGAAGCTGTTCACGGTAAAGTGAGCACTTCTGAAATTAACCTCTGGGGAAAAAAAATCACTGATCAAAACTACATGCATCATATGCTACAGTACACATTTACATGCAGCCTCCCAGGTAAGTTAGCAGTGAATTAACGAAGATAGTTCTAAGACGTGGTGTTTTATTGATAGTGTAACGTGTTAATTTATGGCCACATAAGGCCTCCTTTTTTGTTTAAAAAACCTACACATAAGAGCACGCATGTGCCCATATTAAATTTGTAGTAATTTTACGGTCTCTTGATAGCGCAGGAATACAGTAAGACGGGCAATGACAATGTTAATCCTGCATATAGCGGAATCATACAAAATGAGAAGAAAAGTAGTTCTCTTAGTAGAGCTTTCAGAAGTGCTCAGTGTACCGTGGACAACTTATACGCGCAGTCACAACTATGTAGCTAACTTCACTGTGTTTCCTGTGTTGTTAGTAGGTGGGCGGCTATTGGTGTACGGATACAGCATCTGCCACCTTCTGCTATTAATGGAATATCTTGAAACTCACAATATCTCGGGCTATCCCAGGTTCCGCTCACACCTTCGATGGCCGTGATATTTTCACTTCATCTTCAGCGAAATGAGATATGGATCTGTATTATTTTTCACGCATTAATCGGATGCTCAGAACTCTTCGTGGCCCTAACTGAATACAGCTGAAAGGAGTTGATTTATTTAGACAACCTTCTGGAAAGAAGTTATTTCCATACCCCCACGACTTACTCTACTGCAACGTGCTTTCTGTAGGAACTTTTAACTCTAGTTTGTGCACGTGATCCATGGACACGATCACAGCAATGCCTGATGTTAAAAGAAGTCTCGGCCGCGTACGGGAATCGTGAGTTCCGTCACTGTCCGTGATGAAAGACTCAAAAACGCATGTAAGTCATGAATTTGTTCTTGTTACGGTTATTACATGTCAGCTTCTAGGGTGCACGAAGGTCGCTAGACAATGCAAGTCATTGCAGGCAGTCTGATAGAAAACAGTAAAGGGGAAAATATTGGTCGAGACACTAATCAATATTTTGACAAGTAATCCACACAGGAAAACGCCTCAAAATTTTCGAGTAGGTCATCACTTTATTGGTATATTAAATTAACTACCGTGAGAAAATACATAATACGTTGTTTTGACGACGATATTTAGGTTCTGACGTTTCTCACAGTGTGGTAAATTCAAAAGACTAGTATTTGAAAAGGTGGTATCATTGTTATGATCCAGAACTTTTACTTTGCTACGGTATTGTGTAACACGTAAAAACTGTCATTCATAAACCTGTGTAAGTAATACTATGAATGAAGTTGCTACGTACAAGTGCACACTGGAAAAGTTTATGAGATCGACAGTGACTACCTTTTGTATGTTTTTCTACGTATATTTTGCCTTGCAAACCCACCACGAACTAAAAGAATCTTGACGTAATTATTACGAAGTAATCTTTTTTTTTTTTTTAAATCGCTGTGGATATCTTCGTAGGTAAAAGAAATGAACCTTAGAAAAATGTCACTGTCCCTGAATGCATATATTTTAATAGGCGCAGTGAGTGACATTTGCCTAGTAAAGTTGGTAACGATGGATGGAAAATAGTTCCATATCTTAATGTCGAATAAAAAGTGTTAGTAAACATTTCTGATAACGTAAATTATAACTTTCGTGCTGACCTCCCGTAGCGTAATCGGTTGGTGCGGCAGGCTCTGGGTTCGAATCGCAGGGAAGGCATGGGTGTTAATTTAAGTTGGGTTATAAGTAAGTCTGGAAATCGTCCCCTTCCTAAGTTTCCAGGCATAAAACCGGGGGGACGTTAAAAAAAAAAACCCCTTACGATACGATGTGATATTACTTTCGCTCTCTGTTTTTTTTTAATGCACTGAAGTGTAAAATGAGCACATTTGTATAATATTTACTTACCTAATAATTTCAATTTTTACCTAGACGACCTATTAATAAAGTTGAGAGGCTGATGGCAATGCTATTTTACATAAGGTGAAAGAATAAACAGCGTGCATTCAAGTAGATATTTAGCAGGACTTTTTAAAAAAAAAGTGCTCATTTTACCGTAAACAGCATATACAATCTTGTTTTTGCCGTTTCCTGAATGTGAGTGGAATCTTAGGTGAACATGAAACACGTTGAGAGAAGGCGTTAAAATTCCACAGCTATAATTATTTATAAATGTAGAATAACAACAGTGTATAGTATATATCTTTTTTGCAGCATCAGGCATTAAATTTTGAGGGTGGTTAAATGTTTACAGTGTGTTTATTCGTCACAAAGCAATGTTTATATTAAAAGCAGCAGGAATATGGAAATAGGATGAAAGGAAAAATTTAGAAGGGCCTTTAAAAGTGCTCACTTCACCTTCCGTCGTGAATGAAGCACCCGTCTCGAGAAATTTTTTATTTTCTTGAATGTTGTTTGTTTTATGAAAAATTTACAAAATTGTTTAAATCAAAAATAAATAATAAATTTTTGCGAGAAGATCCACAAGGCTGGGCATAGAGCAGGCACGCTTGTGATTCGATGAAAAATTTTTTTTTTGTTTGAGCTTTCTTTTGTTTTAAAAAATTACGATGCATTTTATTCCAACGGCAATGCCAAAATGGGGCACTTAATTTACGCCTTCTAATTGCTTCACGGGCCACATTAGAATGTTGTGCTCGTAATAGGCACGCGGTAAAAATATCACTGGCCAGTTGTGCTGGGGTTTAAAACATTGTCTGAAGGAGTTTCTCTCTCGCGAATAGTCACTTGCATTTAAATGTAACATTTGTACGGGGATAAGCTTTTTCTGTGTAAGAGATTGATGATTCCTCAGCAGTAGCCATGACATTTATCCTGTACTCCAACAGGTGCACAGTCGCGACAGAACACCAAAAAGTGCTGGAGCTTCAAAATTCCGCCCTGATTAAATTCAATTAACTTCACCACCCCACTTTTCACCCCTCAGGCAGGGTGATGGGGAGTAAATACATGTATGGGTACAGACTCCAGGCGCTATCCTGGAGCACTGGGATAATTTTTGTGGCTTAGCAGCAAAACTACAATTTGTGGTCAGCCATGATGAAGGAGGAGGGGGGGGGGGGGTGTTTCCTCACTCCCTAACCAGGACTTTTCAATGAAAACCGTCTGAGTGGACAAGGGCTCTCACAAGAGAGTGTACCATCCCCGCGCTGAGGTAATAGCGTCCCAGTGATGTAAACCGGCGGCGAGTTGTTGTGAATGTATATTTCAACAGGCGAGTGGAAGAGATGCTGAGCGATGTTGCAACTGCTCGCAGACCTCCTACTACGGCTGTGGCGATATGGTGATATATCGATAAGAAAACAATACATTTTTTTTTAAATCTCAGCTGCGATATGGTCCGACAATGTGGAACAATCTATCGCATATCGCGATATTAGTGACATGCGGTATAAGCGATCTGCGGTGTTAGCTATATGCTATATTATTATGACATATATTTGCGGACCCAACATTTGAAAGATCAGTGTGACCAATTTTTGCGATATAAATAAATATAACCAGATTATACCATATCAATATAACCTATATTTTCAATGTCAATATGAGCGATATAAGTGCAATATATCGCCATTGATGTTCAGTAATTTCTTGAAGTGATACATCGCACCGATCGCGAAATGGCAGCAGTGTTTCGAAATGATATTGCAAAGTTGATGTCTCACAGCGCTACTGGCTACTGTAGACTGTTCACGGTAAAGTGAGAACTTTTGAAAACCCTACTTAAGATATACGTGTATGCACGTTGTGTGTTCTTCCGCCTTATATGAGACCAAAATTTCCATGGACGTCATCACTTTATTCATTCGCCTTTCAAGTGAAACTGATATTATTAGAAAATTAAATATCTTATAAATCTACTCATTTTTACACTTCTTTGCATTTAAAAAAAAACAGAACGTGAAAGAAATAATTTAAATCAACAGAAATGGTTATCCAACACTTTTTATTTAACATTTAGATAGGGGACTACTTTCCCATCCATTGTTACCAACTTAACTGGCCGCATGTGACTCAGGGCGCCCGTCAAAATATATGCAGGTAGGAACAGCGATTGTTTTCTAAGGTTGATTTCAAAAGTGCTCACTCCATCGCGAACAGACTTTACCTCGGATGAGACACATTTGTGGTTGGCTGTGGCGTGTTGCAGGCAGTGCGTCCACCTTAGCTGCAGCTCGGGGATGAAGTCACCAGCAGCCACACGGAACGTGTGGCCTTGCTCGCGACAAGAATGTTAATTGCAAGTCGTTAACACCGCGAGGCGGCTCGGCCATTGAAATTACGTGATGGCAGGTCGGGTACTTGGGTCGCAGACACCTGCCTTGCTTGTCCCGCCAGATTTCGAGTGCGAACCACTTAGCGGGTTTAATGCATGCCACAGGCTATGCGCCGTGCATTAATAAAACAGTCGTAGCGCTGGTTGGTGTTGCCAGGGGCACCTTCTATGTTACAATGAGCGTGAGACGTGGCAAACGAAATCAATTCCATGAGTGGCCTAAGTCATCACAAGCTGTATGGTCATAACATATAAGATAATGTTGTTTTTATATAGGCTGTTCACGGTAAAATGAGCACTTTTGAATGCCCTGCTTAAGATCTACATGTATATACGTTGTGTATTCTTCCGCCGTATGTACAGTTGACATTGTCATTGGCCTCATCACATGCGTCGATCAAGTGAAACACTGTGAAATTATTAGGAAAGTAAATTCTTTAAATATCTGCTCATACTTCGATGCGTAAAAAATAACAGAAATCGAAATAAATAATTTTAAGCTATCACAAATGATTGCCTAACACTTTTTATTCGACGTTAATATATGGAACTACTTTCCATCCATCGTTAACAAATTTACTGGGCGAATGTCACTCAGTGCGCCCATTAAAATATATGACTTTTTTGTAAGGTTCATTTCTTAAGTGCTCACGTTATCGCGAACAGCCTTTACACACAATGTATTAAGTATTATATAACTTGATTGGTGGCGAAGTGGATAGAAATGTACAAGAACTAAGACACATCAGATGTTGAAAAGCCATGTTAGCCTCCATGTCAATAGTAGACACAGTTAATTATCACCCCTCCCCCCCCCCCAGTCCAACAACAGAAAAATACTTGTCAGGCATGGCCATCCATACTGGGTGGGTACAAAGTGTCCGATAGTTAGGTGAGTTTTGCTAGTAGGAATAAAAACGTCTTCCAGCTTTTCCGTCCAAGACTAACCAAAATTGCTTTCTTAGTAGTCAAAATTAAAGCTAAGAGCGACACCAACACACACGCATTTTTCAGGACACCGAACCAGAACCTCGGTGACGTAGGTTGTTTCCAAAAGACGGAGCTTTTTCATAACCCTAACGTAATTTCCCTCGCGGTTGTCTCATGGTTTCTCATCGCTAGAGAAACTGGTAACTAGCAAAAAAAAAAAAAATTGTGCTAACATATCTCCTATAACGTTCTATCTACGTAGTTTATATCCTTTTATGGTTGGGAGGCCAAGTTTGTGACTCGGCTAATTTCTTTGCAGACCAATCACAAACTTCCTGCTTTATAGTATCAGCATCCTCACTGGTCTAATGAAATGGGATAGTAGCTTCATACATGCGCGACAATCGATAGCTAAAGGAAATTGTCAGACATGTGCACAGTATGTCCAGTTATCCTTTCCTGAGAACAACCATCCTCAAATCATCGTACAGGCAGCGTTTCTTCGTCTCCTGATCACCCGTGGGGATGAACTCGCACGAGGTGCTGTTGGAACCTCAGCTTGATGTGGAGAGTTTTCAGAAACATTGTGGAGGAAATTCCTGTGATACCTGTGCAGTCTCCCACAAGTAAGCATCATCATTATAAAATTATTTTTAGTTTTACTACTTTGCTAATTTAGAAAGAAATAGGCATTTCGCAGGAGGACGTGTATCGATTAAAAATTTAATAGGTGCCCTCATTTTTTTTCTGCTCGTGCAATCTACTTAACGTATAAAAAACATGTGTACACGCTTGTATAGGCTATTCACTGTAAAGTGAGCACTTTTTGAAGCCCTCTCATTTGGAATAATATTTGATAAATATATTTTATTTTAGCCTTCGACGTTAACTTCCGTGTGTAGAGGAGTATACACACTGTGTATATTACTTACATGGCAGTATTTATTTAAAAAGGCGGTTAAATTATGAAACATAACTTATAGTAACTAGGGCCTCAAAAGTGCTCACTTTACCGTGAACAGCCTATAAAGACCCTCACTTCTCTATACTTGGGCATATACTCCGAAGGAGTAATTTGCTACAGGCCATTTGAGACTTACGTAAGTTCAGAGTTATTGATATTTATGGTTGAAGGTATCGGATCGGATACAGATACATAACATAATGAAGAAATATTTTCGTAGTTACAATTGCATCATTTCAAATAATGCGTAACTAAAATGTATAAGTTTATTTTGAAAATTAATAATGGATTATTGAAATACATTATTTATAATTCGTAATATTTGGGAACACAACCTTACGGACGAAAAAATGCAAGGGTAATAGATATTTTTCTTTTAGTTTAAAATTTTTGGTTAAAGTAAATACGTTTTCGAGGAACATAGTTAACGCTTTATCCCAGACAAAATGTAGAACGTTCAAGATAGGTCGCGGTGTCGAAGATTGTTGAGTTCAGTGATTTGGGTGGCTCTTGACAACGAGGAATTGCGAGCCGATGAGGGTGAAATGAGGTGAGAATGGAGCAGCACCAAAATGTTAGGACGGGGAAAACGGGAGATCCCCGAGAAATCCCGCCGACCATCGGGATCGTCCTGCACGATTGCCAGTAAGCGAAAATCCTGGAGTGACCCGGCCGGAGATTGATGACGGTTCGCCTTGGTGGGAGGTTAACAGTCTACCGGCTGGGGCCAACAGGGCCCCCGTCGAAGATTTAATTGACACGTTATGCAGTTCCCTCCAGAATTCAGCGCAAGCCATGGGGTCAGACATCTGGCGCGAGAATAAGTGCACTAGCTTCCGGTCGTTTGCGGAGTAGCGTCTGGCGTGGGGGAGCGTGTTTTGAAAACAGGCCCCGAGTTCATATGGAGGAGATAGTAGTAGGCGCAGTAGGCAGCGCGTGCCTGTGTTTCGACGTGCACATTTGCTCTTCGTGTGAACAAGCCTTAACGTCGGGGCGGCGGCAGGCAGGCAGTTTGGTCACGGGGTTTAGAGCGAGGCCCCTTGTTTCCGCTTGACGTCAGCAGCGGGTCCTTTGCTTGAGGCAAGGCAAGTAAAGCCAATCGCGCAGGCCCTCGGGTCAAGAGCGGCCCCTGTCGCCCCCAGCCTGAGGACCACCTCTGCCTCAGCACACACATAGCGTACAATATACACAGGATTTGGAGAATGCCTACCGGCTGACAGCTGCAAAAATTAAACAGGATATTCCATTTCCAGGAAAGATAGGTGTTTCAAACAAAATCAATTCTTCACAATTTTTTTTTAGAAGTTCCCTACAGTGGAGATGTTTCCATAACGTGTATATCGCCTGTTTGCATGGAATTGTTATGTTCTACAAAAACACGTACATACTGCCAATCTATTTTGAAAACATGCTCTCGCAGAGATCTTCTTCTAAAAATTAGTAAATAATACGTTTTGTTTGAAACGCCTACCTTTAAAATTAACGCACTGAGACGAAATTCCCTTAAAGTGGGATTTTCTATTAAAATTTCGCAGCTTCCAGCCGGCAGGCAGTGGCCATAATGGGTTAACTCGACATAGGAAAAATTTCCGTCCCAAGCTGCGCTCGTGTTCCAAAGCTATCGTCGCTTTATTTTCGTGTAAAAATGTTTTCAAGGTCGAAATTGTGACATATACTTTCCCCATACGAAAATATTAACTAATTGGTTTATTTTATAACTATAATGGTGTTTAAAAATCGTTAATGGTAAAAACACAAATGCTCCTAAACAGGCTTATTTGAGTAAAACTTACGACATAGTATTAAACATCAAGTAAACATATTTTGTTAAATTTATACTACAGTACGAAAAGCAATGTTTAATCCTGTCGAAGTTTGTCACACTTATTATAATACATACACACATATACAGTATATAATGTATACAGAAAATTGCAACCATTCTATTTGTTTACATACTCATTACGGTACACATGCAACACTAGTGCTACCTGACGGCGATGACGCGCCTTAGTGGAATTCACAAACAATTCTCAAGGCTAAGCTTGAACAGGATTGTATCTTGACTCCCCCTCCCACCTTAATTGAGCAGTTGCCGGTTTAGACTCTTAGATTCATGGCATTGAATACAGAACAGTGGTGAATTGTCTCATAATTTTAGGGAGGACTGTTTTATAAACTATTTTTTTAAAACACTTGTGATGATATTTAATTTAAATTTTTAAAACATTCACAAAACTGTTTAATGCCTACGTGAATTTTTTGCTCTCCCTCCTGTAAATCCGTCACTGAGCTTGGCCAACGCCGTCTTAGTTCTCACGTCACTGTTATTGCCGCTCCACGTTTCACAGTTTGGGAATAAGACGATCTTCTTGAAGACGACGTGCTCAAGACAAAGCTTATTTCCGAGTACTTCCGGCTTTGGAGAAGCACGCGCTTAAGGCTAGTACGAAAGGTTCGAATTTTCTGAATATTGGCGGCTAGACAGTAACAATTTAATGGGCATTCTTGTCGCCGCGACACGGTTGCGCGGTATTATACGACAATAAAAAAAACATACTAATCCGTAGGTTTACAAAATACTGTTACGCGCGTGATATCTCACCCATTGCACGAAGTTCCGTTATGCGCAGGCCGGCGCTGTGGGAGGGCTGACTCCCTCCCCCCTCGCCCCTCTCATTAAGGTGGTCACCCAGCCCCTAGCTGCCTTCACAGCCCCTCCTCCTCCGGCTGAGAAGCCGACAAACGTAGAGAAGGCGCAAGAATAGTCTGGGAATTAAGACACTCGGTGCAACTGGGGATTTAGCAAAATTCTGGGAGATGGCCTACGACCCTATAAATACTGCGGCGGCCCCGCGGTCACCAGTCTAAGTGCAGTAACTGTGGCGGGACATCGGTGAAGAGGACGGACGACGACGGGTGATTGCGGGGCGGCGGGACCAGGTGTTTGTGGTGTGAATGGACGAGAGAGGGCGTGGACTCCGACAAGTGAAGCCTACTGTGCGTGAGGGCGCTCGGAGAACTCTACAACATTGCGGACTGGCGGGACATGGACTAAACTCAGGTGGGACTAAATGGACATGTAATACGGTTTTTACTGTAGATATTGAAACTGTTAAATGTGGACACATCATTTATAAAAGTATTGAATAGGTTTTTATACACTATCTATTGGGATTGATATTTAATTATTTAATTTCATTGATTTCTTTGAGGTAATAATAAATTGTATTAATTGAATTCATTATTTGTTAACAGTAAATGATATAAATTTATTGTGAGTTGTTGAGTCGAGAGAATCTTGTTTGTAGTTGCTGTAAATAAAATTAGGAAATTATAATTAACTCTTTTATTTAATTAAGGCCTCCGTCCCTTAACGAACCTGGTTTAGCCCACTTACTTTTAGAGAGAGAAATTGTAACAATACATAAAAATCTGATTGAAACAGAGTGAGGCTAGTTTGTTGACGAGTAAGGAAATTGCTTGGGGAAATTCTGTGGAAGAATATAATAGCACACGTAAGGATATTGTAAAGGCGTAAGGCGAGAAGAGAAAAGGCATACACTGAGAAAACTCCCTCCCCTCTTCCCCCTCCCATTATAGCGGCCTTGAAAATCTTGCGGATCGGTGCACCAAAAGTTTTTAAGACGAGAGTTCCAGCCAACCGACGACCTAATACTTATACTAATGATTAGCAAGCAATACGATTTGCACGTATTTTTCAGTTAACTCAAATGTAACCCCGAGAATATGTGAAACACTCGTTTTTTCATCTTCCTCTGACTACTCTTCCTTTATCGACGCAGCAGCTGCACGGAAAAGTGTTTTTAATATTGAACAGATTTTAAAACACTATGTGTAATGTTAGTGGACCACAAAACAAATGAGAAAACTCAGGCTTCAGTAAAATAGTTATTAAATGTTAAAAATATGACTACGAACATTGGAGAACAAGTGTGGAAAGACGACGTAACATTTGCATGAGAACTCTCAAGTACTCGTAGAGAAAGAATGTGTGCCACGCGTAAGTAGGCTACTAATGAATCACTCGACTAGATCACTCGGATAGTATTCCAATACTTCGTCCATCGTTAAGAGATATTACTTCGTCCATCGTTAAGAGATATCTCGGGAATTCCTATTCTTTGACATGTAACTTAGAACCCCAATACTCATTACACTAATCGCGAGGTATTCAGATGAGTTTTTTGAATGAGTGAACAGAATTGGGCGGCTCTTAACACCGAGGTGTTGAGAGCCGATGAGGGTGAAACGAGGTAGGAATAGCAAGAGGTGGCAGAAACAGGATATCCCGGAGAAAACCCGCCGACCAGCGGAATCGTCCGACACAATTCTCACATGCTGAAATCTTGGAGCGACTCCGCTGGGAATCGAACTCGGTTCGCCTGGGTGGGAGGCGAGTAGTCTAACCACTACATCACCGCGGCCCCTTCAGATGTGTTTTGTGGATCATTAGTGAGCACAGTTGAAGCGTGAGGATATTCACGTTACATTTAGCTGCGGTTGTAATAGCCGGGCAAGTGTTGGCTGGAGCGTCGCCTCGTGTGGACGTCGGAGGACCAGGGCCGGGTCGCATGTGCCGTTTTGGAACGTGTTTCGTCGCCCATCGCGGCTTTCGGCAGCCGGCCCGCCAGCCTCCCCTCGGAGCTGTTTCCAACGCCGCTCTCATCTGGCGGGGAGATGCTGGCTCTCCAACTGAACCCCGGTTCTCCACATTCTGTATTAACTGCTTAATTTCGACCTCAATAGTAAGCTGTCGTCGCGTGCGGAGAGGCAGCCGCCATGATAGTCGTCGCCGAATAGCCTGCGGCTCACAATATTCCAGGTTCGAATCCCGGTGTGTCTTTTTTAAAATCATAGTTAAGTTATAGTTATGTGTGCAAGCCGCTTGCGGACTAATGACTGAGTGAAAAGATTTGGGTGACTCTCAACATCATGATCTTGAGAGCCGATGAGGGTATTGGATGTGAGTATGGGGTAGAGCTGGAATGCACGGGAGGGGGAAAAGGGAGATCCCCGAGAAAATCCACTGATCAGCGGCACCGTTCGGCACGATTCTCACTTGCGAAAATCCGGGAGTAACTCCGCCGAGAACGAACCAGGTTCGTCGTGGTGGGAGGCGAGCAGACTAACCGCTCAGCCACCGCGGGCCAGGAACGGTATTAATAATGTTTATTAAAAGTAATTATGATGTAAATTTGATATTTTTCTACTATATAGGTACACATAACACTAAAAATACGAATATATCACTCTGTTTACCTGTGCTACAAACGTGGCTTGCTGTTGCGGAGATTATATTAGTAAAAAATCTACATCATGATAAGTAAATTCTGATTGGGATGTTTTAATGAAAAATATTAATATTTACGGAGTTTAATGTTAAGTTTCAACTTATAACTTAACGCTTTGTGTATACAAGCATATCCTCGTAATTCATTAGAAATCTAGCCTCGGTATTACGTAAGGAGGTGAGAGGGGCGGGGGTAGTTCATAATATCTTTGACTAATAAACTCGACGTGAGTGCCAAGCAACTTCTAAGTCCCATTGCTACTGAAACTCGCTATCTATTCCCAGAGGTTGTTGGAATATTGACCTGGCTAATAAACATAAAGTAATCCGGGACTAACAGAATTCCAGACGGAATGGCGCAGTTATTATCAACTCTAATGAAAGAAAATCGAGGCAGGATAATCTCTAAGAGTTTGACAAAGGTTGCAATTGAGAAAATAATTAAAAGGAATAAGTATAATAAATTCTTCGGTCCCACAGGGCCTGAAGCGGGTCAACTAAGGAAGTAGTAAGTATAAAGAAGTGGTGATAAACTTGAGAAATTAAATAATGCAATAAATATAAGAATATTGCCGATAAAAAGCGTTGAAAGTAGCAGGGTGTAATGCTATTTTGTGTAGACAGGAATGGCGATTCATGATGTTACCAAGTCGTAATTTGTAATGACTACCGGAAGTTAATAGTTGTGCGGTTTCTTTGTATTCTTTTTGGGTTTTATAGTGAAATCAGTTAAAACAGTTTTGGCGTATTAACATAGTGTAAACACAATCAACATTTTTCACGCGATTTTCCTTTTAATTGATTGAAGCGGGTTAAACTAATCCAAACGCCAAATCTATCGACAGAAAAACGAACACAGCCTTAGCATAAACATTCGAGACTTTTTCAAATCTCCGAACTTAAATTGTAAAAGTTGTACAGTTTTAATTATCTAGTAGATGATTTTTCAGAAATTGTGGTGTTTCATCTTTTTGGAAATTGTACGTATGGGAATATTAAAATGTGTATAACTACACGCATTCATTGCCTTGATTGCAAAAACGTCATCAGTGAACATTTTTTTAGTTTGTATAGTGTAAGTTCAGGATTGACAGCACAAAAACTCAGAATTGAAGGTAGTAAAATTTTCTAAAGCGCATTTAGAATTCTAGGCTATATTGAAAGGTAGGTTAATTGTGTTCGTTCTGCTGACAGCGCTTTAATGCTGTTGTGAATACTCCCGAAAAACGTTTCGGAACTTATTAAGGACCGCTCGAACGAATTTGACACGCATAGTCAAAAAAATACTTACCAACACCTCCCGTAGATAAAAAGTAATAATAATAAAAGTATAACTCTTTTCGAGCGACCTCATCTGTTCTTCATCAGTACTACCCAGAACGGTCGGTCAGTTTGTGTGCGTGTGTGCGCCAGCGTGTGTTGTTCTTCCAGACGTAGTCATGTTTTCCTGATGAGAATCGCCCGCAGGTTTTCGTTTCCTCAGCGGTGTACAACCAACCAAAATAGTTGGTTCCTTTCAGGCTCTACCGTAGATCCCATCCTCACAGTCTGATGTTCCGGAATATTGTCTTTGTACTCACAACATTGTGTGCCAATTTATAGTCCTTAAAAGCGTTTTGGTATTAAATCTTCACGTTTACGAAAGACATAGAAGATCGTTGTAATTTTTGCTGCGTGTACGAAAAACATATTAAGGAATTTCTTCATTAATGGGATTATTTTTTATACAAAAAAAGAAGGGTAGAAGCGTTGTGGTCTCCTTCGGTCCTTCGGGAGATAGTTATTAAGCAACATTCGTTAAATTAATAATTAATTACTTGGCGAAAAACAATGAAACCCAAACGATGCGGTAAATGATCGCCGGGGGGAAGGTTGGAAGCTGCTCACGGATTCAAGGGGAGGCCGTTTCCGTCGCACTGTAATTTCAAATCTCATTTTCGTGGAAGTTTTACAGGCTCGGCTGCGCCCAGTAGTGCGGGGTGTGTCGGCAGTGCAGTGGCTTCACCTCGCCTTCCGCACAGCGGGCTGTGTTGCGTCTGCGTTATAGAAGTAAGTAAGAAACTGCCTTGTTAAAAGCTTGGCAGCCCTGCTTAAGAGCTACTCGTTGCCCGTTGTGTATTCTTCCGTCTTATGTAAGATTGACTTTGTCATGGGCCTCTTCACTTTATTCATGCGTCGGTCAAGTGAAACTATGAAATTATTTGAAAAGTAAATATTAAAAAAAAAAAAAAAAAATCTGCTGATTTTTACACTTCGATAGATAAAAAAAAACACAGATCGAAAGAAATTATTAAATTATCAGAAATGGTTGCCTAACGCTTTTTATGCGATGTTAAGATATGGAACTACTTCCCATACATCGTTACCAACTTTACTGGACACATGATAATCAGCTTGTCCGTTAAAATACATGCATTTAGTAGCAGTGACATTTTTCAATGTTTAATTTCGAAAGTGCTGAGATAACGGTGAACAGCCTGTAACTTTCTGTCCGACCACAAGCAAGTAATAAGCGTACAAAGTGTGTTATAGTAATGGCCCACCCACTTTCCCTATTGCAGTATGCCTTTTTAAAACTTTTTTTTGTTGATAATGCGTGTCCCTTCTTCTATTTGGGGCTCAATATTTTTTTAGTGCTGGGTATAGTGGTCGTTGTGTTTTGTAAACATTAAGCTCCATGTTTACAGATTCATTGGCTTTTAAGGCTGTTGTCTGGTTAAAAGCAGTGTGAATCTAGTGTAAGGAAATACATGTTTATGAAATTTGAGTTTTGCTGTTCTGGGTGAAGAAAGCTATATACCACCAGGGACTATTATGAGTATAAAAATACGCGCTTCTTTGCTATCAGAGCCTTTTGTAATATTAATGTAGGCTGTAGCCTGTTTCCTGGAAAGATAAGGAAATTTAATAATTAAATAAAACATTACTGAAAAAGATATTTTTTTTTATTTTCTCCGAAACATAGCTTGATACTATAATTTCTCTCACCTATGTTTTTGTGTAATCTTAATATCTTCAGAATTGGCATCAGAAAAACTAATTTCATTATGATGTATTTCCCTGTAACAAATTCTCACTGCTGTCAAATCAGGCAATGGCCTTAAGTACTGGAGCCTTGTGGGTCTGACCACGGTGCGAGTAACGTGTTTGGTTGCGTAAAAACCGTTAATTGCGGCTCGACAGCGATGCGTGTCGATGGCCGGGCGAGTGTTTACTTATCGTGCTCGCGCGCGCGCGCGGATGACGTGTTTGCTTAGCAGGCGCATTGCGTGCCCGAGGGTCCTGGGCGGAGGGAGGGGGGAGACACCACTCCCTCTTTCGCCCCGCGTATTTCATTGATGCAGTGTACGACACACACGTAATCTATTTGTAGACCGGCCGCAAGGGTAGATTGGAGACCTGGGGTGAGGGAGCTTGCTCGTACGTGCTCGGAACCCACAAGCGTGGATCGGGTAGCGAAACCTCCACCTCAACCACCCCCCTTTCCCCCCATCAATCTCCTAGAAACTACCGCCATTCCGAAAATATGAGCACGGCACGCATTCCCAGCTTTTCCCTCTGGGGATGTCGCTGGCAAAATGTTGTTAAGTGGAAGGTGGTTGAGTAGCAGGGTAAACCGTTATTCCTCGTCGCTGACGTGTCTATTTCTTTTGATGTTGTGGCAGGGGCGAAGCGAGGGGGTGAGGAATATGGGGGGTCGTAACACCCTGCCTCTGAACATCTCGTCAATTGGTATTAAAGTTTTAATTTTGGTGAAATAGGCCTATGTAATTTTCGTAAGCTATGATGGACTTTTATTATATCGTGAAGTAATGTTTCTCCGGGTATCTGTTCTAATCAATAAATGCGTCTCCTTTCTCTTCAGCCAGTGTAACCAACCCCTTGAGAAATTCCTGGCTAAGCCACTGTTTGGGGTGAAATATTCACAACGTGGCAAAAAAGCCGGCGAACTTGCTCGCATCACCATCAGATGTCGAATTCTGGTGAAGAGAGAGCTTGCTATCTATATTTGGCTCGTTTTACAATCGCATCGTTACGTACGTGGATTGTTAAAAGAGACGAAAATTCCTAACACGCGTGGAATGCGAATATCCCGTGTAGAGTTGATTCCCGGTTCTGGGGTTTGCTAAGTTGAACCACCTGCTAGGCATGTTTGGCAGATGAACGTGAGACCATTACAGGTCGGGTCTCCTAGAACCTACAGAGGTTTACCATTCTGGCGTAGCGGCTTTAAAGAACATCAGTTTGGTTACTGCACTTGCAGATGCACTGTTCATAAAATATTTTATTCCAGTGGTCAGTGTGTTGGTCGAACCTTTGCCACGCCTATGCTCGGATGCACTATCTTCACAAATAAATATTCAGTGACCGTTAGCACGGTTTTTGTCTTCTGTTATGTCGCGGAATATTTTCAAACATGCAAGTTGACTGGAGGCGAGACTTGTAGGGTTAATTAACCTCTTCATTTTGCTATAAATTAGCGTGCACAATTGATTTTGTGGTAGCAATTGAAGTTTAATCAGATAAAAAGTGATATTTTTGTCAATCTTCCATAAGCCATCACCAGGTTACTGGTTTTTGGTTTGTACTTTAATCTGTCAGCGTGGAAAATAAAAGGGGGAGGCGAGTATTTTGAATTCGTTAGCATCCTGCCCACTCATGTGCGGGCATTGCAACTACGGGATTCTGCAAATGCGGAACACAGCCTAAATCTCATCTCGAAATGAGCCAAATAGGTGTTTTTTTTTTTTTTTTGGTGGCGTGTTATTAATTCAAGTAGGTACGTTGCTGAACAGGAATAATCTGTTTTGTGGCCCCTGTTACCTGGCATTTGTCGGCGACGCTCATTTATTAGTTTCCAGACTAATGAGTTTTATTTCCCATTTCCCAGTCCGGTATAAATCAATAATTATTCAGTGGCATCTCTCAAAATCCTTTGCGACAGTGTACCTACGTGTTTTTAAAAGTTCTCCAAGCTTCTTTTCTTATTTTCACGATAGCATTATCTTTTTTTTCTTCTCACGGTTTGCTTGTTTATGCGCAAATTACACGCTTAAATTTACAGTAGCCGAATAATTTAGCTCAGAAATATTAGTAACCGTCCTCACACACAGTCAACATCAGATAACGAAAGAAAACATATCCTCAATCTACCTAATGAAGTAGTTACTATTCTTATAAATGACCACAGAAGTCATCGATGTTACTTCGTCGAAAGCGCTCATTAATTAAAAAATCTAATGTTAAAAAGATTTAAAGTGCACGTTTGAGAATACAAAAAATTAAAAAGTTTGCAAGGCAGACGCTGCTATAGGCTACTCACGATACAATGAGCACTTTTGAAAGCGCTGCTTAAGATCTACTGGTATGTACGTAGTGTATTATTCCACCTTATGTAAAATTAACATTGTCATGGGGCATCATCACTTTATTCATGCGTCGGTCAAGTGAAATTGTGAAATTATTAGAAAAGTATCAATTTTACAAATATGCTCAATTTTTAAATATCGGATGGATTATAAAAAAAACGGAAAGCGAAATAAATAATTGAAGTTAGCAGAAATGGTTACCTAACACTTTATTTTCGACGTTAAGATACGGAACTACTTTCCCATCCATCGTTACCAACTTAAATGGGCGCATGTCAATCAGGACACTGTTTAAAATGTAGGCAGGTAGGAGCAGTGACTTTTTTCTGAGGTTGATTTCGAAAATGCTCACTTTATCGAGAACAGCCTATACCTGCACGTGGTAGTAGTGCCGTGGACCGTGGTATTAACCAAGAACAGAGGTCCCCCCCCCCCAATCCATACGTAGTTCACAAGGTACGCTATCAATGTGTATACCCCTATCATACTCAGTCCCGCAAAATGTTTCTTTCTGACTTGCATAAACCTGAGCGTCTTAGGAATGTTGTTGACATGCTTGAATAGCAGCCTTTTTGTTCCCGAGGGGTTGCTTTTCCCACATGTGTCGCTACAATACCATAATAATAACCTCCCCATATTTTCCATTCTCGGAGTTAACATAACCGGAATGCTTGTAGAAGATTAGCGATATTTTTACAGATGTAGTGTTGTTATCTGACCCTTCACTGGGTGTTCATTTTGCCTTTGTCACTCACCACCAAACTAAACACACTCGTTGGGGTCGCGGTGATGCAGCGGCTAGAGCGCACGTCTCCCACCAATGCGTACCGGGTTCGATTCCCGGGCGGGGTCGCTACCGGATTTTCGCACCGGGGAATCGTACCGGACGATATTTCTGGTAGGAAGGGTTTTCTCGGGGATCTCCCGTTTCCCCCGCCTTGCATTCCGGCGCTGATCCGTACTCGCATCGCATCACCCTCCATCGGCTCTCGAGACCATGATGTTAAAGTGCTGGCCAGACTTCTCCACTACAACAGACTTGTCGGCTGGTGGTGGTCAGCTAAAGGCTGTTCACGTCAAAGTTAGCACTTTAGAAATGAACCGTAGAAAAGTTGGTAACGAGGGATGGAAAGTAGACCCATATCTATACGTCGAATAAAAAGTGTAGGGTTCCATTTCTGATAACTTATAATTATCTATTTAGCTTTCTGTTTTGTTACATGCATCGAAGTGTAAAACTGGTCAGATTTGTAAAGTTTTTGCTTTCTTAATAATTTCACAGCTTCATTTGACCGACGCATGAATAAAGCGATGAGGCCCACGGCAATGTTAATTTTACGTAAGGCGGAAGAATACACAACGTGTCTACAAGTAGATCTTAAGCAGGGCTTTCAAAAGTGCTCATTTTACCGGGAACAGCCTTTACTAGTCCGTTTTTGCACACTTTTTTTTGTAGAAAGGCTGCGCTCACGTAGGACCGGGCGAAAAATGTCAATAAAGGGTGCGTGCTACCGTGGGTAAGCGGCAGGGGTGTCCCGGCGGATACTATGAGCGGGGTAGGGGGCAGGTAGGCAAGCAGGACGACGGCCCACGTTGAAGTGACCGCCGGTCAAGGGACATTGTTCGTTCAACCATTCCAGTCACACGCATGCATCGCTCCTGGGAATATTCCCCCACCTTCCCTCCACCCCCCTCCTCTTCTCTACCTTCTAGCGGCAGTCCACCTCTCAATTCCTCCCAGCGCACACAGTGTTCGCTCGCATCTTTATCTATCAGGGCTTTATTCCTTATTGATGCGGTCGGATGTGACTGGAATACCGCGACTCGCCTGCTTGCTGGGAGATGATCGCTGGATCGCTCTCTCCTTCCCGGTGCCTTTTTACCACCCCTGGTTCTTCCTTCTGTAAGACTCGATCTGCAGTGGTAGTGTTGGCCCGGCGGTGAAATTCACATACCGTCTCTTACAGGATTCGCTCCTTGTTAAGCAGTAAAACGCCACGAGTTCTTTAGGTGTCATTCTGTAGATAGAATGTTTTGGAAACCCAGAATGGAGTTCTTTTTTTGTCAATTAGTTTCTTATTTAGAAGTTCTACACTGTATTTCGGTGTACATATGAACAAAGATGTAACCATACGAGAGTCTTCTCAAGAGCCAGATGCACTTTTTTTTTTTTTTACTAGTAGTTATAGTCAATTCAGAAAAAAAATTTCCGATCGCAGTGACAGTACACATAAGCAACTTAATTTGGATAATGTAAAGGTCTATTTAATGTTTATGTATAATAAATACATTCACGGTTACTTCAGCCTTTTCCGAAGCCCTGCTAAAGTTCTACTTCCAGGATATTCCTCCGCCTCGTACAAACTAAGCTTAACTAAGCCTGGAGAATCACACCAGTGGGTCAACGCACCGCATTCGTGCGCACTCAGTGTAATAGTAATTTGTACAAGGACTATTTTTCACTAGGCGCTACCAACATACCTATATTCTCCCTGTTTTATTCATATTATTTATAAATGAAGCGTTATAATTTATAGATAAAATATGAATGACATTTTAATTTAACAGAAGAAAAATTTACTTTTATGAACACAAGTATAAAACTCTTGTGATACATGGCATATATTGGAAATAACTTAACACGTCATACATGGGGAGATTTTTCAACGGTTTGATTTTAAAAGGTCGAAGAAACCGTGGATGGACTATACGAGGTATGTAGTCATGTTTTATAAGATGGTTAGTTAAAATAGTGTTCTGCATAATGTGAATTTGATTAGAATTCTGAAACTCTTCACATAACTTATGTTGGGTAGAGTTACTGGTCGAGAGGGGGGAGGGGGGGGGGGGCAGTAATAAAAATTAGTGAGTACGATAGTGGGACGTGTTTTGCTTTTTCCATAAATACTGTAACACTGAAGTTGAGCTGAAGAAGGTTAACCCAGTACCTTCCCGTCTGAGAAAAAATAGTGGGTGGTTTGATAATATTTAACAATTACGAAACAGAGTTTTTGTCGTATAGAGGCAAAGAAAATTTTTATAGATGTGGTTTAACAGTGTGATATCAATGAAGCGAAATTCTAATCCAAAAGTGTAGAAAACACGGAGATCATTTGAAATGAAAATAATTGCTTGTAAATGACATAAAAGGCGTACTGTTTCAAAGGAGATCTTGACAAACATTTGTGGCCACGTGGAATAATATAATTTTTGCCGCGTTCCACAGTGGTCTTACTGAGCGCGTTTTCTTTTGGTTTTCACGTGTTTGTTACTCTCTAGACGTAACAAACCGCGAACTTTAATATGTCACCACTACCTTACGCTAGAATTGAACGCGGAGTGTGTGCAATCGTAGGTTGATTTTCCATCCCCTTATTGCGGTGTATTGTAAAGGGCTTTTTACGTCCCCCGGTTTTATGCTTGAAAGCTTAGCGGGGGACGGCTTACAGACTAACTTATAGCCTAACTTAAATTAACGCCCAAGCATTGCCCAGGATTCAAACCCAGAGCCTCCCGCACCCCAGATCAGCGGCGCACCAACCGACTGTGCCGCGATAGGTCGGCTCCATCCACTTACGTATGATTGGTAATGCTAGCCCATATTTAGGAGATTATGGGTTCCGTACCTCCCGATATGCACGGTTGGATGGGTTTTGGTAACCCCCCCCCCCCCCCTCACGGTTTTCTGTCCATGTCCCAGTAAATGCCGCAGTGCCTTAATGTGCACTTTCCCAGGCTGTCGATCACATGTATCACGTCATCGTATATTATGAAAATATCAGGAACAGTGTTCTTATTATCGAGCGAGGTGGGTCAGTGGTCAACCTTCGAACTCGCATCTATGAGGACCCACTCGGCACGGGCATCCTGATTTCGGTTTTCCATGGTTTACGAAATCACTTCGCTTCTCAGAGCAACTCGCTCCGTCTCTAAATAACCTCGCTGTCGACGAGACGTTCGTGTGGTTTTTCCTGTTTAGTGATTCTAGACATGTTTCGGTCACATTTCACGATATCTCCGAGTCACGTGAAGAGAAGAACCATGTTACAAGAGAGCAAGTAGAAGCACATTTTAAGAGTTTGTGTTTTTGCGTCGTTTGTGACTCTTTTAAATCTTAATTTTCGGGCTATTGAAATTCTTAACAAAAAATACCCTTTTGTAGCAATGTGACCCGGATGAAATAGCACGAAGTGTTTTTCTTTTGTTTGAAAACTGTTCTGTGAAAGGTGGTCGATACCGGCTTAAAACCATTTAACATGTTAAAACCTTATTTTTTCGTCCTGCCGGTCTCACACTATAAGGCTGTTCACGATAATCTCAACGCTTTTGTAAGCCGTGCTTAAGATTTACTTGTATGCACTTTGCGTACCTCCTCTAGACGTAAAATCAACATTGCCATAGGCCTGATCACTTAACTCATGTATTGGGCAAGGGAAAATGTGAAATTATTATAATTGTAATTATTTTACAAAACTTACAATTCTTGCACTTACATACATCAACAAGTCATAAAGAAAATAAAATAATTTCAGTTTTCACAAACGTTTACCTAGTTTCTATCCGTCGTTCTCTGTTCTTCACTGGGCGCATGCCATTCAGCTTAGTAAAGGCTGTTTACGGTAAAGTGAGCACTTTGAGGCCCTAGTTACTTTTTCCTTTGAGCCAATTTTTATTCTTTAACCACCTTTCCAAATAAATGTTGCAAAGTTATTAATTAACACAACGTGTATATTCCACCACACTCGGAAGTTAACGTCTAAGGCTAAAATAAAATATATTTATTGATTATTATTCCAAATGAGACGGTTTTCAAAAGTGCTCACTTTACTGTGAATAGCAGTTGAAGGTTTACTTCAAGGCAAACATTACGAAAATGAAACTATCGCAATTTGGGCTATTTTTGTTATGAATTTGCAATAGTTGGGCTACTTGGAATTATTTTCTTAGTATTGGTATATATTTTTTTATTGTAGACAGGATAAATAATTCTCATAAGTAATATTAGTTTTTTTAAACGACAACCACTGTGCATACAATTTGAAGAGGGTATCTTGTTCAGACTCTTGTTACTCGCTGCAATGAATAGGCAGAGACCTGAAGAATTCGCGGATTCATCTTGGGACAAGTTAGGATTCAAAACATATGTGTTTATATAACGTTAGCCATTGGTCCACGCAGTGTTTGACACCTCCTGGAAAACGCTGGAACAATCGTTGCCTTCCACTGTGACAGCAGACAACCAATGTACAATTGACACCGACAAATTTGTATAAATACTGTAAAATTTAGCCTGCAGGCCATTGAACTCGTGAATTTTTCAGGTCTCTATGAATAGGCGAATTGAATATCACGCGATTGTTTATACGTTTGACGTTTTTATTTTTAAATTTTGCGTGGGCCTGCATCATTTTTAAATTTTAAAACAGTTCGTATTTCATACATATAAAATATTACATTAAAAATGTACACTGTATTTAAAAAAAAAAATGCTATTAATATGTAGTGTAATCAAATTAGGCGACATTTGGGGACAAAAGAGAGACATTTAGGAGACTTCGTCAAAAACAATGTGGCAACCCTGAGTCGGCGAGTTGTAAGCGCAGTTGCAGATGGTGTAATACCAGGATGCCACGGCTGAGAAGGATAGCTGTCTGGGCCTGCAGGAAGCCAGATTGCGCGCCCGATAACGACGAATGTTTCAGCTGCGATCTCGCCGTCCTTGGCGCGGCAGGCAGGGAAAAACTGCTTTTTAACCCGTGCTTTACTCGCGCCAAATATTTTTGCGGGGAAACGTTTGCCGGCGGCGAATTCAATGGAAGTAAAATAGAAACGGGACAAAGTACTGATTTATCGGTGTATTGAGAGTTGACTGTTCGAAATGAAATTGAGGTGGATGTATGAAATATTGCTTTGTATCCTCTCTCGGCCTATAAACGCCATCGTGTCGAGTCCAACTATCCAGAGAATGGTGACGGCAACGGAATTGTCGTACAGATTGAATGGAAATTCGTGATATTGGGATACAACCACAATTTCGTTAGAACTAGGATTTTAATCCCCACCCCCCTTTTTCATGTACGTTTATCAGCCTTAAATACAGGCGCGTTAAAGAACCCGTTTAGCAGAGCGTATTCACTTTTGGGACTTGTAGATTTTGCGTTTCGTTTCAGTTTTCATAGTTTTCTCGTAAAAAAAAATAAACATATCAGAGTCATCAAAGTTTCGAATTTTTTGACTCGTTCACAAATAATAAAACGCAATAAACTTGTCGACATGAACTATTTGTATGTTGCACAGAATTGCCATGGTTACCTCACGATGTGTGGAGTAGACCTCGAAATCTTTTCTTGGCATGCTGACGCCTCTCTTTACTGCGGTACAGAAAACAAAGACAGTAATATGTAACAATAAAAACTAATTACAATTTTTTTTTGTTAAAATATTTACAGGTTTTAGAAGTCTTATAGTATTGGGTTAGAATAGAATGTTTATATCTAACGTTGTTTAAATTACGCGCGACGCGCCAAAGTGGACTGCTGATATTCTATGACCGTGAAAGCAACTCGAACGAATGTTCACATGACTTTGTTGTTGCTTATTTCGCGGTGTTCGCGGTGTTTTCCAACACAGACCAAGCCTGCCTTGCATTTATATCTGTGTTGATGTGTAGCGTTTTTGTGTTTCAAACGTCCTCGTAATTATAGGCTGTTCACGGTAAAATGAGCACTTTTGAAAGCCCGGCTTAAGATCTACTTGGACGCAAGTTGTGTATTCATCCGCCTTATTGTAAAAAAATTAACATTGACATGGACCTCGTCACTTTATTAATGCGTCGGTCAGGTGAAACTGTGGAATTACTAGAAAAGTAAATGTGTTACAAATCTGTTTATTTTTCACTTTGATGCGCTTAAATAAAAACAGGAAGCTAAAGAAATAATTTATGTTATCGCAAATGGTTACTCCAACACTTTTTATTCGACGTTGAGGTATGGAAGTACTTTCCCTCCATCGTTACAAACTTTACTGGGTGAATGTCACTCGGTGCGCCCGTTCAAATATATGCTACGCAGAAGCAGTGACATTTTTCTGAGGTTGATTTCAAAATGCTCACTTTATCGTGAACAGCCTTTAACTGTGTACGCACTTGTGATGAACACATTCGGAAATAAACTGATTAGTCAGCCCTTTACGTCCAGACGTCTTTTCTCGTTAATTGGTGCGCGCATTAACAAGCCGAAACTCATTAGCATGGGCACAGTGCCCAGCTGGGTGGCGCTGGTCAGCAGGGGTCATCCGGCCTCGAGTTACCTGCCAGCTTGCGACTACTGTCTGTCCAGGGAATATTTTCCCAAATATTCTGTGCAGTGCTCAGCCTATAAATATACTGCCAGTAAAATTATCTACAAGATATACACACGGTATTAAAATTATTTTTATTAAGTATGTAAATATTGTCATTTATTACAACATAACTTCCTTTATTGTAATCACTGGGAAAATGACAGTAATAATAATAAAAATAATAAAGTTTTCTCCACAAAATATTTGTTCAGGGCTACATAAGCAGACGTTTTTTTTTAAAATTGTTAATCGGGTTTTCATATGTGGATTTAATTGTACTCTTCCTTAACGTATGCTGTATTTCTCTAGACGGAAAACATAATTCGTATAACGTTAAATGCTAGGTATGAAATACAAGTAAAGAACGTCCGTTAATTTAAATATCTAAAATAAAGCGCGTGGAGCACATTCTAGTAGAGGCCCTTATTTTGCTTATATTTAGAGAGATCCAGACGACGTATTTCCAAACACTTGTAAGCGGCCTGAGGTATGTGTCGGAAGTGGTTGACACCCTTGTTAATTACGCGACGAAGGTTGGTAATCTTCCGCGCTGCCAGGCATTCCACGACTTCGTAGCAAGTTCTCGAATCCATGCATTCGTTGATGGACTCCTTCCTCTCTGCGAGCCGACCGCCGGCCGTGAGAAACAGTCGGCGGGCAGACAGATGAGTCGTGACTTGTAATAAAATACATTCCTGTTCTCGCCATTACGTGCCGGACGGATATGATGGATATCTCGGGGAGTTGTGGCGTCATGTAATGAATGTGAGCACGTACGTGAGTAGCAGCTCGGTGTTACACGTACGTGTCTCAGGTCACCGGTGATTTTTTTTTCTTCGTCCGTAGTATGAGCATATTTTTATTGTTATGTGTCATTTCGAATTGCACTTTGCTAGCGTATCTTGCACATACCTGTTCAGGCAATAAGGGGTAACGTGGATGCATTAGGACCAGTCTGTGGCTAAACTATATGGTAACAATCAAACCACAGATTGGTTATTGTAAAGTCGCTGGTTTTACCGTTTCTAACTACGAGAACTAAGTATCAATTTTTCCGAGTGAGTATTTAAAAAAACTAGCCAAAAATTCTCGTTCTAATCAATCAAGGTTACTGTGTCACGTTTTCGTGAATTTATAAACTGTGATTCAATTTTTAAAGAAAAATAAAATAAAAGTATTTCACAGTAGGCCTATGTGTGAATCGTGTGTATGGTTGCGAAAAAAAAAAAAAACGTACTTGGCTTTTCTGATAAAGTAGATTTTCGTCTTATTGCTGTTAATAATAACTACAATGGAAAAATATATGCCTGCGTGTAAAATATTTTAAGGTAACAGAATTTGTAAACTGCCTGCAGTATTGTTTGTCGCCTAAAGTGGTTGTCACAGCGTAGTGGTTCAGCACAAGATATATCTGGTTAAAGAGTCTATAGGTTTCCAGTTTTGGAGATCGATTCAAATGAGGTTAATTTTATTTTTTAGCTATATTTCAATAATCCAGTATACGGCCATGCAGTATACTTTATCAGTAATCTAGACCCAGAGATTCACAAAGCTAAGGCCGATGAATAATGAGGTCACAGTTGTAATATTTATGTAGAAGAATTATTATTAATCGCTGGTTATGAGCGACATCTGCCTAATGTGGATAATTTATTATTCGTTAACTACGTGTAACTAGTATTTTAAACCAAATAATTGGATAATAATTACAAAAAAAATCCCGCCGGCTTGTGCATCGCAACGTTAAGAACGTATGTATACGCCACTGAGTCCACAAATGGCTAATATCTGTGTCTGTCGGGAAGAATGCCATCGAGAGTTACCATCTTCTTGGCAAGTTATTAGTATGAAATTGATATAACATATATTATTCTATTTTTGCGCGTGAAGTATTTGTGATTCCCGTACTTCATTAAATAGAAGTATTTGGTAAATGATTAATAGTTGTGTTAACTGGTCCGGCTGGAGGTTTCCAGGTAAACTCACTCGAAGGAAAAACTGGCGCGCGCTAGGTCTACTATGCAGTTAAAAAATTTGTGAGATGATTTCTCATAAAAAAAGTGAGACCAAACATAATATGACTTATGACCTAGAATTATTATTAAGAGGGGCTTCTTCAGGACGCATTACTTCTTTAATAAATGTTAGAAGTCTGCTATGATTTCTTTACTTTTTCCTAAGCAGTCATGTCACTGTGTTTTGAAGTGCGCTTAAGGATAATCCTGTAAATTGTGATGTAATATCAGTGTTTCTGAAACAGCACATATTTGCTTACATCGCTAATTTCTTTGTAATAGTGAGATAATTGTGCAACTGAATTACATTTAAGAATATGACTACCATAGCCTATGTATGTCGACTACAAAATTGTATGAAAAGAATAGTTCGTAGGGCAAATCACCACCTTAAAAATACGATAACCCCTGCAATTTGTCCGTTTAGGCCTTACTGTGTTCCTTTTATGTTTGCTTTCTCCTTTATGTTCACTCTTCATCATCCTCCCCCTTGCCATTATCACATTGCGGTTATTTTCATCCTATAAAATATTGAATGTTAGATTAAATAGCGACGTTTGTAATTAAAGCTGAGGAACCGCGAGGTACGCTTGGAGCTAGGGGTGTGCGATATAGCCATATATTGATCACGAAAAAAATATTTTTGATATATCGAAACTGCGATGTGGTCCAGCATTGTAGAACAATACATCGCATATCGAGATATTAACGATATGCAATCTTTACGATTGGCGATATAAGTGTGATCTATATTCGCGAAATATCGCCGTGGATTTTCAGTACTGTGGAAGCGATATATCGCACAGAATTCGAAATGGTCAACATATTTGGAAAAGATATTGTAAAGTGGATATGACAGTGGTGTTGGCTGGGCCCGCCGCGGTGAGTAGCAGACTTGTCCTCCGCACAGGGGTGATGTCTTCGGGACGGGCAGTAGCGGACGATATCCTGGTTGGCACGCGGCGGGGGCAATTGAGGCGCTCGTCACTGGGCCCGCCCGCCAGCCTGCAGACATCATCGGCGTCCTTGTGGGCCCGCCGCGCCGCTGCTCACGAGGCTATCCCTTCCAGCCAGGGTGGCGCAGTGGTAACTTGCTGGAGATCCCGTCTTCGATTCCCGGTCCGGCCATCCTGATTTCGGTTTTCCATGGCTTCCTTAAATCTCTCCAGGCGAATGCTAGGACGGCTCCTTAACAAAGGCCATGGCCGATTCCTTCCCCAATCCCTATTCCCAGTGCAACTCCCTCCGTCTCTAATGACCTCGCTGTCAGCGAGACGTTAAGCCCAACTATAGGCTGTTCACAGTAAAATGAGCAGAGCACTTTTGAAAGTCCCGCTTAAAGTCTATTTGTTTGCACGTTGTGTATTCTTCCGCCTTGTGTAATATTAACATTGTCGTGGGCCTCATCACTTTATTCATGCGTCGATCAAGTGAAACTGTGGAATTATTTGAAATGTAAATATCTAACAAATCTGGTCTTTTTACACTTCAGTGCATTAAAAAATGAACAGAAAGCGATGGAAATGTTCTAAGTTATCATAAATGGGTACCAAAAACTTTTTATTTGACGTTAAGATACGGAACTACTTCCAATACATCGTTACGAACTTTATTAGGCGCATGTAACTTGGGGCGCCCGTTAAAATATATGCAGGTAGGGGCAGTGACTTTTTTCTAAGGTTCATTTCTAAAGTGCTCACTTTATCGTGAACAGCCGTTACCTGCGTTAGTGACTAACCAAATTTTTTCCAGTAACAAATTTTCACAGTAATCTCTAACATGAAAACGTGTGGCATTAAATTTTGCCACGTTATCATGAGTCGAACATTCGTTAGGTGAGAATTTGGGCCTTTACTTTTAGTGCACTTTTTTTTTTATTTTATTATTTTTTTTTTTAATGTTTAGGAGATATTTACGCGAATTTTTCGCGCATTACTTTACACAAATTTAAAAATTAACTACGGAACGCATTCTCAGAATGATGTATTGCGATGCTTTGCTTTCAGATACGAAGCGGCTTTCGATGCGCGCTACTGCGTGCCTCCAACACGCAAAATAATGTTCCAGATTGGCGATCGCCAGAATTGAACTCGTCTCTCGTAAAAAGATATAAATTCGTATTTGTTTACAGAGAACATAAATTAGCAATCTGTAATTCCGAAAGATTTTATATTAACTTCGGAAGTAACTTTTGCTGCCAGTAGCAGAAATAACAGGAAGAGTAATATTTCGTTGATCGTGCGCACCAACTCCAGAGTTCGGATGATGTGAGAACGTTTTGACTCCTGCACCAGCAGAAGTTGTGTTTTATTTATTTATTTATTTTTCGCCAGAGCAATAATACTCTTGTGTGCGCTATTTCGAGACTTCTAAAACGGTTCATTTTAACGCCAGCCAGAGAAATGACTGATCCCTTCCTTCCCGCCAAGGTTCTGTAAAAGGCAGACCGGGTGTCGTTAAGGAATGGTAACATGCGTAGTTTTTTTTTTTCCGCCCGTGCCTTAGACATTTTCTCGAACTAATGTTTTTAACTGCAGGCAATCAAGCGGATCATTGCCCCCACTAACCTCTGGCGGCTCGGCTTGTGTTGTATCCCTCCCAGAAAGCTACCAGTGCGTTCGCCGCGTTCTTTGCCCTCGTCATAAAACACACACACTCCCTCGCGCACTTGTCATTTTTTCCCCCCTTCTTCCGAAAGTGTGAAGGGGGTGGTGAACAGCGTCTGAAACGGGGGAGAGGGTTGTTTCCGTCTCCTCAAATGTAAAAAAACTCACCCTGCTTTCTGCTTTGTGGCTTCGCCGGCTACTGTCTTGTGTGTTGCTCTGCGCCCCACTTTTATGTAAAATATTTAAACCGTTATTTGCACAGCGAATTTAGTGTTAGCAAGAGACATGGCTCTCACTGCCTGAGTACCGAATCAGAAACCAAGTTTTAAGGGGGCCGTTGTATCCATAAAGAGCTTCGTGTCGGTATGTCAAAGAGTTAGTAGTCCGAACATATTCTGTGTACATTCGTTGTTTTCGCGTATCTCGGCAAACAAATATCCTGGTAATACGGATTTTTGCCATAACAGGTAAAAAAAAACATTTATCTAAGCCGATACAGTATTGTTTTTATAACATCAAGTTTATTCTAAGAGAAAAACATCGATAAAATGTTTGAAAATTACATTTTCCTGCGCACTGTCCTTAATAGATTCTCGTTTGCACGGGAAAGCGTAACAGCGGAAGCACTGCATGCAGGTTCAGTGCCTTGCGCATAGGAGCTACGGAGCTATGATTGTGCGTGTTATTGTCACCCGTATCGAAGTGCCAAAAAATTCTCATATGGCCATGTACTTTTAAAACCAAAGAGTTCGAGAGCGTCGACATTAACTACTACGGACGTTGATGCTGGAAGCTGGACCCAGTCTCTTGTCGCCGAAGACGCGTACGTGAAGCGGCGAAGCCACCCCGGAGCGATTTACAAACAAAACCTGCAGCCGGACGTGAAACGTAAGAAGTGCGGTGATCGGCGGGATATTTATAGCTGGCCGCAGAGAACAGGCGTTCAAGGTCGCCGATGACGAGGGAATCAAGGACGTGGACTGAATTGGCCGTCGTGGGAGGCAGCGTCGCGTCTGCGGGCGTGACGGGAGCCAGACGTCATTAGCGTCTGCGGCGCCCACGGCCCGGGGGGATTCGACCGCCTGAATTATTGAGCGGAACACTGCGACGCCATTACCCTCACATGGGTCGCAGTCCCTTCAGTCCAGAGTAAACAACCCCCCCCCCCCCATCCACACCCCTCCAGACCTAAAGGGTGAAGCTGTCCTGGGCTTCTGTCCCTCGGCCGAGGCGGCTGAAATTCCGCCATACCCCGCGCAGTGCCGCGAAGACATTTAAAGGCTGTTCACGGTAGAGCGAGCACTTTATAAATGAACCTTACAAAGAAATTACTGCGCCTGCACGCATATATTTTAATGAGCGCATTGGGTGACTTTCGCCCAGTAAAATTAGTAGCGATGGATGGAAAGTAATTCCATATTTTAACGTCGAATGAAAAGTGTTAGTGAATCATATGTGATAACTAATTTTTCTCTCTCTTTCTGTTTTTTAATGCATTGAAATGTAAAAAAAATGAGCAGATTTGTAAACTATTTCCTTTCTTAACTATTCCACAGTTTCATTTGACCGACGCATGAATAAAGTGATGAGGCTCATGTCAATGTTAATTTTACATTGGGTGAAATGACACGCAACGTGTCTACCAAAAGTGCTCATTGTATCGTGAACAGCCTATTGTCGCAGGATCGGAAGAAATTACTGGCGTTGCGGCGAGAGGAGCCAAGTCCATCTCTCGTGTTTGCACGGCATTCTGAAATTACGCTTGCACCTTCATGAATACATTACCGGATGAGTGACGTAACTACTCTAACTATAACACCTAAAATACGTTCCGACTTAACAGAAATTAATCGAAAGAAACGGGGACGGGTGGAAATGTTAAGTTCACGACATGTTTGGAGTTACCGCTGCTGGATAAGAAGACGTCACGACCATAAATAATGCACGAGTAAGCGACCTTTCGCAGTAGTGAGTCGAAAGCGACATCTGGGTAACATTTTTGCAAAATAACTTTATTTTAAAGGAGGGGGTGTAGGTTTGCTCAACATATGAAGACTATAGCTTTCATGAGAGTGCAGTGAGATGATGTAGGAGTGACGGAATATTATGGTAGAGAAACGAGAGCACTCCAATTAAACCCCGTAATATTGTGACGTCGACGGCGGCCATATTATGAATGTTTTCTCAAGTTTTGTATTTCAAGGTCACGGGGTTAAGGTCAAGGTCACTTGCATCCAATATGGCGGCAGTAGTCAGTAACAAAATGCTTACTGACTTTTATAAATATTTCTCGATTTTGGTTTTCAAGGTCATTCAAGATCACAGGGTTAAGGTCAAGGTCGCCTACACCCAATATGGTGGTAGTAGTCGGTAACATAATATGCTCGTTGACTTTTTAGAATTTAATGGGGCTTTTTTTATATTTTTAATTGACAAAGGAAACACAGGAAATTTTTAGGGAAAATGGTTGCCGGGGGACTAAAAATTCTTAATAATTTTTTAATATTTTAAAAATAAATTTAATATTTTTAATAATAATGTTTCATAAATGTTTTGGATTTTTGTTGATTTTTGGGGTCGAAGGTCAACTGTCAAGGGTCGAAGGTTAACGGTTGCAGTGGTGGGACGCGAGTGCTCTGACCTCTACACCAACGCGACATCCCCCCCCCCACCCTTCCACCCATATCTTGGCCAATTTCTCTGGTTGGCCAATTTCTCTGGTTCAATTGGATAGGAAAAACTGTGTTGAAGTTTCTTTTAAGCCACCTCATAGTAAATTCATTTAACTTTCGAGTACAATTATCCGAGCACTTTGATACGGATCGGGTAACCGTTCGATAGTCCATTATTGCAAGGGAAGTACGTATCTCGCAACTATTTTTGTTACGTCTCGCAGTAGCAGTAGTGAGTAAACAACTTCCTCCATTCCGAGTCTTTTATAAACTTGTCACCTAGCTGGGTGGTTTTCCTTTTGCCTCGGAACTACACTGTCTCGCGTTTAAATCCAGTTCCCCGCAAGTACTTCCAACTTCCGCTCATACACGGGAGCGTGTAGGAAACCAGATTTGAAAGGTGCGGTCCAGGGAAGGTGAGCTGTATTCTCCCACTTTGGCGTGGCTGTTTCGCCTTGGACAGACGACACTAAAACCTGCTCCACCGTCTTAGAAAGATGTGAAGACGCACATGGAATGTTTACGATCATGCAGCCCAAACAGAGTTCCACCTTTAAAGCGCGAACTAATCGACACGGCTTAATTTATATGTAAAGCAGCTCAAGTTCTGTATGAAACGCTACGTTCCGATATGTAACTATTGCATTTTAGGTTGCAAATGCAGCCTGTTAATGGTATAGAAAGCGTTTGGCAACGTTGCAGTCTCTGAGAATAAGCTCAGCAACACATCGTACAAACCCGGAGATTTAATATCGAATCGCGTTAGGTGGCCCGGTCATAAAATCTTACAACTTCTAATTACGCTGTAATGTTCGTTATGAAATTCACTAAGAAAGGGGTATAGTTGTGGATGTCAATAAATCACAGGAGTAATCAAGATACATTGGCTTTTACTGCAAAAAAAAAAACCGCACGGCTTGTAGGTCAACCTCTTTATTTTCCACAGCTGTTCCAAGGCTTTGGCCGTGTCCATTTCCTCCGAGCCAAAGGTTATGAGAGTCCATAATTAGCAAGAGTGACGAAAGCTACCATCCCCAAAGAACACGTTCTTACACAAGTCGAGGAGCAAATGAAAAGGACAAAAGGGAAATAAAAAGTATTTTTTTTTAAATGTAGCAGTCCGCAAGGAATGGGATAACAACACATCTTAAGGGAAACGAGCAAATAGTAAAGCCACGCATGGATTGAGTTTCCAAAATTAATAACATGGTTTTGTCGGCGGCCGGCCGCCTTGTAATTTGACCACGTTAATGATACACCCCGGCGTGCCGTGGAAGTCGTGGGGGCCCTCCGTTCAGTTGCGACCTCCCCCGCCATTCGCTCCACAGAGCTGCGCCGACAAACCACTGTGCCACCTTTACTACCTGTTGCGAAAACATTGCTTTCGACTCTCTCAAATCCCTTCTATAGTCCATTTATCGTTTTACTAGGCATTACCAATACGCCTTTTCCCCCAATTTTTATTCATATTAATCATAGAATAATTATTACAATTTATAAATAAAATATAGGTAAAACTGCAATTTATCTTTAAAAAAAAATCGGCACGTTTAAGTCAACAGAAGCATAAAACGCTTGTGATACATGACATGCCTATTTCGGAAACAGCCAAACACGTCATTTAGTAAACAACCAAATACATCATACATCGGATGATTTTCCAAAGGTTTGATTCATTAAGTGTGATGAAATCGCAAATAGGCTGTATATATTTTGACGTGAATTCATCTATAAAATGAGACCTATACAGGATGTTCCAGGACGAAAACGGCGATGCAACGTTTGCATGGTGATGCATTCCGACACTATTAACTTCGTGACTGATAACACAACTGAAATGAAATAATAAAATGTGGTCTTTTTTGATTGGCTATAAGACTACAATATCAGCATGACCTTGAGTTCAGTTGGGAGCCACGCATCTGCTTGCCACGTGTGGGGGCCCGCGATGACTGGTCAGTTTTGGGCGTGGGCGAAAATCCCCTGGCAGTATATCTGGCGACTCCGATGTGCTAGTATGAATGCGCTCTATGAGTTTGGCGAGAAGGATTATGGCGTTTCGGGGACATCGGCATCCTGGCTCGGAGCGCCGGAGCAGGCGGGCCGCAATGTTGTGACGTTGCCCGGCGGCCATATTGGAAGCTAGTAACCGTTGAACTTTAACCCTTGACCGTTGGCCATTAACACAAAAAAGTAAAAAAAAAAATTAATTAAAGTTTCCAAAAAATTCCAAAACATGTATAAAAATTATTATTAAAAATATTTTAAAAAATCATTTAAAGTTATAGTTCCCTGTAGACCAATTTCCCTGAGAATTGCCCCTTTTCCTACAAAACTTATTTTTTCCCCCTTAAAAAAAAAAATTGTAAATTCATAAAAGTCAAAAAGCATATTATGTTAATGACTACTGTCACCATGTTGGGTGCAGGTGGCGACCTTGACCCCGTGACCTTAAATGACCTGGAAAACAAGAAATCGAGACAAAATTTATAAGCGCCTGCCAGCATATTATGTTACTGACTACTCCCACCATATTGGATGTAGGTGATCTTGACCCCATGATGTTGAATGACGCTGAAAACAAGAACTCGAGAAAAATTAATAAGTCAGCAAGCATATTACGTGACTACTGCCGCTATATAGGTGTAGATGACCTTGACCGAGACCCTGTGAACTTTAATGACCTTGAAAACCATAACCCGAGAAAAAATTCATAAAAGTCAGCAAACATAATGTTACTGACTATATTGAGTGCAGATAACCTTGACCCCGTGACCTTGAATGACCTTGAACTGAAATAATTATAAGAATATTGTAAAAAAAATTGTTTAAATTCATAAAGGTTAGCGAGCATATTATGTTACCGTAAGACTTGTTTTTCTTATCACTCTTTCGATCAATTTATAAATATTTCCATGAGTCAACACGGAAATCACAGTCAGCACCGCAATAAGCACCACAATCTGCTCCATAATCGCAATCAGCTCCGCAATTTTTAATTAATGTTTTGTTTGCAGTCAACTATCCATGCATTTTTATACTAAAGTATTTATTATCATTCTATATGCAGATATTTACATTTGTAGGCATGTGCTCATAGCACCACTTTAAAGATGTGAGGGATAAAAGGATACGACACACAAAAATAAAGAAAAACATTCATTTTATAATAATAATTTATTATTTTGTAATTACAATTTCAGAAGAAAACTGTTCATCAGATCATTTTACGTAGCCTCTCTCCTTCAGTTTAGTAATGACTGAATATATCTCAACAATGCGCAAGTCATACCCACGTTTGTCAAGGCCAATAAAATATTTGAGTCTATATTAACAAGTTCATTAGGGTCTTCGAGAAATATGTACTCAATATTCTCAGCATCTTCTGCCTTCTACGCATGACTTGTCGAAGGAAACTCGTTGGTGAAATTTGTGGGAACGTCGAGGGAATTATAATCGTCATCAGCACTGTCATCATAGTCATTATCATCATGATCGTCTTCACCTCCTGTTTCAACCTCGATATTAAGTTTAATTGTCTGTGTAGGAGGAGTTGAATGGTCATCAGTATTTAGCGCCGACGACCGTTTATTTTGAAGTTCGTCGACTTGACGCGCACGCCTAGCAAGTCCTCATTCCACACATACTGACTCAGTAATTCCGTCATTAGCAATAACTGTCTCGTCATAATCGTCTGCGGAAACAGTACCCACCGATGTAACAGGAGATTATTGGCGACAACACTTGCTGGCTCCCAGTAGACGAACCCATGCAGATCTAGGTACGTTCCTTCATTGTATCAACTTGCATAAACTGTGTGGGACCAACATCGTATGACTTCATCGCGTGAAAGGACTCTTGGTACAGGACTTTCTCTCATGGCGATGAGCATTTTGGCCATAGGTGAAAACTCGATCGCAGAATCGACACTGTCGACAACCAAGTAGCGATGATGCAGGTCGCGGCTCCATATTAGTTTAAGTCAAAGGCAGACCTTCATGTTCACAATTCATCTTGGTCGTATGATGAGAGAGCGCTTCCAAATCGATGTTCATCTCGCGGTGTCAGAACGTTAACTGTTATTTTTCTATATAAATGTGGTTCTTTTAGCAGTGACGAGTATATCTTGTGCCCACAAAAGGTCATCCACCATAAAATTTATATGTAAAAAATATGGGAGGTTGAAACAGGAGGTTAAGACGATCATGAATATGGCATTGATGATAATGACTATGGTGACAGTGTTAATGAAGATGATTATAATTCCCTCGACGTTCCCACACATTTCACCAACGAGTTTCCTTCGACAAGTCATGCATAGAAGGCAGAATATGCTGAGAATACTTAGTACATATTTCCCGAAGACTCAAATGAACTTGTTAATAGACTCAAATATTTGATTGACCTTCACAAACGTGGGTATGACTTGCGCATTGTTGAGATATATTCAGTCATTACTAAACTGAAGGAGGGCGGCTACGTAAATGATGCGATGAACAATTTTCTTGTGAAATTGTAATTACAAAATATTAAATTATTATGTAAAATAAATGTTTTCCTTATTTTTGTGTTTCGTATCCTTTTATCTCTTAGAGCATTAAAGTGGTGCTGTAAGCACTCGCCTATAAATGTAAAGACTTTCGCATGAAAATGCATGGATAGTTGAATGCATACAAAATATTAATTAATTATTGCAGAGCTGAATACGGTGCTGATTGTTGTGCTGATTACGATTGTGGAGCTGATTGCTGTGCTGATTGCATTTGTGGAGCTTATTGCGATGCTGATTACCATTGCGGTGCTGATTGTGGTACTAATTATGATTGCGGTGCTCATTGATGGAAAAATTCCGAGATTGATAAAAACACGTCTTTCAAAAATTTTTTATTCTTTTTTAAAAATTTTTATTTTTTATTTTTTGGGTTTAAGGTCATGGATCATGGTCAAAGGTCACCACATCGGAGATGATGGTGGTAGTAGATGGTAACGTAATATGCTTGCTGACTTTTATAAAATGTTCTAATTTTTTTTTGTTTTCAAGGTCATTAAAGGTTAGGAGTTAAGGTCAAAGTCACCTGCACCCAATATGGTGGTAGTAGTTAGTAACGAAAAATACTTGTTAACTTTATAAATTTATTGCGATTTTTTGGATTCTTTAAGAGAAAAAAAGGGGAATTTCAAGAGGAAAACAGGAAATTTTTAGGGAAAGTAGACGCCGGGTACTAGAATTTTTAAATATTTTTTTTAATATTTGAAAATGAACTTTATTGAATATTTTGACTAATTATTTTTTATAAATATTTTGGACTCCTTTAGATTACTTTTTTGAATTTTTTTGGGGTGTTAACCGTTAGTTACTTCCAAAATGGCCTCCGGACTATGTCACATCTTTGCGGCCGGCGCTCCGAGCCATGATGCCGATGTCCTCGAATCGCCATATTGGTGCCAAACTAAATCTGTCGGAATTGGACATAAGTCAAGTTACTTTAATTTCATTACCGCATTCAAAAGGAAGTATTACCGGTTATTGCAGACGTATTCACATAAGATCCATGGCCGTGTCTCTAACTGTACAGCACCACCCAGATTTTTTTCTCCCTTCAATTATTGCTTACGAGGCTCCATACTTTTTGTACCTGTGGCTTACATAGAAGACTAATCTCAGATAGCATGTATAAAATCTACATTATACGTCCGCTTACCAAGAATTTGAACCCTTAACGCCTTCGTGACATCGTCCATTTCCAGTGGAAAAATTTCTTTGGCTTCCGGTGCAATTATTTTGTGACCACGATCAGTTAATTTTAAGTTATTCAACTCGGGCATCCGCGTGTTTTTCATCTAATTAGTAGAAGCTAATGATTTTCTGGAAGGAGGTGGGGAGGAGGAACAAATAATTGTCAGCGCGTTGACGTGTTGTGTTTCGGGGCGAAAAGAAAGCACCAAGAGAATTTCTCTGGGTGTTTGGAAACAGTTTCTTGATCCGGAAAAAGGTGGCTTCGTAATATTTTCCGTTTGCCCGTGGCGTCTTCGTTCGGAAAACAAAGTAACTCAGCGCTAGCCGTAGTTCTTTGTTTTTTTCCTGTCCTGCTTGGTGTGCCTTAGCGACGAATAAGTTTCACGCTTAGAAATAGAAATGACTAGCTTAAGTTACTTGGCTACGCACGAAGTCGCCATGGGGAAAGTAAGGTGGCTGCGACGTTACATTACGTCGGGTCATCGTTAACTACCTCCAAAAGCGCGGGAATGTTATCTTTTGGTTGAGTTACTTGTACAGTATTATTTATATGCAGTGGATTTCTCGAGGGAAACTGATATTAAAGGTCGGCAGAAAATGACTGTACTACCGCAGTTAAAAACATAAATCGTAACGGTGGCGGATCCAGCAGATTTGCTGGAAAAAAAAGAGGGAGGGGTAATTTTCTTTACATCATTCTGACCTATTGTTTCTTCACACAATTAGTATATTCACAATAATTATGCGGAATCGTGGTTTAATAATCACTGCGGAAGAATAGTCATAAGCAATAGCAATACGAAGACTATTGCTTATGACTATTCTTCCGCAGTGATTATTAAAACGAAATTTAAAAAAAAAAGGCAGCAAAGAAACACAAACAGTCCAATAAGAAACACGAAGTTAAAATATATACTCACTAAACGAACGTACTATCAAAAGTTTATTCCGTTAGCATGCTCACAGACGTTGGCATGAAGGCACAATGCAAGCCAGTATTAGAAGACTGGTCCTGTATATTGTGTCCGGGGGTGTGTAGTCATGAAATGATACCCGTTGCGTTCAAAACACATGTTTATAAGAACGCACGGAGTTTTAATGCTTCATATATATGTCAGTTTTTACTCAATTCATCACGCTACAAAGTTTTTGAATTTTTCCTGGAAACATTTTCCTTCACTACACCACCTGTAATAATATTATATTACTAACAATGTGCGATGTTTTACGAATAATCTCGTTTTATCCTGTATAAATTCTAGCTCTAAAGGGGGAGGACATAATCCCCCTTAGTTCCCCCCTCTCCATCCTTTCGTATATCAGCCACAGTTCTTGACACTGACGCTAGTACCATCATGTGCTCTTGTTTGAGTGTGGGATAAATTTATTTAATATTTGCTTATGTCCTAATATTTTTACATTGGAATGCACCTAATTATTTTCATATTTTCATCAAATCATACGCCGTGAAGCCTTATCAAATCTTGTATTGTCTAGTTCCGGGACTTGACGTTAGCTGGTTTCTTACTGTATTCTCGTTTTGTCAAAGTAAGCCCTATCATGATCAAAAAAATCAGGTCCAGGTACCAACTATAATTTCTTGCTTACGTAAGAATAATTGTAATGATTAGAGTTAACATACCATCTATAAAATAAGTTTTATAAGGTCCACTTGCCTTTTAAATGCACGTACATTATTGTGCACATAGATCCGTACATGAACGTGAAACAGGAATACTCCTCGATAATCCGCCAGTAGTAGGCAACGTACGGTGTATTTGCCATGCAGAAATATGGACCCGGAGCTACAGACAATTGAACCCTGATCGTCATGGTGGTTGCTAAATACACTACCACAATACAACACACACAAGTCGATGGATAATGATTTGCATCGAGGTACGCTTTAATATATTAACAAGTTATAATTTTAAAATATTTGTATACCTAACTACAGTATAAAATAAGGAATAATACAGATATTGCTGCCTAGTCGTCGGCAAAACGACGTTTCCGCGAGTCTCGATTTGAGCACGCGGGCCAAAGTTATAACACTGTGGGGTGTTGCCCTTTCCAGATACTCTACTTTACTATTTCGAAAGCACTCGAGTTTCCAGGTCACGACCGATAGACTCTTTTACCAGGCCCCGAAAATAATAAGACTTCAGCTTGGTTGCCGCTATATAATCAACGCCCGCAATGAATTCTATCGCGACCATCGCCACTTGGTGCCGGGCGGACTTCGTTAGGCCGCTGTCTGGCCGGCTTTTGTTTGACTTGACAAAAGCACCTCGGGCTGCCGAGAATCAATTCCCGCCGACGCCAGGTAGCCGCAGCTGCCTTCACAGCTCTTTCGCATCGCAGAAATGATTTTCTTTCACCCGCACGACAAAGAGAAATAATAAAGTTCGACCTAATAAAGACGTCTCACTCCCACTTCGTTTCGTGATGGTCGTATTCGGGCGATCGCGGGAAGGTTCGTCGGTAGCCATCGTCGTAGCGATCTGCGAAGTGTTTCAGGGGGTGCGATTCTCACTCACTTTCCCCGCTTGTCGGGAGGAGGTTTACGTTGTGGAAACAATAAGCAGGGTGTAAGTTGCCATGGCATCAAGTGTAGTGTTCACCTGCCTTTCACAAACCGTGTCAGAAACGGCCAATTTGGGGAATTTAGGGTGGATGGTTTCGAACGGCTTGTAAGAGCACTACATGTGACAAAGTTGGAAACTCTTAAGTTTGTAAAATTTCGACGTTAATTTGTTTGTCACCCTATCAATAAATAACTTACATACTCCCGAGCATTTTCACGTAACCCCGTTGCCTTGTGAATAACTGAACATATTTCTTTCTAGCCTATATCAACCTTCTCGTTATTTCTTCGTTCCCTGCAATTAACATTCCATTTCAAATGACAACCAATCAACCTCTTTTTTTTTTTTTTGGCAATTTTAATACAACATAACAAAATCTATTTTAAAATAACTTCATATAGATCCCTGGTTTTACATTTTTTGTGTGCATCTAATGTGCAGCGTTTAAAGAACAGCAAATACTGGCGTTCCCACCACAACGCAGGAAATAAAACGTAAATAAACAATAGGAGACGATTTTACGGACCTCTTCACCTCAGTAAATTTCAACCCTAAATCCCCGGATATTTAGGGCCTAAATTTGGTCATGTGCTCGATTTAGTAACCTAAATAATGGTCTCTTAGCCGTTTCGGACACGGCTACAATATCGTCAACACCGCTACATTCAGCTAGCGAGGCTCATGTATAGTTGATTCACGGTTACTCCCAGCTTTCCTGATGCCTTGCTAATGTTATACTTCCAGGATTATTCCTCCGCCTCGTAGCAGCAAAGCTTAAACAGAATTCAGAAAATTACACCACAGGGACAACGCACCGCATTCTTGCGCGTTCAGTGTACAGGGACTATTTCTTACTAGGCATTACCAACACACATTTTCTCTTTCTATTTTTATTCATATTAATTATAAATGCAATATTATAATTTATAGACAGTATGTACGCGAGGTTTCAGCCTAACGAAAAATAAGGGACTTATTGTAAAAGAAGTATAAAACGCTTGTGATAAATAGCATATTTGGAAACAATCAAACACGTCATACATGGGGTGATTTTTCGATGGTTTGATAACGAGATTATACTTTTGAGCTTCCGATAAGCGGAAAAGTGGAGCGAGGAGATACTTTTGCTACTCTTAAAATCAAGATCTGCAGATCCGATGAGAGTGAAGCAAGGTAAGTATGGAGTACCGTCTGAATGCTAGGGCGGAGAAAATCCTCCGACCAGCTGCATCGTGCGCCACGATTCCCCAGTAAAGCAGGTTTCACACGATAAAAGATGAGTGCCAAATTTGCGCGAGACGACGACCTTGCACGAAAATTTCTTGCACAAGTTTGTGTGCAAGGCACATCTTGCACGAAATGAGGAGATACAGCCGATCCTACTTTTTCGTGCAAGGCGATGCAAATTGCGATCCTGTTGGTCCTTGTTTGCTGGTCATGTGATCTGTTGTAACATCAACCATAGAGTAAAAGGAAATCGTAATCTGAGGCGTGCGAAGAGGAATACAAGGAAATAAAACATTGCTGGGAAATAGCTTTAAAACATAAATTGGAGTTCATACAATTTGCTGACAATAAAATGAAAACAATTGTATTTTGTAGTGATAGCTTTGAAACAAATACTTTGTTGAAGCAAGCAACTTCACGTGTAGCATTATAATATCATGGCGGTTTAGTACTAACCAGGGCTATCAACTAATTTTAATGCGATACAGTATTTATCTTATTTATTATCAGGTGAACTCGTTTCGTACGAAATTTAGTTGGTATTCTCGTACGAAATCTAACGCGAAATGCATCTTGCATCGTGTGAAGCCTGCTCAAGCGGAAAAAGCGAATGAGTAATCGCTGCACAGGTCGCGCAGCCTCCGTATTCGACCGGCGCGGCGTCGAGTGGGTCGAGCAGCCGCCGAGGTCCCTTCCGCCGGTGTTGGCAGGTGAAAGGTGGTCGTCGAAGACTTGAGATTGGCTTTGTCACTGCGCAGCATGAGGTAACCCAGTTTCGCGCTATGTCGCTCCGCCGCGACTCGCCAGCTCAACTTTATTCTCTAGCACGTCCCGGCGCCAGATATCCTGCCCGGAAAAGTGGCTATAAGCTATTCACGGTAAAGTGAGCACGTTCCGAAGCCCTCTCTTCAGGAATAATAACCAATAAATATATTTCAGTGTAGCCTTAGTCATTAACTTTCGAGTCTGGTGTTGTCTGTTGGTCGTATATAGTTTTTTTTTTCGAATGCATGTATATTAAATTAATTTTCGCATTTAACTTGCTCTCCTATTTTATTTGACTAGATTCCTTCATGGAATTTTCTGGCTTTGTTCCTATATATTCTTGACTACAGCATTCCTGGCCTGTATTCTGTCCTGTCTGGTTAAACTGCTGTGTTTTAGTATGTTTCTTTGTTGTGTTGTCCTATTTTGTTCTTACTTATTTTGTCAGTTAGTGTTGTACTAACTTTGTCAGCAGGTTTCTTGTCTGTGTTGGTTTCTATGTGTTATCTGTTGACCATATATATATATATTTTTTTTTTTTCGTAAATAATTTCTGTTCTGTTTTTGACTCTATTCCCGTCTTGGAATTTTCCAGTGTTGTATACACATATTTATTTTTTCGTCCATAATTTGCTCATTCCTGTTTTTTCCATTACAGACGTCTGCATCGCAATGGCGAATGTCCAAAAATCTTCATCTTGTTATACAGACTGTGTTTATTACTTCGATGACAGTATTTATTTTAAAGAGTAGCGGAAGGAAAAAAAAAATGGCTGATAGGAAAACGTAACTAGAGCCTGAGAAGTGCTCACCTACCCACGAACCGCTTTTGTAAGGGATTGTTATATTGCTGGAGTGCACTGTCGCACGGCTAAGCGAAGAAATCTGGGATATTCTGATATCCTAGTGGTCACCGAGCCGTCTGGTGCTTGGAAAAAGTGTGGAACCTTGCATAGGTCTCGTATTATCGCTTATTCAGCCTCCTCGAGGCTTTGAGTGCAACGTCAGTAGGTTTCTCTGCCACAGAGAAACCAATATGGCGGCGCCGTCGTTACCTTGTGTGTATGTTGGTCTCTGTGCGTCTTCCTCGCCCCTCGCTATAAACCTTACAACCGTACAACCCAATTTAAGAACTAAACTTTGCATGTGTCTATTTCTGTTCGACGGCATGCTTCGTTAGTTAGTTCGATTTTCTGAATTTATTTCAGTAAGATCATTACCCTTGATATTTCGAGGATTAATTAAAGTATGACAAAGTATGGCAAAACGGGAAAATCCATAACTCTTTGAAATTCATACTTATTCTGCACGTGACCGAATACGGAACTTAACTTGGCTTGGGTCGCATTTTGTGCTTAGTATATTGTGAAGAGAAAAGTACGAATGACAAAATCACAAATGTCAAGTTACCTCACTGGTAATTACATTTAAAAATAATATTTACATTAACTCAGTAAAATCACTGGTTATACCTCTGAATTATTCCATAGCCTGTGAATAGTGAAATATATATCTTGAATAGTTATGACAAACCCCAAATATGTAATACTTCCATATATTTACCTTTGTATAGTAATCATTAACAATATAAGTTTTTGAAAATGCAAGTCTCCGCCGCGATTCTGTAAGATGAAAATGAGCAGCACTGCGAAGTTTAGCTTGATGCTCAATAATAACTCTAATTGTGCAGGTCTCTACTAATACGTATGTTAAAAAGAAAATCCTTCGGGCTTAGATGATTGGTTTCTATCTTTTCTGGCAAAAAGTCATATTCCAAGGATATCTATCTACTTGCCGAGATACGCGCAAACAACAAATGTACATAAATTATGTCCGGACTACTGTCTCTTCAAGTAACACTGGATGACAATACGGGCTCGGGAGTGATGGCGTCAGTGAATCGGTGATGTTTCGAGTAACACCAAATAAAAATTGCAATATTTGCTTGACGTACCGGGGAACTGTGACTTAATGTTTTCAGGGTCGACCCCAGCGACACTGATATAGAAGAACTCCTCCAGGGTTGGTACGGAAGTTCTCAGGATGTAGACTGGCTGCAACTGAACACCAGCATTCTCACTGACGAACGCGTCACATCTCTCGATGCAGATTCTCGGCTTCTCCTTAAAAAAAAAAAAAAAAAAAAAAAAAACTTTAAAAGCCTCAAGGTCCCGTAGCATTGCAACAATGGGAAATAACAAAAACATTGTTCTGTATTCTCATAATTGTAAGCAGTGACCTAGGATGTTAATACAGCAATCTGTTCAGAAAATATACAGTAGTATCTCCATAATTCAAAACGCTGTTTTATAGAATAATGAATATCTTAAACAGCTGTTCTCACTGACTTCGACATTTTGCAGCGACCACATTTATGTTTGAGTAATTCTAAATTTGTGAGTGAGCAACAAAATATCAATTTTCAATTTGTGCGCTGTACAAACATTTACGCGGATATATTATATAGATTTAAAAAAAAATTGGAATAGACGCAGCTGGTTACAATGACACCCATATGGCAACTAGCGAGGGTCCCTCCACACGTATCGCGCAAGTTGCTTACCACTGTACTTCGCAGCCGACCAAGCCGACCATGTTTTCAGGATGGCGAATAGCGACTTACTCAAAGCGACTGTGTTTTCTCGCCGACGCCACTTGGCAGTCGTTTCCAGTCATTGTTTGAGGGGCCGCTGTCGTTATCTTTTGTCTGCGCGCTCTCATTAAAATCTGTTTATCCGTGAGTTAATTTCCTCGGGGGGTTGGCCGGCCCCTCTTTTGCTTCCTCCCATCCCCCGTCCATCCGCAACATTATCCTCCAGGGACAGCCCTTAACAGGTTTATTGCATGACTGGGGTCACTCAGTGTGTGTGGGGAGGGCCCGAGTTAAATTCCATTAAGAAGGAATTACCGCTGATCCCTCGCCCCCCTTTTGTCTCTGCCTTAGATTCGGGTCACTTTTTTTGAATTCTGTTTTATTCCGAGTACGCGCATGTTTTTTGTGCGTGGACGGGAAAAATCGTGTAGTTAAATGTAAATTATTTCCATCCCCCTTCTTCTTACTTTGGCGCGGAACTGACACGAAGGCAGCTTGTGCGCAGTCTTGCCCGCTGACTGTCTGCCATCTCACTGCAACGGTAGTATTTCCTGCGTTGTTTATATACTGGACTGTCGAAGTTCTGTCTTGTTCCCGTCCAAGTGCACCCAACCGAACTCTTCCAAGTACGCCCATTCGTTCGCTGTATGCGGCCAGGGGAACTGTTGTGTGTGCAAGTCATCGCTTCTCTCATCGAGGTAGTTCAGCTACTGAATAGTTTAATCATTCAATAGAAGGCTACAATCAGCTTTTCTTTTCCAACAAAGTCCTGTCACTTGGCCTCCCTCTCACACTTTCGGTTGCTATTTCATAATTTACATTCTAACCAGTTCATATACTTATAAGAACAGTCATATTTCGCTATTACATGTATTCACAATACATCACCAACTGTGCACTTTATAGAAGTAAACTGAATGTGTAATGACTTCATTACATCTGCACAGTCTGATCGAAGACTTAATCTAATACGAAAAAAATTAAGAAGGGATACATTAATTAACTACGGCCAAAAATTTTGCTAGACGAAAAAAAAAAAAACTTTTTACGTTCGGATATGATGAAACCTACTACTTGTGGAATGCGAATCAGGTTAACTTCCATTTTATCAGACATGCACGATAAAATAAAACCATTACTTTTTACAAGTACGTACATATAATCGCACCAATAAAATCTTCATAACTTGATAACTATAAGCAGGTAGGATATTTAATTTTCAGTGATATATAACAGGAAGTAATTGTCTAACGCACTGTCGCTCTATACGGCTCGGGGTTGATTGATCACTTCGGAGAGCTCTTCTTAGGATATTCTTTTCTGCCCATTTTGTATATTTCTGCCATGTGTTGAAATAACTTAAGTCAGTACCCAAGCATTTGATTTGTGTGCTAATGAAGTGGAACTGGGGGAGTGTTTGTGGCGTATTTATGTTCCCTATGTACCAGTCCCTACGTGTTGTGCATAAAACCAGCAGATACCTTATTAAATCAATTAACTTCGCACAACTTTAAACACGTCGCGTTCAGGCAAGAGTGACTTTACTGGCAGCATGCCAGTCAAAATGTATGCAGAGTGACAAGGTAATTTTGCTAAGGTTGGTTCAGAAATGCGTAAGTAACTACGGACTAGATCTAGAAAGGTGGGTAGGTAGTTGGGTTTAACGTCTCGTCGACAGCGAGGTCATTAGAGACGGTGAAAATCGCGCGGGGAAGAGGGATTGGGGAAGGAATGAGAAGTAATCGGCCATGGCCTTTGTTAGGGACCCATCCCAGCGTTCGCCTGGAGTGATTTCGGGAAATCGTGGAAAACCGAAATCAGAATGGCCGGACCGGGTATCGAACCTGGGTCCATCCTGAATGTGAGTCCAGTGAGTTACCACTGCGTCACCTCGCTCGGTCAAATCCAGAGAGCCCGTAACTTAAATTGTAAGCATTGGCCACGAAAAACATGTGTTAGTTCATAGCTGAACCATATACTGTTCAAACTTGTATACATTGTCTGTAATTAAATTCTCCTGGCAAAAAATACTTATTTAAGTCACAATTTTACCATTTTAGGGATGTACAAATAATGAAACTAACTTACAGACAGAAAACGAGATCATTCACACTGACAGAAGATGTCAATAGCTACTTCAAGACATCTATAAAATTGTAGCAGGAAATTATTTTGCAACTTAAAAAAATTGCTAAAAACGAGGAAATTCTTGCAATTTTTTGTAATTTGTGGCTGACCTTTATTATTTAAAAATAACTTTTGCTAAACGTGCCTTAAAATGAATAAAGCCAAGACCTTTTAGTTGTCTTCGTTAAATTTTTTGAAAATAGTCTGGTTTATTTCCTTGTACATTACAAAAACAGGAAAATTTTGACCGTGGCATTTTATTTTTCAAAAACCATGCGATAAAAAAAATGTATCTGAGGTATTTTTAGTCGCAGGCAATTTTTACAAGTTGACTAGTGGATATGTGGTGCAAATATAAAATATCACGTCGTTCATGGCCAACGCTCTTGGAAGATATCTTCTGCATGCAGGTTAGACATCTCAGCTCTTCCTGGCCATTGACAATAAGAGTCATAGCTGTAAAGTGAGAACGGCCAAATTTATTTAAAAGAATGGTTATATGATAAGAAATGTCTGAAAGGAAAATGTAACTAGGGCCTCAATAGTGCTCACTTTACCGTGAACAGCCTATAACACTCAACACTCGTGGTTCTCTATATTAACAATTCTACAGCAAGCGTAATAGTGCGCAGTCTAATAAAGAATGAAATTACCTTCCAAAATGTAAGTTACCATTAAATAAGAAAATAAGTTATACCCTAAGGTTTGCACCATCTGAAATTTCCTTTAGGTCAGTAGTTGCATAAGAAAGACACATTGGAATGAGAGGCGTGGTATTTGGTACAGACAATGTGTATTCTTACCCCATACGTTCTCTTGGGCCGTGACAAACCGAGTAAATGCTGTGCACGATAGAGTGAGCACATTAGATATGAACTTTATAAAGATGGCACTGCTTCTGCATGCATATATTTTAATGTGGGCACTAAGTGACATTTGCCTACTAAAGTTGGTAACGATGGATGGAAAGTAGTTCAATATCCTAACGTCGAATAAAAAGTGTTCGCAACTATTTGTGATAATTTTAAATTATTTCTTTCGCTTTCAGTTTTTTAATGCATGGAAGTGTGAAAATGAGAACATTTGTAAAGTATTTAATATTTTAATAATTTCACAGTTTCATTTGACCGACGCATGATGAGGCCCATAACAATGTTAATTTTACAAAAGGCGGAGGTATACACAACGTAAATGCAAGTAGATCTTAAGCAGGGCTTTCAAAAGTGCCCATTTTACTGTGAACAACCTATAACTCAATTCCTGTGGTGCAAAGGGTTTATAAGGTGTGTAGGTGAGTTGATAGAAAGTCTGGCGTAGTGGTCGCGTATCAGATAAAATATTATTTTTTGTACGTAAGCAGCTGTCTTTCGTGGTACTTTCGGTGAATTCAGATCAGTTGTAATTTCGTAAATTTCGCAACCTTAAATAAAATAGACCTGATGTTTTTAAAAGAGCTGATATTTGTGGATCGCCCAGCACCACAGGCGAGCGGACTCGAACCCGGGCCTCCTACGAAGTGGAGCATCATCCCTCAACACGACCGCAGCCAGCTACAGGACTTCCGCATACCATGACGCAAGGTTATTAAGCCGGCGCTTTGTAAGTCTCGGGGGTGTAAGACCGAGGGGGGGGGGGGGCAGAGAAGGCGAAACCAGAGATATTGCTCGCTATGCAAATTGCAATTCCTCCCCCTCCCCCCTCCTGCACAAAAACCCAGCCTGCTGCTCCACTCCCCTCATTCACCCGCTCCTTTTAATCACCAGCTATCACGCGATGAATTGCACGCAGGTGGCATTGTTTTTTTTCCTCTTCATTTTATTCCTGGGCATGTCCATTCGAAAGTAGCTTTCGGGTGCAAATCCCGGTTCATAGAGGCTGTTCACGCTAAAATGAGCACTTTTGAAAGCCCTGCTTAAGATCTACTTGTACGCACGCTGTATGTTCCTCCGCCTTATGTAAAAATAACATTGCCCATGGGCCTCATAACGTATTCTTGTGTCGGTCAAATGAAACTGTGTAATTATTAGAAAAGTAAATCTTTACAAATCTGCTCACTCTTATACTAAGACGCATAAAAAACAGAGAGAGAAATAAATTAATTTCAGTTTGTACAAATGGTTATGTAACATTTATTTAACGTTAAAATATGGAACAATTTCCCACACATCATTGCCAACTTTACTGGGTTCGTGTCACTCAGTGCGTCCGTTAAAATACATGCGAGCAGGGGCAGTGACTTTTTTCCGAGCTTGATTTCAAAAGTGTTCGCTATCGTGAACAGTATTTAACAGTGAAATCTATAGTAAAGTGCCGTGACGCATTTGTTGGCTGCTGCACTGACGGTTTGTAGATGCGTAATGTACCAGCCTTCGTACGACGGATACAAGCGAAAGAAGCCGTCATAGCTTCCATAAGCGACGGCGTCGTCGCCATATGGGACGCAAGGGTTCGCTCGGCTGACCGCGCGCGCGCGTGCTGTGCCGCGCTTGGCGTGTCTGCCGCCCGTAAATATCCCGCTAATTGCGCTGCTGAGTGCGCGATTCACAACTCAGATCTGGCGGCTCTGCCTGGTGTTTTGCACCCACACAGTCTGCTGCGGGGTTTCAGGGGCGGGGTCGAGGAACCTCAAGTTTATTTAATACTAAATAACTTCAAGCGGCCGTTATATTATTTACGGGCTTTTAATTAATGTGGGCAGTTGTTTTAAAATGTTAGCTACGCTGCCGTCTTAAAGGCTGTTCACGATGAAGTGAGCAGTTTTGAACTTGACCGTAGAAAAAATCCACTGCCCCTGCTTGCATATATTTTAACGGACGCACTGAGTGACATGAGCCCAGTAAAGTTGGTAACGATGAAAGGGAAAATAATTCCATATCTTAACGTCAAATAAATGTTTGATAACCATTTGTGCAAACTTAAAGTATTTCTTTTCTCTCTGTTTTTTTTAAATGCGTCTTTGTATAAGAATGAGCGTATTTGTAACATAATTACTTTTCTAATAATTCCACAGTTTCATTTGGCCGACGCATAAATAAAGTGATTGAGGCCTACGGAAATGTTATTTTTACATAAGGCGGAGGAACACACAATGTGCGTACAAGTATGTCTTAGGCAGGTCATTCAAAAGTGCTCATTTTACCGTGAACAGTATATGCCAGCAAAGATTTAAACCTTCGGTTGATCGGTACAACATAATTCCCCAGTGTTTTATTTGTCAGAACCTCGCAACCTGAGAAGATTTTGCAAGTTTGAGTAAGCGAAGCAGGAGAGCTAAATTATGAAAGTTGCTCGAGCATAAGACTCTTCATCGCCTCTATGCTAAAACTACTGAAATGGCATGCATTCGTATTGCTTACAACATGGGATATTAATCCCGGACTGTCAATTATTTTCACCCTGCCGTTATGACATGACTTCTTATAAAGAAAGTGCACTGAGAATTTATTTAAATTCTTATTAACTCCTGATTGTGTGGATGTATGTGCGTGGCGTGTGTGTGTTTGTAAACGCATGTACCTATAAATATGTAAAACAACTACATTGTCCTATATCAGCAACATAATGGAACAGCTTTAAAAGAACTATGGAATATAAATGCCAATCATTTGTAAACGTACCGCTAACGTAAATAAAATTAGAAAATCTCGGGCTGCATCAGGAAAGGCTGTTTATTTATTGCTTACGGAAGCCTTACGTGCTCAACAAAACAATATCAATTTTAACAGCCTGTAAAATTATTTTCATACTTTTATATACTTTTTTAAAAGTTGTTGAAAAATTTCGTAGCGTTACAAAAAGTTTTCTTGAAAAAATTAAATTAAAAAATGATTTTACTTAAAATCAATGGTAAAAAATATTTTGAATTAAGTTTTTTTAGATCAGCTTACATTACCGAAGAGTGGAAACAAAGGAATTTTTATGATGCTCTTAGAAACAATTGTAATGAAAAATAATATAGGAGGGAAAGACTTTCGTATTGTATTCACGTAAAAACACCCTAAGCCATCGTGATTTAAATCCGCTGCTTGTAGGTTATTATAACGCACACGCTATACCATGCGACCACTTCATTTTACACGCTTTCGTGTTAGTTTAGTCGCGTGATTAACGTTTATTTTTTTGGGCAAGAATATAATAATCTTAACTGTTGGAAAATGTTGAGGTTAATTTATGCAACTACTTCATTTCAGGACTTTGTTTACAGGTAGAGTGGACAGTATATTGTTTTAGGAATTTTGCCTTTGGGCGACAATAAATTACACTGCAAACCAACACATTTATTATTACAGCCTGTTCTGTTGATTACAAAAATAACTGGGCAGTTACAATACACATAACAGCATGGTCGTATATGAGCTTTTAAAGTATAGTAAACGGCAATTAAGTATTTTACACTCTAAATAACGTTAAAAAGAAAACATTTCCTCCAAAGTTATGGTTATTATTAAATAGCACGTAAACACATTAATTTGTTTCAACTGAAATAAATCCCACAGAATGTAGTAGTTTGTAACTTGGATTTAAAGTGATATCCGGTCGCTACAGAAAAATTCTGGTTGCATTACTAAAACGTTCTTGTAACGTTACAAAGAACACTTATACAAATTATTTTGTATTTTTTTTTTTACAAAGTTTCGTCAATTTTCTCGGCAATATTTACGAAGAATTTTTTCAGTGGTAGAGGTGAACTTTTGGTTTTCTGGTAACTACTAACAATCGTATGCTTGGACATACCCTACTTTTGCATTATTATTGAACAAGCAGTGCGACGCCATGCATCTGTACAGGTACATGCATTTTTGCAGTCATATTAGCGGATCATTTTTTCCGTTGCTGTCCTACAATAGGTTTCGTCGACGGCCTAGTTGTCTTGTTCTTTGTAGCCTTTCTTCCAAACATTGTCGAAATTTTTTCCTTCTGAAGCTGATGACGTCACGAATACGTTTAAGTCATCTTTGTTTGATTTGTCTTATTTTTTAATGTACGTATTGTATTGCACTTACTGAATGTGTACTTTAGCATAGAATCTTTCTGTAGATCCAGTTGTAATTTCGTGCACCAGAGCAAAGCAAATTTCTTGCTACCCGTCAACGACAGGTTGCTCTGACGTTCGGCCCAGTGCGCCGTTTAGTGGACCCGGTTACTGGAGCCGTGAACAGCGTATCAAACCTTGTATACCCAAGTCACGTGATATAGTGCTTATAGCGCTGGCAATCCTGTTACGAGGGTACGGCGAGCTGCAGATAACATCTCATCTCACGGAACAGTCCCCTTCTCCCCAGACTGTTTCCCGTTCGAGAGTATTGGTCACGCTTACAGTTAATTGGCGTTTTTAATAACCTACTTTTTTTTTTTCTACCGGGCTGGCCATTAAGTATTTGGTTAACTTTCCCTGTTCCCCAACCCCACCGCTCTTCGATATTGCGTCCCGTCGAAGCCGAGGTCGTTTTTAATTAATTTATTTGTAGATCGCGCGCTGCCCGTGTCTGCGATCCGATCCTGGGGTGGGTGAGATGTTCCAAATGCCTCAGTTTTCCCTCAAGATAAATGTGCTCCCCACTGTCGAGGGCATTCCTAATAATTACAGGGAAGCTGCGTTATTAATTATTGTTTAATGTCCCACGGACAGAGAGTTCTGTGTTCCCGGCGCAACTGATGGCGTACATCATTTTCACAACATGCCACTTCATAAATCTTCGCACCGTTCAATATTTACTCACCGAAATGATTCAATTAAACTAATTATGTATAGTTTTTTGACGTCGATTTGTTAGCGGGCGATCCCCGACAGACTTACGACGTTAAACTCCCCTTGCCCGTCATTAACCTCGGCCGATAATTAAATTTTAGGGAGTTTTCCCGCGTACACACGAGTAAGTCCTCCATTGCTGGCTCGTCGTGCGGGAAGAGTGGATTATTTACGTGAATTTGAAATACTACCTAATTTCATAATAACAAGAAATTTATGAATGGTTTACTGTCTGGTTAGCTGCTGTAAATTAAGATTTTTTTTTCTGGATCAGGTTGAAAAAGGTGAGAGGAAGGAAGAGGAGAAGAAGAAGAAGGAAGAGGAGAAGAAGAAGGCGGTAGATGGAGGTTTGACGTAGTGGTCAATAAAATATGATTCCACGTAAAAAAAAGTACCCATAACTTTGAAGGGCTGTAGGAAAAGAACTGCCAATATGTGACATTGAAAGGTCTCATTTTATAAATTTACATATTTTTCTGCTAGCTTCACCCGTGTCATTAAAGGAAAAACGTCGTAACTCGCAATATTTTATCAACTTTTCAACACAAGATAAACAAAAGAGAAGCGGGGCATTTCACGAGGGCGATTGTTTATGAACTTGAAACCACACGTATTTAACCTGCTTTACGTTGGCTTAGTTGCCATCGGCACGTGTTCATTCAAGATAGCTATCAGACTTAAAACTTGAATGCGTCTCTTTTAACAACCCTAGTACTCGTCACGTGACGTGATAACTCGTGCTGATAGTGCATATGGCGCCGCATGATCAATCAACATTTGATAGAAAACGGCGTAGTCACCACAAAGTAATTTGTCAACATATGCCTTGCCCAATGTTGTGGTATCACAACCAGATTATGTTTGTAGTTACTGCTCTCCTACGCCCAACACCACCAGCTGCATAGTTAAGGGGCCCTCCTTAGTTCTCACATGGGTAAAGACTCTTCACGATAAATTGAGCACTTTTGAAACCAACCCTAGAGAAAAGTCTCTGCCCCTGCCTGCATATATATCAAACAGGTGCGCTAAGTGACATACGCCCAGTAAAGGCGGTGACGATGGATAGAAAGTAGATCCATAGCTTAACGTCGAATAAAAAGTGTTAGGCAACCATTTGTGATAATTTACATGATTTATTCCACTTTTTTTTAAATCCATCATCACAGAGTAAAACGAGCACATTTGTAAAATATTTACTTTCCTAATAATTTCTCAGGTTCAGTTGACCAACGTATGGATAAAGTGATGAGGCCCATGGCAATGTTAATTTTGCATAAGACGGAAGAATACACAACGTGTGTACAGTTAGATCTGAAGCAGGGCTTTCACAAGTGCTCATGTTACCGTGAACAGCCTATATCATTGTAACCAGTCGTTTCTGTTATAGTTTTTAAAAATACTACGGAACATTTCAATGCGATTTTTTTTTGGGACAAATGAAAGTCGATATTTTGTTGCCTATTTATACATTTGGTTGTTGCAACTTAAAAGTGGTCTTTTAGTGTCTGAAGCCAACAAGAAATAGCTGTAAGTAGCCAGTCTCTGTTTACGATATTAATTCTTTGAAATAGGTTTTATACTATAGCGACAACGCTGTATCGTTTCTGAGCAGCTCGCTGTATTGAAACCCCATAGTCGCTGTGTAGAATTGCGAGGAGACAGATCACATGCGAAGCTTGCTTGTGCTATTATCGATCGCCGTCGCAATTCTTCTTCTAATGTCTAGACGTGGCCTCGAGGGTCACGGGAGACAACTTACCAATCATTCATGCCGCAGCATTAACAACTACGGAAACGTTGATTTCAAATATTGCTGAGTCACGTTTAACTGCACGCGTAGACAAGACGTTTAATAATAAGAGGACGGACAGACATGTTTTACGTATGTTCTTGTGGTAGCTTCAACTCTTTTCATTTTAAACTTTATTTTACAAGCAACAACGATCTGTTTTTAGGAAGAGTGTCTTCTCCCTTAGTTTCTTTTTTATGTTATTTCTGTGATTGCCTGACATAGTTCGACTAAGTTTCTATGTTAACAGAAACTTTCACGCCACCTTCGACCTAGTCCTAAGGGCATTTCACAGTCGTAAGTCAGATTATTATTATTAATGACTCTTAATACTGCGCGCGGATACGCAAGCATGTTCGATATCCCTGCTGGGATGTACTCCTCTGCTCGTTTTGTGTTCTTCCGCCACGTGGTAAAATCAACGTTGCCTTGGGCTTTCTCATTTTATTCGTGCGTTGATGAGCAGTATGTGTGAAATTTTCAGGAGCATAAATATATTGGAAATATACCCATTCGTAACATTTAGTGCATAAAATAAGCATAAATTAACTAGAGTTTCAGGTTGTAAACATACGAGTACCGCCGCTTAAAAATAACGTCAAGACACTGGACTACTTTTTGTGTTTCTCTGGAAACTTTACTGGTAGTGTGTCAGCTAGTGCGTTCGTTAAAGCGTACGCAGCACGGGTAAGAATTTGGTTTTCATAGGTTGATTTTATAAATGCTTAGTTAACCATAAACGAGCTATATAAACAAAACCATTAGAAAAGTTCACGTTTTTGTAAATTATTTTCCCGGCTCGACACTTAGTATTTCTTTATTCACTTCAATATTCCTTTGGCGACGCTGGCTATGCTGACAAGACAAGTGACCATCTCAAGACGTCGAAATATATTTTTAACAGTCAAACATAACCCCCTACCTTACCCGCCCCTCTAATCCCCTCCATCAATCACAATCCGGCACCCCAACACAAAGCCTAAAAACGAGGTAGAATTATATTAGTCTCCTGCGCATGCATTCGGCATTGGCTCAAAAATTGCCATGACACTGTCAAAATAACTTGTTCAGACAGTGATATGCCTTTTGTTTACATTAAGTTTTTTCAGTAAACTCGCGGTTTACAGAGCGAAAGTGGCGTGCATAACATGATTATATCATATTTGTTGTTACAACTCTGTACTTGAAGTATAGCAATCATTATAAATATTATAGCCATATCTAAAAATATTTTTGCCAGTGATAATATAAATAATTAATAACTTTTTAAATTCTTATTTACTGAATTGATAAAAATGATTTCATTCGTGGATGAAATGGGTGTGAATAAAATCAATTATTGAAAATATTAGCGAACATTACGAGCAATTTTTTCCACAACATGTTTTCCATAGCGTTTAGAATGGAGATACACTTAAAGTCTGAGTTAAAATATACTCTTATCAAGTGATTTTATAAAAAAAAAATATGTAAATTATGGCGAAATAGTTTATGACGTTACAAAATACGAAGCATTTTTTGAATAACATGTTTGAAATAAAACCGCAGGATCTATAGAATAATATAAATAAATAAATACTGACCTAGTAACAATTTTTTTGAAAGGTAATCTAGTATTTTTTAAATTAATTTGAAGTTATAATACATTCAAGGTTACTTCAGGCTTTTCTGAAGTTATGCTAAAATTCTACTTCCATAATATTTCTCCGCCTCGTACAAACTAAGCCTGGAAAAATACACCAGAGGATGACGCACCACACTCGTGCGCACTCAGTTGTAAGAGTATTTTGTATAAGAACTATGTATCACTTAGCACTACCAACATACCTATTTTCTCTCTGTTTTTATTTAAATTATTTATTTAAAAAAAGCGTTATATTTTATAGGTACAATATGAATATCATATCAATTTAACAGAAAAAAAAGGAACATGTTATGAACACAACTATAAAACGCTTTTGATATATTGCATACGTTGGGAATAACTAAACACGTCATACATGGGGAGATTTTTGAAAAGGTTTCATTCAAAAAGTCCGAAAAAGCTGTGAATAGACTATAGGCGAAACAACACAGGCAGTCCGCAGCCTTACGTACACGCGTGTGTAACTAATTGCATACCACGAAGGCGAACAGAACTGGTGCGAGATGCAGAGAAAGCCTGCGCATAGGGCAACGTGGAGCTCGAGGTACGTAGACGCCGCTAATGATTGCTTGTAAATACACGTGTATCAAACTACAATAACAATAGGAGATTAGCAATTGAGCAGTAAAGGCTGCCAGAAGGGTTTTCTTTTTTTACTTCCCGCATCGCGCGTCAATTCCGTTCTCCTCTGTGGTATGCAACTTGCACGGCAGACAGATGTGTATAGTTGAGGATTGATTGATTAATTGATTGATATAGTGTTTTGTTTTCGACATGAAAAGTTACAACATTGGAAATACATTTACAATACAGGGATACATAATAAAATTCAGCCTTCCAGTGGTAAATCACTTTATTGCACAATTTGATTGAAGAATATTTAACTTTGAAGGCTGCAACAGAAGCAAACAGTGAAATATGTGGAATATGAGAAAAATGCCCAAAACATCAAAAAGGAAAACTTAATATATACCACTAAACGGACTCCCTGCGTTGTTTAGCCTAGGGTCAACTCAAATTTTAAAATATGAGATAACCTTTCAAATAATTATGTTACTAGTAATTTTTGTTTGTATTAGTCCATAGTTGCTGTGGTTTGAATTCCGGCATGTTATTCAAAAAACACCTTGTATATGCATTCTAATTTCACATGCAACAAAATACTGTTTTTCTGCCTATTTCAAAAGCGCGTGTACTACTTCTAAATGAATTCAGCTGATTTTACAGTCGGGTGAAGTGTTCCATTGGAGGCCGCTCTAATTTTACCTGAGCATTGTCGGAACCACGTGACTATGACAGTTCTAATGGGAAAACAGCAGTTAATTGTTACAACACAGAGATGGTTACTGCGCGGCTGGAATGCGCGCCCTGACAATATCTCTCTTATGCACCAAAGCGGCGAATATGCCCGACTCCTTCAGGAACAGAAAGATATAGGCTATTCGCTGTAAAGTGCGCAATTTTTCAGGCCCTGCTAAATTTTTCCTTTCATCCAATTTCTATTTTCCACCAATTTTTTATATAATTATTGCCATGAAACTAACGAACACAGTGTATACATTTCACAGCTCTCAGAAGTTGATGGCTAAGGCTGCAATAAAATACATTTATTAGAGCTTAACTCCTGTTGTCAGGGCTTCACAAAGTGCTCACTTTACTGTGAATAGCCTATGGTTATGTTGCGTGTTTACGTGTACCGCCTCACGTCGGTGCCACGAGCATAAGTAGCAGTAGATGTAGACGTACAAACGACAGCAGCTACCGCGTGTTCGGCCAAGGACCAGCTCCAGAAACGCGGAGTAATTTTGCAGTAAGTTCCTGCTGCAATATTGTTTATATGCAGTGATAACATTGCACCGGGAAGTGGTGATATGCTAACACGCCTTTTTGAGAGAAGGATACTTCGGTGACCGATTAGATGCTAAAGTACTAACGGTATTATCACACAATCACCCAAAAAGTACGATCACTCTATCCCCCATCCCCCCCGAACTCCCTGAAAAAAAAAGAAAAGAAATTATTCCCACAGCCGTAAAACTGTCATAAAACTATAAATATTTTTAATGAGTAAGGAACGAATAATATAATCTTTAAACTTAATAATATTCACTAAATAGACTCTCGGGAATTAATACATGGAACGTGTGGAACGTTACTATTGCAGGGGTGCACAACTTTTCCCAATTGAACATATTGTTTTGCGACCATACTCACAAATCACAAACACAGTGTATCATAACAAGCACATAAACGTATGAAACGACAACTTTAAGAGCTGGACCTGTATTACATTAACCGCGGCTGAAAACTACCGCAGTGCCGCCAGTACAGTAATCACGTTTCAAAGCTCTACGTCATCTGCGGACAAAACAGCGTAAGGCTGCCGTTGTGGCTACACTGTAAAAAAATAAAGGGAAACTAATTACCTCTACATGCAAGGTATAATTACCTCATAAATGTAGAGTAACTTTACATAACAAGTAATGTACTATTCTCTGATTGTACGGGAAAAGTACCTGACAATAGTGTTGATGAGGGCGGGGTGGGGGCGGCGGAATTCCATACAAGCCAGGGAAAATTAACTATAGTCCATTCCAGACTGAAAGCAACTTTCTCCGAGCCCTGCTAAATATCTACAATGTAAACAAATATTGCCATGTAGCATCAGTCAAAATCAATGTTTACATGCCATTGGGTGTGTACATGTGTTCGTATACTTTCGCTACACCTAAACATAAACATTGAAATGTGACTTCTACTATTATACCTGTGAAATGTGTTGTTTACTCTTTACAGATTTTCAAAGAATTCTGTAATATTCCAAAAACCATTCCGTACGAATATTCACAGTTTAGGCCTCTAACATTATTTAGGTCAGCTTTATAACCTTGGTTATTTTACATTAACATATTTGTTTTCTACGACATAGCACAATACATGTAATGCACGTTAGTATTTTGCCGCGACTGTGTTTAACATTGCTTACAACTACGAGGTAAAGGGCTGTACTAATTATCCTTTTGTCATTGATATGTGTTGGATTATTTCTTTAAAAAGACGGCCTGAGTTGGAATAAATAATAAAACGAAGGAACAACCACATTAATTTCAAGCACGCAACTAGTGTTGCTTATTTTTGTCATACAAAAGTTAAATGATAGCGGTGAACATGCACACAAATAAGCCTACGGTAACTTTTATTCCGCTCATATTTCTATGTATTGCTACTTACTGTTTATTAGGCTTATTGAAATTTGTCGGGCTGGGCTTAGTATTTTTCTTCTGGGATTGTGGCAAATTACGTTACACGACTGTGTTTAAAACCCGTTAGGGCAAAGGTACAACGTGGTGATAAATAAACAGACGTGGATGTAAATAATTAACTTCGTCATAAAAACAGTTCACAGTTAAAACGTATAAATAGTGCTAATCAAATATTTGAAATAACGCATACACACAGGGCCAGCGTATCGGCCACGATGCACAAAGGAACGCTATTTCACAAACGCAATGATTACCGAAACACACGTCACAGTATATTTATTACTGTCGTGGAAACACAGATTTATCACAACATCGTAACTTGCCTGGGTAGGTTTAAAAAACACAGCGTCTACAAACGTGATGTGGTAATTTGAAGTATTTTGGAGTAAGAATAATTTACGCTTCGTTTGGCAAAAAGCAACACGCCATGTCATGGCTCGTCACGTCTGCCAACTTCACTTGGTAAGTACCCCGTCATCATATCTAAATATATTAAAATGAGTATTTAAACATCAAAATTTCACTTCAGTTATAAATTACTAATTCAAAAATCATAATTTTGCTGCAATAAGTACGAAATACGCTTACAATTGAAGACATATTAAATTTTTGTCCTTACTAGCGAAGTGAAACTTCCCGAGTGTGAAAGAAACAAAGAAAGAGAGAGAGAGAGAGAGAGAGAGAGAGAGAGAGAGAGAGAGAGAGAGAGAGAGAGAGAGAGAGAGAGCGCGCGCTAAGCCGCGCTCAGCAGACAGTTGCTTCGAAGTTGCTCTCATTCGATAAAAACAACACAGTACCATTACGGCCTACTCACGATATTTTCCGCTGTTATTTTAAACTGTAAAAATGAGATATGTTGCCATCGGGGCAACCTAAATGTTTTAATAGGCACCGTTTAATTTACAAATAGTATACTAAAAAAACATGTTGAAATAATATTTTACTGTGAACTAATTCTTACCGCCCGTTGCCACTCGTCGCTGCTCTCGCTGTTGTTAATTCATATTTAAAAATAAATAAATATTACAAGTTAAAGAAGATATTCAGGTAAAGTTTCATTTATTCAATAATACAGTACTCTAAAGTTGCCCACAGTGTTATATATTTGTGGAATATAGGTTATTGGAAAACCAGGTTGACATGTTATGCCTAGAGTGTTTTTTTTTTTTTTTTTTTCAAAGGTTGGTTTTCATAAATCGCTTCCAATCGGGAATTGACTATATATTGTGTAATAACATTATATTAAAAAATATCCCGGGGTATTATCAACTGTTAATTTTTGTATTACTTATATCTGCTGACTAGTAGTAACCGAAACCTCAACACTAAAATCCTTGACACTTGCTGGTGGATGGGCGCGAACCATGGTCCTCTATCACGACATGCCGATACGCCATCCATTACACAATGATGACAACATAATAGCATTAGTGAATATTAGTGTGTAATGATTGTTTCTTCCGCCCGTCCCTCCACTAAGATGTTGAGAATGCTGAAGATATGCACGTGTCGTAAGATAATTTCCCCAACCATGTTTGGGATTTTCCACTACCATGTACGTGAATTTTACTCCAGAGTGCGGTCATTTTACCTTATCTGTAAGGAAAACTATGTTTCCCCCACAAGTTTGTGAATATTACCTTACACTTGCCAGGTAATTTTTCTCATTATTTTTTTTACAGTTTACCTTTAGGCTAGGCTTTTTTCTCCAGTATTTCCCAGAGTATTAATAAGCTTGGTAGAAGATTACAAGCGAGAAATCTTGATTCTTTTGGAAGCCGGGAAGGCGAAACCCCTACATTGTCAACTTCGGCGTTGAAGGTGACGTATTCATCGGCGACGTGCAGAATACAAAACGGGGCTGAAGCGATTCACAGTAGAAAAATAAAATTTTGACGAAAGTTTTTTAATAAACGACGCCGGCAGACATGTTGGCCTTGAGTCTTTATTTGGCGAGAATTGATGTGACGGCCGGTTACACTAAAAAAAAACGGACACCGTTCTTTTTTATAATGAATAATTAACAGAGTTTTATAGTGCTCGTGGAATAATTATATCACTGGCAAGGTATCGTTTAACATTATATTTTACAACAGTGGATATTCCTATTTTTGGATTCTAGCTTTTCAAGACAATCACGAACAGTTATGCCAATATAAGATAAACTATAACAACACACTCTATTTCATTAAACTGTGCCATTATTTCGGTTAGGAACTAATGCGTATTTTTTTCTTTCGCTTTTACTATTTTATAATGAAGTGTTGACGTGATTGTCACATTATTTCTTGTGCTCAAACGAGAATGTTAATTTTTCCTGCACGTAAGGGCCATGGTGGTGTAGCAAGTTGACTACTCGCCTACGACCAAGGTGAACCGGGTTCGATTCCCGGTAGAGCAGGCACTTATTTTCGCATGTGCTATGAAGTAAATAGACAGTGTTACTAAGATGAGTGAAATTGAGGGGGTGGGTGAGGGAGAGGTTTCTGCATTCCATGAAATAAATGTAAAGCCTAATTAAAAAGCAATACCAGTAACTATAGGCTATTCACGATAAAATGAGCACTTTTGAAAGCCTTGCTTAAGATCTACTCGTATGCACGTTGCGTATTATTCTGCCTTACGTAGGCCTAAAATTAACGTTGCCATGCACCGCATCACGTTATCCATGCATCGGTCCAGCGAAACTGTGAAACTATAAGAAAAGTAAATATTTTATAAACTAACATATTTTTTAACATTGGCACACGAAAAAAAAAACAAAGAAAAATTAAGTTACCACGAATGGTCACTTAACTCTTTTTATTCGACATTAACACATGGGACTACTTTCCATCCATCTTCGCCAATTTTACTGTGCGCACGTCACTCAGTGCGCCCGTTAGAATATTTACAGGCAGGAACAGTAACTTTTTTTTTCTAACGTTGATTTCAAAAGTGCTCACTTTATCGTGAACATCTTTTATCAAAATAAGTTGAGTTGTATTGCAATTAAATACTCTTCAACATTCTTAGGTGTCGATAGCAATTATGAATAATTACGGGTGAGTGTTTTTTTTTTGTTATGGTTTCCTTTGTGTTTATATCCGGCTGAAGAAGGGTAACAACTGAAACAGTTCTGTTCGCATAGTTGATCGGACGTGGTTGCCGTATACAACAAATATGCTTACAGGCTGTTCACGATAAAGTTACTGCCCCTATCTGCATATATTTTAACTGGTGCAATGAGGGACATGTGTCCAGTAAAGTTGGTAACAATGAAGGGGAAAGTAGTTCCATATATTAACGTCCAACAAAAATTGTTAGGTAACCATATGTGATAACTTAAATTATTGCTCTCGCTTTCTGTATATTTTTTAATGCATCGAAGTGTACAAATTAGCATATCTTTACAATATTTATTCTTAATAATTTGACAGTTTCGCTTGACCAACGCATGAATAAAGTGGCGAGGCCAATGGCAATGTTAATTTTGCACAAGGCGGAAGAAGACACAACGTGTTTAGAAGTAGATCTTAAGCAGGGCTTTCAAGAGTGCGCTTCTTATTGTGAATAGTTGTGTTACCGCGGTCGATGTTCCAAGCACTGGTTCTCCTGTCATCGGTAACCCTCCCAGGGTTGTCGTGGCTCACTGTGGTGCTTTCTAAATAGTACGGAAGTCCTGCGAGGAAATGCATCCACCAGCTGTTTTATATTTGACATCTCGCGTGCGTGTGCACGGCCTGGGGCAGGCGAGTCGGTGCGGTGACGTGGTCGATTGCGCAAGAGTGTGGGGGTCGTGGCGGAGTTTTTCCGCGCGATGTGGCCTGAAGCGCTTAGCGAAGTCGCCCGTGCAAGCCGCGCCGCGGGGCTTCCCTGTGTAGGATCCTGTTAGCGGCGATCGCCTCGCTACCTCCGCCCCCCTCCGTATCTCCAGGGCGTGCTGCACTGTTTAGCCTTTCTGCCCTCACACGTACGAAGTGATCATTCAGCTCGTCCGTCGCCTCTTCAGCACGTTTCGAAAACCTGCCCAAATTCTTCTTCTCCTCTTCGTCGTGTTAACTTAACGTACCTGATTCGAGATGCGCTCTCAAGTTGTCATAAACAAGAATGTATTTCTGTTTAAAGGCTGTTCGCAATAAAGTGAGCACTTTTGAAATCAACCTTAGAAAAAATTCACTGCTCCTACAGGCATATATTTTAATGGGCGTACTGAATGACAGGCATCTAGTAAAGTTGGTAACGGTGGAGGGAAAGTAGTTAGTTCCATATCTTAACGTTAAGTAAATTATGTTAGGTAACCACTTGTAATAACGTAAATTATTTCTTTCGTTTTCTGTTGTTATTTTTTAATGCATCGAAGTGGAAAAGTGAGCAGATTTGTACAAATACTTACTTTCGTAAGAATTTTAGTTTACTTGACGGACGCGTGAATAAAGTGATGAGGCCCATGACAATGTTAATTTTCATTAGGCGGAAGAATGGGCCTACACAACGTGCATACAAGAAATCCTAAGCAGAGCTTTCAAAATTGCTCATTTTACCGTGAACATCCAATACTTCAGTTCTTACTGTTATGTACAAGTTGTGTGGAGTGAATTGTAGGGCTCTTAACTTCTAGGTCTTGAGAGCCGATGATGTTGAAGTGAGGCGAGTATGGGGCATCACCGGAATGCATGGCCTGGGGGAAACGGGAGATCACGGAGAAAACCCATCCGGCCAGCGGCATCGTTCGGCGCTATTCCCACGGTAAAAATCCAGGAGTGACCCCGCGGGGGATCGAACCCGGTTTGCCTTGGTGTGAGTCGAGTAGTCTGACCACTATACCACTGCAGCCCTTCTACGAGTGGAGTTAACAAGTTTTGCCCGGCGCTCAACTGCAAGGTCTGTTAGAGCCGGTGCGGAATAATAGCTGAAGACAGAGAAACAACGGCGGAATTGTTCGTTTGAGTCTAATAGCTACAATAGAATTTCCAGATTTAGAAGGAGGAGTTTCGACGCCTATTGGAATTAAAGACGATGCGACGGAATAAAATGATTATCAAAATAGAAGCGTTCCTAGGAATCCCGAGGACCATAGTAGGTAACGTCAGCCACATTTACCTTACACGCGCAAAAAAATTTGCCGATATGAGTTGGGAATCAAACCCGGATCGTCGTGCTGGGAGACTGGTGTATATAACCTCTCGTTTTATACCAAAATTCAGTCTATGGCCTACTTGCCTCCCACATAGGTGAACCGGGTTCTATTCCCGGCGGGGCTACCACCAGATTTTCGCACGTGGGAATCGTGCCGGAACATTGACGCTGGTCTCCCATCAGGGATCTCCCATTTTTCCCGCCCTTACATTTCGGTGCTGCTCCGTATTCACCTCGCTTCGCTCTCATCGGCTCTCAAGACCTCGCTGTTAAGAGCCGCACAAATCTCTTCACTCATTCACTCAAGCTGCGACGAAACCGGGATTTATACTCCTAAGCCACTTTTAGAATGTACACATCTATGAAGTGAAACAATGGAACCTGCGTGCAATTCATAGCGTGATTTCGGGTGAATGAGGGGGAGCAGAGCAGCAGACTGGGCTGTGGAGGGTTTGGAGTGGGGGGAGGGAGAGGAGAAACTGCAATTTCCATACTGAGCAATATCTCTGGTTTCGCCGTATCTGCACTCTCCGACTTACACGCCAGGTCTTACAAAGCTGCGGCTTAATAGGCTCGCTACATTGTACGCGGAAATGATGCGGCTAGTTGTGACCGCCTGAGGAATGCTGAGTCCGGGTTCAAGGACACTTGCTGGTGGAGTTTGGAGCTCCACAAACATCGCCTCTATTTTACGAGTGTCTTAATTATTGCGTTCAGCTACAGCGAGTGGTAAAACAAACTGTTGTTTTCAGACAAAAATGTATTGAAGTCATGGAAAAATAGGTACAAGCAGGATGCCTTCCTAGACACGAGAAGGCCTATAAGTGTAAAACTGTCAGATCTCTAAACCACAGCTTGTACCGTTCCATATGTTTTATCGTTTTCTCCAGAGTTGATATTTTCATTTTTGACTACCTTGCACTTATTGTTGAGACTAAAGAGCGTCGCAAGGACCCCTATAATTATTGAGTGGAATTGTGGTCTGTCAGGTGATGTATTCACGAGTTTTGCGCGTCCCCCACTGAGCGTAAGATAAAATAATTCGCAAGTAATCACTGACTAAATAAGTTTCCTTTCACGGTTGGTTCATCGGAGTGTTCCCCCATCAGCCATACTCGGGGAAAACACCTAGTAGGATTTCCTGCATAATTGTGGGTGTGGCATGGTGTTACTAGTACAGCACAGGACACCTAGTTCACATCTTGAGCGAGTCTTGACTGCGTCTCGCCCGCGGAGTGACGTACGAGAGTCTCCAGGCACGAGGTTGGGGCTCCAAGCCTCGGGCAGTCGACGAGGCCGCGGGTATGCTGCGCCCGCTCGCCGTGTCGCCACCTGACCAGTGGAGTTGCATTGCATCCACCCTGGCCACATTAGCTCGAACGTCCGCAATATTTTTTCCTCTATCGCTATCAGCCAAGAGACAGTGGAAAATAATGTATATAATTTAAAATACATTAAATGTGTTTTGCATTTTTTAAATTTAATTTAAAGGCAGGAGAAGTGAATACAAGTTGTACTTTTCTTAACCATTCGTTGATTGCGGAATGGTTTTATAGCCAATACATTTTGCACGGAAATTCGCGTTCAGGTGTAAATTTTTTGCTGGGATAAATTATGAAATTCAGATACTTTTAAGCAGAGTTTTTGATACTTGCAGCATTCTGGGGGGAAATAGTATCTAAGATGTGCATAAACACCACGTATCATGCTTTAAAATCTGTACTATTGTATTCTGCCGTTCAAGACGTATGTGTTCAAAAATGGCTTCTTGACTGTGAAAGGAGTGGGGCGGGGGCAGTTAATGAAAAAACTACTAAAGAAGTAAGTAGCGTTCAGTGCATACTGCGAGACTATTAAATATATTGATATTTGTATCGTTTATGGATTGATCACGTCTTCACGTGCAGAACTACATCGTAGGACAGTGATGGCTGATAGATTTGTTCCCTTGGCTCTGCAAAGCGATTGCCCGGATGTCCGCATAATTGTCATATTGCGTGCACGTGGCGTGGGAACGAGAATAGCGCGTGGACAGTACAGATCGTGTAAACATCGCGGACTCTACAATGACCACATCTGTATACTGCAATGCATCTGTGCCAAGGACACGAGAACAAGAAATCTTAAATGATCACCGGTGTCTTTTTTTTTTTTCGTTTGTAATTGCATATTTGCAAAATCCACTTTAGCGGCAGGCTGTCGCGCATGCTTGATACTCTGCCCTTCTCTTTGGTTGTCAACGGTTCTCTAAATCTACATTCATATCTAGTGTATTGTCCAGTGGGCGATATCACGCAGTATTATATGCCGTACTCGTTTCTACAAGGTCTTGCCATTCCAGCATTGAACCTGCTTTTTATGCTGTCACATATTTCTTGATTTCGTGCGAGTTGTACCAAAGTTTCAGAACTTGGAGTGCATTACAGGAGTTTTATTAGTTTTATTATTATACTTTTAACTAGGCACGAAACCTTAGTTTTATGCCTGGAAGTAATATTATGCAAAATACTACAAACCAAATAAACATTTTGGTAGTTTGAAATTACGCTCTATTTAATTAAAGTTTTCCAGTTTACAGCTAAATTACGATTGTAATTATAAGCAATATCTACAAACGCCCAATAGCGATACAATCTCCTGTTTTGCGTGACCCGATTGTGCTTCGCTATTTAAGGGCTACGGAAAGATGTCGCAGCGCGCGAATTTTCGAATCACAAAATCAAGAAAAGAATTTGAATAACTAAAAATAGTAATTTGGAGTTTATTATATATATATATATATATATATATATATATATATATATATATATATATATACAATAAAACCATCATATACGGCAATTTTTCCGAATAAAACAATTTTTTTTTGTTCTTTTTCGGATAGTAACGCGTAGAAACTCCAAGATCAGTACACATGCAAAAAATTAAGTTATCAATATTTACATATATAATTGTTTTATGTAGAACTCCCGTAATAACACAGAACAAAACCATTGTTTTAATCATAACGTAATTTCATCTTCTTAACCACCAATGTCTAAAAAAGAGGGTTTAAATTTTTTCTTTATTCAAAATATATACATTTCATGATGTTATTTTATTAATTTTAAGCCAATTATTTTGTCACATTTACTGTTTTTTTGTGATTTATACCTATCCGTACCTTTTGGCAATAAGTGAGCGAATTTTCAATCGAAAACGATATACTTTGTACGGTAGTTACTAGTATTAAAATATCTTGTCAGTACATCCAACCCCATCAAAATATATTACGTAGTTCACGCTGGTTTTAATTTTATGTTCGTGTATTCCGCGCACTTGCGAGGTCTTTCCGCAGCACGCAAGTGGGCAAACATCATTGCATTAGGGCTCTTCCGTGTCGAGTGTGCTGGTAGTCGTAGCAGGCCTCGTAGCGAAGCGTGCATTGCAAGCAGGTTGCAGAATGACGTCAGCTGTAGTGACGTCGACCTCGGAAGGACTGTCGGCGGCTGGCGTGTCTCAGACGGCGGCCACCGAGGACCCTCTGCCCATCTCACAACAGCTGAGCTGCGTTCTCGTCCAAGTTAAGGGTTGTTATACTCACTTTGGCAATCGAACCACATTCCTTACGGTGGGGCCGCGGTGGTCGAGCAGTTACCTCACTCCTCCCACCAAGCCGATCCGGGTTCAATCCCCGGCCGCATGTAGGAATCGTGCCGGACGATGCCCGTTGGTCGGCGGGTCTTCTCGGGGATCTCCCGTTCCCCCCGCTCTTGCATTCCGGCACTGTTATTTATTCACCTAGCTTCACCTTCATTAGCTCTGAAGACCCTAATGTTAAAGGCCGCCCAAACCTCCCCACTCCGCTCTAAAGGTTTGCGTGTAAAATGTTTTTGTATCAGATTGTGATATAAACATGCCCGGGCCAAAATGTTAACCATTAACTTAATTTTATTACTATTATTCACGCCTTCCAATGCGGTTTGATAGAGTAAACAGTATAAAATTAATTGTGATTGGCAGTGAACGTTCGCTAGGCTGTTCACGGTAAAGTGAGCACTTTTGAGATGCTAGTTAAATTTTACTTTCAGCCATTTCTTATTCTTTAACCACAATTTTAAATAAATATTGCCATGTAAGTAACAAAAACAGTGTATATATTCCAATGCACTCGGAAGTTAACGTGTAAGGTTACAATACTATATATTTATTGACTGTTATTCCAAATGAGAGGGCATTTAAAAGCGCTCACTTTAACGCGAATACCCTATAAACAAGCTTATATTGATGAAGGAAAAAGTAACTACTTTAAGAGCGAAATAAATATAGCTCTGATCAAAACGAATTTTCGGTTCGGTTGTTACATTTCATTAAAATAATTGAATAATACAACGTTGTGCTAGTTCCAGTTTACTGTTGAATATAAAAAAAAACATGCGGAAATGGCTTATTAAATTTCACTCGAGTGTGGGGATAACAATGTTCATATTTTGTGTATTTTAACACTATATAACTCGAACTTGACAGAGGTGTGTGTGTGTGTGTGTGTGTGTGTGTGTGTGTGTATCAACGCATCCATTTTATTCGCCATTTTATTCGTATTACATATAAATGAAATATTACATTTCATAGATAAAATATTATTAAGAGTTCAGTTTAACCAAAAATAAGGTAACTTTATATTTGCAAAAGTATAAATCGCGTGTGATGCATGACATTTAGTAAACCATCAACCACCTCATGCATGTGGTAATTTTCGAAAGTTTTGTTTTGCAAAGCGGGAAGCTACCGCGGCTAGAGTATAGCTGAGGAGAGGGAATGACGGCGGGAGTTCAGCGGTTCGCGGGTGGAAGGTCAAGCCGCGCGATTGGCTAGACTGTCGGAAGCGGCGTCGCGCTCCTAATTAATTTAGCGCTAACGAGCGAGCTAGCGCAGCGGCTGCGGGACGACGCCACCTGCCCTTGTTTTATTGGGCTGCGTGTAATACAGGTACCTCCATGCGCCGCGCCAGCCAATGACCCACATCGTGTGCTCGAGCTGGGATGTCTGCTCTCTTCGCACCTCCGCGCCGGTTTGTCTCCCGTCGACGTCGCCTGCGCACACTGTTGATCTGTGGAGGTATAGGCTGTTCACGATCAAGTGAGAACTTTTGAAATCGACCTTAGAAAAAGAAAAAAGTCGCTATTTACACCTGCGCTGAGTGACACTCGCCCAGTAAAGTTGGTAACGAAGGATGGAAAGTAATTCCATATCTTAACGTCAAATAAAAAGTTTTGGGCAGCCATTGGCGACACCTTAAATTATTTCTTTCTCTTGCTGTTATTTTAATGCATAGAAGGTTGAAAATGGACAGGTTTATAAAATATTTACTTTTCTAATAATTTTACAGTTTCACTTGACCTAGATATGCGTAAAGTGTCGAGGCCCGGGGCAATTTTAATTTTGCACAATGTGGAATAGTACTCAACATGCATATAAATAGATCTTAAGAAAGGGCTTTCAAAAGTGCTCATTTTACTGTGAACAGCATAGGCATAACGTCTCTTCGTCAGCGAAGTCATCACAGATGTAGCAATTTGCTCAGAGAAGTAGGGGTGATAAAGGTGTCGGCCCTGGCCTGTAACCATCCCAACATTCACCTAGAGTTATTTCGAGAAAATGAATAACTGAAACCAGGATGATCAGACCGGGAAACGAACCCATGACCTCGGGAATGCGAGTTCGAAAGATTTCTACTGCACCACCTTGCTCCACACTATTTGTCGAGCCAAGCTGTAGCGTGTATAGCACACCCTGGCACTGCAGTTCCACGAGAATATTAACGAGAACAAATAAGTAAAGACTGTCCACGTTAGAGTGAGCACTTTTTGAATGAACCTTCGAAAAAAATCACTGTTCCTGAACGCACATGTTTTAATAGGCGCACTGAGTGACATTTGCACAGTAAAGTTGGTAACGATGGACGGAAAAGAGTTCTATATCTTAATGTCGAATAAAAAGTGTTAGGTAACCATTTGCGAAAACTAAATTTATTTTGCTTTCTTTTTTTTTAAACGCATCGAAGTGTTGAAACGACACATTTGTACAATTTTTACCTTCCAAAAATTTCGCAGGTTTTACTTGACCGACGCTTGAATAAAGTGATGAGGCCGATGACAACGTTAATTTTACATAAGGCGGAAGAATATATGACGTGCAAACAAGTAGATCTTAAGCAGGGCTTCCAAAAGTGTTCAGTTTACTGTAAACAGCCTATAAATAGCTGTTTATACGAAAGAAACGCTTCAATGCAGTATGCTCACATTATGTCATTAATTTTATTCATTTACAGTTATTAACTTATTTATTTTTTATATTACGTGCATACTTAAGTCTACATACTAAACTACCTAATATGACATCATTTTAAAATACTGGATGAGGTTACGCAACCATCTCGTAAAATAAAACTGTCATTTGGATCACAGCCTGAGGATAATTGGTCCTCACAACTACGCGCTGCTAGTCGGAGAAAGGAAGGATTGCTCTTAAACTTGTCCTTATTTCTAGGCTACCATCTCTGAAATAACCCATGTTCGTATCTCCTAGCTTCCTCTGTGGGTATCGAACCCAAGCTGTCTTCATCCTTAAATGTGTGCTAATTACTCTACATGGTCAGCATTTATGTTCGTGAGCTCACGCAATATCATTTAATTATTTGTGTAAGATCTTTCTAATGCTCTCGCGTGGTCTTAATGACTACCTGTTGAGAGTGCGGCTCACGCAATAACTTACTGTTAACTCTAAACCAGTTTTAACTTGACGGAATGTTATGTTGATGCCCCACATGGGAGTCGGACCAACAGCGTACGGGACAGTAATTTCGTATTGGCCCAGAGTGAAAATTAATTAATAGTATTTAAACAGTAATTTGTAAACGCAGGTCTGGTGAACAAAAGAGCAACTAGAGGTTGGTTGCAGTATGTAGAACTGGGTACACTGTGGATGAAACCAGTATTTCATGTTCAATACCTTGTTGACGAGTCTATGCTTGTGAAGTCTGCTGGGCGTCATTGAGGTACATTTGGCTCTTTTCCGGTTTTCAAGAAACTATCCCTCAGAACTGTAGTGGTCCAGCCACTCTCTCGTGATTTCCAGTTTGTCCGATTGCAGAGGGGTGAAAGTTGATGGAAGTGATCACCTTTTACACACACTATGACACAACTTCAACACTTTTATTCGAAGCTCGATATGTATGACAACATCGGCTAAAGTTTTAAAATATTATTTGCGTTATTATACTCGTTAATTTTTTTGAGCGTGTATTATAGTGTCAGTTATATATATATTTTTTGCAATTTCAGAAATTAGAATTGAAATACTGCAGAACCGCATAACATTTTTTTTCGAGGTAATATACTTCAGACATTCCGATGTCTTGGATGGCAATTTTGAGCTGTAGACGAACGTGTTGGTTTTATTGAATGTTGAGGTATGTATGAAGAAATTTATAAATGAAAATATTTTAAAGCCTCTTTCCTTTGGTATAGAGAAGTAATTATCCAACATTGCGATGCTTTTTTTTTTTAGACAATTATCTCATGTCACAACGAAGAAGTTTATGGTGCTGTTAAAAACGTAGAAATAATTTCCGACTCTGGAAATGTCCGCTAAGAAGGTTTTGGAATCGCTGAGGGGGGTGGGGAGGTGGGAACTAGGCTCTCACACTCGCCCGCCCTCAGCGAGTGCCTTTTTTTTTTTTTGCGACCTTTATTTTTCCTGACGTGCAGGAAGCAGGGCGGAAGGCGAATGATGTTGATTACGTGGGGGGCAGCGGAGTGTGGGAGCGCCCCTGCCGCCGCCGCCGCGTTTAGCAAGTCACTTCCTGGTTCCTCTCGTCGTGTCACAGGCCGGCGTCGACGCGACTTATGGCGGCGGGAGCTGGGGCTACTCACGTCCCTCTCACTGCGTAGCGTGTGGGAACCACGTCTCGTCCCTACAAGGTCATTGCCATCACTTGAGGAGACCCTCCCCCATCCCCCTGCCATATTGGATTTTCACTAATTTCGCTATAATTTACACTTAAGGGGAATGGCGCACTCAAACCGCGTGTGTGTGTGTGTATATATATATATATATATATATATATATATATATATATATATATATATATATATATATATATATAGTTTCACAGAGGATTTTAAAAAAAAATGTCTCGACAAGACATAAATATCAATTTTGAGCACCTTCTTAAATTGTTATAAATCCACTGTGTTCGTTATTCTTGGAGCACTGATTTAAGATGAGAAAACAAAAATTCTTTATTTTCTTCCATCAGCGCTCCGAGAACAATGGCGGTAGTAAATAGCCTATCTAACAACTTAAAAAGGCGTTGAAAATTATTATTTGCGCCTTGTCGAGCCAAAAATTTCGGTAAACCTTTTGGAAAACGACTTATCGAAAATCGGGTAAATATACTGCTTTCATGCACCTTTCCCCTTAAGAATGTTTAACGAAAATTTTCGCACGGACAGGCCATAAATAAGTTTCTAAAGCTCTATCAAGCGGTTGCAACTCCACCGTGTTTATTAATATTTGACTAGTGACTGCCACCAAGAAAAAAGTAAGTTTTTCTTGCGGTGGTTAGAGAAATGATCCTGGCCACAATAGTTCACCAATACATGTTATATAACATGTCCAAACCAATGCCCTAATGCCTCGTCAATGCCCATAATAAAATATCAAATCTGTACTGCACGACACGGTGAAAATTTAGTAAATCCTAGAATGTGGGGCCTTATTACCCTTAAGGAGAACCTTCTCCAACCGTTTTGTATTGTTTTTTTTACATGCTTATAATTGGAAAAAAGATAATTCCGAAAGTACTACTATACGCATTTAGCTATTGACCTTAACAGTGCAGTACAGACTAGATAAGGTAACTACGAGATCATAATTACGTCAAAATATTAATTCTGCCAAAATGTTGCAAAACCAATATCGTGACAGAAATAGGAGTTCATTTCTCTGTATTGCAGTGTCAGGCCAATATCTAGTTCCGTATTTTGAAATTTTCTAAAAATGTGTACAAGCAAGAGAAACCAAGGCTCCATGGGGGGGGGGGGGAGAGTCTTCCTAAGGTCGCTCTCTGCCTATACCAAGCGGGAATGAATGCCGAGGAAATCCTTCTCATTGAATAAATTTTTAAAGACAATCGTTTTAAACAAAAAGTTTGCAAGGAAATTTTCTCAGATACTAGAGTCTCGTTAACACTGTTTCCTTGCATAAAAAAGTTTAATGTGCGTATAGAGTCAAACAAATCTTCAGTTGCACCAACCATATCTTAGTTTGGGCCGACCAAGTAAAAACATCAAAATAGTTTGGTGTAAGCAACGAAATATTTCATTGCCCCTACAGAAACAATCTGGTTGCACCAAAAAGAAACTTGGTTTGACTCAACAAAACATTTTTATTAGTGCATAGTGCATTTAATTTCAGGTAAAAATTATCATTTGCTTACTACTTCAATGGAAAACGTTGATACAATTATAATATATTCACGGTAAACTGATCACTTTTGAAAAGTCCTCTCTTTTGGAATCATAGTCAATTACCTAATATATTATATTTTAGCCCTAGACGTTAACTTGCAAGTGCGGTGGAATATACACACTGTGTTAAATACTTACATGTCAATATGTATTTTTAGAAAAAGGTGTTTAAAGGATAAAAAATGGCTGAAAGGAAAAAAAGTAACTAGGGCCTCAAAAGTGCTCACTTTACCATGAACAGTTTATAACTAATTACGCGAACGTAGATTTTAGTTTATATGAGACCAGCTTACTATTCTGTTCACGATTTTTTTCACTCTTTTTAAATCAAACCTTTGAAAAAATTCCCTATGTACGACGTCTTGTACTTGTTTACAGACTTTGTAATGTAGCGCGCGCATATTATACTTGTGTTAACATAGAAGTACCTTATTTTTGAATAAATTGAACGTTTCCTTATATTACGTCTATAAATTATAATATTTCATTTACAATTTATATGAATGAAAACAAGGAGAGAATGCGTGTGTTGATAATGCGTAGTAAGAAATAGTTCTTATACGAAATAGTATTATACTAAGTTCGCACGAATGCGGTGCGTTGTCCCGCCGTTGTAATGTGCTAGACTTGGTGAAGCTTTGTTTGCATGGGGCGGAAGAATATCCTGGAAGTAGAAATTTAGCAGGGCTTTAGAAAAGTTGGAAGTAACCGTGAATGGACGATAGCTCTCGTTGAAATACACGTTATACTTATATTCGTGGTACCAGTGGCCAATGTGCGCCGTTGAGACATCTTTAAAACAAACATTATGCCTGTTTAATGAATTTGGTCGCTTTTATTTATGCCATGAAGGGCTTGTCCATCTGAACATTATTTCAAGGGGCATCTGGCCTTCCTTGACACTAACTTATCATATGTATAGTGTTGGTGAGGTACTGTTCCAGATCAGCAAAGAATCACTTTTAAGTGATTCGCTGCGTGAGATACATAACACCGAATGCCATTCTGCATAATCATAGACAAAAGTAAAGGTTACAGTATGGCGTATTATTAGTTTCGTAATGTAGAAAGTGAGAAAATGTTGAAATTAAAAATAATTTAAGTGCAGGGAAAATATTAGAGAGCTGCGCACAGGTGACGCAGAATTTTGGTGCGCTGTCTTGTTATAGTTCTTGTCCGTCATCTCTGTCGCATTATGAACTGTGAAACGTGCCATGAATTTTGAACATTGTTGATGCTAACTTGGGTTTTCAAGTCCGTGTAATAATTTATGGACGCTACACAGCACTGATATTTTCTTGAGAGCGCATTGAGTGAGTGATATGTTGCTCTTTGTCTAACTTGACGGTGATTATGTAATTAGCAGACACTGAATCTTGCGGCTTTACTAAAGCCATTTGCCACGCTGTATCAGCGAGTGTAGGCGTCTCCAGGTGGCTTCAGCTCATTCATGGGCTTGGCGAGTATAAATCATGTCTTTGCCCTTCTTTTATAAGTAGACGGCAATGCCTGGGGAGATCAATGCGGGCTGTAGCAAGTCATTTACGAGCGGTTTAGAAGATAAATGGTTTCACACAGCAGGAGGGATAAAATGTGCTGATTGCGAGTGCAGGTTAGGTAAAATGAAATTGTGCGTGGAGTTGTGCAGGTGATGAAAGAGAGGGGACGTGAGAGATGTTTAATTCAAACAGACGGAGTGGTGGCCTGTATGTGAGGGGCAGCCCATGTGCTGAGATTTGTGGGATGTCATTTTTAAGATCGAGGAAGTAATGAACCCATCGAGGACTGTAGCGTCACACGAGTAGCGTTCACTGACCTAGTTCATGTGTGGTTTGGAGGAGGGGGTGGTGGCTGGTAGCCTGGAAGGTGTTCGTGAAAGTTGTGTCTGTTTTCATCGACCGGTGTATTCTGCGCTGTGCCCGCCATCAAGCACTACTGCAGACTTGTTTGCTTACGTCCTCCCTTCACTCGGCAGCCGCCCGGGCGACACATTCCCCGCCTCCACAACGAGGTGCATACACACGCTCACATGCACACCCACGGGCGGAAGCGACCAGCCAGGCTTGAAGCCCCCATGACGTAATGCTGCTTATCGATTGAGTCACCAACTCTGCCCACAGTCCCCCCCCCCCACACACACACACACACCACCCTTCTTGGCCCTTAACACCCCTCCTGTTCCATCGCCAACCCAGCAGCAATTTCCTTTCTACCACCCACCTTAGATAAAACAACACGATCCAACGCCGCAAAGGTCACCACCTCCAGGCATTAAATTTCCAACTGAAAGGTAAAAATAAAAGTTAAATCGTGACACTTTAGTTACCAAGCAAACTGATACACTGCCGAAATGAACGTTGCTGTCGAAATTTGTACCAGTTTCGCAGCAAAGTTCCTCTTGCTAAGGACATCAATACAGACTATCCACGAGGAAAGCGGGCTCTCATTTAATTATTATTAACATTTTTTTGTTGTACCGTAACTTTATATTATTAATTAATGTTTAATGTATTTTTATCTCTCCCCGTTTTCCTACTGAGAATTCTAACGATGCTGAATACGTTAACACTTATTTTCTTTGAAATATACGAAAGCAAATATTTGGGGTTAAACTTACTCTGTCTGAAAGAGAAACTAAAGATATCGTCTCCCCAGATGATATGAACCTCATCTTTACGTAGGGTGACTGGAATTTAATGAATTTTATGTGCATGCGGATATTCACAGGCTGAGAAAAATATTTCAGCAGTAACAGAACGACGTTTGTATTAAATTGCAGATGTTTCACGATTACTAAGTTTCTAAACAAAAATATTTCTGGTTTTTTTTTTTTTTACAAATGCTTATATTAAAAATAACATTTTTTAAATTATTCAAAACACATTGAGCGTTTTTAGAGTGTTTAATTTTACAAGAACCATTCCTACGTATATTCTGCTAAATTCATACCTACAAGATGGAGGGTAAAGTTGTTGGGTACAAGTGATCAGTAAACTGAGTACTTTTGAAAGCCTTACTTGAGACCTCTGTACTTGTGTGCACATTGTGTACTTTTCAACCACATGTAAAATTAACATTACACGTGTCGGTCAAGTGAAACTATGAAATTAATAGAAAAGTGAATACTTCACAAATTAGGCAATTCTTTGACTTACAGAAAAAAATCAGAAAGAAAAATAAATTATTTCAGTGTCTACAAATGTTTACCTAACACTTCTAATCCGATGTTAAGGTGTGTAACTACTTTAATTCCATCGTTGCCGATTTTATTGGACGTTAAAATATTGCTGGTAGGGGGAGCTACATTTTTCAGAGGTTTCTTTCAAAAGTTTTGAAATTAAAGGTGAACAGTTAATTACTACTGAATTTTCTTAATGGTAGGCTCAGTCCGCTCGGAATTGTAAACACTGCAGCGTTTCGTCGATGGGGCGGAGTGTACTCGAGCGCGGAGACATGCAGGAACAAAAAGTGGCATTCTCGTGATGCGGCGAAGGGGGAGATTAATCAGCGTGGTTAAGGAGAAGTACCAGCCGGCTGGTACGACACCACAGTTCACAGCAGAGTGGCTGCGCTGGGGGCTGTTGGCAGCTTTCTTGCGGTCCATTAACACAGGCGTTCTTTATCCCCGTGCTAGTCTCCCCCCCCCTACCTCCTCTACCCCGTTCTGTACACACCCACCTCCGAAGACACGACACAAGGCGACCAGTTATGTCGCGAAGGGGCGAAGAGGCAGCAAAAACGCGGCGATAGGGATGTATACCCCTGCATGAAGCGGTGCCAACAGACATGCTGGGGGATGCCTGCGTACCCCTCTCACCATCACGCCCTTTTTATTTTTTTCGTCGTAGACCACCCACGCTACTGCAGTCGCTTCCCCCCGTCCCCACCCCCTAAACGAAAATCCCGCATCGGGTCATTGTGGTCAGAATCGATACCAAACCTATCCCGAAACCATTTTTTTTTTCTATTGCACTTGCGTTTGGGGCTACAAAGCGTGAGGTTATGGTACAGTAAGCGTTTTCGAAATCAACCTTTGAAAAACAAAGTCACTGTCCGTTGCTGCGTGTGTTTCAACAGGCGCAAATACTCGCATGATGTCTGCAAATTTGGCAACGAGGTAGGAAAAATAGTTCTAGTTCCATGTCTTTATGTCGTATTAAAAATTTGGGAATACAAATTTGCGGGCAGTAGGACTACATTTATTTGAGTTGATTTTCTTTTCGTTTTATGAGCTTAAGTGTAAGAATTAACATATTAGTGACATATTTACATTGCTAACAATTTTACAGTTACGCTTGACTAACGCATGAATAAAGTGATGTAGTCCGCGACAATGTCAATTTTACGAATGGCTGAAAGAACCAAACGGGGGATAAATGGAAATTCTAAGGAGGGCTTTCAAAAATGCTCACTTTATCATGAACACTATATACCATGTATATTTTCTAACGGTCTTCCGTTTCCTTACGCCGTAGAATTCCTTCATTCCATCGCTTCGCATCTGCGTCACATTATTTCATCAGACGGAAGATTCACAGGAATTCTTAGGCGTCCCTCATTAAAATGACACTCACTTCGATCACTTCCATAGACGCCGTAATCACATACACGTACCGCGGGCGACGGCTACTCTGGAGGAATGTAATTTTCAGAGCTATCGGGATACATGCGATAGCGGCTAAGTCCTAAAGGCGGGCAGCCACTGCCGATGGAACCTCTCACTCAGCCATATTCTACTCTCGTCGAATGAAACACCAGAGTACCGTTACGTAGGAGATCCTCTCAGGGTCACAGAAGGTTTCCTAATATACTGTGGTGAAATGAGGCCTTTCAAAACACTGGCGCCACCTATGTGTTATGCCAAGTGAAGGACCCACCCACACAATTTCAAGATACAGTGGCCGCCTTTTGCTGGACCCGTTAATTTCGTTCTGATAGCGAAAGCCAGAATAACCTTTTTATAGATTATTCACGGTCAAGTGAGCACCATTTAAGGCCTTTCCAATAGACATTAAGCACTAGTAAATATATTTTATGGCACCATCAGACGTTAAATTTTGAGAGTGGTGGAATGTATACACTAAGTTTATTGGCCACATTATAACGTTTATAATGTTAATATTAAAAAATGCCGGAAAGATAGAAACTAGCTAAAAGGAAAAATTTAACAGGGTCTTAAAAACTGCTCACTTTACCGTGAATACGTGATGTTTACCTTGTCACCTGGAAACTATATCAGTGTTATGTTTTACTATGCAAAGTGGTTAAGCGTAAGAGAAGGTGATAATACCTTAACTTCGCCACAAATAAAGACGTATTATTATTATTATTATTATTATTATTATTATTATATGTTTGTGAACGTCATCGCGTCTCCAGAGCACTGCTCAGTAGATTTTTAAGACACGCGATGCCAAGCGAGGTGCAGTGGTAAAGCACTGAAGACACAGACGAAAAGACACGGGTTCGATTCCCGGCTTGGCAATCCTGATTCCGAATTTCCATGGTTTTCTGAGATCACTCTAGGCGAATGCGGTTGATGGAGGGGGGGATGGTCCCTTACTGCTGGCAATGGCAGATACCTTCCTCTTCTCGTGCTCACTGATCAACTTGCACCGGCTAATCACCTCGCTGTCGACGAGATGTTGTTGTACCGTAACTTTATATTATTAATTAGTGTTTAATCTCTCCCTGTTTTCCTACTGAGAATTCTAACGATGCTGAGTAAAGTTAACACGTGTTTTCTTTTAAATATACGAAAGAAAATATTTGGGGTTAAACTTAGTCTGTCTGAGAGAGAAACTAAAGATATCGTCTCCCCAGATGATATGAACTTCATCTTTACGTAGGGTGACTGGAATTTAATGAATTTTATGTATATGCGAATATTCACAGGCTGAGAAAAATATTTCAGCAGTAACAGAACGACGTTTGTATTAAATTGCAGATGTTTCACGATTACTTAGTTTCTAAACAAAAATATTTCTGTTTTTTTTTTTTTTTACAAATGCTTATATTAAAAATAACATTTTTTTTATGATTGAGCGTTTTTACAGTGTTTATTTTACAAGAACCGTTCCTACGTATACTCTGCTAAATTCATACCTACGACAAGATGGAGGGTAAAGTCAAGGCGCACGTGCGTATGTACTTACATATCTTTAAAACACGCGAGATGACACGAAGTGAATTGTATAATTTCTGTTTTGATCAGAATTTTATCTGCGTGAAAACTTCGATAAACATAATCCACGTCTATAGTGACGAATAACTAAACATATTCGATTTCATGGGACTTTTTATTCCCAGACTTTTATGTTCGTGATCGAATGAAGAATGGTACGAAACAGGCCGAAAGTTACGTATAAATTTGTGGCTTCTACGGGAATCGAACGCCTTAGTGACGCCGGCCATGGAGACGCCGAAATACCACGTACATCCTTTCTGCCTTAAAGACTGTAGTGCGCTCTATACGTTTGGTCATAGCAATCACGCTGTCTTGAGCAGTCAGATAGCTAAATAAGCGAACTCCTTTTGAGTAATAAAAATCATATGCTGAGAGAAGCAGCTCCGATAGTTTCATACATTTGGGTTGCTACGTATGAGATGTTACTGGGGAACACGATGGTGGGGATGTGAAGATGCAGCAGGTTTTGTACGTAGACACAATCACCTCTCTGCCAGTCTGGTGCGGTCGGGAATTGGTCTTTTACAATTGTGTCAGAGGGAAAGAGAAGCTGGGGTACTTGTGAATCAGCCACAGAGGCAACCCTTGGTTCTGACTTACCGTAGTCTTGGTTGAAAGCGTAGAATTATTATTCATTCGAGCATTGCATAAGCACTCAAAACGCCTTCTTGAGGTAGCTCGCGTGTCGCTCTCATTTTAGGTCTTCCTATTTTACACCAAGTACTTCTGGAAACATGCTACTACGAGTCTGAAGATTTGTGTCTTACAATGACTAGTTGAAACATGTTGTGTTTACTGATAGCAATTCAAAACAAGTTTTACCCAGTGCGAATACAGATTTTCAGATATAATACTTAATACGTTATTGATGCACTGGCTGTGCAGGAGTTAGTAACGTTAATAGATAGCCGCCTGGAATTCAGTCTTGCACTGGATAAACTGTACAGAAAGTTAGAATTATATGGTCGAATGCACAAAAGTCTTTCACAAAGGCGACAGTTGTATGGAAACTGCCCCATGAAAAACTCTTAAATCTCTCTTTATATATTTGCTTCAAGAAGAAATTATTTGAACTGCATTTGAATCGTACCTGTAGGCGAGCTGAGCTGGCTGCGTGTTGCTGTGTGGACGTGCGGAAGTATACATATCCGGTTCAAGCTTTCCTTTGTCGATGTTTCCAGTACCTGCATATGGCACTATTTGGCATAATGCCATTTGGTTAACCCATCCGGAACTCTATTTTGCACATTCAATTGAATCAAATTAGGACGATGGTGCTGTATAGTAGACTAAAAAAAAAATGTTGAATAATTTTCCAAGAATGTGAGTTAAACTGAGACTAATTTGTAATTAGTACAACATTTAAATAAAATATATGCATTGATGAAATTCTGATACGAAACTCATTACTTGCCCGTTATCATGTAGGAAAATATATGAACACAATGAAAAGGATTTTGACTATTAAAAGCGTCGACAGTCAACTGCAGGGTTTTGTAGGCCGGTGTTGTTCCTCTAAAACGTTGCACTCAATAACGAAGCGAATAGTCAGATTTCCCTGCGGCTTGTAGAAATGAACCAAGATTGTGGAACATCCAGATAGTAAGCGGCGTCCAGATCTCCGAAGGGTTACATATTCTGGTAAGCAGCTCTCGGGACAAACAGGTTCACTAGGAATGAGGAAGACTCGGCGCGGTGCTCCAAGTAATGGTTTGCCGTTATTTGCACTGGCCGCGCGCTGGGCAGCAAGTAGTGCGGGTAAAGAGACAGACCAGTAGTCGGCGATCTTGGACGCAATTATTGGTTGCGTACGAGAGAAGTAGTGATTGTTACAGGAAACTTTCGCGTCCTCAGCCTTCGCAGGCGGCAAGCCTCACGCTGTCGGCTAGGGAACTCGAGCCACGCATCTCTCCCCCCCCCCCTTATCCCCCCTGTATTCTCGTGCTTCCAATCGAAAAAAACATGGTATAAACCTGAATTTCCCACGATGTAATAATTGTAAGGACGTTTATCTCTCAAGTTCACGAGCCCAGACGTAAAGCTGTCTTCATGGTTTATTGCCAGACGTAATAATACTGGCTGCGGTATGATACTCTCCTGCGATTATTTCCCAACTCCCACTCTTGAGGATTTAGTCCCATTCTCATGAAACCGAGTACGGGGTTTACGAAAGTCTTAGTTTTTACAGGGTTCGTGTTTTGACCAGTAGAAAACAATATACTCAACGTATTAATTAAACGTGTGTTGCTGACTGCGCAAGTAATTTTTAAGTACAGTTTAACGGGAATACTGGCTTAACCTGTATTACGGAAATTTATTATTTTTTCCACGCTGTTAATTATTTTTTATTAGAATTATTGCCACCCCCTCTGATTGGGGATAGAGGGGCAGCACACAAACTAAATTCCCATAACTTAAGTTAGGAAATTACGTACACATTCGGTGACTTACTCGTGTTTAGAATCCGGAAGCCTTTAATCTGAAGATGTCACCAGAGCGACCTTAGCCACAGCCGTCGCCAGTCAGCAACTACTGTGCGTCTCACTTGGGTTTCGCTTCCAGCACAACACAATTTTCTTGACGTGAATGCTATCTGTATAACGAGACATCGACACGTGGGTTACCAGGACACAGACGGCGATATGTTTGCCGGGTGATCCATTCCGAAACTATAACTTCATGACTAAAAACACGTTTGACATAAACGTGGTGTGTCACCGGGTATATGACTGCGATACGAGCATCACTTTGAGTTGGCTCCGCACATGCGAGGGTGGGGGCCCGCGGCGACTGATTCCAATCCTTGGCGTGGGCAAACATTTCCGGGAAGCATATCTCTTGGATCCATTGCGCTAGCGTGCTGATTTTCGTACCAAACGGAAGATCTCGTATATAGCTGTCGATATAGTACATAACAATCACATACATATTTGTTACTTTCATTTTATTTCCATACCCCAAAAAAATTGTTACCTGATAATTCAAAAGTATTCACATAGAACCCGCGAGCATGTCCCCGAGAGGCCCACGTCCTTATTATTTAACTGAATATACATGTCAACTGATTTATGATTTATTTCAATGTTCAGTGAAATAGGAACAATTTGTTACTGCATTATTGTTATTGTTCATTAATGTCGGTGGTCTGTAGAAAGATGACGTCTGTAATTGGGGTCGTTCTGACGTGATCTTCAGATACAGGCTCCCTCGTTAGGAAAGCTTACCACCGGAATTAAAATACGCCGCAATAATATTTTGCAGCCATTTTCCAGCGAAGGGTACACACATACCAGAAACGGAATTTAGAGCTGTCCAGCAAATTTCTTGCTGTTGAATTGCCTTGAAAAAAGGCAGAAAGAGTGGGGCTATTTTCTACAATTTAATTAATTTTTGACGTATCGAAATATTGCAAAGGCATGCGCACACAGCAACTTTCGGGCTATAGTTGGTGGCTACGGTGGTGTAGTGGTAAGACGACGTATCTTCCACAGCGAACGGAGCTTCATACTCCATGGAGCCGTCCTGGATTTTCGCATGTGAGAAACGTGGCGGACGTCGTAGTCGTCGTCGAGCAATGAGTTTTACCGGGGAACTCCCATTTCCTCCACCGTAGCATTCCATCGTTGCTCAATTTTAACGCATTTTGCCCTCATCGGGTTTTAAGATAGCTGTTATTAAGCACTGCTCAATTCTCTTTTGACTATTTGAACACTCGAAAGTAGCAAGTTTTCATGGTTGGAAAACTTCGTGCTCCTAGCTTTTCATCGTGCTCTGCTATTCCTAGCTCACGTTTTCGAATATCAACATTTATTATTTATTAGGTTTTCTAGATATTTTGTATAACTTTGTATCTAAAATTTAAAAAAATTTAAAATAAATTATATATATATATATATAATATTTCAATGTTGGAATAAATGACATTAATTTAAATGTATAATGTTTGTTTTGTAATAAATATATATTTATTTAAACATTGTGGGGCAAGTAAAATTAATTATTACGCTGTTATATAGAAATGAAATATTAAAACACAGTGTCAAAGAAGTTTTTAAACATGTTTGGGTCGACATGATTTCCTGAAATTTGCTGTGAGAATTACTTTCGATTTTTCATAGTCAAATTGTATTTCAGTTGGATACATACGTGTAAAATATTTTTATAGTACTGTATTTCGTTTCTGACTTCATTATCTCCCATAACACTTGTTCCATATAAAATAATTTCCTGCTCCCACAGCCATACCAAATATTCTCCCACCGTGTTATCATTGTAACGATGTTCCAATGCCGGTAGTTTTTTTCCAGATGTTGCTTCGTTATACAGTGCTTGATCATCAGGTGGATCTATTGTATTAATCTTTAGTCATGACTACTTTCATCCAAGATAGAGCAGGCACCATAAGAAGCAAATTTGACAACCAAAATTGTGCATCTTAGAAGTGTGTGAAATTTTTTTCAGCCGCCTTGCTTTGCGAGGGGGGGAGAAGGCAGGAAAGCCGTGGGCTACTATGTGTTGTGTGGCGTAACGTTTAATGTTTATTTTGTGATAAGTAATGTATTTTTTTTTTAACTTCTACAAAAATTTCAACAAGAGGGAAGGCAACGTATTTTACCATTTTGCATTATTTTTTGTCATCTAATTCGGTGGTATGTAGGCGACAGTGCAGATTGGAAACTTCTAGACTCGCCGTCTCATGCTTTCGACGGCCGTGGTGTAGGCTGACGTCGGGAGCGGGGGGAGTGACGTCACGCGCGGGGCTATCCCAATCTGCCGATCGGCCGGGCGGGCGGTGGGGCCTGGCAAGGGAACGAACGGCCGTGCTTGTAATGGCTTGCCCGTCACGCGCCCGGCTCGCATCATCAACATTCAGGATGACAAGATAGCAGGAGACGAGAGAGTGAGCAGGGAGGTGGGTCCCGCCGCACGGATGGCGAATGCTGAGCAGGGCGGATGCTGGCCGCAACGGGACCAGCTCGTGGCGATGCTGCGGTGCATTCACGATAAATTCTGGCGTTTCGGATGGCCTGCCTGCTGGGGAAGAAAAAAATATCCCCTCCCTACTCCTCGTAGCCGATGAATGTAAATTACTTATTTTATTTTCCCATCGAGCATCACAGAAGATAGTTCAAATTAATAAGTAGAGGGAGCAGAGGATGAACTGCGTAAATAAATACATTTCCCATTGCAAATATTCCCCGTTTTGGTAGGTAGGCTTGGAAAATACTCACATGAGTTACCATTGCATTCCACATTTAAAATGAATGTGATATTAACTATGTTATTTTTGCAAGGTACTGTCAAATTGTTCGGGAAACTTGAATTCTTGCCAATACATATTTGCGTGCTGTCTTAGAGGACAGCGGTGGCATGTATATAGCAGCAGGTGTAGAACTGTGTCGAACTATCTGAACTGTGGACGTATCTCATTTGCAATTCTTTGTTGCTGTCACAGAGAACTTCAACAAAATGCTGCAATGACGTACGTTCATCATAATAGTTCAGATAGTCACTTAACTCCATTGCAAATAGCAGTCTAAAGTTACGTCGAATTGCACTCATAACAATGCACTAAATTTGATATTTTGGTTACTAACCCATAATCCTGCGTCATGGTAACAAACCCACTTTTTTTTGGGTATGGGCTTATGAAAGTTTTTTCCCCGCAACTCTTTGTGCTGGTTGTATGGCGCTTTACAGGGCCGCATATAGATAACCCCAACTGTTTTTTCCCTGACTTCTTTAGAGTTGACGAGGAAAAAATTCCAGTTCTTTACTTGTGATACCTCATTATTGGATGAATAGCAAGCTTTAGTGAAAACAAATTGGTATCTTAAATCGTGATAACGGTTTGTTTTTGTCATGATAGTAACCGCCACACAAAGTAAATGAAAGTAGTGGAATGGAAATTTGATCCTGAGTTGCCAGGACGTATTTTGCAACTACTTGGGCCAGAAGTGCAGGAGCACGGAGGATACAAAAAATCACTTGCTTTGCCCTCTCCATGCTCAAGGTACTGAGCAAATGTGCAACTTTTGCTTCGGCAACTCGCCTCTATGAAACACTTTGTTCACAGAATACACACACACACACACACCTATATATATATATATATTTTTTTTTTTTTTACGTGTTCCCAGAAAAGGTACCTTAGGGTGAAAACGTAAGATTTTCAGGAGGACCCAAAAAGAGGTTGAAAATTCGGGAAATATCGTTGTCGAGATATGAATGGAACGTGCCGAGAGTATAAACGCTACTACAAGGGTGCGACTTGTTTAATTGAAGTTCTCGTAGAATGGTCTACAGAAACAGCCCAAACCCGAAATTGAGTTGTCACCATACGGTACCTTTCCTGAGAACGCATTCACATTTGTAGCATCGAGATATGGTCGTTTATTTAGGTACATCGAAATCTTCGTTACAACAAACAAGTATGGTCTTAACCCATTCAGACCCAGTGTATACAGCTGTGTACATTGCGCACGTGCAGGTAATTTTTGGTCTAGTGTGCACTGTGGAGCTGTGGCCAATGTTCTTACCTGCGGATAAATGATTCGCAAACCGTCTTACTAGTCTAGGTCACAATTGGTTAATATTACTATAGCCGAACATGTGGCCTACGAACAAGTGCTGTGTCGACTTAAGTACAGCACGTTTCGAAAAAATTTTTTTGTTTGCAACTTCTGAAACCGTAAATTAGAGTTGGTTTGAATTGGTTAAACTGAGCTTTCAACAATGCAGCAGAACTTTAATGCTGGCTATTTGTTTATATGCAGGCAATTTTATTCGGCGTGATTGGTGTAAATGTGAACTGAATCAGGCTTTGTTTAGAAATCGTCCAACGGAATCCTTAAATGTTCTTAGTTAAGAGTATAAATAGCCGCGCCGTTTTTAATTCCGCCTGCTACTGCTCCTGGTCGTGTCCAGGCCCATTATGCCGCGACGTCTGGCGCGGAGGGTTCGGACTTTTTACCGAATAAATGGTAGGGTCTCTGCTTAGGCACATGCAACGCGACGAAAACACTGCACGCCAGTGTAGAGCCTTGCGCGTAGAGGCGAGAAGGCACTTGAGGCACGTGGCAGTCCCGCCCCTATTGCTGCCGCGCCTTTGAGACCGTGTTTGAGTTGTCAGATGAATGAATGATTGAAGAGATTTGGTCGGCTCTTAACATCGAGGTCTTGAAAGCCGAGAATTGGCAGATTTTAAGAACAATATGGTCACGTGATCCGATTATATATATATATATATATATATATATATTCGTATTTTTTGTATGTAGCGAACTTTCACGAAAACACATAATTACCAAAATCGCCATCATATTTGTTTTCATCTGGAGGACGCTTGTTAGTTTAACGTATACGATACATTAATAGCTTAATTTCAAATAAATAACTGTGCTTTACAACTTAATGACTGCTTCTGGTAATTATAACAGTTGTAAATTTGTTTATAGTTACTGTAATGCCTTACAAAATATAAATGTTGGGCTTATGATTTTCAAATAAGATAACATCCACGAGATTCAATAATTATATGTAATTAATAAGTTTAATTTTTGAAAGTTACTTATCCTTAGATTATATTTTCCGGCCAACACTTGATGTGATATTTATATTGCTGAATAAGTGGCTGTCGACAGCGTTCGAATTGAAACCAACAAAATGGCAAATTACTAAATTACGTAACATTAAATTCGAACCCGGCGCGAGCCTCAAACTCGACGAGAGCTCCAGGTAAGTGACCGTGCTAACACGATGAACGAACCTGAAGAAACTGACATCTAAAAATACGTACACATTTATTACATGCCTGCGATATGAACTAGAAAACTTGAGGTCCTTTGCTACCTCGACCTTGAAAATTTCCCTTAATAAATATATTTTGTCACTTGTCAACATCAATACAAATACAGCTTGAGTTGTTACTTGATTAGGGAATTAAAAAATCTTACATATATATTAAATCAAAAGCAGCCCGTAATCACTTCGCTCAGGTTTTACGGAGTAATTAAAATACATACCTATGGTTTGTAAGATTATTATTGGAAATAGTTTTATCGTTGTGTTAGAGATGGTAAGATGTATTTTTTCTATCAGTGACTACCCGCGATGACCCGTAACTACGACGTCACTACTTGCGACTACCTGCGAATATCTGCGACTACTCACGACTATCTGCGACAACTTGCGACTACCTGCGACAACTTGCGACTACCCACGACTACCCGTCACTACTTGAGACAACCCGTGACTACCTGCGAGTACATGAGACAACCCGCGACTACCTGCGACTACCCGTGACTACACGCAACTACTTGTGACTACCTGCGACAATCCGTGACTTCCTGCGTGCCTTCGAATACCTGTTACTACCTACGACTACTTGCGGCTACCTGCGACTACTCCCGACTACTCCCGACTATCTGTGACTACCCTTGACTACCTGCGACTACTTGCGAATTTTTAAATTATGATACACAATTGCTTCTGACGTTGTTTCAACTTATCTTTAATAGTGCTTAGAAAGCAGCTAAGTAGCTTATTTTTCTCCGACTTGGTTTACAAATTTTGAAATTTCTCATAGAATATATATTTAAAAAAATTAAACATAGCTTATGTCCATCTAGAAGAATGTAGCTTCCTAACAGTGAAAGGATTATAAGAATCAGCCCTGTAGTTTCTGAGATTAGCCGTTACATATAAACAAACTCACACCAACCCTTTACTGTATTAGTATAGATATCCGCGACGTAAGATGTGATTAAAAATCTGAACTACCTGCTGCTGTTCCATCGGAGTCAACGCATATGTCCCAGTTGAACCGATGCAAAAACGAAGGGCAGATTGAAAACAAGTAGACCGTGAACGAATGACAGTGCTGATGGCTGGGATTGAGGAGAGGAGAAACGAGCGTTTGAGAGTGAGAAAATGGGAAAGAAAAAAACACGTTTGTGTGGAGCTGGGAAGGGAGGAGAGAGTGGGTAAATTACACAATGCCTGTCCAGAAGCTGCCAGAGGCAACCATTAAATTGTCATTAACAATTTCTGATCCACTCACTGATATCCACGATTTTTTATGTTAGTATGTGATAATGCGCTTTTATATGACTGTCGTTTTTAACGTGAGTAAAGTCAAATTGATTTTTTATATTGATCCTAATTCTGGATATTAATTATATTCTACGAGACGCGGCTAATAGCCAAGGTGGATTATTTAAATATTTACGGATATAATATTTGTAAGCTGTCATGAAATGTATTCTATGGGAAAACTTTGCTCAGTTATGGAGGTCGTGGTGGTGCAGTTGTCAGACTACTCGCCTGCCTTCAAGGCGAACCGGGTTCGATTCCCGGACCTTGCCGTTGGCCAGCGGGTTTTCTCGGAGTACTCCCGTTTCCCCCGCCCTTGCATTCCGTTACAGCTCCAGCTCCATCCCATTTCAGACTAACTGGTGATGAATACCTTGCTGCAAAGCGCCGACTGGAGCCTCTCATCGCAACTCGAAACTGCTCAGTTATGTCGCGAAATGACTCTCGTGTTACTCAGCTAATGTTGTAAAATAGCAAACCGAACTTTATATATGCAAAGTCATAGTTTTAAAAAAACAAGAACTGCATTTGATTTTACTGCTTCCTTAGAATTTTCGAATAAACTTTTAATAACGTAAATTGGCTTAGTGGTTTTGACTTTAATCCCCTACGCCCCGGTCGGAGAGGAGGGGGTTCTCGCTTCGACACCAGGCCGCGGTGGGCGGGAAATTTTCGACCGAGGTTCATATTTGGAGAGTGTAGAGGCCGTTGCCATGCACTGTAGAACTTTTTTTTTTGTAATTTTTACCAAGAAATTGTCTGTAATTTTACAAATATTGTAAGATTCCAAAATTGTTTCTTGTGATATTACGTGTTCGTAAACTACAAGCCAAGCACCTATACTGACCCGTGTCCACGAGCTCAAGTAAAATGGAGTACTCTCGCCAATGTAAAACCATACATTGCTATTTGTGCAAAAACTATGGGTGATTTGAACTTTAGTTGCGTGCAAAAAGAAATGTATTTCAAGTTTGGAAAACGCAAAACACTCAAAACAAAATAAATAATCTTAATAAAACTACTACAAATTTATAAACACGGGACGTTGTTGCTCATTAACTGTTAATGTCAATGTTTCATATCTACACATGACTATTAAAATGAAATTAATGCATTCATCTTTACTGAACAACTCCACTAATATTTTGGAGTAATTTACTACTGTATTTAGTACAAAATTAAATCTGAAGTTCGTAATTCAAGTTTATGTTCACTTCTCATTTATTTGAGTTGTAATACAAACCTATCACTTATAGTAAACAAAATCCATCGTGTGCAATATTACAAATATATGTCTTGCAGTTTTTACAAGAAAACTGGTTGTAGTTCCACAAACAATTTTCTTGGCAACAGAGGTTTGAACGATTTTTTTAATACAAAAATTTTCTACAGCGTGGCGTGATTTTCTCAGAGTGCTCCAGTTTTCCGTTCGTCTCCAGTCCGGAGCTGCCCCTCCGCCATCTCATCCAGGTCACCCAACCCGAAGACGAAAATACTGTGATTTACTTGGCAGTACTCGTAAATGAACATCACACAATATTATGCCAATAATGTTCGCATCAACCCAATAATTCATGTTTATTTGCTCTTAGCAATTTTTACAACTGTGAGTTTTTTGGGGCGGTAGGAGGGGGGAGAGCGGTACGTTATGCTATCATGCACGGATGTGTTATCATTTAAAGGCTCTTTACGCTAAAGTAGGAAGCACTTTTGAAATCAGCCATTGGAAAAAATTCACTATTCTTAACTACGCGTATTCTACTATACACACTGGCGCGCAGTTATGTTGGCAGCGGATTAATTTAAATAATTCTAACATCTGACGACATATTGCATGCAAATTTATGGCTACTGAAGTTTAAAGTATTTTTTTCGTTATATTGACATTAGCGAACCTATTAGCATATTGCAACACATTTACTTTCCTAAACATTCATTGGTTTCCCCTTGGGCGAGGCATTAAATAGAGTGACACGGTTTCTGGCATATCTTTCGTATAGCGGAAGCATACAAAATGAAAAAAATATATATAAGTAGAGCTTCAGCAGGGCTTTTAAAATGGTTCAATTAAACTTGAACAACCTATTTTAGACGTGACACACTTTTTCTTTACGGTGTTGACTGTCACATTATGGAGTGAGAGGCTGTAGGAATATTTTACTAGAATTGTTACACACAAGAAAATAGCCAACGTATTTCACGTACAGAGGATCGCAAGTTGACACTCGAGACAAAAGAGGTGCTAAAAATTTCCCAGACACTTTCTTCGGGCAGCTCATCTACAAACATAGGTTTCGTCATTCGACGGTGAAGAATCAAGCCTGAGTTACTGAACGTGTGCCCAGAACAAGGAAATGCACTCAGGCATAAACTCGAAATAACTCTCGAGACGAACACTAGCTCCTCTGTGTTCTCGTTTTTTTTTTTTTCTGTATTACTAGGTCCGTGGTCCAAGTTTTATTTTAGAATGGCCACTCGCGTGAAACGGCTGGCTATGATTCGCGAAGAAAGATGCAGCTTAACAACATTTAGCCACATCTTGGTTAAGGCACCCGCCTAGAAATTTTTTTCCGCATTAGAGGCCGAGAAGCGCGGGAGCGATAAGGGCGACACTGCCTTGCACGTCAAGTGCCCCATCGCCGCTAAGCGCAAAGCTCTCTACTGTCGTGCAGTGTTCTCGTTGCACTGCGTGTACCTAAGGGACTATCGGAGGTGGGTGCTAGGGTAGGTAGGGTCTAACGCCTCTTCGACAGCGGCGTCGCAGACAGAACAAGTAGTTCAGACTCTACCATGGTCCCGACATTATTCTATTGGGAAGGGCTTTCTAACGTCCCCCCCCCCCCCGGGTTTTGTGCTTGAAAGCTTAGCAGGGACGGCTTACTGACTAACTTATAACCTAAATACCCATGCCTTAATTGGGATTCGAACCCAGAGCCTCCCGCACGCCAGATCGGTGGCGCGCCAACTGACTGCGCCACGGAGTGATATAGAAAAACCAAGGGAAACTGAAACGAGGTTGGCGGAACCGGGAATGGAAGTCAAACGAGCACGAGTCCAGTGTGCTGCTACTGCACCGCCTTACGTATAAGGGGTCTAGTAAAACTTTTTTTTTTGCGCTATTTTTGACCAGGTTTTCGAAACCTGATAAGTACTCGACGTGCATACTACATAGAAAATATAATAAACAAATTAAAACGCAAGCAATCGAAAAATGCATTTCGTGTTAAATGTGAAGGGTTAATCGTTTTGGTCCCTCGCTATTTTCACATTATTTTTAGCTGTTCTTTCTGTCGGAAAGCGTCTCAAACAATGCAGGTGTACGTGACAGCTAGGAATAATTACATTCGTCGAAGCGCTCAACCTCTACTTTCTTGGGCTTCCACGTCAAAAAAAAAAAAAAAAAAACAGCGATGTTTGGGGGTAGTGGGACGGAAAAGTTTTACCACTGAAAACCCAAGTTATACTAATACAAAATTTAAACAATTAAGTCTCCTCTTATGTGACTGCGAAAATGATTGGGCCAGAGTGTGCACCTTTATGTTAAAGTAGTAACCTTTGTTGCGAAATCCAACAACAGTGTTAGTTCCTGAAACTATTTACTGCCTGTCGCCACCTCAAGAAGTTTCGCATCGCCTGTCGTCTTCCATTTTTTCACTGCCAACTCCAGTCTGTGTCTCCGACTTAGGACCACGCTCTTAAAGGCAATGGTTATTCAGAGCGAGATGTTTGGATATTCCATGCCCTCATCGTGTCTGGCTAATGCGCCTTGAGATGTGCTGTTTACGTTCCTCGTGTGGCGTAACATGCCAAATCAGCCCGTGGTTATGTAATTTCAAGGTGTGTGATGTATTGCCAAGGGGAATCAAGTCGGAGGATGTAGTGCAGGTAAATAATTTGATAGTTCACAACAAACACACAGTTGTTGGTAAAAAGTCGTAGCTTTATTAGGCGAAGGTACATTAGAAACGTTCACAGTTCGAGTACTTCGTAGTACAACAGAGTTTCATGGCTCAGTCATTTTAATTACAATCCTTCATAATAGTCAGTACAATGCGTAGTGGTGCGGCGCTAAAAGGTTCTAAGTATTTTATATTAATGCGCTACGGAGCCATGTAACTTTTCTTGTGAGACGCCACGTGATGAGAAGAGTGCGTGATATGGAAAGCCACAGACGCTTTCGGGCGTTATTTGTCAGTCCTTAAGGCTGGGCAATCTAATTAATATTTCGCGGTACTTAAACTCATAGCATTTTTTTCTCGGCGTTTTCATCAGCCGATCACGCTTGGCTCGGGGATAACGAATCATGCTGGACGATGCCGCTGGTCGGCGCGTTTTGTAGGAGATCTCCCGTTTTCCCCGCCCTTTCATTCCGGCGCTATTCCATTGTCACCTCTCTTCACCCTCATCGACTCTCAATACCTCGTTTTTATGAGCCGCCCAAATCTCTCCACTCATTCACTCGGGGACCGCGTTGCAGCTACACATGTATCATGCCGTTTCTGTAAGACTGGGTAACTTGAGAAAAACAACCTAACAACGCACATTTTCTGACTAATATTAGTTATAGCCTGTTCGTGGTTTCTTTACACTTTTCGAATCAAATCTTCAATAAATCATTCCATGTATTTTACGTTTGAATGTTTACATGAAAGTACTTTTTTACATATATATTATTTATAAAATTATAATATTTAATTTACAATCAATATGAATTAAAACAAGGGAGAAAATAGATGTGTTGGAAATGCCTAGTAAGAAATAGTTCTTATGAAAAATATTAACACATTGAGCGCGCACGAATGCCGTGTGTTGCCCCTCTGGTATAATTTTCTAGGCTTTGTTTGCGCGAGGCGGAGGAATATCCTGGAAGTAGAACCGGAGCAGGGCTCCAGGAAAGTTGGAAGTAACCGTAAATATACTATATATGCATGTTGCCCGTAAACATACATAACACGTTGTCAGTGTAACTAACAGGACCTGACCTGTCCTAACCTGGAATTTTTGTATCTGACGGGAACGGTGGTTATAATGTATCTTACAGGGATCCAGCGCGGATAAGAGGTTTGCGAAAAAATAAGTTTTTTTTCTTTCTTTCTGAAAATGGAACCATGTGGGAACATTTCCGAGGAGCAAAAACATGGCAACTCTGTTAAACACTTCGTAATGATTGCCCGTTCTCGTGCTTAATTCAGATCTTTGAAATTATCATTAAGGGGAAAAAAAACCTGCAAAGAAGTTATTATATTTCTACGTAGACTCTGACCGACGAAATGGGTAAATTAAAGCGTGATGTTTCAACTGATTGCCAATGAAATTGTTTAAAAATTTGTTTTGGTTGCATATTACGGTAAGAGTTTACATACTGATATATGTGTTCTAACAGGTTCATACTGTCACTATCGATGTTACTTTTGTTAAGTTTCATGATACCGCAATGTGTTTTCCATATGCACGAAAAATGGACAGCGAGTAGAAAGAAAACGTAGCCAGACTTAACAAAGCACATCATCGTGTGTGTTACATACGCCAACATGTACCGCGCGATCACCAAGAAACAACCAGCATTGTTTATCTACTACCCAGTACGCTCCACGCTCATTGCGCACGAAACGGCATGCCCGCCTTCCGACATATCGACGAAAGCATACGAACCTTGTAGCGTCACTAGAATTACGGGAAATGCGGTGTTGAAAAGCAGGTGTACGGGCACAGTCATTTCTTATGACACGCCTTTATTTGGACCCCTGAGTAATGCGTCAGGTAGAAATCTCGAAAAATAGAGATTAACTGAAAATTAATTTCCGCTAAATTTAGTAGAACCAGTAAAAAGTATACGTACACCCCCTTTTTAAATTCTTTTTTTCCCTACCCTGGAAGATTGTTAAACATTGTAATTTTTTGAGAATAAAATTTTTTGGACCGCAACAATTTGCCATTAAGTAATTCGCATTTATGAAGGAATGCATGCGAACACGTTTAGTCGTTGATGAATATGCCTTTCTTGGTGTTGCTATTTACTGAACGCTGTGAAGATGGTCAGCTGACTAGCATTTTTTTTTTTTTACAATTACTTACAGGTATCCATGGGTTTGATTCTTCACTGGAGTACATTTTTAAAGCCGAACTAGCTCCATTATGTTCGCATCAAGTGGTCTTCCTCAGGCATTAATCCGGAGACATCGGTAAACAATAAACCCGCGGGAGGGGCGAGGCGCCATAAAATGCTTGATGGCCGTGCGCAGGGCATGTGAAGGGAGCTAATGCCGGCGAAACCCTCGGAAATGTTTCCCCAGAAATAAGTTTCCGTGCTCACGTACGGGCCCCCCTCCCCTCCCCCCAACCACCGTCCTGTGAGATATGTTACCCTGCATTTTTCAGTGGCTTGATGCGGTTCCTGACGCAATTCAAGATGGCAGCTACGAGCATTCTCGCCGATTGGTTTCCCATTTCAGTCCGCCCTGCCTCCCTCCCGTCCTCGTCTCTCCCGCGGCTGCCGAGAGCCGGCGGTGTTTTTTCCTCCGGCCGCGAGAGTGCGCAGGCGCCGGCGCTTGTGAACGTCCCCTCTTCCCCTCCACTTGCTCTTCATCTCCCCGCAGCATCCCGACGCTCCTGCGGTGCTGCAGACCGCCCCCCTTCTGCGGCTCCCTTGCCGAGCCCCTGGGAGCGTCTTCCGCTCCCTTCCCTGCCTCACTCGCCTCTCGTTTCCCCCTCTCTCTATTCCCCACTCTCTCTTTCACCCTTCCCACGCCTTCATCCGTCCACAGCGCGGCAAATATTTACGGATTCATTTGTATTATGCTCGGTTACTCGCCGCTCCGTCGGATTTCCAGCCCCGGCTGGCACTCCGGCCTGGAAAAAGTTTTCCACCCGGAAATATAATTCAGGACAAACATTTGCCGCGAGAAGAGGCAAATACAAACACTTGGAAATATCCGACAGGCGGGCGAAAACAAAAATGGGGGAAAAAAATAAGTGAAGGAAAAAAGAAATTACCGACGATGTCATTATGGTTAAAGCGAAGATGAAAACACAGCTACTTCAACAATAGTAAATAATAATAAAAAAAATTCATTGTAATACACTTATCTTGTACCACATAGTGCACAATTACTTATCGATACCGTTAATTTAATAAAATTCAAATATATAACTTGCCAAGTTTACTACTTCGGCACTATTTTGGGAAAAAATATCTCATGTTTAAATACGAGTCGAACCGATGGCGTTATTTTGCCAACCATCTGTACACATTATCCAGTGTGGTATCGGGAGAAACATAATTTTTTAGTTACAAACAACCTTAGCAGAATTATGAGACGCCATTAGGTAATCGCCATGCATACAAAGTTTTGGGTAAAATTTAATTGCTGTTCGTGGGATGATGATTTTTATTAGTTGCATCCATGCTGTCTGGGTTTACAAGTAACGATAGCACGCTTACAGGCACGTTTTTCCCTTCATAAAGTGCACTTTAGTGCTACATCAATGCTTGACGTTATTAACCATATCTTGATTTGATTTCACAGAGCAATGCATGCGACCGTAGTGGCGATATATGATACTATCGACACGATTGTACGTACTGCTTTGTTAGCTAGTTCAGGACTTGAAAATTTTGAAACATATCATTTTGAGAGGACCGTCAAAATAAAACACAAACGTATCGTTGTGCCGGTGGTTAGTGAACACACGGGCACATTAGTAATTTACAAGCAAAACGATTGATGACAGGGAGGAAAAAAACTTTCTCGTGACGGCGTATTAGACTGCATGACGTCTTTGACTATTATTTCTGCGAGGGACGAACTATATATGGACTTAAACCGCTGTAATTTTTACTGCGGATACAGTGTACTTTGTCTTGAAATGCTAATCTACCTCATGTGGAACATGGTTGTTAGAGACAAGGGAGTGGATTTTTTTAAGTGCTAGGTTTTGTTTACAAACGCTCTGTCTGTGATTTGATATTGAAATGATGGTGGTTTTGACAGTATCATGTCGCGCAGGATGAATTTTTGACGTGCGCGAGACCACACTGTGTAAATGCTTGGGAAAATATTAGACTACTGCCGAGTAGTGTCTTGCATGGAAATGAAGTGGGCAGTAAAACATTCACTGGCTTCAGTCGGCCCGTATCCATGTTATGGGCATTGCACTTGTATTTTCTACTTGTTAGCGTGGAGACGGATTAGTGTTTTGTGCATGGTAGGTCAGAAAGTAGCGTTTGTCTGCTCCTTTTACGTGTAGGTAGATGATCAGGATAGAGCGTCTTGTGAAAGTAATATTTTAATAAAATGCGTCAGGATACACTCGCTCGGATATTTTTCAACATCTTAAATCAGTCGCACGAAGATTATAGATATGTGCAAAACATTGGCTGGGGTGAAACTCCGCAAACTAGACAGCGCTACTAACCTTCTGGCAATATTTCACCTCAGCTGGTAGATCGTGGCTATAGCCAGTTTGGGCTACAGTTTTTCCGCAGAGCGGGCGTCGGAAGAATTTCTTTTTTTCCCTTTTCTGCTTCAACACGAGAAACACTGCGCAGTTGAAGAATTAACAAGAAGCTACGTTAAGACACTGGACTCAAATTCGGGAGTACTTGCGTTCGATTTCCAGAACAACCATTTTAGTTAAATTTTTTTTTCTCTCGATATTCTTCCCGGCTCGTGGTACTTACTCCGCGTCTACCGAATCCGCTGTCGACTAGACCTTCATCGATAAAAAAAAAGCATAGCTACGGCTGTGCGTCGTGTTGTCACACTATGACCTCAGCTACGTGGGACGGGCTATAGCCGGGTCGTGCTCTCGGAGAACAACGGCGCCCACAGGCTCGCTGGAGCAGCGAACCGGGTCGTGCTGAATGTCGTAACACGCCTGTCCGGGTCAAATTGCCCGTGACTGCGGCGTGACACAGTCGCTGGTACAGGAAGGGGGGGGGGGGGGGTGACAGCTGGATAGTTTTGGGCGCAGGGCCTCCACGATCACGTGCGTGCTCAAATTTGCCCAGAAGAATGAAAAATAGAGCCGTCATAAACGTCGTTGCCGTTGTTTACGGCCCCGGCCACGGTCGCAATAATGGCCCCACCTCCCTTCCTGCACACCCTCGCCGCCCATTTCCCGTAACAGTCACCCGCCCCCGTCCCCCCAACCAGACTTCTGCGCATATTGATCCCGCGAGATATAAATAGTCACTGGAGATGCGCGAAATTTGTCGCGTTATTTCACGGCCGGACAGAGCAGCCCGCCAGTCCGCTCGCTCGGAAAAAAAAAAATTGCGGATGTGGCACGACCTGCGGGTGCGCTTTTTTTTGTTCTGTTTTTAAAAATTCTTTTCCGACTGCCGATGTACCCGAGCGAGCTCTATGGGGGAAGGGGATATTTCCAGCATTTCCTGTTTGCGGTTACGTACCTCTAGCGATTTGCATTGGAATGTGGATGAGGGGTGATACATTGCACAGGCGTAGATTTTTACCGTTTTAATTGGAAAACTGGAAACGTGAATATTTAATACAGTCAAAGCATTGTAACTCTGTTCTGGGTTATGAGGTAATATTTCCATGCTTCTTGTTTGCAGAAGAATTTTGATGTACGTGTAACTTTATTTTATATGGTATGTGTTGAACCAGACCCTGATTGCGCGAAGCTGAAAAGTCTGCAAAATTCTTTTCATGGGTCTGACTGAGTCCTTGACGCTTGAAGACCTGGAATAAGATGCCTCGAGACACAATCATGTATTTTTTTTTTTAAATCCAAGAATCTCACCCAGTATTTCTGGAGCTGTTACGAGTTGAACAATGAAGCCTAGTTACATTGCTTGTCACGATTATTTGCTAGTTTATCTGCACATGGCAGTTATAACAAGCAATTTGTTTACGAAGACAATTTAAATATTGTAAGGCGACCTGGATGGATTCACAAAAAAATCAAGTCGTTATAATAATTACGCTGATTCGGATTTTGTTACATCTTTTCCCTTCACAGAAAGATCTACACATGTTGGCTAAATTATATACCGCAGCGATTATTACGCAAGCCTGCTATTTATCATTTATAGATCATATTTGTCCCATTTTATTCTACGACATCAAAGTATTCACATGATGTTTCAATCACTGTTTAACATTTGATAAAATTTGTACATTTCTCCTCCTTCTTACTGTCGGATATTTTCTGCCAGGATTCCAAAGATAACAGAAATCAGAGTCCATAGATTAGTGTGCGAACCCTTGCCACCGCCTTCTTGATGCACCATTTTCTTCAAATATCGGGCCGTAAACTTGGATTTACTACACGCGTTTAACTGTTGTATAGGCATGGTGAAACGCATCGACCTTAAACGTCTGTAAACTAGGAGTTAAAATTTTGACTTCGTTTATTTAAACCGAGTTAAACGACAAAGTGGTGAAACTGGCCCTAATTTTGAGGTAGACCTATCTCGCTGGCTGCGCAAAATCGATCTCCGTGTCCCAACATTGAACTGCTTTTCTGCCTACACGTCTAGCAACATCGGAATTGATTAGATTTGAGGGTAGAACACTGATTCATTAACAGGTACTTTGATATGTATGTACACCTCCTCTAACCAATTTGTAATGTATTTCGATTAGATTCAAATTGATAAAAGTACTTTATCTATATAAAAGTGCTTGTAATTTCAAAATTAATATACAAACATACATATTTATCACTCTTGACCTTGTGAGATTTTCTTTGGGGTGGGTCAATGCTGGGTACATGCGCAGAAGACGAATAGTCAGTCTACCTCACCTTTAGTACGTGGTTATTACAGGTTATTGCAGGTTCCTTCACTTTCACAGCTTCCATGAGCAAACTGCTCCGTCTCTAACGTCCTCACTGTCGACGAGAAGTTAAGTCCTACCTACCACAGCTGCTGCTATGGTAAGATCATAAACCCCCCAAAATTAAACTCAATGATGCTACCACGCTGTGGCTTGTATTGAATTATTATATGTTCTGGGCGTGAGAATGTAAAAGGAAACTCGAGTATACATTTGCAGTGAAGTGTAAACTGTCACCAAAACGAATTTACGTAATTCACGAACGTCTGGCAACTTAATTTGAAGAAAAGAAAGTGTTAAGTGATACTGTGTCCAGCCTTGCAAAACGAACACCTATATAAGTAGTTCGCGGTGACCGGAATGTGTCCGAAAGGGGGAGGGGGCCATCAATAGCTGCTTCAGGCTCGACGACTCGGGGTAGCCAAGACAAAAGAATGCTAGCTAGGGTCGGCTCGCGCGCGCACGCACACGGGCAATGACTATAAAGGCCGCAGTAAATCCTGTCTCCGATCGGGCCGTAATTCAGGAGCGTGTCATGTTTACAGCTGGCTTGCATCGGCCAGGCCCCGCGGGCGGCAGTAAATGTCGCCCCGACGTCAGGCTGCCAAACCACCCGACCTCTACACCCACGCTCTACCCCCTCCCCCATCTATTTTTCCACCCCCAATCCTCCTTGGTCTCTTGGGATGCTGGATCCAGCCATGTCGGTGTCGTCGAACGTTGAAGTTCGTGTGGTCGGAAACGTTTAAATACGGGGCTTTATGAATACAACATATAATTAGAGATGATGGTATATCGCGGGAAAACTTACTGTTTGCTAGGATCCAATGTACTGTACACACGTCTGACAGTTTTATTTGCATATTGGCTATCATGTATGTATGGAGATACTATTTCATTTCACTGGGCCAATGAGGATTCTGATCTACTATAAAGCAGAACGTTCGTGATCGGTCTGTAAACAACTTAGCCCGAGTCAAGACGCTGTTCATCCAATCGTGAAAGAATAAACTTGGTAGAGTGTTATAAAAAGATATGTTGGCTCAAAAAATTTTCGCGGTATTCCATCATATCTACCTATAATGTACACTGAAGGACAGCTTGCCGTCGCAGGCGTCCGAAATTGCCAGGGCGCATAGGCTTATATAACAAAGTAGGTACATTATCATTGCGGGCAGCTAGAACGAGAGCTCCTCAGAATGTCTTCCATGTGTTCTTTCTTCATGAGTATGGCATGAAGGGAAATCGAAATACATTATCACCCAGTTCACAATGTACAATTGTGGATCGGCAAATATTGGATTGAAGAATCCAACCCAATCAAATTTTCTGGCTTGGTGACGGTTTGTATATGTATACACATCTGTGTATGTCGAATTTCGAGAAAGGAAGTTCTTTGAGATGTACACGCTGATTCCTTCCTCTTTATTGTGTTATTTATTCCGGTAATGTGCTGGCAAAAATAAAACTCAAGACCACTGGCAGGACGCTATAGGCCGTTCACGGTAAAGTGAGCACTTTTTGAAGCTGTTTCATCAGACATAATAACCAATAAATACATTTCATTGTGGCTTCATACATTTGGCTTTGGGCATGGTTAATGTATACACTGTGTTTATTACTCACAGGGCAGGGTTTATATTAAAAAGTGGCGGAAGGATATAAATTGGTTGAAAGAAAAAAAGTAACTAGGGCTTCAAAAGTGCTCACTTTACCGTGAACGGCCTATACTTCATTTTTGGGTAAAGAACTGGACCTGGTAAAGTTTAATGAGGTTCACCATGTGAGGTTACAAAAGTATTCAGTAAAAGCAACACGTGGTGCATTTGGGTGGGAGTTGGCGCGCGACCACCCGAATACAATCTGACTTGTTCGTACGTTAGGAGTCAGTACAGTATTTTCTGTCGCCTCTGCCGGGCTATACGTACACGCTTTCGTGTACAGTTTTTGACTTCAGAACTAGCCAGAGCGCTTCCACGATGTTGTACAAGACACAATTCATTTTCGTCCTGTTGTTAATAGAATTTTAAGGAACTTAGGGAAAGAATGAAATTCCCGTAAACTGAAGTCGGTGTTACATTTGTACTACGGTACATTTGGAATGAAATCAGTGACTGGTAACCTCTTTAACTGTGTGAAATCCAGTGATCATATTCAAGCAATGCCCGTAACAGTGTCTTTATTCGAATCAGAAATTGTTCCGTGATATGCTGCTTATGGCCGTGGTTGTACCGAGAAAGCGATGTATTTTTCCCTTGCGTCACTAATGGTTTCCATTGTTTGCTTGTACTAATATTTTAGTGGGAATGTGTGTGTGTATGTGTGTGTGTGTGAGAGAGAGAGAGAGAGAAAGAGATGGACTGCGCTTAGCAGTTATCTTACGCATTGCCAGATTTTAATAAGATTTGTCCTACCATCACAAAGACGTGGGAAAAGCCGGTGTAATGTAAGTCGCAAGTGTTGTAGTAGACTTGCTGAGGACCGTCAAGATCTTGCTTTATCTGTCCCGTTGAGGGAACCAAGGCGGCTTGGAATACTTGACACCCCTGACGTATTGCAGGTTGCTGTATTTCGATCGGAAGGCACAACGTCTCTTCGGTAGTGTTTTGAAACCGCGCTACGAAATATTTTCCTGGTCAAGTAAAAGAGTTAATTAAAATTTCCTAATTTATTTCCCTCAACTACAAACAAAATTCTCTCGTCTCATCATCTCACAATAAATTGATAATCTCTTACTGTTTACAATTAATTACCTTACTCAACAGAATTTATTACCCCAAAAAAATTAACATAATTGAATAATTATAAATCAGTCCCGATAGACAGTGAATCAAAGCCTATTCATTATTTACAAATTATGTGCCAATATTTGACAGTTCCAATATTTACAATAAAATCCGCATTACATGTTCATTCAGTCCCACCTGAGTTTCATTCCATGTCCCGCCAGTCCGCAATATTGTAGAGTTCTCCGAGTGCCCTCACGCACATTAGGCTTCATTCGTCGGGTTTAACGCCCTCTCGTCCAGTCACACCACGAACACCTCTCCCTTGTCTGCACCGAACTTCGCACTCCGCACTCACCCAGATGGCTTCCGCCAAAGGCTGCTGGCCGTCAGACCGCTGCAATATTTATAGGGTCATAGGCGATCACCCAGATATTTCGATAAATCCCGCGTTGTGCCGAGAGTCCTATTTCCGAGAATATTCTTGTCCATCCTTTACACTTGTTGGGTTCTTCAGCAGGCCGTAAAAGGGGAGGGGGGGGGGCTGTGATGCCAGGCAGGTCTCGCTGCTGTCAATCATTCCCTGCTGCCCGGGGGGTGGGGTTAGGCGGCAACGAGCCGTCTTCCTGGGGAGGGGAGAGTAGAGGTTTATCCCCCCCCCCCCCACACACACACAGAGAGCAGGACCACGTATAACGGGAGCTCGCGGCCAGTGCGAGCTACAGCGAGTAACAATACTACTGTATGAGAGCATGTTGATATTTAGCCTGAAAGTTCAGCTTCATTGGTTGTCATTTGTTTAAAAAGTCCACATTTTACATGCATTAAATACACAAACCTGCCTCAAAATTTGCAATGTAATGGGTGTCACAAAATAAGGCGATGGACGAAAATGCAGCTTCAATGGCGTCATAGCATGCCATCTCCTCTTATTCCTACCTTCATGGTTCTAAGTTACAACTGTTTGTGTAACTGTTGGCGAGAGTTCGTTTGAAAATGGCGGCGCTGAGGGTTGGTGAGGACAATGAAGCGACGCGCAAGGCAGAAAGAAACGTATGCCGAGAAACGACCGAGTTAAACAACAGCACTCGGCTTTCCAGCTGGGGAACATCGTGTAAGCGTGGCGAATGTCGATGGAGACGGCAGTTTTGTGATGGGGCTAGTTGGACGGCGAAAATGGCGGAGGGGGAGGGGTCTGAACGCACCACGTCTCCCAGCAAGGCGGCCGCCTCCAGAATTCCTTCCTCATTCGATTAAGCCGTTCGTTCGCGGCGTGACAGTAATGGGACTTTTGACGTGACGTTTCATGTTTTTTATTATTTTTCCTAAAGGAGGAAAAGGGCGGGGTGCAGCAACGTTGGAAGAGAAAAGTTTATTTTTTTTTCATCCTTCTTCTTGTCTTTATACATTCCCCTCTGTCGGCTTCTGTGCACTGTTTTACACCCTTTACAACTTTCCTTTCGTCGCTCGCTATAAAGGGGAAAAATATCTTGCCCAATTCCCTGACATCCCCAACGTTTTGTCACATCTAAAAAAAGATCATCTTTTAGTATTACTTCTACAGCCTTTAGAAATGTGTACATAAATGTTTCGGAAGTGTTACCGGTTCAGAGTATCTGTGAAACGAGTGCAGTGTAATGCATCACAAGTCATAGGCTATCTTGCTTCATGTTACTTATATATTTAACCACAGAACCATTGAAATCCCTTGTAGTATTAGGTTGTCACTACGAGCTACTCGTATACCACACTGAACCTAAAATTTTTTGTACATTTTCTGTGAGCGTCGCAGTGACACGTACTGAACATTCCAGCATTCTCGCTCCCCCAATTCAGTTTCATAGGGGAGTTGATTACGTAGAAAGGTCCAACACGCCGGTTTTTAAGCACCTGTGCATTGAGCACAGAATATCCGGGTTCACAACTTTATTTGCAATTAATATCAGCAATTTCCATCATGCCGTGCTGCATACATATATCGCAACATAATTATAACATAGAATTAAATATTATAATCTATCATCGCTTAGGTAGTGAACTAGAAAATGTTTAGCTGTAAAATGGTAAAAATTGTAGGTAGCCAAGGCAGCATTGGTACGTTATTCTTAAGCGGATATTACATGATCCTGCAGCCGTACTTGGTTCTTGTACAAGATTCTACAAGCCCTGGTGTAAGAGCCGGTATACCAGCCGCTATATAAGCCGCCATGGAAGGTTCATATTACACGACAGTAGTTCGCGTACTAGCATTTGGCACCCTCGGTGGGTGCGCAGTGTGTGGTTTGTAGTATATATGAACCCCGATCGTAGAACTGCTACCAGTTAGTAACTTGCGTAGGCGTATGAAAAAGCTAGCTAGCACATCTTAATACTGCAATATTACTGTTCGCCTATTACAAAAATTGATTGCTTACTAGTATAGTTTCATTCATTTTCTTGAAAATGTCGTGCATTCACTATGAGCAGGAGTGCGTTCTTTTAATATTGACGAAAATTACTGACCGGTTGCAAAATATAGTTTTTTCTTTACGTACCGGGATGTTATCCGCATGTAAAATTTAATGATAAAAGAAAGGTTGGGTCTGGCGGGCTTTCACAGGTCCAATTACCAAACCTGTGATGAAATCTGGCAGCGCCGGGCGAAAAATGCCTTGACGGGTGCCGTACAGACCGGTATGACGGCAGCTATGGCAGACCATGCACAAGCTTTTACGAAATCTGGTGCCGTGTAATATGGCCTTTAGCAGCAATAGACGAGTGGGCATAAAATAAAACCCACGAAATTACTTTTGATAGAGCGGACGTGGGCTTGGAACATTGGAAGAGGAGCATGAATTAGAGACAAAGTTTTGTACCAGTGATATTACTAGGTATGGCTATCGTAGCTCTGACCATTCATTTTAATACAGTCCTTTATTCTGCCAGTGGCTGTAACTTCGCCCACCTATAAATGTAATCTTGAGTGCCCGCCACTAGCCAGCCATTCTGCCCACCACACAATACCGCAGTGCCGGGATATTTGTTGTTTCCATTCCAATTTAGCAGCTCAAAGGTGTTATCTAAGGATGAGGAAATATTTATACACTGTAAAATAAAAAAAAAATCAGAACTACTTATTAGGTCACTTGTCTTATTTAAACATATTTTTTGTTCTCAGTATCGTTTTTCCATGACGGACATCTGCATCGCAATGTCCAAAAATCTCCATCTACTTACCAAAATTTTGTTTTGAAATAAATAACATGGTAGGTATTTATATACAAATTGTTTCCTATTCACATATTTTACACAAAATTCGTATCATAGCACTATTAACATTATTGCTATACATTTTTTATAAGTATAAAATAATTGCAAATCAATATTGTTTTCTTGCGGCGCCCTTAGTAAAACGTGGTTCCCCTTGTCCCTACCTAGCCTTGGCTGGTCGAAGGTTAACATGGCAGGCGCGGGGAAATTCTTTATGAGAAGCGGTGATAGGTTTGCAGGTTGCCGGTGCGGAGTGACGCGGCTGCGTTGTGAGCGCAGTGCTGGCGATGTGGCAACACGCTCTAGCCCGGCCTAATGAGCGCCGTGTTCAGATGTGTGTGCGCGCAGACCGCAGATTAGAAAGTCTTGTTTACCCGGCCTGCTCTCTCCCCCCCCCCCCCTTTTAGAGGTTTAATTTATTCACCGCCTTAATGAAGGTTGATGGAAGTGTCAAGAGATCGGGGCCCCGCGAGTCCCCCAGGGAGACTCGGTGAGCGGCCGAACGTAAATCTTCCATCCCCCCTCCATCCCGCCATCTCCACACCGCCATCACCATACACCCACTCCCTTCACTTCGTGTGTAAAGGGGGGATGAGGGAAGGAATGGGACGTCGTGTCGTCGTTTTCCATATACCGGAAGGTTATCGGACTGTGAGTTCCTCCCATCTACCCCCATCACAATTTCACAGTTCCCCACTTTTCCGAGCGCGGTCACAGCATGTTCACTTGCAGGGCAGCTCTCGTCAGTCTTCAGGATTTAGCGGTTCCTTTACAGTTGGACCGGACCCGCATCCTGTGACACTCTTCGATGTGACTGATAGACGTCAGTATCACGCAATATGTCGTGTCCTGACCCCGTGCGATTGGGAAAAGAGGCTTGAGAGAGAGAGAGAGAGAGAGAGAGAGAGAGAGAGAGAACACGGTGTGGTGTCAAATCCCTACTAGGGCGATTGTTTTCAATTCGTGCGATCTAAGCGTCGTTTATAGGTAGAGTGAGTTTGGTTTTTGCGTCAAAGTTTAAAAACGAGAGCTAAAGCTGACGGTGTTGAAATGGAGCTTCAATATTTTCCGTATGCATTTAATTACATCTAGGACGAGTTCTATGTAATGGATCTTACAAATATATAGAAACATGATCAACAGGTGTTATCATTCCACTACTAGTAGGTGTGCAAGATGTTCGAAGCACTAAGTCAAGGTTGCCTTGCCTGTGGATTTCTTCTGCTCGAGAAATAAGAAACAAGTGCGATCTTGCGGCACATTTATAATCCACATTCTGCTTTATGTCCAAATATCAATATCTTCCCCACTGATTCCAAAGTACTTAGCCCACTCTTCCTTTCATACCAAAAATTAATTTTAATTCAACTTTTCTGGATTTTTTTTTGTTGCAGTGAATACTCAATCTTAGAAAAATCAAGAAGACTATTTGAAATGCTATTGTTTGCCATAAAATGCTTTAAATAAAATTCGTAATTTGAATAAGTTGTTGAGAAGTCCATGTAGAATACTGTTGATGTGAAAAAGTTGGAATGAAATTAATGCTATTGTATTGGAAAGGGCTTATTAACATCCCCCGGTATTATGGCCGAAGGCTTATTAGGGGACGGCTTAGAAACTAACTTTTATGACCTAACTTAAAATAATACATTCTGGTTAGGTTGATCACAACGTCTGTCAGAATTTACTGAAGTTATATGCAACGGAGAATAAGTAAGATTACACGGATGTCTGTCGATGAATGATAACAACAGACAGTGGTCTCTATGTACTAGGGTTCTGCCAGCGTGGGCTCTCTCTCTGGTTTCTGCTCTGTATCGTCACTGACCCAGACGAGCTGCGGTACGAGTCCTCTTAATAATTGAACGACCTCGGACGTACGCAGGAAGGTGGCTGATGTTCTTTTCTTCGCCCCTCTACCACCATACTCCCACTCCCCCTTTCTCTAAAGGTTTGCGCGGGCGATAAATGGGCGTGGTTGGCTACACGGTCAATAACAAGGGGTTGCATGCAGCCCGGCAGTTCCCCGTGTCTAACCCCCCCCCCCCCTTTTCTAAAAGTGTCCGTCTGCAGGTCCTTGGGGGTGACTGCTGCCGTGCGCGGGCCCCATCAGCTGTTCAAACCACCCCCTGACCCCCCCGCCTTTTTACTACTTTCCTGCTCCCGGGGGCCTGATTTGACCCATGCTCCATCGCGCTGTCGCACGGGACCATTGCTCTGTTACATGAGAACTCGCCGGCGCGTTATCCTGGGTTCGAGTCCCGCTGCGAATTGTCTTTTCCAGTTTGTCGATAGTCATCTGGTCTGAGAGTCATTTAGGGGCCACGACCGTGTAGTGGTTAGAATACTCGCCTCAGACGAACCGGGTTCGATTCCCGGCGGGGTCACTATCTAATTTCGCATGTAGGAATTGTGGCGGGTGATGCCTCTGGTCGGCGTGTTTTCTCGGGATCTCCCGCTTCCCCCGTCTTTTCATTCCGGGACTGCTTCATACTCATCTCACTTTACTCCAGGTCCTCGATGTTAAAAGCTGCCCAAATCTCTTCACTCACCGAGAGTCATTTACACTCTTGGTGAGTTGCCCAAGAATTTGACATTCGAACCATGAAAGTGGATCGTTGTCTTAATAATAGGGACCATTCTATACGGTTTGTGTTTTTAAGTATGATAAAATAAAATTATATTGGATGCCATTTGAGATAACTCAAACATCTCAAAATTTATATTCAAGTCCGCGTATGTAGGTTACTTATTATTTGCATATATAATTGTGAAACTTGTTTCTATTTAAGCTAAAATCACATATGAACCAAAAGCAATGAGTTTAATGTACACTGCTCAAGTGGTCTGAATGAAATAAAACAATTGCTTTATAAGACGGAAGTAACCTGAAATTAACCACTTTAGGAGTGGGCCTAGTTATGGAGACTAAGCTGCTGTCACGAAGTGGTTGGTCTGGTACGTAATGATTAAGGATATTGCCTATGAGACAGGGATTAATATATTACTCGACAAGCATGATTGACACCTCTTTGGCAGCCAACAGATTCAATATCACGCAAGACGAATGTGTATTTATAGGCTATTCACGGTAAAGTGAGCACTTTTGAAAGCCCTCTCATTAGGAACCAATTGTCGATAAATATATTGTATACCAGCTTTAGACGGTAACTTCCGAGTGCTGTGGAATATACACACTGGGTTTATTATTTACATGGCAATATTTATTTTGATAGGTGGTTAAATTATGATATGTTGTTGAAAGGAAAAAGTAACTAGGGCGTGAAAAGTGCTCACTTTACCATGATCGGCCTATAGTGTGCTTGTTGAGAGATTGGTTGTGTTCTTTAAAAGGACTGCTCGGTTGTTACCCCGAATATAAAATGAATCTTACAGATTTGGCCGTAGTATTATATAAATCGGAGAAAAATATAGTAATAGTTTCTTCAGGCCAATAGCTCAAAGACTGCAGTGTTCCCATCCATATTTAAGTTTTTGTTTAAAGAAAAGAACAAACGTGGGCATCTGCATTGTTAAAATTACTTTATTATTCGACATTAATTATTTATTTGCTAAAGAATTTGTATTCCTCGAGTATTCAGTTTGTAAATGTTGCATATTTTTTCCGCGTATTATTTTTATGATTTCAGGCCAACCAGTTTGTACCTAGTATGGTAACATAGCCTGAATTCGTCCTCAGGACATCGTGGGCCGAAAATACAGCCTCAGTAACAGATCGTAGACATTTTTTCCTTCACTATTTCGTGGTCTCTCGCACTTGTTGACGTGTTTTCGACCGTATGGGTTATGGAAAATTCGCGCACTGCTCAAAATTCGGAAACATGAAATAAAGATCCTAGTTCCAGTTTCGCAATATTTTTTGATGTGATTTGTTTTATTGAAAATGTAATTGAATACTAATAATTATACAGCAATAGGTGGTACAATGCACAGTTTTAGATTTTAAACCTGCCAACTGTTTGCGAAAAATTAGAGATATAAACCACAAAGTCAGTAAAATATTCACAAAATTAACAAAATATTGTTTTGTAACTTCTTAGTATTGGAATATATATATATCGTCATGAAAACACTACGTTTAGTAAAATTCGCATTGGTGAATTTTTATAAAAATTAAATAAAGTTAAAGCAATAATTATTTTTTAAATTTTCCTTTTATAAAATTCTATGTATTCAAATTTTATACATTTTAATTAAAACAATTATTCTTGCATGTTTACTGGTTTTATGGTTTCCAGCCGTTATTGTTCGGAAATCAGTCAACAATCTTTTATTATTAGACATTGTATCAATTATTGCTGTTATGTGATAGTTTTGTACCCACAGTCATTTAAAGTAATCCCCATCGAAATATCTGAAGCAGTTAAGATTCAGTTTTTGATTTTACATTTCGGAAGTTCGTACCACAGCGAGACCTTTCCCTTAGCACTTTGGCTCGGCGTCATCCAATAAATATATCGGATTCGTCGAATTCGTCCTTACTTAAGTTTTTGTGACCTGACATTTCGGAAGAGGCTATACAATTGAAGTTTAGCCATTTGCCTTACTCTGCAGCACATATAAGAAATCCTAACTATTAACGTAAAATATAGTCATAAATAACGTCGTACGAGCTTCAAAATATCAATACGTACCTGCCTTTTTACAACCATGTGCTGCTCATGTTAAACTGAGCGCTTTTAAAAGCCTTCTTAAGATAGACTTGTATTCAACATTGTTAATTCTTTGACCATATGTAAAATTACCGAAGCCACAGGTAGGCCTTATGACTTCATTTATGCGTTGGTGTATGGTAACTCTGATGAAATTATTAGAAAAGTAGATATTTTTCAAATTTGCTAGTTCATACGCTAGTTCAACGTTAAAACATTGAACTAATTTCCTTCGTCGTTACCAATTTTACTGGACACATGCACTCAGCTGGCCTGTTAAAATACGTGCAGATAGGGAGGCACCGACATTTTTAGGCGTTGATTTCAAAAGTACTCAATTAGCCGTGTACAGCCGGTACCAAATAACACGCAATAAATGTTGTACTAAAATGTCTAATAGCTCGTAAAGTGTAAATTTTCTAGTCTTAAATTCTGACTGTCCGCTCTGGAACTATGACACGGAGACGAAGAGTTTCCGCACAAAATACGAGGCAGAACCCTAAGGCGAATTGTTCCGTCAACCGCTATGGCGTGTTTCACTGGGGAATGAAAAATTCCCCTTCCAACCCTGTGGTGCACCCCCCGGAGACGTGCAAGGCTTGGAAAACGGGACCCAGCTCACCCAGGGGCTTCGGTGACGTAAGGGATGTACCACTCGCAGATCACCAAAGCTAACCTCGGGTTCGATTCCCGGCGGAGTCGCTAACGGATTTTCGCGTGCGGGAATCATGGCGGACGATGCTGCTGGAACACACACACTTCAGACGGATGAGGGCTGGTGAATACTTTCAAAATGTCACCAACGTTGGAAACACCATTTCAGAGTACTCCAAAAAGGCTACAAACTGTTTTTTAAGCGCCATTTCTCAAAATGCATGCATCAGATACTGTACGTATAAAACTACTCAAGCGCTCTGCACTGGGCCTTATTACAGACTTTGCACCAATATAATAATAGGGTCACCGCTAAAAGCCCGGGCCTTATTACAGACGTTGCACCAATATAATAATAGGGTCACCGCTAAAAGCCCGGGCCTTATTACAGACTTTGCACCAATATAATAATAGGGTCACCGCTAAAAGCCCGGGCCTTATTACAGACTTTGCACCAATATAATAATAGGGTCACCGCTAAAAGCCCGGGCCTTATTACAGACTTTGCACCAATATAATAATAGGGTCACCGCTAAAAGCCCGGGCCTTATTACAGACTTTGCACCAATATAATAATAGGGTCACCGCTAAAAGCCCGGGCCTTATTACAGACTTTGCACCAATATAATAATAGGGTCACCGCTAAAAGCCCGGGCCTTATTACAGACCTTGCACCAATATAATAATAGGGTCACCGCTAAAAGCCCGGGCCTTATTACAGACTTTGCACCAATATAATAATAGGGTCACCGCTAAAAGCCCAAGTACACGCAGTGTAACTATAAGCCGTTCACGGTAAAATGAGCACTTTTGGAAGCCCTGCTTAAGGCATACTTGTATGCACGTAGTGTATTCTTCCGCCTTATGTAAAATTAACATTGCCATGGGTCTCATCACTTTATTCATGCGTCGGTCAGGTGAAACTGTGGAATTATTAGGAAAGTAAATATTTTACATGTCCGGTAATTGTTAAACTACGCCGCATTAGAAAAGCAGAACTAGAAAAATCATTTAATTTATTACAAATGGACACCTAGCACTTTTTATCCGACGTTAAGATATGGTACTACTTTCTATCCATCGTTTCCAACTTTGCTGGACTCACGTCACTCAGTGCGGCCGTTGAAGTATATGCAGTTAGGAGCAGTGACTTTTTGCTAAGGTTGATTTCAAAAGTGCTTACTTTTTCGTGAACAGCCTCTATAACACTGCACACAACGTCAGAGCTCCGCGCCTAGCGTCGCAGGCGCACTTGGTGTGCATGATAGTGTCGCTCTTATCGACCCCGCGCGGCTCGTCCTCAAACGCGGAAAAATTCCGTAGGTGGGCGGGAACCTTAAGAAGTCGCCCGCAGCACTCCGCGATCGGCTGCGCTGTGCCGTCGTCGGCGACCGTCGCGTCGCGTCGCGTCGCTCCGTCCGGGAATATCTGTTATGCCCTGCATCGCCCCGGGGTTCAAGTGTCTCGTTGGCGCAAGTGGCCGCGTCTATTTCTAGTAGTGTTCAGAGCATGCCACACCAACCAGCCCCCTGGTTCAACAACCCGGGGGCGTCCCTGCATTCCGCTCGCTACACTCCCCAAGTACATTCCACGACATTTACGCTACTCAATTTGAGCGGTGTTTATTAACATTTGTATCCAGTAAGGTATAGAGTAACAAAAAGGATGCTTTGCTTTTGTGGATTAAATCGACAGTTTTGCATACGATATTTTTCGCTTAGCGCCAAAATAAGTGCGCCGGCACATCGGATCCGCGAGTTACACTGCCTGGGAATTTTCGCCCACGCCCAAAGTTACCGCCCAGTCGCCCGTGCTGCCTCGCGCGTGCGCGGTGCCACCTCAAGGTTATACGGGCATCCTAGCTGTAAGCGCATACCCAACTCAGCGAGGCTGCCTGTACTTCCGCCGTGTTATTTGTAACCAAGTAATACTACCGGGAATGAATCAGCCCCTGTAAACGTTACAGCGTCGTTTTCATCTTGGTACCGCGTATATCGATCTCAGTGTAAATGCGTATTCGCATGAAGAAGCGATTAATCGTGATATAAGCAGTTCGCTGTTGATTGAGCGATTGTGAAAGCCTTGCCTGAGAGCTTCTTTTCTCCCCAATTCGTATCATTTCGCCATACGTAAAATTCACATTACCATGAGCCAAACTACGCACAGTAGTTCATTATCATGCATCAGTCAATATAAATAGTTAACTCCAGTGCACTCCAACATATCTTTATACTTCAAAATATACCAGTCAGATAAATAAAAAATACTAGACGGCTCTGCATTGAATCTTGCGACAATCTTTCCACCGATAAAACGATGGGGGTCATCGTGTAAGTCCCATGGGTACCCAGGTATTGCGCTTAGTGACGATGGTGAACTTTGTACGCGTGGTACTGTGGCCCTTATTGTTCCCGTGCTTCTCTGCTTCAAATAGCTCGAGGTAGTAGACGATCACCATAAGAGACACTGGAAATTCGCGAAAACATATGTTCGAAAACACTCGTGCTGATCGATCCTTTTATTATTTGATGATGCAATTTTTTGACCCGGGGTAGCTCGATCCCGAACGTTTTGCTTGGAATATTCGCTGGTCCAGGGTGGGTATTCACATATGCACGACAACCAATAACGGAAGAGGAGCATCTTGACATGTGCACTGTGCGTTGGATGCCACGAAGCGGTCCATTTTTCTCGCGATAGACATGCGTTCGTGTGCATACCGAGGAGTGTCGACAAGCAGGGCGTTGCTATAGGCCGTTCACGGTAAAGTGAGCACTTTTGATACCCTAGTTACTTTTTTCTTTCAGCCATATTTTATGCTTTAATCACATTTCTAAAAAACGTTTGCCTTCTGAGTAATAAACACTGTGTGTATATTCCACCGCAGTCAGAATTTAATGTCTAAGGCTAAAATAAAACACATTTTTTGACCATTATTCCAAATGAGAGGGCTTTCAAAAGTGCTCACTGTACCGTCGTGCAGGGAGAGGGACCAGTGGCACGGGATAGTGACCCGGGCGTCTCTCCCCCGTCACGACGAGCAGGCTGGTAATTGTAGTGTATTAGTATCGGCAGGCGGCTCGACATGGCTCGCCCATTACGCCGGGGCCCTCGCGAGGCGACGCCGCGCCGTTGTCGGGGACCGTCTGCGCGCCACACACTAGACGAGCACACAGATGCGAAATTGAGCCGCAGTTTCTTTTAATGCGCGCCTGCCCATTATCTCATTGACTGCGCGAAGCTCTGGAAAGGTTTTTTTTTCCCCCGACAGGCTAAACTGTTAAAAAATTGTTTCCTTAATTTTACGGAAAAGTGCTGGTAAAAATGTATCCAGCCGTGTCCGTAAACTCTCCGTAAAGTTACGGAAATAATGATTTTTAAAAACGGACTATCCGTAAATTTCATAAAACATTCCGTGAATTCATGGAACCGCTCCGTTAATCTCCAAATTGATTTACTCCACTTCCAACTGGGGGAAATAAACAAGATAATCGAAAAACAAAAACTTCAAATTTCGTTATGAGTGTGTTCTACTGCGTATAAAAATATTTCACGAAAAGTTAAGAACAATATTTGAACCCGAGTCAAGAAGTGAGAAGTCCATTACTTTCGCCACTAACCTATAAGTATCACATTATATCTTCGTTATGATGTTGGTATGTATAGTATACTCACATTAGCGACTTATTTTCTATTACAGTTGGTGTATTTTTTATTGCAAGTGTTGCTAAATAGTACAGACGCCTAATGCTACTTCGTAATGTTTGAAAGCATAGGTTTTTGTTGCAGAGTTAACCTAACTGCCGCAGAAACGATAATTTCCTGGTTATAACAGTGGTGAAGAAAGCTTCGTGTAGACTCGGCTTTGTTCGTCCCTGAAACCCTGTATTTTATATGTGCGGATTGAGTGTCCGTATATTTACCGTACATATCCGTAAACAGTTCCGTACATGTACGGATATTTTGAAACAGTGAATTACTTGCTGCGGAAGATTTCCTATCGCATGGGTGTGCTGGCCGGCGACCAGGTCAGCAGGCACTGGTTTGCGAGCGCCGCGCCGATATGTCGGTGACCAGTGACAAAGTTCTGCCTGCGCGTGCAGCTCAAGTTGGCGGTATAAGCGGCTGTTGCACTTCCGTAAAGTTAAGTACTCTGTGGCGACGCCGCGATCCAGTGCTGCTCGCGACGTTAACGTGGATCGCGCCATCTGGCATACTAATAATTAACAAATCTGTTAAGAGGGAATGGCACGAGTGATCATAATATTTTAAAAACGTACACCTCCCTTCAAGACTTGATAGAAAAAATCTACATGTGGTTCACACCTGAGGTAAGGTCATGTTTGGATGAGAGTAGGCTGGCGCTAATTTGATCCTGCTTATGTACCAGAGAAGACGCTCCTGTCTTTCGGGCCAGCCCAAAGGAGGTGATACGAGATGGTGGTGGGAAGATTTGGGCGGTAATCACTCCGGAATCGATTGCTTATCTTAACAGACGAACCTTAGAAACCGTTGACATGAATATCTGTCTCTAATGACCTCGCTGTCGACTAGACGTTAAGCCCTACGTACCAATTTACCTACCTAGTATAGAATACGTTAGATATGCCATAAAGGTTGCCTAGAAATAACGTTTTGACATGCGAAACTTCCCCACTGCGGTAGAACACAGGTCTTAGCCACCTTCACCGTCTTGTTTTTAGTTATCATATTTATAATTTATAGCTGTTCTCCTATGATTTTAATTAATTTATTTGTAGAATCGTGTAAATTAAGACGTAAATTTACACTAAAAGAGAAATTTGGGTAGCTACTAAATATATTCATTAAAAAAAATCTCTATTGCACTGGACGCGTATATATTTTGTAATAGGACACAGCATATATTTTGTAATGATGAGTCAACTGCTTGTTTGTTTTTAGAGAAACAGAGGTTTATTTTATAATTAACAAGAATTAATTTTCTGGCTAGTAAAACAATTGCGTATTCATCTCTACATACTCAGGGAGAGTTCCATACTTCATAGGTGTAATAAAACTCTCCCAGTTCTGCGACGCTTGTTTCGTTATGGTCCCCTGACTGTACATATATGTTTTGAAATGGAAAGGCTCGCACGTCTCTGAAAATCCGCGTATTTGCTGTAGAGTAACTCATAACCACGCAGGGCTGATATTCCCGCAAAATAGGAGAATAAAAAGTTTTTAATTGAGGTCAGAAACTACTAGGGTTGGAAGAGAACGAATCTGGACACCGCATCACTGAAATAAAACAAGCATCCTCTGAAAATGTTAGTGCACATAACATCCCTGATAAGTAACCAAATACGCGGGAGTTGCAATTATAAATTCTCGATTAATGTTGAACCCCTGAGAATTAAGTAATTTTTCAAGACAGATTATTAATCAACATGCACTCAGAGGTTGCTTATCTTATTTCAATGCGGGAGTTGCAATTATAAATTCTCGATTAATGTTGAACCCCTGAGAATTAAGTAATTTTTCAAGACAGATTATTAATCAACATGCACTCAGAGGTTGCTTATCTTATTTCAATGATGTGCTGCCCACGTAAGTTTTGTTTTATTCTTAGTACTTTCTGATATTAATTAAAAGGTTTTTATTTTCCCATTTACGAGGTTGCACAACTTCCTTAGTTTAATCAATTTAGCTTATAAGCCGTACTTATCTTTTCTGCGTTATTTTTCATAAGGAATGTCCTCCCAGACCTTGTAACATACTTAAATAAACATGCTGTATATATAAAGTCGTTACTCGGGATTGAGAACGTTTCGACCCCTGAGTACTTCATACAGTATCTGCAGTCCTGTCAGTTTTGCAGGTAGTCCGCAATATAAAATAAAGCGTTCTTAAACCGGGTGTCTGCTGATGCTGGAAATAATGAAATTGCTCACGATTGATTTGTACATACTGTTGAAATCCTGGATATTTTTTTGTGGCTGACTTTGTTAAATATTAACTACAAAATAGCTTAATCAAATGATATCTGCGTACATCTTAAACACAAATAAGTTGTATTCATAAGTTCGTTTTGGCTGTTCCGTGGTTACTTAATGCCGTACGCTCAAGTACGGTTTTGGTAACAATTTTTGGTTATAGCGGGATGCATAGTTTCCGATTGTTTCACTCCAGAGTAATCCCAAAATATTGAGTTGCGTGGTCATGAAAGAAGATGTCGGTGTTGTGTTCCCCTCTACTGGAATATACCGGGATTCAACAATTCAGTCAGTCAGACAGCTTGGTAAAGGAGCGGGGGAAGGAGTTCTACACGCGTAGTTGTTAAACGTGGAGACCCACAGGCCACGGTAGTCTCTCCGAAGACTGTGGAGTGAAAGCCCGGATGGCTTTCTCTGCGTTACCTGATCGATACCGTGTTACGGCTGCGATTAACATTTGAAGAGCGCTCGCCGTCGTGAGTGACGTACCACGAATGAGTGTTATTCGTGTTCTTGAGGGGGTTCGAAAGCGGACTCTTCAAACTCACGCAAACAAAAGGAAACCGTTGCGACCCGAAGGTTCCCAATGCCCTGTGAAAGGCGCGGTTGACCTAGTCGCCGTCGACAGTCATTAGAGAACTGCGCGTGTAGTGTCTTTCATGGCAAAGGAGTGAATGCTAGCGTGGCGACGCCCAATGTTCTACACATAAACACACAGTCCAAGTAGTTCAACTGCCTGCCGCTATCTCTTACACGGCGCCACCGTCCTGTGGATATTGAAGCATATTATCTGCTTTATTGTGATTTTATATTTGCCCTCCCAGGCATCACACATAGGCTTCGTTGTACCTCAAACGAATCGCCCTGTGTAATTCTGTGAAAAGCGCAGAGTCTTACTTATAATGACGGCTATCGTAAGCGGTTCGTTACCGAACATTTTCTGTGTCACTCAAGCAGTGTTTTTATTGCGACGATGTTTTGGTATTAATTATTTTACAGCGAACTATCGCATGTGTGTCTTCTTATCCTTGACACAGGATATTTGTTAAGTGTGCTCCCAGAAATTATAAGTTCTATGTTATGGGCAGAATCTGACATACGAAGGTATTTTTCGGATAAATTTGATGCATGTTTTTAATTATAAAATTATTTTAAAATATGCTACGTGTAGAAGGGAAATGGGGAATCTGGGACAACAGGACCTGGGACTGGAGCACCGGAGCTGTTCGCCGCCATGTTGGAATTCCCCGTTTTTTTCTCAAAATTTTCCTTTTTGACTTAAAATTGACTAAATTTCCCTAAAAAATTTCCCCTTTTCCTTAAAATTCCAAAAATATCGCGAATAATTGATAGAAGTCAATGAGCATATTAAGATACTGATTACTGCCGCCGTATTATATGCAGGTGACCTTGACCTCTTACCTTGAATGACCTTGAAAACAAAAACTCGAGAAAAATGCATGAAAGTCAGTAATCATATTACATTACTTACTACTACCACCATATTGAATGCAGCAGACCATAGCATTGCCCTGTGACCTTAAATGACCTTGAAAACAAAAACTCCTGGAGTTTGTCTTTCGCATTCATTCGAATACCATCATGGTTTTCATGTGTTTTCAACACCTAGGCGACGCTAGTGTATTAATTCACCCACCAGGCGGCAGCCATATTTGTTCATGTTGTTAAAGTATAGGTTTTGCTGTCGGCCTCCTCCATATTGGATTATATTTCAAAAACATAGCTAGCGTTAATTTATCGATTATACCGCCTGCTATCGGCCAGTACGGAATTGTGACATTGGCCATTTCTGCAAAGTACGTAAACTGTAATTTTCAATATTTTATTCTCAAATGCGAGTATTTTTATTTAAAATAATTTTTATATAAAGTGTAGGGTTTTTTTATAAAATAAATAAAATGCAAGTTAATTATTTTTAACAAAATTTATTTTACACGTGATAAAATATGCATAATTGACAAAAAAATCAATGCCGTTTGTTAATCTCCTTCGAACAGAAACCAAATGTTATATTGTAATCTACAGGTTTTTAATTATGATTTTTGGATTCACCTATGGTGGTAAGCAGCAGCGTTCTACGCAGGGCTGCACAAATCGCAGGGTCACTTCAAAGACCTTCAACACAAGCAGCAATAGTTGTCTCCGATTCACCATCCATCACATTATTATTGCAGCGTGGACTCGAATCCTCTTTGATCGATGGCTCGATGACTGCAGCAACCGACATCTGGCACGTCGACACCAGGTCTTCCGTTGGTGGTACCAGCATCAGCAGCCTCGGGAGTACACCTAAAGCTGGTTCCACAATAGTGCGTTGCGTTGCGTTACGTTGCGATGCGATGCGTTGGGCTGCGACGAGCTATACTTGCTGTTTAACAACTAAGCGATGATCTGTCGGCGACGGACGCCGCCTGAGATGGTGCTGCTATCTAGTTTAATGGTGGAAATTACATTTCCAAACCTCACGAATGTAACAAAAGACACGCGTAAAAAATTGAAACTGTATGTTTTAAGTGGTAGAAGATAAAAACAGGGTAATATGAATGCGATGTGTGACGAAAACTAGAGGGAACATGACACAATAAGACGAAGGATAAATATATTTGATATTAATAAACTAATTTTATGACATTTTCCATACCTATAAGAAGCCTTGTCTTCTATTTTGCACATCCACGCAACAGTAATAATAATACAAATACGAAAACATCGGCGTAAACGCTATTGTCGTTTTCTAATCGTAAAAAAATATATGCTTTTATCCTCCTTCTAAACAAACGCCTATTCTTCTTTTTCTCCGTCTCAGGCGGACGCCGACATTCGCAACTCAAGAATTTCGCGCAGACGCACTCGGCGCCGACGCGCTGCGACGGAATCGGCTTCATCCTTTTGGCTACCGTTCATCGCACGCATCGCATCGCATCGCATCGCACTATTATGGAACCAGCTATGCCGGACGACGGCAGCGACGTCGGCGAGTAGGTGCCGGCTCGTTTCCAGATCTGGAGGCACATTCATCGGGAGGTGCAGCATCGTCTTTCGTGGAACGGCGGATGGTCACATGGTGCCTACGAGATATTCTCCGACTTCTGGTCGTTTGGCTCGAGGTCTTCAACAGTCTCGACTGGTCACTGCGAGCTTTCCCTCTGTGCAATCCGTGACGCGATCGCATTCGTGCATGCAGAAAAAGACACCACGTCTTCTACGCTGACAGGAAGATGTGTCGATGGGCGCATGTGATAAACAACGCACTTTATCAATGCAGTAGAAATGTTTTAGATTCACAATTGCACTTACAGAACAAAATTTTATATATTTTTGGTAATATTTAACTATAAACAGAGATCTCTTTGATTTTTCATGGAAAATCGAGTCATCGAAAGTAATTCATGTTACTAAGAATTTGAGAGAAAAGTTATCGCCTGTTAATATAGTATGTATAAATCAATGGCTTATAGTAATCTTCGTATAGAGAACGATCTTCCCTCCACAGCGTGGTTGTTAGGTTTTAATAAATGTTAGAACTAAAGTGATTTGCAAAATATATAAAGAGCGTTAAAACTTTCATTCGAAAATGAAGCCATAAATACGGACATTAATCGTAGGGTAATAATATTCGTTTTTCGTTGGCGATATTAAATTGGATACCGTTGTGTTTGTGTATTAATTAATATTTTACACGCGTTGGAATTGAAGTAGTAGACTTTTGCATCTTCGTATAATCATGTTAGTTCATTATGAATCCGAACACGACGCTTTTTTTTAATTGGCCTCTTGACTCTCAAAATGACTGACACCGAGTGTCTGAAAGTATTCTGGCTCGGTTGGCAGGTGTGAGGTTTCACGACATTTCGAAATAGGATTTCATTATAATTATATGCATAACTCACGATGCCATGGTCCTTTTTCTTTACGGGTGGAATGTGTCGGCGAGAGAATACGATATTATGTATGCCAAGCCAATCTCTCTCGCCTTCCCACTTGTCGCTTGTCTCTCGCCGTTCTTGGCTATTTGCTACATCTCCTGTGCGTTAAACGTAACTTTCCAGTCTACTAACTACACACATTGAACAAGATTAATGAAATGGCAAATCCGTGCAATAGATTGTATCTCCAGCAACCTACATAAGCTACATGGTTCAAGTTAAACAATTACTCCGTTATTTAGATGGCAGAGAGTATTGTGGGTACTACCCCAAATTAATCACTCCCCCCCCCCCCCTTTTACATTAAACATCCCAACAAGTTTGATATTAGAGATGCAAATGTAGGATGACTAAACTATTTTTGACGTAGTATTTAGATTCGTCGTTCATTTCGCAAAAGCCGACCTCCCGTGACGCAGTCGGTTGGTCCGCTATCGATCTGGGGTGCGGAAAGCTCTGGGTTCGAATCCCGGGTAAGACATGGGTGTTAATTTAAGTTAGGTTATAAGTTAATCTGAAAGCCGTCGCCTGCTAAGCTTTCCAGTATAAAATCGGGGGACGTTAAAAAGCCTTTTACCCTTCTGATGGTCTGGAAATATTTGGGAAATGCAAACAAACGTTTTGCGAGTTGCTATACTGTCGGCCTAATCATCTTGCATGTTTATCACTTATCTACTCTTTTTAGCTTTATATTTCCAGCTATGCGGAATGCAAATCAACCGGAAATAGTTCAAATGCCTAAAGCAATCAATAGTCGTACAAGTAACATAAAACTGAAGTAACGATGTTTCCGTTCCAAATACGTAGAGTGTTTTGTTTGTTTAGCGATACTGCGAAATAAGTCAGAGAATGAAAGCAATCAAAACGATGACTTTAAGCATATAAGATACTTTGCAAACCTATAGTTTTCTGGTATTGTTATATTTTGTCTAATTTTTTTTTCTTTATTTCTCGAGTTTATTAACGGTCACAGTTGCTGAGCGATTAGACTCCTCGCCTCCCACCAAGGTGAACTGGGTTCAATCCCCGGTCGGGTCTCTTCCAGATTTTCGCAAGTGGGAATCGTGTCGCCGGTCGGCGGGTTTTCTCCGGGATCTCCCATTTCCCCGCCCCTTCATTCCGGCGCTGCTCAATACTCACCTCACTTCACCGTCATCGGCATGGCGAAAAATTGTGGTAGAATGCGAGCAAGCTAAACATAAGAAAAGTTGTGATTGCAAGTAGTTACCATTCCTTTAATATAATCACGGTGTTGAAGTTGTGTTTATTGAATAATATTATGTGTATTATAATTAAGATTTGAAATTATTTTGGCGAGGGGGGGGGGGGGTTGCGAAATTTTATTTTTTCACCCTCCACAATTTGTATGCTGCGCACGGCACCGAATCTGCGACATTCAGTCATAAAGGTAAATTTAGGCCTATATGTAAAATATTAAACATACATACACAGCATCTGGTCATGTTTTACAGTACTGGACTACATAAGCAGGTATATATATATATATAACTATTTAAAGTGATAGTTACCATATTCGCTGGAATGAAACTATTTACAATAACCAAGTACGTATGGTTCTTCTATAACAGCTTATGTATAGGCTTTTAAGGTGATAGTTATGTTGATGAAATACACAATGGCTTGTGAGTAATAGTAGTATTGATTAAATTGATGACGGAGGACTTAGCGCTTTTTTGATATACAGCGTAGGGTAAAGAGCAGGGACGAAATATAAAATGTGACGTAGTTATACGAATTGTGACTCCCGATCTTTGGGAAATGACAGTCGAATTGCGAAAGTCTTCGGTGTTTTATAATTTATCCGCGAGTTATTTTTGGGTGCGTTACGAGGGACTAGGAAAAGATGATCTCCTTCAACAGACATATTTATGTTTCTCGATAAATGTCCCCGAGTTACTCCAGAACACCCCCGTAGAAATGACCTGTACAGACCTAACTTCATCTGAAAACGAGTAGTCTGGGATCAACGATCTCGTGGTTGGTAGACATGATGACTACGGCCACTGTATCACCCAGGACTATCTGTTTGCCTCGCGAGTCGACGTGCAAGCCGTTACGCCTCCAGGGTTGGCGAGCTCTGATCACGGGGTTTCTTTTTTTTTTTTTTTGCTACGAAAAGAAAACAAGCTTGTTTCGAGCAACCTGTTTTACATATATTTTACATTCGTGTGCTGTGTAGGTACGCGGAACGTAACGAACTGACATGAGCTTGCTTATCTTGGACCTTTACGTAAGTTAAGTACGAGATAAATATACTTGAAAGTCGACATTCTGGTTGTGAACTTGTTTGTATATGCCTGATCCAGTTGATTGACTTAACCTCCTCGTAGCCTTCTTTATCAGTGACAGAACTCGCTTCCGCTGAACCATTAAACAGCTCATACTTGGTTGGAGAATCGTAGAGATCCTTTTATTACGAATGTACTCCCGTGAAGGGCATCTGCCTCTTTCGCCAACTTAGTTCAAAATTGTTTACAAGTGTCACTGGTGATTGGTTATTCGTCAGGTTGCTACGCTATTTTCCCCGCGATGGCAATTCATGTTCCATCCGCGCTGGTGTCCGGATTTAGCAGCTTGGAAAAAGACCGGACGTAGCCGATAGTCAACGAGTTTTCCCTTGGTCATTTCGCTACCTCCACTGGTGCATTCCATTTCTGCGCCATCCTAAGATCTTAATTTATCTAATTCTTCAGACGGAAGGGTCCGTGGTGGCTGAGCGGTTAGCCTGCTTGCCTCCCCCCAAGGTGAACTGGGTTCACTCCCCGACTGGGTCACTCCCAAATTTTCGCATGTGGGAATCGTGCCGGACGATGCCCCTGGTCGGCGGGTTTACTCGGGGATCTCCCGTTTCCCCTGCTCTTTCATTCCGGCGCTTTTGCATACTCATCGCAATCGCCCTCATCGCTTCTCAAGACCTTGTTGTTACGAGCCGCCCAAATCTCTTAATTCACTCACTTCAGACGGACAAGTGTGTTGCTCCAGTGTGTGTGTGTGTGTGTGTGTGTGTGTGTGTGTGTGTGTGTTGTGTTGCGCAAGAGCGCAATGCCCATACATCTAATTTATTTGTTGATGATAACGTTTCTAGATTATCTACTCATTGCTTAGGGGCCTAAGTGTATGTGTTAGATCAGGCGAGAGCCGTTGTTTATAGTGATGGCTATCAACGTGGCACCCGCTTCTTGTTCTGTTTATTTTTATTGAATGTGCGAGGCAAACGGTGGTTTTTCCTACAAAATCACACTAATAAGATAATGATAATAATATTGCCAATAATAATAATAATAATAATATAGTAGCGGACAATGGGAACTTAAAAGTTGTTCATCATCAGTCCAGTTTGCGGAACATCCATTTACGATTTCTTTTTGTTGAAATATGTCGTGTCGTTCATGACTGTTAGTGAACTAAAGTAGAGACTTAGAAACCTCTTGACTATGGATTGCTTGGGTGCTGCGCCATACCTCACTTCACCTTCATCGGCTGTCTCACTAACTTGAGTTTCCAAAACGAGACATTCATGTAAGTACGATAATAGGCAGGTATTACAAAAGTAAATTCCTATAGGTAAATTAGTTTCGGGAAATGTTGACATTTTTGTAAAATAAAACTCTTTCGTGAAGTATAATTTTCATAAACTTGGAATTCGTTTTGGAAATTTATGGTTTTTCAAATACTTTGGTTAGTACGCTGATTTCTTAGTATTAGATGCTGGCATGTTAAGACTCGTGCTTCGGATCTGATTAGTTTTATTTCCAAGAATGTTTTGATACATGTTTGCATGCAAGATTTATCAGGCAAGATCTGTCTTATTTTGAAAATGCTTTCAGGTAGAAGAATTTACCATATTATTAAATCTTTTTAAACAAGTTAAAAGGTGCTCCATTCGAATGACTATATTCCTACTGATTATTTCAGTGGCCTTGTATTAAATGAACGGGTTTGGCTGTGATTTACTATGTATTTCAGTTTCACGGGTGCTGATTCCCGGCGTACTCTTATTTATTAGCCAGTTAGTAGCTTCACCGAATTTTCTGTTAGTGGCACTGTTAACTCATACATATGTAGACTACATATCTGAGGCACATTTTTTATGCCTGCTAAACGTGAATCAAGTAACATTTTATGCCCGGCACAAAAGTTTGCTATACAGCACTTCAAGGAGAAATCTATAAAATTTTCATTTTAACTTCAAGTACGATATCAGGAGAGTGCTCGTTCCGAAACTCAACTTAGGATCAAGCATAACTTAACTTCAGTTACGAAGGAGTTCTTGCCTCCTGGTCGCAATTCTCCTTCTCGTTCGTCGAGAACGTGGGGATGTTTAACATACGAGAAATTAAATCTAATTTAAGTGGAAACCGTATTTTTTATTGTAAAGGAACTGTGATGTATACTCGAATACTTCCATCGCATTTCATTTTTTTTTCCCCTCATTAAGTCCCTGAATTTCAAGCACGGCGCAGGCTAATGCATTATGAAACAGAAGAAAACAGGGGTCCAACAATACTTGCACCCTCCGGTCCATCATTTTATATTTTTTTAGGTAGTTTCTTGTGAGCGTTCCTGCCTCTTGTGATGATCATTTCAACCGTACTAATTTTATAATGAAAACAAAATAATTTCAGTGATAGTATTAAACATATCCTGTTCCGTATTTTACGCTGTGTTTACTGACCGACACAGTGCTGACTCTCAAAGAACGTTGTTTTCTTGTAACCAACATTTATGAGTCGGTAAGCTACCGGATGTATACGAGTTGAATACCAAAGAGGCAGAAGAATGTGACAGTAAAATTGCGTGTTTGGAAAAAAAAAACGCTGTCTAATACATTCTTATTCTTCCTTCGTGCTCCTGTTAAACGACGTTATTCTTTGCTCGGCGTCCGTAGGCGGGCGAATGGTTGCAACTTCTCCACAAATAGAGGTTTTTGTTTATTTCCTCCAATTGTTTGAAACCTGTGTCAATAACTGAAGCGGCACTTGGGTCTCGGCTCTTTCAACACCCCCACACCCCCACCGCCCAACAGTATTATTTCTTCTCGTTCCTCGTCCTGCTTTGCGAGGCTCTGGGTGTTTCCCCCGCTGTTTGTTTAGCAATCATGTCGCTCTTTTGTGACGATCCTTCACGTCGAAAGTCGCGCGCCGATTGGCCGCGCCTGCGCAGTCCGTCGCCAATGAAATGTAACAGCGTTTTACGATAAACAGACGTTTTCTGTTAAGTCACCGCCTGCCATACATCTCACTCTGCTGTAACGCGCCTGTCCCGAACGGCATCCCCGCTATTTTAGGTTATCAGAACACACATTATTGTGTCTCATTCGTCGGTTGATTCCTTTCTCTCTCTCTCTCTCTCTCTCTCTCTCTCTGGAAATCTGCGCGCGAGAAAATGTTGATCACCAGAAATAATGACCTATTGTTTTGTGCAGACAGTTTCTGTCGTTTTATGTGTGCCAATATTTACTACGCCTTTTCAATTTGGCAATTTGGCAATCAAATAATATTATAGGTACTTCGTAAGCACTAAAACTGTTAAGTGACGAGTGTAGTCTTTGGGAAACTCTTAAAGGTTGCCATTTTTCCATGCAATCGTCGGTTTTCGTTAAAAATTTTAGACATCGGTACGCGATGTTGAAATAGGCTGTTTACATAACCATGCTGTATTGAACGAACTACACTACAGATCAAACATTTAACCATAGGTAAAGGACTACACATTCATCCCGGCATTCTAAATGAACTCAGGTATTCTGTGTAGAACTCGAAATAAATTAAGGGTTACTAATCGGCATTTTTTTTACATAAACTCCTGTCCGCCTGATTAATGTTTTCCTTCCTTCAGTGTTTTAATTAGAGATCCGAAAAATTCGCATCTTAATTTCAGGACAAACTAGGAAACACAGGCTGCTCCTATCGTTATGTTGTTTTCTCAACGAGCCCATACTGTTGAAATGTCCTTTTGTTTTTGTGAAATGAATTCTTTGATATTGTTATAACAATTGAAATAAATACAAGTAAATTTCACAAATTCTTAGTGTGGAACGTGTAAACCTAGTGATTAAATTGAACAAACAAGTGTTGTAGACTTCAAATTTGTTGTAAACACTGAGCTACGTAAAAAAATTTGTATGTTTCCTAAAACAATGAATTGTAAAGGTACAGTATTTCAGTTTACTAGAAAATCTTTAGCAACTGGTTTTCAAACAACTGTTTGTGACGAGTACAGAAAACTTACTTTCCGCGCGTTGACCCCACTTGGACAACCCTGGTCCAGTGTTAATTAACGTGCAGTCAAATGCAGACATAAGAGTCACCTTCCACTGTAACAGCACGCCGCAAATAAGGGACTTAAATTGGTTTCATTGTATATAAGAATATGAAGTCAAGCGCGCGGCTCTTTGAACCCGCAGATTTTTCAAATCTATACTTATGCTATGGCCCCATAAAACTGGAAATGGATCTGTTTTCGTTTTCATTTTAATTCTTGATTCTTGATTTGGCTACCCCCGACTACACTTTCCATTTTTTTTTCTTGTTGACCTACATCGCTGTCACCTCGTGAATAATTCTTCACTGCTCACCTACCCGAATGCATCATCAAACGCCGACCTTGTCCCGACAAGGAACCGGCTTGTGAATTTACATTCTCGTGTGACGCGGAGGCACCTGTGGTACGCAGGGGGAGAGACAGCAGTGACGTCAGCAGCGGAGGCCGCGGGTTCGAGCCCTTCGTATAGCGTGTTGCTTGTCATCGGACCGGCACGGAATTTCGCGATGGATGCGGAACAAATTCAAGCGCGATGCGACACCCAATTCAGTTTTTTTAAGGAGGATGGGGGTATTTTTTAGGGGGAGGGGGGAGAAGATTGTCGCCTCGCCGCCCGTGCTGGCGAGGATGACTGATGGGGCTTATCTGGTCCAGGGGTCGTGACCCCCCTTCCCCCCCTTCTAGACCCCTCAGGCACTGCCGGAGATTGATGGCTTCTCCGCTTGCTTCTTCTGTACCTCCCCCCCCCTCCGACTACCTTACTTCCCTGCTCCCGGCGACTTGATCGCTCACCTTCGACTTGTAGGTATGCCGAACAGATGGTCCGCGGACCCGGCGAATGAAAATGGTACAGCACTTTCCTGATGCCCCGCCGCTGCGTCGTGATCATCGCCGCACGAAATAAAACCCTGGAGAGCCGTGTCCCGTCGTGGGAGTTACGATCTCAGCTCCGAGTACGGAAGAAGCGGAACACGGGTCCCAGCTAGCCCAGGTGTGCGAAGTGCATTCAGCGCACGATGGACGTGTGCCGGTTCTTGGGGAAGCAAGTTTTCGGAGCTTTTGGCTCCAGCTTTTTACTGCCCCTCCCCCCCGGAAACTTATTAAAAAACCTTGGAACTGAGGGACGTAGAGTCCCCTTCAGTGTGGGAGGGACGGAGATGAGTTTTTAACACTGTAGTCTGCTTCAAAACATGTACTTTCCTACCACTGTCAAACTAAGAGGAATAATTAACATGTTTTCTCTTACTTCAAACAATTATCCCGATTCCGCTGATGTTTCTATTGTCATGTATGTGGTTTCGCAGTTCGCTGTTATTACTGACAACAGGTAGGTTAGCAAAGTCTTCAATCTGCGCGTAATCCGCTTGTACATGTTTCGTCCGAACTGTCTGTATGACCTCGAAGTTGGTGTCGATAGAGAAAGAGTTAAGAATGCGGGAGGGGGAAGAGCTTATGATTGACGTGTTTCTAAGTGTTTCACCTGAGTTTGTCAAACAGTAGATTTAGATCTTCGAGATTTAACTTAAGTAAATTAATTTTCCATGGCAGATACTTATTTCTAAAATACGAGGGCTGATTCAGAAGTCATGGCAATTATTGTTTATCTTCCGAAATGACACAACGCAGGAAATGTACTATGTGCAGTTCAAAGTTTACGACAAGTGCGTTTTGAAGGCGACACAGCACATGGGGCACGAATGCAGGAATGTCTGGCAAGAAACAAAGACAAACATGGCTGCTTGAAATCACCTTTTAATTGATATATTCTCGTACAAACTGTATACGCGCATTTTGAACGGGTACGCGTACGAGCTGTTTAAGATCCTTCGAAGTGCGAAGTGGTCTCCGAGGTTGTCCACGGTGCGTTGCCAGCGATGAGGGAGTCGTCGTCGCAGCATTTCGACGAGAGGTAGGGCACATCAACGGTTCTCAACCAGCCGACGGTATTTCCCGTCTGCCTCATCACATACCTACGTATTTGCGCTACGCCGAAGAAAAATTTCTGCAAGTGGACCAGCGCTGCAATCAAAATATTACACGGAAATAGGAATTCGAGCAATGCAATATTTTCAAATATCGGCGGCATTGATTGTCTCCTGTCGATTCAAGTCTCAGATGGTCCTACAGATCACTGGGGGTTACCAGTAGTGAGATTCACATACCTTTGCCTGTAGCAGAACCCTTGCCTAGGTAGCTGAGTTGCTACCAACAGTTTACTTAATTTCTGAATCAATACTATGCCTACTATTAATATGTACCCGACATATACTACTGGTTTCAGGGTACAAATTTGATAATTTTGCAAATAATATAGGGATTGCACTGAAGTGATACAAATGTAATATTGCCCACGCTTGTTATAAAGCCCATATTTTTTATTTAAAACTTTTGAGTTGTAGATACTAGGCCTATAACATCCATCGTGAATGTATTTCCTAAGCGTTTCATTTACATGCCGGAACTTGGTATACTCTAGCGTAGCTATAAATATCTTTCTATATAATTTCGAAAAATGTTCATAATTTATAATTAATGAGAAGGTAATTGTGTTATAAGAGTTTAGGTCCTACGTTTATCAGTCTGAATGTAAGAACAATAGCTGTTTATGTCCAAAAAACATTGTTTCAAATATATGGCTGATGTTACCAGAGATTCTACTAACCGAACAATATGCGATGAATAATATAACATACTTTATTTTGAGACGGCGAATATTGTGTTCAATCGACGAAATCCGTTCGCTGCGATTACTAAATCTGCTTTCAGCAGTTTTGAAATCATTGCGAGTCTGCAACAAAAAAAAATACATTGTGTCGTTAGGTATTACGGCAGGAACATGCACTAAGAAGAGGTTCCAAATCACACTTCACACTTCACTTCTAATACGGCGCAAAATGCCCATGGCCTTAGGAACACAGCATGTTTAGCCAGCAAATATCACAAAATTGAAAAATAACAAATACGAACAAATCTGTGAATATCAAAAATTTATAATTCACGAAACTCGACGTCGAAGAGGACAGCACGACATACACACATGTAGTGCACCTGGGCCACTGAATCTACAGAGAGAGGACGGCACGCTGCGGCGGCAGTACACGAACTAAAGGGTTCCGAACCAGCTGGCGCGCACACACGCTTGGATAGCCTTCGACAAGGTGCTGGAAGGGGGGCGGGGGTTGGCCGCCCGGTATCCACACAGCTGATCCCGTCGGGCCGGCATGCTGATGGCGACGATGTCGCGCGGCAGACCCGGCCATTTCTCACGCGACTTGACGGAGATCAAGGACCTGGCCACCACGTCTTCCCCGCCCTCCCCTGCAGTGTTGCCACGTCGCATAAGGACGAATTATCCGCAGGTTAACCACGATTTCTTCTTTGCATGACATGCAAATAGGGGTAGGTGGTTAAACGAAACATTGTTTTGGACATATAAAACAAAGTTTGTTTGGTGCGATCAAATTCATTGTTTGTACAGGAGCAACAAAATATTTTGTTTATGAAACCAAATTATTTTGTGCTTATTTGGTTAACCCATTAAAAGATTCGATTGGTGCAATTAAAGATATGTTTGGCTCTGAGTAAATTAAACAGTTTCGGTTACTGGGAAAAGAGAGACTTGCAACCGCACCGTGATTTGAACCTATAACGTTTGCGTCCGAGCTACGCTCTAGTAGGCCCTTAGCTGACGTAACTACTGACGAAATAGGAATGTTTTTAAATATTTACATTTCGGAATACTGGGCTACCAGAGCAAATAAATAAATATTTCAGATTTTACAACTTTACTTTTCAATTTTCCGTTGAACTTGTTTTATTTACACTTTAATACCATCATTAAACATCAATATATACACTAACAAACACTGTTACTGTTGTAATTGTCACAAAAAGTACAAATGAACTCTCGAGCTGTACTTTCAAACGAAGGCAATCAGCTGGGTGGCCAAACAAGTATATACAGTTGATTCAACTAAATATTTTGTTGACAATCGAATTTATTTTGGCCCAACACAGATGTTTTGTTAATTCAAGCGTGTATGTTAGATGGACAAATTCAATTTTGATGCTTTTTAAGATTTGTTTACTCAACAACATAGTTTGTTGGGGCAACTATATACATTTTTGGCCCAATGGAAAAATAATATGTGGTTGGCTTTTATTTCAGTGTGTTGTCAATTTAAAATATAAAAAAAAAATCCCACAAGGAATTTAGTTAATAGTTCTACAAAACTAAACGAAACAAAACAGGACTAGTAACAAACGAACGGGCAACAAAGACAATATATCCAGCAATATATACAAATACACGCTCAGAACTCCAGACGAACACAAATAGGTTTATAAGCTAAAAACGTGATCACATAACGGAGACATCGCAGAAGACTACACAGTTTTCTTGGCGAACCATCCCGTCTTCAGGCAAATGAGTGACACAGCTCTGCCATGGCGTATGTCAGAAGTAATTTTTCATCTAATAACCGAAGTTTCTCATTTTTATTCCAATTTTTTCCGTCTTCACTTACTTTAACACGTGAGGTTTTTGTTAGTTTTTCTACGCTACTTCATGATCAATGGGCTTCCATTAAACACGTCGCTACCTGAAGCCTCTTCGCAATAGCGCGACGCCAATCTACACCACCAGCCCGTCGCATACTCCACTCAATAAGGCAAAAAAAAAAAAAAAACGGAAATAGTATGTTTTCAAAATATCTCAATTAATATCGTATACTAACAACCGATTGAAGCAGGCTGTTTTTAACATATGTATTCACACATATAAGCGATGCATATATGTAAGTAGTCAACATATTTTCGAACGTTGCACACTCTCAATTATAAGAATTCAGGTTTTGTAATCATGTCTTAAAATATGAAGGTATGTTTCAGATTCTTTCGTGTATTTGTTGTAGCTAACCGTAAATTAACGCCACGCAACTTATTTTTTCGCCGAAAGCTGCAACGTACAAAAACGTGATATTAACGTTGTCTTTCCTACACCTTGGCTTGTAAAGCAATCCGCTTGCGCCACAATCACGAGTCTTGTTTGCTGTACACACGGCAAGAATATTCCGACTGGAAGCAAACATGTAGCAGTTGCCCTCAGGACGTAGCTGTAACTAGCATGCAAGAACTTGTAAACTAGTTAACGCCGGTAACACAAACGTAGTCCTCAATTTGTCTTGGAAGCACTATGTAAACAAACATGTAGCAGTTGCCCTCAGGACGTAGCTGTAACTAGCATGCAAGAACTTGTAAACTAGTTAACGCCGGTAACACAAACGTAGTCCTCAATTTGTCTTGGAAGCACTATGTAAACAAACATGTAGCAGTTGCCCTCAGGACGTAGCTGTAACTAGCATGCAAGAACTTGTAAACTAGTTAACGCCGGTAACACAAACGTAGCCCTCAATTTGTCTTGGAAGCACTATGTAAACAAACATTAAATTATCCATTGGGCGTCGTGTAGGTGTCGGGAACTAATTGGCTTGATTCATAGTCTTAATGTGACTGCAAGTTGTGTGCTAAATGCTATTTGATGATGTCAGCTTGTTGAATATTTAATTGCCGATGTTGCCAAGGTCTGCCTCCAAATTGGCGTACCGGATGTGCCACGGTTCCGAGTACCGCTTTTAAATGAAGTATGGCATGTAAGCCAGTCTTCTCTCAATCATATTGTCCAACCCGTTCAATCAAAATAAAAGAAAATGTTCTTTAAATAGTTTCTAATAAAAAAAAACAATGGATGGGGTTGTCACTGTGGTATTTATTTCGACGCTATGTATTCGTTCATTTATTATTCAACAGGGTTTTGCAAAAAAAAAAAAATATGTTTATAGATTAGCTGTTCCCGCGACTTCGTTCGTGTGGACTTTAGGATTTGTTTACATATTTTTAAAATAGAAATAGAAAATTGAAATCAGGCGTGAATAGTGTCAATCGAAATTTCTACATAATATATTTATAATAAACATTACAAAATAAATTTTGAAGTTTTAAATTTTAATCAAATAGAATTTACAAATTTATTTTTATGTTTAGAAGGAAATTAATGCAGTGCCTGCGACTTCGTTCGCGTGGACTTTAGGGTTTGTTTACATATTTTAAAAATTGAAATTTCGCTTCGCTTAGGTTTTATGGAGTTATTAAAATACAGCCCACCGTCGCTTTTCTCAGGTTTTATGTTTAAAGTAGAAATATCGCTTCGTTATTAAAATTGAAAGTTATTGAAATACATAACTATATAATTGTTTTGAAATAGTATTACTTTATTATCGGAAATAGTTTTTAACGCCGCGTTAGTGTTGATAGTTTGTTAATATGCTATTTTATTGTTTTTCCAAAAAGTAATGTATATTTTCCTATGGTGCGTGTTATATCAGTGATTATTAAAATTAAGTATTGTTGTTTCAACAATGCTTTTTGACAATAACTCTTTTGCAAAAAAAAAAAGTATGAAACATTAAGAAAATTATATGGAAATATTAATTTACTTTATAACCATTCGAGATATCGAGATGAAATATAGAGCAGATTTTAAATATAAATAAACTTTATGATATCTGAAAGTTATATCAAAATCGATTCAGCCGTTTCGGAGTCTGTTCTGGACAAGCATCCAGACAGACAGACGAAAATTTTAAAAACAGTTATTTTTGCTCTAACTTCGTTTAAATAGCATATTACGTTTAGATGTTGGTATCAATGTTGAAATAACAGACAGACTCTTCAATTTTATTTATTAGTATAGATTTCACCTATTGCATAAATGCATGATACGGAAACCGAGCGAGTTAAAATTTAAAAATATTGATTAGGCATTCAGCATTCTGAGAAAACCTTTCGGGGATATTTTGTAGTTACTTCTAGCCTAGTTTATAATACATAGCAGGAACAAGTCGTCGAATAAAAGGGCAAGAAACCAGTTCTACTGGCAAGAGGTCACAATCATTTATTTATCCCCGATGTGGTACGAAACTTCATACTAAGGGTCAAAACGATCACGTGCTCGACCTTTCTGCCCCTTCGTAAAGGCCGCGCGGACTTTATCAATCTTTTAACATTCTGATTGAGCGTTTGTTTTTTGCCCTTGATGTCGGGTAAAGGAAAAAAAAACGTATGGGATGGGGAGGAAAGATATATGTGGGGGAGTTGTACGAGACGACAGGTAAGGGTTTGAGGCGTGCTTAGAATGTAGATATCGAAGGAGGGATAACATGGAACTGTATTTTGCTTAAATCTTGCACATTGTGGCTGAGAGAAAAAAAATATCTTTTAAGTTTTATTAATTGGGGCGTTGCTATTTGCGATTATATTAAACCGCACTTTAGTCTGTGAAGGTAAAGGCTGTTCACGATAAAATGAGCACTTTTGAAATCAACCTTCGAAAACAGTCACTGCACCTACCTGCATAAACGAGCGCACTGGGTGACATGCGCCCAGTAAAGTTGGAAACAATGGAGGGAAAGTAGTTCCACATTTTAACGCCGAATAAAAAGTTTATGATAAATTATAAATTAAATTATTTATTTCGATTCTTGTCCCCCCCCCCCCTTCCAATTGCACCGAAGTGTAAAAATGAACTGAATTGTGAAATTTTCCTTTCGTAATGATTTCACAGTTTGACTTCAGCGACGCATGAATGCATGAATAAAGTGATGATGCCCATGGCAACGTTAATTTTACATAAGGCGGAAGAACACAACGTGCATACAAGTAGATCTTAAGCAGGGCTTTGAAAAGTGCTCATTTTACCGCGGACAGCCTTTAATCATTTTGATGGGTGAAATTGAAACTACAATAGTTAAGTTCAGTTACTTCATTGTAGTTCTACACTCTTAAGAAATTGTTCGCAAATTTACCACATGATTGGACCTCCCGTAGCCGATGTAGTTTTGCGTTACCGTCCTTCACATCGACTTTAGATAATATTTCTGTGGCCCATATTAGGGTTCTGGCTTAAATTCCGGGGCAGTGCCATATCCAAATTCTCAAATTGATCGCATTACTTTTATTTTATTCTAATGCTGGTCTTCAGGCGAACGGCCTTTTTATTTCATTATAATGCTGGTCTTCAGGCGAACGGCCTTTTTATTTCATTCTAATGCTGGTCTTCAGGCGAACGGCCTTTTTATTTTATTCTAATGCTGGTCTTCAGGCGAACGGCCTTTTGATGCTATTGTCAGCAGTACCAACTACGTAGCATTTGATGGTCTCTTCTCGAGCACGTTTGTAGTTGGAGTAAAATATTATTTTTAAAACCCTGACTACGTAATGGTTAACCAAGAGCTAGAGTAGTTTTTATTTGGCATTAACTTGAATATTTTACCGTGGAACGACACATATTATGCAATTTCAATAATACCGGGAAAACAGAAAGTTAAGCATTGAGGAGAAACAATGTCTAGTTATCAAAAATAAATTAATACTATAATCATTGTATTTTAATTTACAAAAACAACAAACATGTACGGTTTTGTGTGATGCATCGTAACTGTAGGCCTACCTACTTTTTTTGTACCATAGAATTGCTTAGCAGTAAATTGAATCAGCTTTGAACCTCATTATTATTGCAATATTACTTTTATAAAAATATATAGAGCTACTAAATTGTAAAAATATCGTGGCTTCGTAAAATATGCATACTAGGCTATTACCGGAACTGTTTCGGTTAAATTTCCAAAAATGTTTTGCCGTGTATGCAATTTGTTGTGTTCAAACATCATTGAATCAAAATAGGCCGGAGACATAATTTTGATGCCTAGAAATGCTCAACAGCAGCTCGCTATGTGCTCCGAGTAAAATTGTTCCTTGCTTAAGAAATGTAAGAATTACACGGGTTCCCCCATCTCAGTGCTTTTTGTTCGTGAATCGGTAAATATTCTCCCCACTTAAAGAATTTAAAATTTGTCTCTTATCATGTCTTCTCTCCAATTTGCGGCCATTCTTACGTAGCGATGGAATTGCCGTGAAACAGAGGTTTTCGTTTGTAAATTATTATAATCATCTGTTCGGCTGAAAGGGCCTATGAAAAGCCGTTACAATCAAACCATTTTGAAAAGGGCTTATCTCGTTTCCGGGCGCATAAACCTTCTCCTTTTGTTGCGGGCAACTTTACCATGTACCTCTTTGGAATTTGGTAATTACGCTTCATATGGTTGGTTGAATCATTCGCTCCTGACGTGTCTTATTTTTGTGTGGCTTGTGCAATGAGTCTTGTTTACACAATACTAATATTTATTATATTTTCTGTATGTGCTACCCAACAACCACGGGGCAATAACACAGCAATGCTCGGGTAAGAAAAATAACAATGAAATAGATAGGAATTATGTGAACTATACAAAAGTTAACTCAGTGTAGATAAAAGTTCTGCACGACACTTACAAATTGTAATAAACAAAAGCATCAGACATAAATAAATAAATGAAACGGAAAAAAAATCACCAAAAAATGAAATAAACAGTTACATTAAACTTGAGGTAACATTTTAGTAACAGAAAAATTATGATATGGGGTTCGGGAATGGGCTTTGTATATACTAGGTACTTTGTACACCCCAGATCAAAGTGTTAATAAAAACAAAGCGTTTAGTTGTGGCTTGTGGATAAAAAGTTATTTTAGTAAATCGTAAAAAATATTTTTATAAAAGTAATTTACACATATTTTGACAAAACTAATTAAAAATATTTACATTTATTAACTATATTCTTGTAAGTAAAAATATCGAAATAGATTTACTGAAAAAACAAATGGAAGGACGTAGAGAGATTAAAAACTGCACCCTAGCTCTCATCATTTTAGACTACACTGACTGACATAAGGAGTTGTGAATTATATAGAATCAGTACATTTTGATTTTTGCAAGTTTTAGTTAATCTTTGTGTAATTTTTGCTTAATAAATGTGGACAACCTTAAATAAGCTACAGGTGTAGAATTTCAATGTCTGACGTACCTCATTCTCGGTTTATTCTGTTTACGTACAACGTTTTAAAGCATTACTGGTATTCTGTGCTATAATTGTGAACTCGGAATATAAATTATATTTAATAATAAGAATTAAAAAATTATAGTATCTCATAATAACTGCACGGAGACTTCCACAGGAGATCTGCTCTTAAAATATGCGAGTTTGCTATTGTTTTTATTTTTAGTTATATATAAAATTGCAGCTTTAATTACGTAAAAAGTGTTGATATATTCGATCTGGGTCTGCTTTAAACGTGGATCACAGCATTTATTGTTTACGGATAGGGGCCTGCGTGTGACCTAGGATACGAAAATAAAACAGCTGATACAACGCGGCAAGCAGCGTGTTGACACAAGGTCACATTGATTTCATCGAGGAGATTGTGTGGCCTTGAAACAATATGATCACACTGTCTCTGTTCAGCTGAAACACAAACCATCAATAACGACACAACGTAGAATGAGAAGGGGGGAAACAGTTCTACAACCCCGTGAATTACAGCTAGTAGTTCCGCCGGCTGCCAACAGATCGCAGCAGCGCTCGCGATGGCTTTTTTCCACTCCGCCTTCCCCTACTAACAGTTCTCCCTCCTCTATTGCCATCTCGTTTTCTTTGTGTATCTCTCTCTTTCTGCGTACTCCCCCCTTTTCATACGCCTTCCCCCACCACTGCCGTGGGCGGAATGGGCGGAGCCAGATATTTCAGCTGGCATCTTTTATAAAAAGTTCTTGTACCAGAAACATTGTTCAAAGTTCCTCTCCGTCAATCAATAATTAAGTCCTTTGTGTTGTAAACGCCAACCATATCCGACTTTCTTTAAAGATATTAAACGGTTTTACAATACGCGTTTGATTATTTAGAACTCATGTAATTTAATGCTCTTGAAAATGTAATTGTGTGTATTACATAGTATTGTATAATTATTACAACTGTAAGTCATTTAATACGCCGCACAGTATTATAAATTACGCAGATGACTCCACACATGCAGCAGTTACGAAGGCTACATGTTTTTGAAGTTTTAAAATCTGTTAATGCGTGATAAGTAAGATGTTTCCCACCAATATGTTGTTATTAATATTGCAAATAATTTAATATAATTATGCACATTTGGTTTATTGCCCTTTTCGCTCCCACTGTTATGAACTACATTTTGTGCATAGAAGAAATGGCCTGTCGTTTGTATTTACCTGTCAGCCACGAACAATTAACAGCCGTAATTATGGTTCTTGGTACTTACCCAGACATTATAGTACTTCCTCCCTATACAGATTTACCAAATCCTCACACACGCTTTGCATTTCATTCCTTATTACTCAATGAAACCACTAACAATACAATAAACGTCACCCACAACCTTGCTTTGCTAACTTGAAGGTTTTACAGTTTCTAAGTTAGATAAATTGGGTTTATATGACGTTTCGAATGAAATTGTACTAGGTGGCTTTATCCCATGGCGCCAGTGTAGTTGCAAATAGCATGTAGGCCTACCACAGTTTCCATGCACTCAAGAGAGAAAAATTTGTGTTAACATCGCTTAAAACACATTTATAGGTTAGTCACGGCAAAGTGAGCACTTTTGAAAGCCCTCTCATTTAGGATATTAGTCGATAAATATATTTTATTTTTGCCGTAGACGTTAACTTCCGAGTGTGGTGGAGTATACACACTGTGTTTATTACTTACATGGCAATATTTATTATAAAAAAGTGGTAAACGGATAAAAAAAAAATGGCGGAAAGCAAGAAAAATAACAAGGGCTTCAAAAGTGCTCACTTTACCGTGAACAGCCTATAGTTTTCTTTGATCCGTCAGTTGTACACGCGACAAGGCAACGCTGATATTAGCAGATAATAGTTTCTCTCACAAAACATGGGGGACGACGAGCCTGTATGTTCTCCATAGGATAAATATTCTTCCCTTTAAGAATGATCGAAAAATTCCTCAGGTGTGGTGTGTTGACAATTTCTGATGTTTTGCTTTACGTATGTAATGAAACACGCGAGCTCTTCTTCCTTGGCGTCTAAGCGTTAACATGGCTTGAATTTACTTTACTTTGTGTCAGCGAAATGGTTTATTACTTTAGGCCAATTGTTTTTGCACGCAACTCGGCAAGAAAGACAGACGCGTGCTGGACAGAGTAAGAGGCGTAGAGAAGCAAAGTAGAAACGTGCGCAGCAGAAGTATGGGTCAAGTACAGTTCTTATTAACGTTATCTTTACGACGAGTGAGTGATGGCAGAAAAAGGCGCCATTCTTCAAGTGTTACTGAAAGCAAGATAACGGCGTGTGCAAATATAATTCACGCGCCAGAGAATTGCTATCTTGTATCTTAGTAATTTAGACAACTCGTGAACTAGTTTTGGAATTTTAAATGCGGAGGATAAGTTATCGCAGGAAAAGAGACCTCGCATTTGTTTAATGCCCCTTCCCCCCCCCCCCCCCCCCCCCCTCCCAAGCATGTCGGCTATCCACCACCAAAGCATGTCGGATATACCGCCCCTGTCCCTTACTCGGGATTTTATTTCTTTGTAGTCGATGCCTAAAGGAGATCGAACTCGACGATGACTCGCCAAAACTGTTACAACTAAAGCACATTGTCGTACTAAACAAATTATTTCCAGGTGTCGCAAAATCAGCTCATGTTGCATCCTGGAACTCGTCTCTAAGATAATTCTGCATACTTTGGCCTGAAAGTAGGCCTACCGATAAAAATCCGCACTGATTCTTCAGTAAAATTCACAGACATCCGATAATCCGTTTGGCGCCAGATAATAATTTCACAAATTAGTTCAATTGGAAGCAGTGAAACGTTCGAAACATCACAGCGACGGCGGGTTTCCACAAAACTTGGCCCGTGTGAGGGCCTGTTCGTGCATCGATATTTATGTCGGTATTATTTATAGTGGCAAGTAGTTTTCACCACTACTCCTCTCTTCTATTCTGAACTTCAGGGATCCGGGCAATTTTTTTTAAAATTATAGTTGTGGAGCCCACGACCTATCGTGTGCGCATCAGGCATGAGGCTGTTCACATACCTCACCCTCGGCAACAAAAATACGGAGAACTTGACACAGCTTGCTTCGTGAAATTAACACATTACTGTGATTTCCAAACATTCTATTTATTTATTTATTTTTTACAATGGTCAACATTGTCGAATAAATAAATAAAGCGAAGAAATTTCACATTTAAAGGTTTCAACTTAAAACGCATTATTTTTTCGCTGTAATTTATTTTTCATTTACATATAATTATTGCACAGTTATGATTGATTGTTTGGTTCACTTTTTTTGTTGTTGTTGCTGATGAAACACTTTTATGCGCAATTTTTCATCTTTGATTTTTTGTACTCAGTTTCGGCGATGGAGAAAGTCCATAATTTTTTTGTTAAGTTAATGGAAGGTATTTTTTAAACTTAGGAATTAAGGGGTATTACTGACGTCACATTTTAGAAAACTTCATTTGTATTGTGAACTTCAGATGGGTCTAAACCTGTAAAATGTTCCCTTGGTATGCCCTACTCAAAACCCGGACAGTAATTTTAAGTTCTGTTATAGTAAGGCGCGCGTTTTCGTAGGTTTAGACAACTCGAATTCAAATATTCTAGTTACAAAAAAAATTTCAGAGCCGGTATAGCAGACTGAACCTAGTATACAAAAATGTCAGAACTTAACACTGTTGGTCATGCAGCGTCACAGTCGTTTAGCTTTTATTAGTTCTGAATGTGTAGTGCACCTGTTTATGAACTGATGAAATACTATTATTTTTCTCGTGTTATGTAAAACTTTGTATATACGTTGTCCATGTCCAGTTACAATTTACATATTTACAAAGAACTGAGAAAGATCGATATAAGTTCATCGCTTAAATATGGGTACTTTACAGCGAGCGCACCTGTGCATATAGGCTCTTCATGGTAAAGTGAGCACTTTTGAGGCCCTAGTTACTCTTTTCTTCCAGCCATATTTTATTCTTTAACCATCTTTTTAAATAAATATTGTTATGTAAGTAAGCGGTGGAATATACACACTGTGTTTATCACAGTGTATGTATTCCACCGCTTTTGGGAAGTTAACGTCTAAGGCTAAAATAAAATATATTTATAGATTATTATACAAAACGAGAGGGCTTTCAGAAGTGCTCACTTTAGCGTTAATACCTTATGTATTTAAGAATTATTGTATATTTTGGCAGTGTTGTTAGTCGCGTCAGGTTTACTGTTTTTTTTTGTACTGCGTTAAATCTAGAATTGTGCGGACTGCACATGCATTAGGGTTTATCTTGCAGGTCCTTTGGGAGCTTCACTTACAAAGAGACACGGAAATTCGAGCTCACTTGATGGCTATTCTGAGCGGGACATATCTATATACACCCTAGGCGCTGTCATTTGTTTCTCGACAAGCAACTGATCCTGTGTCAGGGGCTTAGCCAAAATGGGGAGGGATATCGGGGCATATTCTCTCTCTCCACCTCTCCCCTAAATGAAAATAAAATATTCGAAACTGAAATTGGGAGGAGGAGGGGAATATTATTACTTTAATTTTCTTTTAATATGAGAAATTTATGATTCCTCTTGAACATGTAGGATGTGTATAGTATTTTGTGGTTCCGTATCTGAATATTATCCCCTTGATTGTAAATAATTTTCTGAACTAAACATAATTTTTTCACGTATGAGAACTTCGCAATTCCGTTTGAAAACGGAGGTTTATAGCAGTTTGTAGTCCCGTCTCTGTGAAAGAACCGATTGGTTATAAATCATTTTTCGAAATAATTTTTAGTATTATAGCTTTCATAATTTTTTTCCAAAAAATATAAATTATAAATTCTTCCCCACCCTCACGGCCGAAGTAAATTCCTGGTTGTGCCCATCTCCTGTGTACGTGATTAGACGAATGGTGTAATCTCAGAAGCAACAAGGAAGTAGAAATGTTTCAAAGTGACACGTAGCAGGTCTTGACGTGGCGGAATCATAGACTAAACACGAGTCTTCTGCACATGTCCCAACATTGACCTACCCCAGTGGAACACAACTGTCAAAGTCATATGGTCAACAGTGATGAACGTGTTTGTTTATATATTAATTTCTAAGTGACAACCACTATTATATTAAGAAAATTCTTTGACCAATTGAAACTTAATGAAACTGCATTACGAATTGGCTAGAGCAAGTATACAAACATTACAAAGCTCGTGTTTACTAAACAGTGTTCTAACCTCAAACGCAATCCACGTAATTTTTGTTAGACGTATAGGCAGAAAAGCAGTTCAATGTTGGGACACGGAGATTGGTTGTGCGCGGCCAGCGAAATCGGTCTACCTCATCTTTAATGTATGGGCGAATTGGCCGGGTGAGTACTAATGCATGTGAGCAGTACTCGGCAGTGTCAAGTAGATGTTTTGAGAAAAGGGGTGCGGGAAGGTGGAGGAGGAGGGCTGGAGTAGTAAAAAAGAGAGGGATGGCGTAGGTTTACGGCGGGTGGCGGGGCCGGCAAGGTCGCGCGCACTGAACAATGTGTCGCGCCGCGGCCTTGAGCCATTATTTTCCCGGCGCTAGCGGCGTGCAGGAGTCGCTGGAATATATGGGGCCCTGGATGGCAAGGAGGACCGCTAGGGGTGGAGGGGGGGGGAGAAAGGAGGGCGGGCAGGAGCCCCTGCTATTAGTTAACTGCACCGAGACAGCGGGCTGCGGGGCGTGTAGGGAGCTTGATTTACGTGGCCGTGGGGCAGGTCAGCGATGCTCCTCTAGTACCACACTGGCACTGTGTGTCGGGGAGCGCCGATCCCAGACCTCCATTCAGCAGCCGATAGTGACGTCACGACGTCAGTCTCGGATCTCCTCTCTCGTGTCCGAGCTCTGTCACTGCTGTCCATGTGCCTCACGTCTATCTGCACGTCCACGATCGCTTTCATAACTGTTTCCATGTCATTTTCCCTTGAGGTCGAAGTAAGGCAACTGCCTATGGAGCACTGCACCCGACTATACAACGTGAACAACTCGTAAAGAATGTAGTACAGACACCATCAAAGTTGTCGGAAAAGTGCCATTTATGCTGTTAAGAAAGAAGAATGTATATATTTTGCAACATTATAAAATATTTTACTAAAATATACTTTTTCAATTTAAAAAAATTAGTCTATCGATAGAGTCCACATTTTTAACAAAATTTAAGCGAATTTAAATTTTGGATGCTTCGGAAAGCAGAATTTATAAGAGAATCTTCTTCAAGAGGGATCGTTTTAGTATTTACTGTGATCATGTGTCATAGTAATAATGTACCATATCAATTTTATAATTAATTTTATTTACGTCAGTTTGGCCATGAATGTTTGTGACAAATGTACGCACTTAAAATCAACTATAAAAATAATTTCCTACATTATTATTACCCTTCTCTTACACGCGGCCATAGTAACCACTATGACGATATTCCATGACGAAGATTTTCTTGCAAATCCTGCTCTCTTAAGCATCCAGAATGGAAATATGCTAAAATTTAGTTAAAAATATAGAATATTTTTAGTAGAATATAAAATAATGTTTCGAAATATATACATTCTTCTTTCACACACAGCATAAATCGCACTTTTCTGACAATTTTTATGTTTTCTGTACTACTTTTATTTTACAAGTTCCTTACATTGTACAGTCAGTTGCAGTGCTTCATAAGCAGTTGCTTTACTTCAACCTTAACCCTTGAACTGACAGTGTCCTTTATGTGGGATCTTGCACAGGAAATCGGCCGTTAAGGGTGCTGGCCACAGGAAAAATGCATTATTCCATATTTGTGCGAAATGCTGTTCAACGTGTGTGTAGACATCGCATATGAGTACTAGGTATTTCCTCCCATAAAAACTTTTACAACGCATATTTTTTTTTTTTACAGAATGGCCTATCAAAACTGCAATTTTGGTGTATTTGAGACATAACAAATACCGAGATGAGATCGTTCACGTTGAAATGAAATATTACCAGTTACTTCGGGGAATATTTAAAATCACGCTATGAAATGCATTCGAGATTTATAAATACTGCTAAAAATAAGGAGATTTTGCATATTTCATATTTGCATCATTTGTAATATGAGTTTTATTAATAATGCCTTAAAATTAATTACGGCATGGCCTTTCATTCGCCCTTGTTTAATTTTCTGTAAATTATTCCCCTCATTTTACATGTAAGACCCAAAAAAACATTCAAAATTTCCACAAAGTCTATTCGCGGTTTTTCGACCTTTTTGAATCAAACATTTGAAATCCCCGCGTATTATGTGTTGAATTATTTCCAACATATGCCATGTGTCACAAGAGTTTTATACTTGTGTTCACAAAAGTTACTTTTAATTTCGTCAGAAGAAATTCTAATTGTATTTGTGATTCTGTAGGAATATGTAACCAATTTGACGCAGTCCAGTTGCAGAAAATTGAGAGTTCATGTGATGAATATGTTTTCGCCACTTTGTTATCGAGAAATAGAATTTAATGAAAATTCGTCATTAGCGTATCTAAGAGTAGATACGCTAGAATTGTTTTAAAGTTATATTTCAAGGCATGAATATTTTCATTTTGTGAAACATACTTCATCTTTGATTACAGTTGGGTCATCGATGCTTAGAAAGTGTTTTAGCATATTTACATTGTATACCGATCTGGAAATGGACTGAGAAAAATATTTTGTAGGCAAGTAATTCTACCAAATTTTTAATGTAATACAAAATAGTTTTACAAGGCGAATACCAACGAAATATTTTGTGGCTGACAAAATATTAATATTACTATTTTTGTCAGTGAGCTAGAACACAACACTGCCACCTTAACCATTCGAGGCCCACTTTAATTTGCAGTTTCAGGTGTTGCGAACAAAAAAATTTCTTGTGCGTGTTGTACTCAAGTAGATAAAATGCTTGTTTTTCTTGTCACAGCCAATTAGCTGTAGGCTATATGTTAGGCTACAATTGTGTGACCAAACTATGACCTAGACCAGTAAGACGGTTTTGCGAATCATTTACCCAACGGTAAGATCATTGGTCATTCAGCTTCGCAGTGTGCGGTAAAGACAAAATAATTACCTTCACGTGCGTAATGTACACAATTGTGTACACTGTGGGTCTGAATGGGCTGAACCATAATTGTGTACACTGTGGGTCTGAATGGGCTGAACCATAATTGTGTACACTGTCGGTCTGAATGGGCTGAACCATAATTGTGTACACTGTGGGTCTGAATGGGCTGAACCTTAATTGTGTACACTGTGGGTCTGAATGGGCTGAACCTTAATTGTGTACACTGTGGGTCTGAATGGGCTGAACCATAATTGTGTACACTGTGGGTCTGAATGGGCTGAACCATAATTGTGTACACTGTGGGTCTGAATGGGCTGAACCTTAATTGTGTACACTGTGGGTCTGAATGGGCTGAACCATAATTGTGTACACTGTGGGTCTGAATGGGCTGAACCATAATTGTGTACACTGTGGGTCTGAATGGGCTGAACCATAATTGTGTACACTGTGGGTCTGAATGGGCTGAACCATAATTGTGTACACTGTGGGTCTGAATGGGCTGAACCTTAATTGTGTACACTGTGGGTCTGAATGGGCTGAACCATAATTGTGTACACTGTGGGTCTGAATGGGCTGAACCATAATTGGTTTAAACGAGTTAACATTTCGTAGATAAGCACATACAATAAAATATTTTCCTGTTGGTACTGCACATGACAGCCACTTGCTAGGAACAGTTCTTATGGATAATTGAATACCTCATTATTTCTATAACTGGAATAATTGGCTTGTTGGCAACAGGCCGGAAAGGTTTGCGAGACCAGTGGTCTCTTGACTACATACAAGCTACGTTTTAATTGACTGGCGCCACAAAAGGAGGGAGGCCAATTTTACTTTCGAGTGGTTTACCCCAGTGCGGACTCGACTGTTATTGCCGGCTTATTATTGGCACAGAGTTCCCCAAGGCATGCCCTAGGGACGGGAAAACTTCGTGAATAAATCTGAGGTCATGCTAGGCTCCAAAACACGCGTCCATGAGCCACATTTGCTATTGGATTGCAGTTATCAAACACGGCCAATGACAAATCTTCAAGAAAAAACACTGAATACCGTGCTACTTGTTGTAGGGTAGAATTGCGCACTCGTTGAGCTAACAGTCATTGGTATATAAGCCTGCGAAATGTTCCTGTCCCTGCCTAAAACATGTGCTCGAAAAACAAACCTTTTGAAACGACGCAGCGGCCTTCGGCTTGTGCTTGAGACGGAGAGCGAGAAACACTATGTTAAAATTTTCCGTATATTTACGGAAATCTTTACGAAAATGAGCAGTAAATATACGGAAACACGATCCTTAATGACGAGAATTGGAGTTAGGTGCGTAAATACAAAATACGGGAAGTCTCCGTATTTCCTATAACTTCGGGTTTCGGGCACGAACAATAACGAGTCTACACGAAGCTTTCTTCTCCACTGTAACCATAAAAATATCGTTTCTGCGGCAGTTAAGGTTATCCACATCACTAAGACCTGTTCTTTCAAAAATTAAAAAGTAGCAATATGCGTCTGTAACCCGTAGCAACACTTAAATTACACTTACAGAAACTAAAAAAGTAGCTTATGTTACCAATATAGAAATATAAAAGTAATACCAGTTATACCTCGTGAGCATAGTAGGTAAGTGGTTAGGGTCATGAACTTGCAACTCTTTGTCTCGAGTTCAGATCTTGCTTAAATATAAAAATTTTAACTTCTTTAAATATATATTTTTATACACAGTAAAACACCGACGTAATGAGATTTAATATATAATAGATATTAATAATTATTTAAGCTTGAATTACAGAAAACAAACTAGGGAATAAACAGAGAGGTCCCGTGAATTTTACGGAAAGTCCGTTTTTGAAAATCAATGTGTCCATAATTTTACCGAGTGTTTACGGACACCACTGGAGGAAATTTTTTTTTTTTTTAACACTGCAGTGTTTCCGCGATGTTCGTGACCGCGTCATTTATTCTACTTCCCCTGTAGTAAAGTAGTAGGAAGTAAAATTAAATATCTGTCGGGTGCTTTATGACAGCCTGCCACGAATGTCTGCCACGAGGGATGGTTTACACGCAACGCCCCTCTGAATTATAAAACCCGTTCGCCCAAGCAGTGATCCACCTCGCTGCGCCGCTGTCTCTAGTACAATCAATTCACTGTTTCCTCCGACTGTTCTGAAGCTCTGCTAAAGTTATGTTTCCAGGAATTCCTCCTCCTCCGCATGCAAACAAAGCTTAACCGAGGCTAGGAAATTACACCGAACGGACAACGTACTACAGTTATGCACACCCACAGTCAAACAATATTTTGCATATAACTATTTTTTACTAGGCATTACCAGCACACCTGTTCTCTCACTACATTTATATATTGATTACATATGAATTAAATAATAAATATTATCATTTATAAATAAACTAACTACATGCAAAAAGTTTAATTTAACTAAAAATACGGTATTATGTTAACAGATGTATAAAATGCGTGTGATACAAGGCATATTTAGCAAATAACCAAACACGTCATACATGGAGTAATTTTTTGAACTGTTAGATTCAAAAAGTGTGAAGAAACAGTGAATATAGACTATTTAGCACATTTTGTAGCTTTACTAAAACTGGCTTTCCGACTGATATTAGTTACACCATATGCAAATGCTGGCATATTTTTTTAAAAATTTGACCTATTTATTGTGGCATTAACTGTTGCAACTAACGATTTCAGTATTTTTTTTTAAACATTGATTCTCGAAATAATTTTTGGTTTTGGTAGCCTATGCGTAACTACTTTATAGATACTACCGAATTCAGGTTTATTGTTTACTGTTGCAGACAGAAATGCTCTCAGTTAGCAAAAGTTACATCTTCTTTCTTCCATTGTTTTAGGTACGCCTACATCAAAGGCTTTAAGTTTGATAGGCTGTATCACTTGATTCGTATCATTATTCGGATTTTAAAAAGCTCTGTAAAGTTTTTATTTTGTACACAGGATCTAAACTCCAAGATATGATTAATAAGTTTGTCACTTGTCAAATCGATAAGTACTTCATGTGTTGTGCAGATGGTCATTAGCCTACTTGGTTTTTTGTTTTATTTTCGTCAAATTAACATTACGATTTGCATTATCGAGTCGTACTACCTAAGTATAAACTAAGCATTGTAATTCCACAAGCTTATTTTTTTAAAAAAGAAAATTTTCGTACCATGAATTTGTTTAAAAAATACAGTTAACTTACGATTTTTTTTTCAGTGTTGTAAAGATAGTGCATTCAGTGATATTCTAAGATAGTTGTTGTTATGCTAACTTTAAAGTTAGTTCCTTGATGGTTTAAAAATATTTATTTTTCGTCATAAGTATTAAAGGAAACATTAAAAATAATACTTATATTTTACCTATAAGTAATTTCTTAAAGACCTTCAGTGTCATTTGCATTATAAACAACGGATACGTATATTTTTTAATATTTTGAGATTGTTAATGAATTTTGATCAAATTTTAAGCAATTTTCCAACAAACCCACAATTATGATTTATGTGGGACACTGTAATCTGATACTAAACTGTAGCCTACATATGTCGGCAATGAATATTTTATTGCTGCATTGTGGGATGATGTTAACTTAGTGACTGATAGACATACCTGTGCTATCTCATTGTTCGGTGCTATCTCATTGTTCACATGTTATGAAAATGTACGGAAAAGATGCATGAAAAAAAATATAGGCCCTACATCGTGTAATTAGTTCCATTCTCATGACTGACACTTTTCATCATTCGTGTAAGGTTTTTTTTTACTGTAAACCCAGGGGCAGTACTGCGAATGAGACTAATTTAAACGATACTTACATTTTTTAAGAATTTTAAAAACAGGCCGTTAAATATTTGAAATTTTAAATGTATTAAGCAAATTCGAAAACAATTATTCTAACTTCTTCGTCAGGGGGTTTCGTTATAAAAGGGACAAACACGCAGGTTGAAAACTATATTCGAGGAAATAAAATTATTAAGATCTTAAGAATAAAACAACGGTAAAATTAAAGACATCAAAAAATAATTAAAATTTTAGTGTAGCATTGCGCTTGTTTTCAAACACTACCACAATTTGGAGACATAATGTGTAGGTTTCAGGTCACATGTATGATAAAGGCCCGCATTTTATGGTCCCGTCATTATTTGATATTTTGGAAATGATGTTCAACGTGGCATCCACCACTTATGCCTTAAAGATTCACGTGGCATTGATGCCTGTTTTCGTGAGTTAATAAATGGGTGTGCAGTTTCTTAAGTGCGACTGTACAATCAGCACGGCTACGATTTTCGCCCTGTTGGCACGGGTAGTCGCTGTTGGGGTCTAGTCTCGTTAAGTGTCCAGACTTTCGTTAATAAGCCAGTAGTGGGCGGAGCTAGTTGAAACGGCTGAAGAAAGGGATGGAGCTAGATCGGGGGGGGGGGGGGACGTTAATTATTCCTTTTCTCAAGAAGGGAATTTGACGTCGGCCCTGCGTGAATAATTGATGTCGATAATTTCCTTCTTCGCTTTTGAAGTTCCAGTACTCGGGAGTAATATATTCACAGCAGGTGCATCGAGCGATAGAAATTCCCGAGTACGGCAGGGACTCTTAATTATTAAGTCTGTTTTACAGACGTCTGTTAAACATGGGGAAATTTCTCACCACAGTGTTTTCTTTCCGCGTGTTTAATAATCGAAAAGAAACTTCTTGTCGTGTGGCCGTATTGTATTATTTTACTATCGGTGAAGTATGTATTGCTTTGTAGCCAGTTGAAAGTACGCGAATAAACCTTGTAATGGTAACTATATTGCCTAGTCAAGGAAATTATAACATTCACATTGATTTAACAACACGCACGTCCGGTGTTGCAGTTTGCTGTGCTAACCAACCTACGGTCTGGTACTGAAATGTTCTACTCCAATCCTCCCCCCCCCCCCATTTTTTTAAATGTTAGTGTCGTGTGTTTTCGTGTAAAACGTTTTAACGGATACGTTGAACCGAATCAAATGTTTGGATACGTGCACATATATTTTCTTGGCTTGTATGGAGGGCACTTTCCTTTCCTGCTTTATCTTACCATTTACTTGGTACTTCATTTTTCATCCCTTTGTTTCCTGTAAACAGGTTTTTTTTTTTTTAAATCAGTACAGGAGTAATATTACAGCACAAAAACTGCACGTTGAAACTTAACAGTAAATCTAGCCCTACTTTTTTTTAAAGTTTGTAAAACTGAAACATTAGCGAGTTATTCTTCTTGCTGCATATCAAGGCAGTGTAGACCAACACTACCTTCTACATAGTATGTAACGTTGCGCCAGAGGATTATCAACAGAGACGGTGGGTTATCGCGGGAAAAGTTGGCTATTTGTACATAATGAACGTACCGTGCATATGTCTGGCTGTTTTCTTTCGTTATGGGCTGTCGTGCATTGTATAAAGCTGCTGTCCAATTTTCCATTAAGGATGGCGAAACTTTAAAACAGAATGTTTGACATTGGCCTGGAAAGAACTTGAATCACTTGGTCATACAATCGTAAAAGAGGATAAACTAGAAGACTGAGTCCAAGGAAGTACAACCATGCGTGTTGCGATTTAAAGATCTACATATGCACTGGTTTCATCGCTTTAAACGGTTTTTGTGTATTTTCCCTATCTAGTGTGCTGCCGAAGGTTTGACAAAGATAGGTATGGGAGTTAATGTCGACTGTCTGTTGATCTAGGGACGTCGGACACATGTCTAGTACGTCTACGGAGTCTTGATTAGTGTCTTACTCCCCTGTTGAAGTCTCCTGTTGTAACAGTTGACTCATGACCATCACGTCACTTCCCCTCTCGTGTCCCTCCCACCCCCTCCTGCGCACTCCTAACGTAGCATGCGCCGCGGGCTGGAAGTCGGACATGATGTAAGGCCCCACCCTCCCGTCCGCTCAAGACGTCGTTTCATTGGCGGAGACTCGCCCTCCCCTCCTGGGACCTCCCACCCCTTCCCCGCCCCGTCGTCTAGGGCCTGTAAATCAAGGCGAGCCATTGTCTGGCCGGCGCGGACGGAGCTCCGACTGGCGGTGCTTCGCGCCGCCGCCGCCCGCGAGAAGGGGGCGCCTCGCGCCGGCCCAGCGCAAGCCTTCAATGGGCGCCACTTTCCCGTAGCTCACAACCCCCGACGAATTTCGCCCCTGAATTAAGGCCGCATTAAATATTATCACCGTTGGGAAGGTGTGGGGGGGGGGGGGTTGTTATCGAAACATCCTCCCCCCAAATGAAAAAGAGAATTACAAGAAAAAATATAAGAAATATGCGAGCCCCTTGAACATGGAGGAAGTTTATAGCGTTTTGTAGTTACACTCTGTATATTAGACCGTTGTTTGAAAATAATTTTTTAATATTATCGCTTTCGGATTTTTCCCCCAGAAATAGAAATCTGGAATGCGCCCCTCGCCGAAGTAAATTTCTGGCTACTGCCATGGCAGGCACTACCAGTTTCGAACGTACATGTTTTTAGTAATGTACTCGGAACATATTTGTGGTTTTTATTGGGTGGTGAAAAATTAATTTTAGACAAGGATTGGCTGTCGGCAGGTAGCAGTAAAATAGTAACTGAATTTTAATCAGCGCATTAAAATGAAGTATGTTCACGCGTAGACGATAGTTAATGTAAAAAAAAAAAGGAAATAAATTAAATGTTCATGTAACCTAGCACTTTCCTTTCTTGCGCAGACTTTTCAACTAGGAAAGCGTGTCGTTCGTGTGAGAGCGTTCACGTATTAAAAATTGCTTGGATTAAAAAAAAAAAAAAAAATCAAATGAACAGTTATGAGTAAAAAAAAATTTCACAGTTGCATATTTCTGCGAATGACAACCATGCTCGTAATATTGCGTTAATGTGCAATAATATACTCCGAGGTGTATACTTGGCTGGGTAAGTGTAACTAATACATTGCTCCTACAGTTTTCGTTATTTATGTGGGCTGATAGGGCCTTGCTCCCATTGTAAATCAACTGTGTGTTCGCTCATATAGGCTGTTCACGATAAAAAGTGAGCACTTTTGACGACCTCGTTACTTATCCCTTTAAGCCATTTTTTATCATTTAAGAACCTTTCAAAATAGATATTGCCATGTAAGTAATAAACACAGTGTGTATATTCCACCGCTCACAAAGGTTAACGTCTAAAGCTTATATAAAAAATATTGATTGACTAAGTATTATTCGAGATGAGTAAAGTGGTCACTTTACCGTGAATAGCCTATATCGAGAAAGTGAGGTCTGTAGCGTTGCCCAGGGCGCGAACCACGTGCCCTGGGCGAGTCACAACTGCACGGGCGAGCCTGGGTTTGCTGGTAGGTCGGGGTATCTAGCGGACGTGCATATACTCCATTATCCGACCGTACGGGGAAGCAGTTTAGATGAGCGGGAAGGAGAAAAAGGTGTCTTGGCCTCTCCAACAAGCTCTTCTTTCCCGCCAATTTCGCCCCGGTGATGGGAGGGTTCAGAAGCAGCTCGCCGAACATCATCTCCTTTCCTCGTCGATGTTTTGCCCTCCCCTCGCGCGAGCCTGATCATCCCTTAACAGTGTAATCTGGGACAACGACGCCGTTCGCCCACTAGCGAGATTGTCTGTGTACGACTCCCGGCCACGAGACGAGCCTCGTAAGATGGCTGGGGGGTGGGGTTGTGGGGTGGTGAAGAGGGGAGCGGGTGCTTTTTGAGGCCTGCGGGAGGGGGGGGGGGTTGACGTAACGACACGGCGGGCATGTGTAAAAAAGAAACCGATTCTCCCTCTTCTTGTTCACATAACAAGACAAGCTCGTGCTGCCCAGATAGTGGTAGACCATCCCCTTCAAGACACAGAGACCGCGTCGCTTCAAGCTTCAGTCTGAACCACTCTCGACCCTGTCCGACGTCATCTAGTTACCTTTTCCTTCAGCAGCTGCCGTTACAGATACAAAACATTTTTACTTAACTCCATAGAGTTTATCAAGTTTTGAGTGTTGAGAATCATTTTAACATCATCACGTCTGTAGCCACAATCACATCGAAATGAATTATCTTCCCAGCTAATTAAAATCGAGAAATATTTAAACAAGACTATGTTTGTCAACTAGTGATAATTTCTTTAACCATGCTTTGGTCTCTGATAATTATTTCCAATTTTTCTTTAATAAAGAATGTGGTTCAGAAAGTTGGGCGAGTTATTCATATCCAAATATAATTAATTTACGTCAACTTTAATGCATAGCCTGATTTTGCTGAAACTGCTATTTTCGAAGTCCACATTAATATTTTTTCTTTGGCACCCACCCACCCCCGGACTTTGCCACTGGTTGGCGGGTTTTCTCGGGGGTCTCCCCCTTCCCCCGTTATTTCATTCCGAAGCTGCTCTATACTCATCTCACTTCACCCGCTTCGGCTCTCAAGGCCTCGCTGTTAAGAGCTGCCCAAATCTATTCATTCATTCATTCATTCATTCATTCCACACCCCCCACCCCCTCAACCAAAAATAAACTGGTTTCTACACTATTTAAGTTTTATGCCAGAAAAACTTGAATAATTAGGCAAAAAAAACATTTGCGTTGGTGATTTATTACGAATGACATACATATTTTATGAGAGCCGATTAATAAAATTTAAAATGAAGTGGATTGGCGCTATCATTAAAATATCCTTGGGAATTGAAAATTCAATTATCATAATAATTTCAGTCCTGTCGAATTGAGTAAAATAACTCTTGAGGAAGTAGTTGTGAAATTCACCCCATCGTAATTAGAAACATTCCCTGCACTTGTGACCTGCTTTTAGCATTTCACTGATATACGGTATGCCAATGGTTTCTTTTTCAGCAGCATCATTCCTATTACGCACTTGGATGTAAACATATACACTGTTTAAGTATTTTAAACTTAAACAGGAAAATAAAAACGCTGCTGCTAAAAATATTTTGCAGGACTACAAACAATCTCTTGTAAAAAAATTCGGTCTTGTATTTCATCTTTTGTTAAGAAGTCGAAACAAATTATTTTTGTTCTGAGAAAAAACATGATGAATAATAGAGAAGTAAAAATAATATACTTTCAAATTAACTTATACTAATGAAAAAAACTTACGTTTATCAACTTAGGCGAAAAGGAAATGTAACGCCTTGAGAAGAATTGAGGTTAATGTTTTTGAGAATTGCTGCTCTTCAATATGACGTAAAAAATCTGGAGGAGGATTGAGCATTGCACAGTTGCAGTTTTATTAATGCAGAATAGGTTGTTTTACGAATTCCGCGTTGAAACGATAATTAACTCATCAGTAATATTTATTTAATTGCACGTCATTAACAACATACATGTTTTAAAGTGGAATTGTTATCACAAAATGTACTAGTTTTTAACCGTAACTTCATGATTTAAAGTGATTTCTGGTGAGTACAAACATTTTTATAGGTGTATTATTACAAATAGACAAGCGCCTATAAATCTGCAAAGAAATTCACAGTAAAAATTACAAGAAAAAATTTATAGTATAAACGAAATTTTAAGAAATATTTTGTGTTAATTCACAGACTCTGTAATGCAACAGAAATTAAGTTTTTTTTTTGTGATATCTTGCATTCAGAACCTGAATCATTGACTGAATATTATTCAGTAAACTGGTACTCATAGCAAATTAGCCCAAAATAAGCAGCTGCTTACGGACAATCAAAGGAATGTGTTGTAAATTGGTATAAATCAGTTATAATTCAGTGGTATTCAGTTACTGAAATACTGTGTTAAATTCCGAATATTTCGACGACTTTTAAAACGATCTGTTTTCTAAGTATCGCTGTTTTGATGCAGTAAGCGAAGCCAGAGTTCCTGAAAAAGGCTGTGTGGACCTAATATTACAGCAAGGATTATTTCAATGATATGCAATATGGCCATTGAAACCCACGCAATAAGTTTCCACTCGTACGTGAGTTTTGCCTTGTATCCTTACCTTGTCCGTACTACAATATTCTGACATGACGTTGTCTCCTGTAGAGACGTATAGCCATATACGTCATCCTGTTCAAAATTTCTTTTCTGCGTTTGATCCAAACGCTTCTTCGCCAAAGTCCCCTGATGGCTTCGCCTGTATTTTGTGCAATTTTTTTACTGTTTCAACTCTGAAGGTAACCAGTGTAAGACTTCATAATATATATATATTTTTTACACTGGAATTCTTTTAATTTGTTTGGTTATTTTTCCGTGCTAACGTCTTCGCGAACTGTAGTCATAGCCTACTCCTCGTCAATTTCAGTTTAAAAAAAAAAATACCAGTGAGTAATATATATGAGACGAGTAGGGGGTGGCTCAACTGTAACATCTGGATATAATTTTCTCGCTTTCCAACTCGAACATGTGACCCAATGGCGCAGCTGCCAGAGCGTGTGGGTTACGTGTCTCAACCAAGGAGCCGAGAAGTTTTTTCTTCTTTCTTAAATTATCACAGCTATCCTGAAATAAACCGTCGCCATCGGCTCAATACTTTTATTTCCTGTGAACTTGGTAACGAAGCCAAGTTTGTGTTACTTAAATGTGTCTGCACTCTGCTACCGGCCCAAAAATTAGCCAGTTTATTCCAACTTCGTAGGTCGTTAATTACGTGAAAACTAACGTGACTTAAAGAAAGTAAATCAGTCCTAGGTTTGTTTATTTTCTTCATTTAATCTTACCTGCCGTGAATAATAACTAGTGAAATATTTATATCTAATGTGAATATAAGGTTACCCAGTCGAACACAAAATCTCGTGTCGCAAAGTATTGAACCAGGAAGGTGTGAATTCGGCCCGGCTTCTGAATATTACGCACATAACTTCGAGACCTATTGTAAGAAAAAAATGTAATGCGTGAAATAACTGATTTTCGCGAATATAATACAGCATTAGCATAATAAAACTACGCGCTATGTGTCATTGGGCCTTGTGCAAGCAGTCAACGTCCATCAGTTTGGTCCATTTTGACGGAAACATCAGTCTGTCTGTTTTCTGTTAACTTTGTGATGTGAAACATAAGTGCATGTTCCACTTGACTTCACTATAAAAACGTCTTCTGTGGTGCAACACGTAATTTGTTGCAGCAAAGAAAAAAAATTGTTAAAATACGAACCACTGCAAAATAGACCTGCCAAGAATATAATTTTTGTTTGGCCTACATAGTAGTGATTAAGATAACCTTGCGTTGGCATTACAGTAGTTCAGCATAACGTCTTTGTGATATCATTCACACTGTAAAGAAAACTTGTGCTCTGATAAACAACCGTAATTAGTGAAAAAGACATGTAACAAAACTTTCAAAATTATAATCATCAAAATAAATAAGACAGTTCCAAGACTTCAAGCGGCATGCCTCGTGCGACTAACCTCAATAAACGACATGTTTGTTTTACTGTGTTCAGATTACTTTATGTAGGTACACTGTAAAAAAAATTCCTTCATTTTACCGAAAAGTGCTGGTTAATATTTATCCAGAGATGTCCGTAAACTCTCCGTAAAATTACGGACACGTTGATTTTTCAAAAAAAGGACTTTCCGTGAAGTTCACGGAACCTCTCCGTTAATTCCGTAGTTAGTTGTCTGTTATTTAGTTTAAATAATTGTTAGAATATATTTTATTTTAATTTTCATTGTATGGGAGTTCTACTGTGTATAAAAAAAATATTTAAAACAGTTAAAACATTTTTATTCGTAAGCAAGGTTTGAACCCGAGTCAAAAAGTTGCAACTTCACGGCCCTAACCACCTACCTACTATGCTCACGCGTTTCGTCATTGCGAATTGCGTTTCCGTATATTTACTGTGCATATCCGTAAAAATCTCCCTAAATACGCGGAAAATTTTAACAGTGTACATTATGTCAGGTTGTAACGTGGGCCAGAATATGTCACCTCTCGCGGGAGAATTGAGTTTAGTGATTTGGGGAGTCGCTGCTCTTCAGAATGACATTAAACGTCTGCAGGACTTAACATTTGGTCAGTTAAAGTTTCGTAACTGCAGAATATATTGGTTTATGAATACTTGCGGCAGGACAACAATTATGTATTGGAAACTACAATGTAAGACAGAAAAACTGTAATGTCGCCAAACCGCTATCTTTGGTATGAAGTAATTTTTCTTTACTGTGAACGAAAACATCTCAAAAAATGTTCATTTCTTGGCTTCTTGACTATAAAGGAAGGTTAACAATGTCATAAATAAAAGTATTAAGAAAACATTTAAAACTGCAAACCTATGTTTCTCAAATCTTCTCTTTCAATTAAAGCAATACCGTGTTCCTGTAAACAGAACAGCCTCTAAGGAGTATTTTTCTTTGCTACACAGAAAACATGATAAGGAAATTTCAAAATACTGTAAATGTATACCTATAATAGCTCGCATTTCAATATCTGGATGCCAATGAGTTTGTATTTAATTCTGGTTAAGGAACGCGAATTCTGTTATTCATCTGTAGACCGATGTTTGAGCGCTCTGTCGGTGTTTTGGTGTCACGGGATGGGTGGTAATATGTCACGTGTATTCATGAACAGTTTTGTTTAAAAAAAACCTTACAAATGTGAGAAAAAAAAATTTTGGGTTTCACATATTTTTATTTGAAGTGTTCTTCGCTTTAAGGCATCATTTTGTAATTAATATTACGCATTACCTTACATTTTAGCAAAGCCTTTACGTTCAGAACCTAAGAAACTAATTTACCGAGTAGGCCACAACTTCGTTTATAATTTTTATTCAAGAGGTTACCATAAATGTGGTAATGTTCTATATGTTGCAAATTATTGTTTATTTTCTGGATATGCTTCCAAATATTTGAAAACTTAAAATTGAAAGCTAAAGCGGGAAGTGTCCCAAGCAGTGATTTGTAACACGAACCTCTGTAGCACTACGGCGCATGCGGATAACACTAAGTTTGGGGTTCGAATTCAGGGCGAGCCATGGATGTGAACTTTATTTTTAAGCCAGCAAAATTGTGTTGTAAACTTTTAAGTAGTCCAATAAAACCAAATAAAAGAAAATTGTACCTCCGACACCCCGCACCTGTCGTTTCAGCTGAGTCATCAGGATTTGCCTGGGGAAGTTGTGGATGTGTACTGGCTACAGAAGTGCGTTCAGTCAGTTCAAGTATTAGAGTACAGGAGTCCCACTTGGGATGGGGTAAATGCATGCCGTAGGATGATTGGCGTTAAGAGAAACCTTACCACGGACGTTATTCGCTCAACATAAACTACCCGAGAATCACCGGAGTGGTACCGTTCTCTCTCTCTCTCTCTCTCTCTCTCTCTTCCCCCCTCTCTTTTACATCAAACCTAGAGCCAGTGTAAGACGGAGATTGGTGACTCCGCGGGTCGCCGTCTAGTCGCCAAGGCGCATGGATAAGAAGCTTACAAGCGAAGAGTTGCAACTCGACAGTGCAACCAAGGAACCTTACCTTATTCATTTGTTTGCCGAAGTAGGTTCTACTGCACAGCTGCCAACGTTACAACGCAGAGTTAACTACAAAAGTCCACTTCGTTATGTTGGTTGACAATGCGCGTGAAATCGCCAACCTGCATTTTATTTATATTTAAACAGTGCCATACGTTCTCGGCAGTATTATTTCATATGAGAAATCCATTTGAGAGAGTATGAATCATAATAATGGGTATGGAACATGCGAATAGTCATAAAAAGTGAACCGTTATTGTACATTTACGCGTTGCGCATATTGTGTTAAATGTGCGTTTTTTTTTATGGCGAAGTCGTAAAGCTCGATTTGTGGTATCTTCGGTATACGGATTCGTTTTCGTTTTTGGAGTCGCCGTGGCCTGGCGGCAGCGTGTGTTGGCCAACCTGGGTCGTCGGCAGCTCTCCTCCGTCGCGCGCGCAGGTTCGTCGAACCCAGGTCGCGGGTTCCTCGACCCGGCCCAGGTCCACGGCTACACGTCCGTCGTTTGGCGAACTCGTCAACTGCGACACACAGTGATATAAGTACGTCAAGGCTGTTCGCGATAAAGTGAGCACTTTCGAAATCAGCCTTAGAAAAATGTCACTCCTCCTGCTTGCATACGGGCGCTCTGAGAGACATGCGCGCAGTAAAGTTGGCAACGATGGATGGGAAAGTAGTTCCATATCTTAACGACGAATAAAACATGTTTGGTAACAATTTTTTATAACTAATATTATTTCTTTCGCTTTAAGTTTTTTTTATGCATCTTGGTGTAAAATGAGCAAATTTGAAAAATATTTACTTTTCTAATAATTTCACAGTTTTTGACCGGCGCATGATAAAAGCGACGAGGCCGATGGCAATGTTGATTTTACATAAGGCACGAGAATACACAACATGCATACAAGTAGATATTAAGGAGGGCTTTCAGAAGTGCTCAGTTTACCGTGAACAGCATATAGGCGAAATGGCGTTGCGCTTCCTTCGACCTGGACACGCTGATTCGCTGCACGTTGCTCTGGCAGGGGATTGGCTACTGCGTGCTGCGGGAGATTCCCTATTGGTTAGGCTGCAGGCTGGCAAGTGCAGGCTACAAGGCGCTGATTTGCGAACGGCGTTTCGACACGCTGCTATAGTCCGTTCGCAGTCTCTTCGCATTTTTGGGTCGAACCTTTGAAAAATCACCCAACATATCATGTGTTTAGTTATTTCTTAAATATGCCCTACATCACAATATTATTTTATACCTCTGTTGACATAAGCGTATATTATTTTTCGTTAAATTAAAGTTTTACCATATATTATACATAAATAATACTATTTCAACATATACACTATATAAATAAAAACAGTGAGAAAACGTCTGTTGGTAGCAGCCTGCAAGAAATAGTTCCCATGCAAAATATTATTACAACTGAGTGCTCACGAATTCAGTGCGTAATATCTTGGAAGAACTTTAGCAGGGCTCCAGAAAAGTGTGAGGTAACCGTGAATGTATTATAGCCAGTGACGTCATTGTGTTAGCTTCCGCGGCTGGTTTCGCATCTCTCCGTTTTAAGTACTGCATTATGGGACACGGCCCACGCCTGCCACAAGGTAGAGCTGTGTGATATTGCGATATATCGATTAAGATTTCTGAAATATTTCTGAAATATCGCGACTACGATATGGTCCAGGAATGTAGATTAGAGCGAAATTACGCGTAAGACGATGTGGTGATACAGAATTAAAAATAATATAACTTATACATATTTACTATATTAATATAAGCTATACTTGCAATATAACGCCATCGAATTTGAATATTTTGTGGAACGATATATCATACACTTACCGATTGTCAACATGTTTGAAATCTATAGCCTACTGAAAAGTGGATATCGCTGAAATGGGTTATATGTTATTTTACTCAACGCTGTATATCACATATATAATTTTTTGTTTTGCGTCAAAAAAGTCTCTATAAAAATATAGGCTTCAAACAATTTTTCTTTTGATCAGCAAGAAAAAAATTCCAATGCTCATTGATAGTGAAGCGTCCTGTCATTGACACGACAGTGAGTACGTGAGCTATTTCAGCACTGTAACTATTTGTGGAAGATTGAATAAGCGAGTTGTTAGTTGGATTTCTAGGATAGCGGATGGAATTTATAAGTGAGGCTTAGAACGCTGTGGAATTCCACGGGACGCACGGACAAAGAAGACTTATTGCCCTCAAGTCCAAAGACTTGTTTGCGGATCAGGTAGGGAAACCTGTATGTGGATAAACTATCTCAAGATAAGCGAACGTTTCTAGCAAATGTCGTTCTCTTGTTCTTGCTGGCAACTAATTTTTACCTCTCATTAATGAAGCTTCGCCTGAAGGAGTGGCATGAGTCTGTTACGCGAACAAAGTCGCATCTCTACGTTTTGTACGTGACGCATCAGCTGTGACAATCACTAGTCGTCACTTGGCAATTGCTGTAAATGGCAGCGGGGACCCTCTTAGAAATAGATACCGCGTAAAAGATACCGTACATAACGAGGGAAGAAGCTAGTTCCTGGAAATTTAAAGCGAGCCAATTGAAGTAAATTGCCACGATATAAAAAAAAATACGAAATAAATTATTTTGTGAAGGATTGGTAATGGGGGGTGATAGAACGGAGTTATCATGCGTCCGGGGAGAAACGACCATGAAGAAAAATTTTAAATATATCTATATTCCACGTGAATGAAAATTAATTGCCGATATAGTGTGGTGCATTCGTTTACGAAACTCCGAAAGAAATAATGCAACAGTAGAAAATGGTGGCGAGGTTCCCTAAATATCTGACATGTTTTGTAGTCTTTTTAATATAGCATATGTCTAATTTATTGATATTTCGCACGTTTGTGTGTTGTTGTAGATTCGTCCGTATAAATTCAGCATAAGCCTTACTGCGCAGTTTTTAAAGCTGTTTTTGAACTGCATTTTCATTTGACTTGCGATTTCTTGAAAATTTGCGAGTTTTTATAAAGTTTGTAATTATTGTACTTTAATGTTCCATGTAATAGTCACAAATCGACGTCCATGTAAACATTTTACTTTGTGTATATTATGTTGCAGCGGAATATATTTAGCGCAGCGTTTTATTTCTAAACGCACTCGGTTACTTCCTATTTTTCTGAAGTCCTGCTAAAGTTCTACATCCAGGATATTTCTCCATCTCGTGCAACCAAAACTTAACCGATTTACTCAAATTACACCAAACGGACGACGCGCCCCTTTCGTGTTCACTCAGCGTAATAATATTTCGTATAAGAACTACGCATTTCTTACTAGGAATTACCGACACACCTATATTCTCCCTGGTTTTATTCTTATAAATTATATATGAAATATTATAATTTAGATATAAAATATAATTAAATTTTCAATGTGACCAAAAGAAAGTTTCATCAGGGGGGGGGGGGGGGGGTTCCAAAGGTTAGATTCAGAAAGTGTGAAGAAACCGCGAATAAACTATAATATAAATTATTTTTAACCTTGGCAAAACAATTCATGTCAGATGAATACTCTGAAACTGTTATTTTCAATAAACAGAAACCTCACTGAAAGTTAGTGCTTAGTGACAAAGGCCTACAGTTTTAAGTCCCATCAGCACTCCTGTATTATTTGCCATTGTTAATTGCCACATAAATATATTTCTCACTTACTTACAGCCTACAGTTAATGTTTTCCGTCAAGTGCATGGAGAAAGTCGTCAGTAATATAGAACAAACATGCCTCATAAAGATAGCCTGTTCCATATCTGGGACTCGAACTGACTGAAGTGCTATGTTGATAAACACGTTCAGCACACAAATTATAGGCACGTGCGTGCATAGACTGTTCACAGTAAAATGAGCAATTTTGAAAGCCCTGCCGACGATCTACTTGTAAGCTCGTTGCGTATTCTTCCGACTTAAGATTAACATTGTCATGGGCCCTAGCACTTTATTCATGCGTAGGTCAAGTGAAACTGTGCAATTATTAGAAGAGTAAATATTTAACAGATCTGATCATTTTTACACTTCGATGCATTAAAAAACAGAGAGTTAAAGAAATAATTTAACTGATCAGAAACGGTTACCTAACACCTTTTATTCGGCGTTAAGATATGAAACTACTTCCCATCCTACCAACTTTCCTGGGCGCATGCTACTCAGGGCGCCCGTTAAAATATATGCAGGTAGTGGTAGTGACTTTTTTCAAGGTTGATTTCAAAAGTGCTCACTTTATCGTGAACACGTTTAGCAAGTTTACTCATGTGAACAGTACAGCGCTTATTTCCGGTCAGTTTAACCACCTAACTAGGAGTTCACCCCGGGGACGGTATGCAACTCTGGGGTTCTCAGCTGTCATCGTTTAGGCTTGCGTCTGGGCGCAGTTCGTCTAGAAGAAGATTTAACGTCTCCGTTCCACGATAATGTCGCTGGTGTTCTAATATTGTTTACGCCTAGCATAAAATTCCAAAACATTAGCCTAGTTTTGGCGTCTTGCAAAACGGCTAAAATCACGTCTGTTTTTTTTTGGATAGGAAGGAACCAGCAACAGCGTTTTTCGTGAATTATGTTAATTGTTTTTTGGTGGCACACTACATACATATTAATTATCTAACTGTTGCTTGAAAATGTGCGTATATTCCATTCACCGTATCTTCACACCTACTGGATCAAACGTTCGAAGAATCACCCAATATAGGACGTGTTCAGCTGTTTTCTAAACACGTCTTGTATCGCAACCGTTTTATACTTCTGTTGACCTGAAAACACCATTATTTTTCGTTTAAATTGAATTTTTACTTACATTTCATCCTATATTTATTATATTTCATTTATAATTTATATGAATATACAGGGAGATAATAGGCGTGTTGGTAACGCCTAGTAAGAAATAGACCTTATGGAAAATATTACCACACTGAGTGCGCACGAAAGCGGCGCGCTGTCACTTTGGTGTAATTTTATCAACTTGGTTGATCTTCACTCTAAGAAGTTATTTGTAAATTTACCATTTCAGTGTATACGTACAGAGACAGTAAAATATTTCCACACGCATTCTTGGTAACGTCCCTATAGTTACCCAGGGAAGAGTCAAATGCGTAGGGAAGTTCCCAACCTTGTATTGTACAGACGCTAAACATTCCCATATTTTCAGCCTGCTACGTAGTATTATTTCCGTACACTGTATAGGTTAAAAACTACCACTACAGTTTAGGAAGTTTACCATACATTTTTTTTTGCAGTGTTGGGTTGCGTGAGGCGGAAGAATAGTATAAAAATAGAACTCTAGGTGGGTTTCCAAAAAGTTGCGAAATAACCGTGAAGGGACTATGTGTGTGTGTGTATACGCGCGCGTGTTGTGCATGTGTATTGATTAGATGAAAACGCTTCTATTCCAACGCCACTATTAATAATTCAATTAGTTAACGTGTCCTACTTCCATATAATTTTTTTCTCAGGCCTCTGGTCAACTATTGTAATAGACATGGGGAAAATTCGTACGTTAGTAATCCATAAGGTTGTAGACGTTATCATTCTGTGTGTGCTCAAACTTATATCGCTTATGAAATTGCAACCGCATGAAATCTATATTGATAAGTGTACACTAAATTTTTTGTTACCGTCACAGTAGTACTATAACTAAGCTTACCTCGTAACTGTGCAAATTACATTGACCAGTTAAAATATGATTGATATCTAGTTTTATCTGCGGCTATTCTGATATGATGTTTCAAGCTACGTGTACTTCGTTTAATTTACGTGTACTTCGTTTATCACGATATTCTACCAAACTTAAATTATAAATTATATTTTAATTTAAAAATTCTTCAGTAGTCCCAATACCAAAGTTATGAACACGTTATTTCAGTTTTTATGGTCAACATAAGAGGCATTTTACTAGGCGAAATCCTTTCCATAAAATAAGACCATTTTGTATTTGTGAGGCTGCAACTATTCTAATAAACTTTTTTTTACATTAGGCACTTTTGGTGTGTGATCAAATATCAAATGACACCCAGGATGTATGAACGAGTGTCAGAAAGATGAAAGTTACCGGGTTTTATCACTTAGTGAACATTACAATTTTGTGGCTCACTTATAGGTAATAGATTATGTCTGCTGACGTGCAGTACGTACTCGGGAAACGGCGTAAAATCAATAGTGATAACATGCACGTATTTTTTCGTCACCTGAAACCAATGGGATTGCGTTACTCATAGCTTCGTACGCAGGTTATAGATGTGATGGTATCTCCGAGGGAATGGTATAATGATTTGATGAAGCTAGCTGACAGTTGCCAGTTAAACAAATTTAAATTAGAAACTGTAGCATTAAACAGTCCTGAAAAAGTAACTTTGCGTGACTATGTGCTTATTCAACTTCTTTTAGAGTAATTTGAGCTGCTCTAGAACTAGAAATATGTGTTTGAAGTAGTCATAGCTTCTTGACTTGAAACACAGGTGAAAACGTTTCGTGAAAAAATAACCTGCCCCTAATTTCATATATTTTAACTTGTCCTTTATGCGTCACAAACTTGTGGATACGGAATTCGCAGAACATTACTCTTAACTAGTTATATCAATTTTGATAACGATTGTGACAAGGTACTCTGAAAATTAGTTATTAACTTGGGCATGGAGTTATCAGGGAAAGATCACTGAAATTGGATTCCTTTAATCTGATTCACTTACAGTAGGAATTAGCGTAATAGCAAGATACTTTATTTATAATAATTGCATGTTATAAACGCAAGGATATTAGTCATTCATTACATTCGTAGTTTCTTTCGACATTTCTGTAGGCTCAAGTTCTACTTTCGAAATTATCTCCACACATAATTCCGCCAAGAATAAAAAAAAGGTACAACATCAAGGATAAACCAGTGCACTATATTTGTGCGCCAGATGAACAAATGACGGCACCTGGGGTATGTGCAAAACTTCAGTGTTTGGCCTAGTCGCAGATTAATTCGCGAATTATCGGGCTTCCCATGTTCCCCGTGGACTAAAGACTCCAACATACCCATCTTTTTGTATGAATAAAATATTTAGAGGGCCCGCGGTGGTTTAGTGGTCAGACTTCGTCTTTAGCGAGGCGAACCGGGTTCGACTCCAGGCGGGGTCACTCCTGGACTTTCACACTTGGGAATCGTGCATGACGATGCCGCTGGACTACGACTTTTCTCGGGGATCTCCCGTTTCCCCCGCCCTTGGATTCAGGCGCCGCTCTATACTTATCTCGTTTCATTCTCATCAAGTCTCCAGATCCCGATGTTCAGAACAGCCCAAATCTCTCCATCTACACTCCGTTAAAATATTTTGACAATCGTCAATGTGTTCTATAGGCCGTTGTAAAGTGAGCAATTTTCCAAGCACTCTCATTTGGAATAATAGTTCATAAATATATTTGATTATGGCCTTATACGTTAAATTTCAAGTCCGGTGAAATATATACTCTGTGTTTATTACTTAAATGGCAATATTTATTTTAAAAAGTAGCGGAAGGATAAAAAATGGCTGAGAGGAAAAAATTAACTTGGTCCTCAAAAGTGCTTACTTTACCGTGAACAGCCTATAATTGCATTAAAGCTAGGCTATAGAAAGTGTACAAATCTCTCAACATACTTGCTTAGGCCCCGCCCAAATCGACTTGGCTTAAATAACATTACTTACAAAGCGTAACAAGCGAAACCGTCTGTTTACAATCGGCGTTAACGTTAAAGAAAGAATCACTTTTCTAACCAATTAGAAATAGCAAACGAATAGGAAATAATTTTTCCAGTGCAAGAATTGTTATTTGCATAAGTTGACTACAGTAGTTTTTATGGTGTTTCACATTATCATTGGCTGGCGTTAAAAGCTTGGCGTAAGATACTCAGAGATGACCGTCGTAACGTCAAGTAAGTCACGCAAAATATCAGATGAGGACGTTAACCATCTCAAATACAGGTTTTTACTTTTTTTTTTTTTTTTTTGCTATGCACGTTATGTGCGCAATGTAGAGTGTAGACGGGGCCTTACACGAACAGTGCTGTGGCCGCAAATGCTATCCACGTTATGCTATCGGTATCAAATCATTGGAGTGTCGGAGCGCACAGGGAGTGGTTGGCTACTGCGCAGCTGCAGTAATCATTCTACACTTGTTTCCCTGTGCGAATCATAGAATAAAGATGGGGTGGACCGCTTATTCGTCCCCTGCACATGCACCCAACGTTGACATACCCCAATCCTACACAACTGTCAATGTCGCATGGTCAACAGCGATGAACGTGTTCGTTTACATCTTAATTTTTAAATTACAAGCACAATTATATTAATAAAATACCTCTACCCTTTTGAATTTAATCATAAAGCATTACAAACTGCTTAGAGGAAGTATGCATTCATCTCAAAGAACTTGTTTACAAATCAGTGTTCTAACCTCAAATCCAAACCATGCCATTTTCGCTAGACGTGTTGGCAGAAAACACAATGTTGGGACATGGAGATTGGTTGTGCGCAGCCAGCGAAATCGGTATAGTTCATCTTTAAGCTTCTCACACAATATAAAACTTTAGCATCGGACTTTACGTTTCCTTTCCTCTGACGAAACCACCAATACACAATACAATTTTGTGAAGTCAGAGTTAAGACAATAGAACATCGGTTCTGCGAGCTTCGTAAAAGTGTGTATCTCATTATGTAAATAATTATATTATCCAGGAATGCATTTTACGTACCATTTTGTAAAATGGGCTTAAAATTTACATGCAAAGTTTATTTCAAAACAAAATACTCATTTGTTTACTTTATTAAAATATGTCAATTCATATATTTCCTCTTCTCATTATATTCGTTTGCCATTTATTTAATTTAAGACGAGCTTTGTTTAATATACTGAGACTAAAATTGCACTACAATAAAATAACGCACTTTCCACATAACCTCTGTTAGATTCTCGGCAAAATGGCTGCTTGACTTTACCTTTGGCAATTCCATTGTGTCAAGCTCCATAAGAAACAACACGTCGGAAAGTAAAATGTTAAAGTTTTCAATTGTGTTAATGGCCTTTAGTCTGTGGTACGAAGTCGTGTGTGTGTGTGTGTGCGTGCGCGCGTGCTGTGTTGCGACGTCTGCAGTGCTGTGGTCTGTTGTCGTTGCAGGGAAGTGGTGTCCGCGGAGGGACTGGCAGAGTCCGGCGGACGCGAGGGTGTCAAGTGACGCCAGGCGGGGAGTCCTCTACTCGTCCGTGTTCCTGGGCAGCCCTGGCGAGTACAACGGTAAGTTTCGCCGCTAATTACGTCCTCTGCCCCCCCCCCCCCCGCACACTTTGCTGGCGTTGAGATTACTTTTGCTACAAGTCGGGGAGGTCAATGTTAAAAGTTTGCAGCCGAAAATTGTCGCCACTGATTACGCGCTACTGTCGGCAGTGTACCAGATTTCCTCTATTTTCTACGTTTAAAAAAAAAAGCACACAAATAACTGTATTAACAATAAATAAAATATAAAACTACTTCGTCACTAAGCAAAATCTCTTTTTATAATTCACGTAGCTAAAAATAATAATCAAAGCTACCGTTTGGAACACTGCGCACCTAGCAGCGGAAATTTACCCTCTGCTAAACTCTCTTGTAAGAAATCGCGTTTTGTTCCTTACTTGAGTTCACGATAAAGTGAGCACTTTTGAAAACAACCTTAGAAAAAAATCACTATATTTTAGGCATATATTTTAGGCTAACGGTCGCCTTGAGTGCCAAGCCCCAGTAAAGTTAGAAAACTATTCCTGATAACTTAACAATCATTTTATTCGCTTTCTGTTTATTTTTACTCACCGAAGAGTACACATTAGCAGATTTGTAAAATATTTACTTTTCTGATAATTTCACTGTTTCAATAGATCGACGCATGAATAAAGTGGAGAGGCCCATGACAATGTTAATCTTACATAAGGCGAAAAAATACACAACACGCATACGAGTAGATCTTAAGCAGGGCTTTCAAAAGTGCTCATTTTAACGTGAATAGTCTAAAGCTAAATTATTTATCAGTGACCAGGTAATTATTATCCAAAATATTTTAGAATACATTGAACTTCAGCTGAAATGTGTTCGGTGGTTCCTCTTTATTTATTTTTTGACAAGGCTTCATGCCTGTACGTTAACCCTACACATTCAGTAGCTGATGAGTCGTTTTCTTACGTGCAAGCAAATTAATTGTTTTGCAGGCAGCATCAAATGAGTGAACGAAAGTCTGTATAGAATAACTCCTATCACTTATTGGCAAACAAAGTTTAAGTACGCAAGTTTATGTAGGTTGGCTAAAATACAATTTGTAGTATATTTTTCGACAAAAACTGAATTACCATTGTGACTTGAGCTGTATTTATCGTGGCTACTACATATTTAGCTACACAAATTTTTCTCGGATTTTGCATGTAGCAAAGTGCAATCGTTGAATTCGTTTTCATACGTTACATACGTAGGCAGTAAACGAAACAGTGTACTTATTGGTGGACATGGAATGTTTTAATATGTACATAACGTTTGTAGTTCCGTCGAGGTTGTAAACCCGCGCTCGTCCATTTCGAGAACGCGCGAGCGTATCCATCTGAAAAAAAAAATACAATAGTTTATAATACATTAATAAAGTTGGTAGGTAATGCGCCCGGACTTATTATCAGTGTTAAAAGTGAGAGCCCGGCAAATCACATTTTGTTTGTTTTCCGTCACAAATTCGCGAGATAGCCGGTAGTTTAGCAGTGCTGATACCATAATTCACCAGCGAGGGAGACTGTTGTTGACGCACGCTACCGTAAACAAGCTGAAACGTTCCTGCTGAGTGTCGCAGCAGCGATAGGGTAATTTTACAAGCGGAACGCAGCTAATCCCACGGGCGGTATCTTGGGCAAGAGGTGAAAACTGGCTGACGGCCGGAAGAGGGGGGGGGGGGAGGGGGGCAAGGCTGGCGTGGTCCAAGAGCGTGCGCAACTCTTGCACCGTTTCCATAGCAACCGTTAGCACACACCCTGCCCCTCCTGGCGAGGAGCCTCTCCCTCCCCCTTCCTCGAGCGTGGGGCTTCCACCCTCGGCCGGGTTGCCACGGCGACTGGAATGCTTTCTGCGCACGCGCTCATCTGTGGACCCGGGTTCCTCTCTCCGCGCCCGCCTCGAGACGACGACGAAAAAAAGCGCTCCCCCCTCCCTTTTCCACGACCTTCAGTCACTCCCCGCCGGCCCTGCAGCCAACAAATCGCGCGGTAAAATATGGCGATGGTGGGAAGATAGCAAGAGGAGACGTCGATGTAGGGCGAGCCGAGGAAAGGATAAAGCCGGCCGTGATGAAAGAGAGGAGGGAAGGAAGCGAATCGGTCGGTTTCCCAATAACTCAGCTGGTGCCAGCAAGACAACGGCAAAATAAACTGAATATTTCGGACCCGCAGGATGTCCCATGACGGCTGTATTATTCTCCGTCCTCTTCGTTCTCTCCCCCTACCCCATGTCCAACAGTGACGCGTAGTACCAGATGTTTTCCAATGCTGTGATTGGTTCTGTATGCATTGGTTAAGTAAGAGCAACTTTATATAACCCGCAAGCGTGGGCTTCCTCCTTTGATAAAGCATAGGATATACTTTGTGCTATAGCCCATTCGTAATATTAGTTGTGAGAGCGTACAAAACATAGCTTTTACGTTTCGGCGTGAATCTGAATCGAAAACAGCAAATATCTGTCATTTCGAGAACTAACACACAATATATAGTTACCCAGTTTGTAACGCCGTGTGCGCATGTGTGTGTATTGTAGGCATGGCTGTATACGTTAGAACTTAACAACAGCTATTTCTTTTTTATTCAAGGATAGTGCAAAATTGTAAAGCAAAGTTATAAATAATTATATATGTTTAAAGACAAATTTACACTGTTTTGTCGCAACGGAAAGTCTACTGTTGTCATATAATTATTAAATATAGCCTAAGTGAGTGTTTTACCGTTGTATTTTGGGGAAGTATTTTTCGTCTGGATTAAACTCATTTGGCGAGATACATACGAAAACAACTTAGTTAGTTGGGCGCCAAAAAGATTAACGACATAACGACTCGTAGCCGTATTTCACTCGCCTGCTATGTCATTTCATGCATAAAGTCATCTCATGGATCATTCTGTCCCATAATTTACGCGTAATTTTGAACTTGGCAGGGTACCACTGCAGATTTATTTATTCTTTTCATGTTGCCGGGAACATAAGTTAGTCACGGTCGTTTACTTTTCTGGCGCATCTAAACAAATTTTGTACATAACTTAACGTCTTATTAGATTGGAATAAAGATGAATGTTTTTTTTTTAAAGAGGTGTTTGCGCTCGGCGTACAAGAAACTACCACAGTGGCCAGTAATTAAGACAATTTTCTGACTTGGACTATCTTGTGGAAGTTAACGCTGATGGGAGTTAAGCTTAACAGTATTATTTTATTCATTGTAATAATTAATGGGAAAACTCCACGCAATTAGAAAGATACCCTACATAAGATTGTGTATGAATAAGTACACACACACACACAAATGTACACGTTTATATACCCATATTATACATAATATAAGTTAGCCTTGCATTATTTTACTTTCATGAACGTTGGTATATTCTATCTAAAGGTAGCCAAATAGTTCAGTATACATAGTCTGACGTTTTTAATCAGTGTGTTGTCGAAAACAGAAACTGTTATCTCGACACGATTGTGGCAAGAAAAATTACTGGACAGTAAAAATATATTTTGGGATTTATATTACTTCTGAGATAAGTTGAAATATGAGAACAATATACATCAGTTTTGTAGTGTAGTCGACAGCGTAAAACTACCTGTTTTACGAATGGGCTCCGGGAGGCGGACTGTGTAGCGGTCAGGATGAAATCACTTGAGAAATGGAACTAATATTAAAAATGACCACTCTGCAGTTGACACTGTCGTGACATAGCGCACCGTAGAGCAGACAGCAGTTCCACAACGGTGGTCAGCTCCCAGTTGGCCGCCCAGGTGGGCCGTGGTCAATAACAGATCGTGCCGCACCCCTTGACACTCTTCAAGGTCGCGATCGGGGACATGAGGGTTGAAAGCCTTGGGCGCTTCACGTGCCTGTCGGCGAGAGAACAGTAAACCCCCTTGTATCCCCCCATCCCCACCCTCCGCCGACACGCGGGCCAAGGCCCCACGCTCTGATTGGGCCATCCATCACCTGTCGGCCCCACGCGTCCGCCAGTAATTGGTTCCCAAGGAACAACCCCTCCTCCTTCACCATTCCTGGCGCTGAGTTCTGGTGTGTCCACATCCTACTCCGGACTCGTGGCTATAGTTTCCTAGGCGAGATGCCATCGTCTCCGTAGCCGCTGTGTGGGTGGGTGGGAGGCATTTTGGACAAGCTTAGATAAAATCGTCCACATCCAGCCAAATTTACCTCCACATGGGTAATATAGAGCCAGTATTATTTAACCTCGGACAGACCTAGCCGCATACATTCGGAGTTATTTACAATAGTTAACATAGGTGCTTGACGTGCTGTTAAATACGGTGCTTAAAACATACTAAAATACTTTAGTCGAGAACGGTGTTACCAAATATCAGTTTAGGAAATACCACCTCTTTCTCTCCTGAATAGTTGATATTCCTAAGTAAATTTTGTCACGGAGATCGACAAGATATGTTAGACTTTACCATGAGCATTTAAGTTGGAAGTGTCCCAAATTGACTTCTTTTTCCTGCGCTGGAGCAGTGACATTGTGCATTTTCCCGCAGAGTGGAATAAATACGTTGCGCTGCAAAATAAGTGCCTCTTTTTTTTATATACTGTAAGTTTAATCGCACGAGCGACTGTTCAGTTAAGCATGGCGTTGCAGGTGAGAACACTCAGCCATCTTAGCCATGGGACCTTGCAGCTAATCCTACGTGGATATAAAACAGCAGCATACACTGCAAAAAACAAATTGGTTTTTGTACTAGGAACTCTTAGAAAACTTGCTTCAAAGATATTTTAGTAACACTACAAACAAAGTGGAGTAAATTTCACAAAACCTTAGCGTGTAATGTGTGAAACTCTTGTTGAAGTTTAACAAGCGAATGTTGTAGACCTGAAGTTTATTATATACATCCAGCTGCAAAAACAGTTTTGTATAGTTTTGCAAAGTAATGGGTTGTAAATAGTGCAATATTTCAGATGTAGAGTTAAAATAAAGTCTTTGATATAGCCCATTCACGGTTACCTCCTACTTTTCTGAAGCCTTGTTAAAGTTCAACTTCCAGGATATTCCTCCGCCATGTTTAAACAAAGCTTAACCAAGTACAGAAAATTACATCAAAGAGACGATGCACCGCATTCGTCATGCTCACTCATCATAATATCTTGCATAAGAACGATTCCCTTCGAAGCATTACCTACACATCTATTTTCTCCCTTTTTTTATTTATATTAATTATAGACGAAATAGTATAATTAATAGATAGAATGTAAGTAAAAGTCCAATTTAACAAAAAATAAGGCACATTTATGATAAGAATAGTATTTAAAAAAAAAAACGAAAACGCGGGTGATACGTGGCGAATTTTAAGGCAATAACCAGACCTGTCTAAGGTAGGGTGATTTTTCAAAGGTTTGATTCAAAAAGTGTGAAGAAACCACGAATAGACTATAGATAGTTCCCAAAGAATCGTTTGTAACAAGTACGTCTATATTTCATTGTGTAGCTAGCTTGGTTTTATATGCACGATGACTCAATGTTCCTCCGCTTATTTTTGGATAAATGTGACTAAATACGAACAAACTGACCACAAGCGCTGAGAGGCAAGCTGGGTTTTTGAACTCCTACAATTTCACGTTGGAAAGCCAACCTGAGGGCGTCTTACATACTAGCCTAAACATCCAGAACTTAATTTAAAAATAACCCACACACACATATCCGTGGCTTAGTTTGTATTTGAACCCAGGATCTTGTGGGCCACAGAGGTCGCCACAGTACGTAAGTTTTTAGTTGTATTTACCACTATAGGTTGTTCACGGTGAAATGAGCACTTTCGAAAGCCCTACTTAAGATCTTCTTGTATACGCGATGTGTATTCCTCCACTTTATAGAAAATTAATATTGCCATGGGCCTCATCACTTTACTCATGCGTCGGTCAAATGAAACTGTAAAATTATTAAGAAAGGAATTACTTTACAAATCTGCTCATTTTAACATTTCGATGCATTAAAAAAAAATGGAAAGCGGAAAAAATAATTTAAAGCTATCACAAATGGTTATACATAACACTTTTTATTCGACGTTAAGATATGGAACTGCTTTTCATCTAACGTTAGCAAGTTTATTGTGCGAATGTTACTCAGAAGGTTCATTCCTAAAGTGCTCACTTAATCGTGAACAGCCTTTCCCAGACGGTGTAAGCAGTTCGTTACATTTTTCAGCCAGCCGTTGCTAAAGAAAAAAAATAGTGTAGAGATGCGCACGTTATCAATGTTGGCGTATCGAGGCATTGTCACCGGTTGTGATTGAATTGCACACATGTTATTCGCTCTTCTTTGTAACGTGCATATTTCCGCATTCGATTCTTTCCTCTTGGGGAGCCACTGGGTGGCGGCGGAGGGTTAGTGCAGCTGATAAAACGCAAACTCGATAGGCGAGGACGCTTACTGAGGAGGCGCGAAATGAATTTTTCATTCCCCGTAGCCCGTTGCGAGTGCGTCATCCCTTAAGATGCGCGTTGCAACTGACGTTTCGGAAAATGAAGCAGTGTGTTCGTGTAACCCCCACCCAATCACCCACCCACTTTCTCCTTTCCAATTTATCTCTCTCTCTCTCTCGTCTCCCTACTGCTTTCCTTCCGTTTCTATAATTGTTATCTCATTCTCTGCCTTGCTTCCCGAAGTTTTCCCCCCTTCGACGTAGGTTTATAATTGAACTGTAAAGAAGTCCACATGTCGACACTAAGCAAATATTACTCTTTGTGTCATTAAATGTCACTTATTGATATTGCGTGTAATATATACACTATAAGGAATTAATAGCATATCTATTACACCGCCATATGTACGTATAGACTATTCACGGTAAAGTGGGTACTTCTGAAAGCCCTCTCATTTGAAATAATAGCATATATATATAATATATATATATATATATATATATATATATATATATATATATATATATATATATATATATATATGCTATTTTAGCCTTAGACGTTAACGTCCGAGTGCGGTGGAATATGCACGCTGGGTTTATTACTTACATGACAGTATTTATTCAAAAAGGTGGTTAAGGAATAAAAAAAACTTAATGAAAAAGGAACTAGGACTTAAGAAGTTCTTACGTTACCGTGAACAGCCTATGGTCAATTTTTCCTTGGATATTCGTGTGGACGTTTTTTATATTTGACTGCCTGATTTCCACACAACTTCTCACTCAAACAAGGATATTGAAATATAAATTCTAGTTTCTAGAAAATTCAGAGCTACAATGCTGTAAAACTTTCCTTGCAAAGAAAATAATAGAAAATTTAAATACTTTCACAATCATTTAAGTGAAATGGTTTATTTATGTAGTTTTCCGTTGCTCACTGTTTTGTTGAACATGATTAGCATACTTAAAATTAGATGGTAAACCAATTAAAATAATTAAATAAAGAAGTTGCTTTTGGTGTTATACAAATTCCAACAAATTGTTTTCAATACGCCGGTTTAGTTGTTAAACACCTACAATTTGTATCCTCCGAGTAAACTTGGTACACATTATTTTGGAACGTTTTATGTTCTGTGAGGCTGACACCATAATTTAGTAACTCTACTTAAATGTCTTTTTATTAAATTTATGTTATTCTTCAGGCTCTTCTACTACCCCAAGACTGAGGTAGTTTGTGGTCCCCGGCTAGGACATCCGTGCTTTTAGCACCACTTTTATGAAAAATAGTTTAGTTGGGACGTGAATCCCTCCATTATGTAAAAGCGGTTGAGGAAGTCGATGTACACTTTACACACTGTGTGTTCATATGAGCTTTTGCCCAAAGAGTGCAGAGGATAGCGTACTCACGAGCTGTTACCGTGGTGTCTGTTGTGCTGTCTAGAGGACACACATTGCCACATGTCTAGGCACAGGGTTTGAATCTTGGTTAGGGCATGTGTGTGTGTAAGACGTCAGCCTTCTGAGCACATTCCTGCATACGGCAATAAGCAGTGAACACCTCTGCAACTTCACGTCAAATTTTCGGGCTGTCTGTGCTGTTTTCCAGATATTCCCCGGGAATACCGCACAGACATCCCTTTCAATAAAATGTCATCAGAGTTACGTATTGCCTACAGAATGCCGCTGAAATAGAGCCCCTTTTCCTCCAGGCCAAAAGTTGTGCGTTATTTAATTTAGCAGGTCTAGAATTAGTAGATGTGTTTAATAAAACCGTACATGATACTTAATTAACGTTATTAAAAGCATACTTATGCTCGTAACAAACCTAGTACGACGATTTATCTGTCCTTGTCACGTTTCCTCACAAATATCAATCTGCATTGTTTGTGGTCGAGGACGTTGTTTTTTACCACAAGTTTCCGATTCCAGTTCGATAAAATAATGTGTCCACTGTTCTGTGAATATTGGATTATGTTCATTGAGTATAAAATCTCCCCCCCCCCCCCATCTCTGGCAAGTTAGCTGGAAAGCATAAAAGCGGGAGCTTTAGTAAGCCCAGTAAAATTGTTCCCACGGGAATAACCCACGCAAGAGCTGTAGCAAATAGCGCGTCCTTCCGCCATCACACTATGTGTTATATTCGCGACGGTAATAAAATTTCCTTGTCGCGTTAAAACCGTGTCTTAAAAAATGCATTTTAACACGAGGTCGATAAATTTCGGTGTTTACGGCCGATGCAAAGTGAAAGCCGATATTCGCAGGCACACAAGAGACGGCTGTGGAACAGGTTGTCCGGGAGGAAGTGCCCCGTGTGAAAGGGGAGGGGTGGTATAAAACTTGGGAGCGAAGCCAATGAAACCGCAATGCGTGATCCTCGCACGCCGACACTCCACGAGTGTTGGCTCAGGGCAATAAACGCAGGCGGAATCGTCCCCGACTGCGGCTGTAACTTCTGCTCGAACGATCGAGCAACGGGCACTTTCTGATCCGTGCTCTTCGGGAGGATGGCGGCAACCCACACAGGGAAGTCTTCTCGCTTCTTGCTTGAAGGCACATTCCGTGCCTTTAGTGGCAGCGTATGTGCCAAGTGATGTACAAGGATGCTTGGTCCGTTCAAATCAGTTGAAGCTGCGATTTGAAACATTTTTTGTGCGGTCCAGATTTGCAGGCATTGAAGGCAAACAAAGAGTGAGTCACTGACATCCACTACAGCATGAATACCAGATCTATTTCTCTCTGTATTCCTACTTAAGGAGGATCAAGCTCCACCATTTTGGATTTTTTTTTATTTTCGGCTACTACCCACAAATGTAGATTTTGGGTGAATTTCTTTCCGACGACATGACATAAAGTATAACTTAATGTGTTTTCTGAAATTTGTTCAATTCGACTGCCGTATCTAATATGACCTCTGGAGTCTCTCCCACAAATTAATAAATTATTTTACGTTGGTTAATGCATAGAAGCTGTAACATTTCAAGAATACCAAGTAAAGTATTATTCATACTCTGTTGTGCCAAAAATTGTAATTCACCTCCTGGAATCGAACTTGTGGTGGAAAATATATGAATATAATTCGACAGGCACTGGCCGCCCTTAACATCGTTTTGTTGGTCCATAGCACTTCGTGCGATGAACTGTGCAGTACAGCATTGGTTACTGGCTGGCTGTCAGTCAATATAATGGCGATTTGCCAGTGCCCTAGTGAAATGTTCTTTCCTGCGTAACAATATAACAGGTCTGTATAATAAATTGTGTTCACTTGAGTAAGTGCCGCTACGTGTGCTGCCAATGTGTTATGTCGCATTAGACGTCAAGAAAACTGCTGTTGAGTTGAAATTACGTCGCCAATATCTTCGAGAATTTCAGACGTCGTTATATCTCGTGAAACTCCATACAATTACGTTGAATTCAGAGGAAGTAACATTGTAACACTCCAAAAAATGTTACGGTACGTACGGAAGGAAGGCCAATAGAAATCTACTGCATTGGTGTGTGTGGATCGTCACTTGGCGTGTACGATGTTATACGTCATGTGCCCTCTACGTTGACTTTCTTCTGAACTGTTGTGAGGAGAAGATTCTCAGGCTCATCAAATACCCCTCGTTCCTTGGCGCGTCTCTTCCAACTGAGGCGCAGAATTGCGAGTCACTCGGAGGGCGCAGCCGTGGAATAAATTTATGTGGGGACTCTTGCATTTTGTTTTTGGTGGCGAGTCAGTAGCAGAGTTACGCAAGGTCTAAGTCTTCTTTACTATTTTCCACAATTAATCATTCGGGAAGAACGTTCTCTGACTATAGTGTGAGAGCGATGTTTCTGAATTGGTTCGAAGACTTAAGTTTGATCCTAAGTGTGTTCGTTGGGAAACATTGTGGATGATGTTTGAACATTTGCGTCTGAGAGACTTTGCAGGTGCAGTTTCCTTACCAAGCCTTTTCTGACCGACAAGGAGAACGAGTGAAAACCATAGACTAGAAGATGAGGTAGACGGATTTTAGTATTCTGCCTGTGCATGTCTGCAACGTTGGCATGTGCATTGCCAGTGGAACGGTCAAAAGTCACATGGTCATTATTGATGGTCAAAATTTTAATTTTCAAAAGGAACTTACTTATTTTTTTTATATAAATGAAATTCTTGTGCTAAGTTGGATGATTTCTAGTTGCACTAAAACTTGGTCAGATGAAGTGTACAGACATCTGAAAGTAAAGGTTCTTCACGATAAAGTGAGCACCTTTGAAATCAACCTTAGAAAAGATTCATTGCCCCTACTTACATATATTTTAACGGGCGCCCTGAGTGACACGCACCCAGTAAAGTTGGCAATGATGGATGGGAAGTAGTTCCGTATCTTAACTTCGACTAAACAGTGTTAGGTAATCATTTCTAATAATTTGAATTATTTATTTCGCTTTCTATTTTTTTTAATGCATCGAAGTGGGAAAATGAGTAGATTTGTAAAATATTTACTTTTCTAATAATTTTACAGTTTCACTTGACCGACGCATAAATACAGTGATGTGGCCCATGACAATGTTAATCTTACATAAGGCGGACGAACACACAACGTGCATACAAGTTGATCTTAAACAGGGCTTTCAAAAGTGCTCATTTGATCGTGAATAGCCTATACTAACTTATATTAACATAGTTCTGTCATCAATTCCCATGGTACGTTGTCTTCGTTAGTTCTGTTGGCAGAACAGTCCACTGTTGGGACTGCGCATCTCGTATGAGCACTCTACTATATCTTCCTTCCTGTGTGAGAAGGACGCATGGCGGCCAGTTGACGCGCAAGTAAAGCGCCGCCATGCGGGAGCTCGCCTGCTCGGCGGAGCGCTTTGTCGCTGGAGCGATGATGGGGCTCGCGCGGCCTGTCATGAATTAGTTGGCGCGCAGCCTAGGTGCTAGGGGCTGAGGAGGACCGAGCTCATTTATGCTCGGTCGGCGCGGCGTCGCGTCGTGGGGAAGGCGACTTCCACGCCGTGGCAGGTAGGCAAACAGCCCAGCATGTGGCGGCGCAATCAATAATGCAGCTCGGCGCGCGCACCACGTGGCGGCCGGCGTCTACCCCCAGCGAACAAACAACAGGGGAGCTCCAATTTCCGGCCTGCCAACCTCCCTGGCCCCCGCGCGATGCATTATTCAGCCGGCGAGTCGCGCCAAAGACACCCGTGGCCCTGTGCTCGGGTCATCCGGGGAGTGGGTTTTCCTCTGCAATAAAGTGCTGGTTCTGCTAGCTCCCGGACAAACGCCGCCGCTGTCTGCAATTGTTACGGCCCTTGGGGAAACGATCGCCTTCGCCGCCCATGTTACATGACTAGCACGCGATTTCCAAAACCTGTTAGCGTGTAGCTATCTGGTAGAGCATATGCACGTTCTCTCCTGCTCTCTCCCTCTTTTTTTTTTGGTCGCTGTGTCTCTCCAGTATGAACACTTAAATTTCATTGTATCAGCTTTTTGCGGAGTAATTGTTTATGATCCGTTATAGAACAAATTCAATCAATTGATATAATAAGTGTCAGGAACCAAAGTTTACAAGAGCGTTATTCGGTAATATCAAAGTGACAAGGGACCTCGGTGGTGTAGTGGTTAGACTACTCGCTTCCCATGTAGGCGAACCGGGTTCGACTCCAGGCGGTGTTGCCCCCAGATTTTCACATGTGTGGGAATCGTGCCGGACGATGCCCCTGGTAGGCGGGTTTTCTCGGCGATATCCCATTTCCCGCCGTTTTCCTTCCGGTGCTGCTCCGTACTCACCTCGCTTCACCCTCCTCGATGTTAAGTGCCGGCCAAATCTCTTCTCTCTCTCTCTCTCTCTCTCTCTCTCTCATTCAAAGTGACAATAATTATTGTCCATTCACGGTTTCTTCGACCTTTTTGAATCGAACCTTTGAAAAATATCTCCATGTATGACGTGTTTAGTTATTTCCTAAATGTGCCATGTAACATAAGCGTTTTTACTTGTGTTCATAAAAGTTAGTTTTTTTTTTTGTAAGATTGAAATGTTATTTATGTTTTATCTAAAAATTATAATGCTTCTTAATAATCTGAATAAAAATCAGGGAGAAAAAATGGTATTTATTTGTTAGCGCCTAGTTAGAAATAGTTCTTATACAGAATACTGTTACAACTGAGTGCGCACGAGTGTGGTGCGTTGTACCTCTGGTGTAATTCCCCAGGAATAATTAAGCTTAATTTGCACGAGGTGGAGGAATATCCTGGAAGTAGAACTTTAACAGGGCTTCATAAAAGACTGAAGTAACCGTGAATGGACTATATGTGCGAATTTAAATTGTTTCTTCCATAAACTGCCGTGGTTGTATGGTTTTTTTTTTTTTTTTTTTAACAAGGTATCGTAAAATGAAAACAGAGTACGCCTCAGTTTATAAATATTATTTTCAAAAAATTATAAGATAAGACGCCAGAAAAATGTAACGTAGGGATGGACTGACGTGGCAAATGTTTATTCTGATCGGGGGGAAGAAGCGTCAGGGGGATGATGGCCTTTTTTTTCACCCTCGTCGTAGGGGATGGTGTGTCGGGGGGCGGGGGTGGCAACGTGAGACGGGATGACGAAGCAGCAGTGTCGTGAAAGCTATTGTTGCCGGTCGTGGTCCATTAGAGGCGGCGGGAAGGGGCTCATCAGGTGAGAATGGATCCGATGACAGGGTTATTGGGGCAGGTCGGGGCCCCCACGACATCCCTGCGCCCCGCAGCCTCCTCACTAGCATGCTGTCAAGGTCTTATGCCTGCCGTAGTTCCTCCCCCTCCCCCCACTCTAGCTTTCTCGTCATGTAGCTGGTTCATTGAGCATTTCTTTAAATAAACCCCAGGAACTGAATCCTTGCCCGTAATTAAATTTATTTGTGTATAAACTTTCACTGGTGGATTATCTTCTGCACTGTTAAAAGAAATCACCTTTTAACGTCAAATTACGGCGACCTTGCTTTTTCAATAACAGTCTTCCCTTTAATTTCACATAACGTCCCCTAGTAATCTGTCAACGTATTAACTTCTAGGGGAGGTAAATAATTTATCGCTTTCAGTTAATCTTCTACACATTTTTATATGTATCACTTATAATCCATTTGTCATCACAACATTTGAGTTCGTTGTATTTCATCCCGCATATCAATATCAGTAACATATAAAAATATATATCCTACTTTTAAATGTAAAACTGCATAAACATATTTAAATTAATATTTTAATTACAATTTTCCTCCCACGCCGAAGTATACCTACAGTGACGAAACTATAAAACTTTTGTGGTTTTTATAATGAAGTTAAGCCGCATTTTTGTTATGAATGTATTAAAACTGCCCTTTGGACATAATGGTTTTCCCGTTTCGGGGTACATATTTCACTGCTATTTAATTTCGATATTTCTGAAGCCACTTGGTTTACGTTACGAATGTCTGTAACACGCGTTGAGTGTCGATACAGTCACTCCAGTTAAATAATATTGCTTTGCAATTTGATTTTCAAGTATTATGAAGACGTCTCTTACTGGAAGCCACTTTCCTCTTACTCGAACATTAGGTAGGAACTAATGTTGTCATGGCCATTCATATCGTCTCGCTAAGTAATGTACAGCCAGATCTAAGCGAATTGCCGCTGCCTTTCCAGTCGTGTCTATGAAGTGTTTTTTCTTATTATGTTATTTTAGCATTGAGGACGGGGTAGACGATGAAAGCCCGCCATTTTCCAGAGTACGGTAAAGGCTACGTTGTACGTCCTTTTACAGTTAGCGTGTGTAAATAAAAAAGATTGTCCGATTTCTTTCTCTGATCTTTTAGCAGAACGCCATTGTTCGTAACTTGCCACAGGTGCTTAACGTTTAACTACACTCTAAAAAATATTTTCTGGTAAACTTCCTAAACTGAACTAAAAGTTTTTAACCCCTATAGCTAATGTAAATAATACCACACGTCTTGTTACAAATATGGAATGTTTAGCGTCGCTACTATACAAAGTAGGGAAGTTTCCTTCACCTTTGACTGTTTCCTGAGTCAATTTAAGTATATCTCTATTGCAGATCCTAGCGCAACTCAATAATTAAACTAAAATTCAAGCAATTTCAAGCTAAATTCCAGCTAATTTCTAATTTCCTGTAAAATCTTTCAAAGCGCAACTCAAAATCAATCAAATGTAAGGCCAAAATCAAAATAAATTTTCAACTTGTGTTCACTCTTTGTGCGGGGTTCTTTAAAGCCTTATTTGCAAGCTAAATAATTGTATTTTCGATGGTATTCCAAGAATTTTCATACTTTTCTTCTGATATTTTTTGACTAATTAATTTAACTTGCAAATTTAGAGTAAATTTAGCCTCATTCACTCCCGAGGGCACTTATCAAAGATTGAATGAAGTATGTTTAAAAAAAAAGTGCACTTGATTGGAAATGCAGATTTGAGTCAAATTGACTTGTTTTTAGAGTAAAATTTGTGGTAAATTTGAAGAGATAAATTATGTCTCCAGAAGATTTAAAAAAATTTGCTTTAAAGTGAGAAATTTCCTTGAACTTTAGTCAAATTAATGAGTTGCGCTAGGATCTGCAATAGACATATACTAATGTAGGAACGCTAGCATGAATGTACGGGAAATAACTGTACCTTCCGCGCTTTCTCACACTACGTATACGCTTATATAGTAAATTTCCGAATAATTTTCCAGAGTGTAGCCTGGTGTATTTCACCCTTTTTATACGATTCTCTTTTCCATCTCAAATCGATTTATGGGTTTAACTGTTTATAAGCAAATGGTCTTGATTGTGTGGGAACTCTATTTATTACTTTCGTAACAATTTGGTAACAGAATAAGTTTAAATTTTATCTAACCAACATTTGTACCGTTAGAGTTGTTCTAATCACGTGTGCCGAAGTCTGACAGAAAATTGATTTAAGTTAACTGTTTTACGGATGTCCCTGCACATGGAACCTACGCAAGTCTATGGTGCCATGGTCATGGCTTACGTTTGCCGAGTCGGAGTCTGTTCAACTGACCAACACGCGTCAGCTGTACCTCTCATGTCTGCTGCTCAGCTTCGCCGTTCACCTTCCTTCCACCTGTCCGTCACCATGGCAACCGAGACGCCAGCCAGCCACGACGCCATAAAGGGACATTTCCTGACAAAGAATATTTGAAATTTTGCTGGAAGCATTGATATTTTGTATATAATACTGTTTCTTTACTCCGTGTGGGGAAACAGGCAAAGACATTCACAGAGGAGAGGAACCTTTGTTCCTGATTTTAATTAAAGGGAGGGGGTCTTGCTGCCATTTATAAAGTTATGTAAAACCTATTGTATTTAATCATGTGTGTGTATATATATATATATGGCACACCAAAACAAGTTTTGCATAATGCTTGTTTGCCATGATGCATAGCTTATTTGGGAAAGTGGGCTAGGGTATTATAAATTAGACTGGATTCTCATGAAGAATTTATTCATGTCGGAAACGAAAAGTACAATAGACATACAGAAAGGAATTTAACCCGTTACACAGGGACTTGTAGTGTGTGCATTTTGCCACACCATGGACGTCCAGCAGGGCTCGCACTGGCCGTGGCATACCACAGATCAAGTAGCCCAGGTCATCGATGGCCTCTTGACGGGTCATGGGCGTGGGAGGGTGTGGAGCAATAGCACGCTTCAGCATATCGCATGCATGTTCGATGCAGTTCATGTCCGGCGACATTGCAGGCCATTGTATTCGGGCAATGCCAAGACTCCTGCTGGAGGAAGGTTTGTACCATCCACCGCCCGATGTAGTCTTGCGTTGTCGTCCACAAGAATCAATTCGTCGCTGATTTCTTCACCGGATGGACGTACAATTGGTCGTTGCACCTCAATGTCCCGTCAAATGGTACAAGCTGCATCCGCCGTCCCAGCATTATCCCAGCCCAAAAGATGACTGACCCTCCGTGGAATGCATCCACTACTTGTGCCCGGTTGCACCAGTGCGGTTCGAAACTCGATCCGTGATCGGATCTAAGATCGACCCTACTCCCAGGTCAGATTAAAGAAACATAGGGTATAGGATGTTCACGGAAAAATGAGAATTTTTGAAAGCCCTGCTTAAGATCTACTTATACGCACGTTGTGTATTCCTCCGCCTTATGTAAAATTTAAATTGCCATGAGTCACTTCACTTTATTCATGCGTCGGTCAAGTGAAACTGTGGAATTATTAGAAAAGTAAATATGTTACAAATCTGTCCATGCTTATATTTATACGGATAAAAAAAAAAAAAAAAAAATTAAATAATTTCAGTTTGCACAAATGGTTTCTTAACAATTTTTTTTTTTATGCGTTTAGGTGTGGAACTATTTTCCATCCATCATTACCATATTTACTGGGCACATGTCATTCAGTGCGCCCATTAAAATATATGCAAGAAGGGGCAGTGACTTTTTTTCGAATATTGGTTTCAAAAGTGCTCACTTTATCGTGAACAGCCTTTAACAGTTTACCCAAAAAAAAAAAAAAGTGTAAACGTGATTTTGGAACGAGCTTCGTGAACAAATATGTACTGATTAAGCAACCAATGTACGGTATTATCCAAAATACTTTTATCGCATTCAACATCTTCTTCCGTTTTTTTATAAATAATAATTTCATGCATAAATGAGTTCCACTTTCCATAACCTAATCATTAAGATAACGTCCAAAACTGCAGTAGTTCTACAATAAAATCTCTAATTAAAAATGCGAAATTTATCACTCACCATTCGTATTTATCCTGTGTGTGTCTGTAACCAGAATGTCCAAATTCCCTTTCAGTTCGTTAAGTTCTATTTTGTGTCCCGCCATTTTAAGTTTGCCCTTTTTCACTCTCTAAAATAGTGCGCGTAAAAGGTTTACTCTGGTAAGATGTTCAGAGTAATTACTCTGTAGTTTTGGGACACCGCCAAGAGCGAGTAAAACGTCTACTCTTGTTTTTGATCAACAATAACGTAAAGTTTACGTCATAGAGCAACGTTTTGGAACGCCGCCAAACTCGACAGAAGTCATTATCTTGGATTGCCCTTTCTTAGTGCTTGAACGCTGGCTTCCAAGATGCCGTGAATTCCAATAGACGTATTTTAGAGGTAAAGGCTGTTCATGATGAAGTGAGCACTTTTGAAATCAACCGTGTTACATCTCTTCCTGCGTATATTTTAACACACGTACTGGGTGGCATGCACCCAGTGAAGTTGGTAACAATGGAGGGAAAGTAGTTCCATGTTTTAACATTGCATTAAAAGTGTAATGTAAACATTTGGAAAAACTTAAATGATTCCGTTCCCCCTTTTTTAAATGAATCTAATTGTAAGAACTAGCAAATTTGTAAAATATATATTTTTAAAATAATTCCACAGTTTCACTTGACCTATGAATAAATAAAGTGTTGTGGCCCATGACTGTGTTAATTTTACGTAAGACGGAAGGGTACGTATTGTTAGACAGACGTTTTTCGCGAAAATATATCAAGACCTGTTGTATTCCAAAACACTTGTTCATATCCACTCTCGTGGTTGGACGATTTTAAATGTCACTTACCTCAAGTGTGTGTCCGCGAATCACGGACGCTCAGTATCGAAATACTTTATCCTGATTGTACCAGTTAAATATTAACGCTTCTTCTCACGTAGACACGCGGCCAATAATCAAAGGAAGTCGTGGTTGAGGACGTATGATATTGAAGTCTAGCATGGCCACAAATATTTTCGCGAAAAACACACGTCTCTAAATATGGCATAAGAGAGAGAGTGTTCAGCAAGGCTTTGAAAAGTGCTGAGTGAATTGACTCTAACCGACGCCCCAGGGCGTCTGGAGTTGGTGAAGTCATCGTCCCCGGGATGGCAGTGGCGACGCCGACGCCAGGCCCTGGTGTGGTGTCGACACGAGATCACGCGACAGTTAGTCCAGTCCAACCTGCTCAGGTGTCTCTAATCGGCACGAGGTCCGGCAATTGTGAAACAACCAGTTCCCCCGGGTTCGAAAACCCTCCCGACACGTCTCGTGTCTGACTCGTACTATTGCCGTCGTCTAAAACGGCGATGATGGTGGGGTCCGTGAACGTGTTGAACTCTGTTAAAGGGGGGGGGGGGGGAAAGTAAATTGTGAACCGGTTGAACTCTGATGTGAGCTACAGAGGGACGGTCAGCACAGCAGAGACGTGTCGTAGAAACTTACTATGCAAGATGTGCGCATGGTACACTTAAATTGAGGTAAAATTCCCTTACATGTAAGGTAAAATTACCTCTTAAGTGTAGAGTAAATATACGTAACAAGTTAAGTACTATTCCCTAATCGTACGGGTAAAGTACATGTAAAAATACCGTGGGGGGGGGGGGGATCCCATACAAGTAAGGAAAATTAACAATATTGTATAATAAAATTATATTTTAAAAATATCCTGGAGCGTTAGTACTGTTATTTTTTTAATTACCTATTTACTCTGAGGAATAGGAACCGGAACCTCAACACTAAAGTCCTCGACACTTGCTGGTAGGTGGGCGCTAACCATGGTCCTCTATCACGATAGGGCGATGCGCTATTCATTACACCACGACAGCAACGTGTCAGCGTCAGTGAATATTAGTGTGTTACATGATTGTTTCTTCCGCCCGTTCCCCCCACTTAGCTGTTGAGAATACTGAAGAGATGCACACATCGTAAGGTAATTTTCTCATCCCCATGTATGGGATTTTCCACTACCATGTACGTGAATTTTACTCCAGAGTGCGGTCATTTTACCTTTCCTGTAAGGAAAACTATGTTTCCCCCTACAAGTTTGCGAATATTAAATTACATTTATCAGGTAATTTTCCCATTTTTTTTTCTTTACAATGTAGAAAGAATGGATACGACGGCAGTCGCTCGTTTCGTTAACATTGTGAATCGTCGAACCCGCGTCCTGCTATACTCCAATTTTCTGCTGCATAACAACTTAAAAATAAAGACCAGTGGACATTTATGTATCATCATCAGCATGTAGTGAAATAAGTTTTATCCATCCTATACCTAATCTTCGAGAGGCTTTCATGAGTCGCCATGTTTTTATACGTTGGCCTTGAGGGTCCTATGTACTGAAACGTTTTCTGTGAAATCGTTGTTTGCGCGTAAACGCGTGTCTCGGTAAACACATGTTCTGGAAATACGAAGTTTTGCCAGAAAGTATTTTAAAAATATTAGTCTGTATCGCTATCATTTTACTTTTATCATATTAAGTGTATTAATGGAGAGAAAAAAATCGCCAAAGTGGTCAAATAGCGAATTTCAAACCTTGCCTATGAAGTTTCTTTAAGGGGTAAGAGAAAAAGTACGATTATACGCAGGTAGTTTGATCTGTGTACTTCCGTTGCGTGTAACAAAACCATCACAATTACATATCTGGTTTACACAGTAAAGCGCAAGGACGGAAACACTGCACGCCTTGCGCGTAGGAGCGATGAGGCGCTAGGCGTGCGTGTTCGTGTCGCCCGTATTGCGCACTCGCTTCTTGACTTTGGACGCGCAGCTACATAGTCCTCTTATTAAAGTAGTCGCATTCGAAATATCAATGGTGTGATTCAGACACGTGACCTCATGTTCAGTAAACAGTTACTGTAATAACTTGTCACTATTGCCCTTCTTTGTATAAAAAATTTATCTTCGAGTTAATTCAGATCAGACGCATTTTTTTCTCTTTCGCGTTGTAAAAATGTGTGTATACTAAATTCGCCTAATCGATGGTAGCGTATGCATTTTTGTATATCTCTATTTATAATTTTGAGCTTTTCTGTGCGGTAGTAAGCACCTGGTTCAAGTAGGTTTCCTGTTACTGTAGTTTCCTTGTTGGAAACTACTTTAGGCTGATCATGGTTAATTTAACATATTTGAAAACCCGGTTAAAATCTTCTTATCTGTAAATGTTCTATCCGTCCGCCACATGTAAAATTAAAAATGGTTATAGCACCTTTACATTATTCACGCGTCTGTCAAATGGGACTCTAGAATTTTTACAAACTTAAATAGGATACTCATGCCTGGTTGGTGTACTATTATTGGGTAGTGGTGGCGCAGTGGCTAGAGCTCTCGCCTCCCACCACGGCGATCCGGGCTCAATACCCGGCTGGTTCACTCCTGAATGTGGTAATCGTGCTAGACGATGCCATTTGCCAGCGGGTTTTTCTCGGGATACTCCCGTTTCCTCCGCCTTTGCTTTCCACTCGGAGAGTGTTCCATCGCCCTGGGTTCACTCCCCACTCGAGTTTACTATTATTTGTGTCAAACAAACATAAGGACTTCCGTGTCTTCAGACTAAGACACAAGACATGGCACGTTTTATTAGCACGACGGAATGCGTGTCAGTGAGTATGGCCACGAAAATGCATGCGGTTAAGTGCAGGCAATTGTTCAAAGTTTTCATACGGAATGTGCTCAGTCAACCGCAAACTACTTTTGAACGTGTTTAAGAGCGTGTTGAGATCAGTGAAACTAATGTGACTTGCCGCAGAGCCGAGATTACCAACCAGACTATACACTATTATTGCTATCTGCACACTTTTTGAATCAAACATTTGAAAAATCACCCCACGTATGGCGTGTCTTACGTATCACGAGCATTTTATACGTATGTTGACCTCAAAATATCTTATTTTTGGTTATGTTTAACTTTTACATGTATTTTATCATTAAATTATAATATTTAATATATAATTAAAATTAATATCAATAGAAAAAATTGGTATGTCGGTAAAATCTGTTCACGATAAAGTGAGCACTTTTGAAATCAACCTTAGACAAAAGTCCCTGCTCATACCTGCGTATTTTTTAACGAGCGCACTAGGTGACACGCGCCCAGTAAAGTTGGTAACGATGGATGGGAAGTAGTCCCATATCTTAACGTCGAATAAAAAGTGTTAGGTAACCATTTGTGATAACTTAAATTATTTATTTATCTTTCTGTTTTTTTTTTTTTAATGTACCAAAGTGTAAAAATGAACATATTTGTAAAATATTTACTTTTCTAGTAATTTCACAGTTTCACTTGACCGACGCTTGAATATAGTGATGAGGTCCATGGCAACGTTAATTTCACATAAGGCAGAATGATACACAACGTCCATACAAGTAGATCTTAAGCAAGGCTTTCAAAAGTGCTCATTTTACCGTGAATAGCTTATAATGCCTAGTAAGAAATAGTTCTCATGCTATTGGACTGAGTGCGCAAGAATGTGATGCTTTGGCCTTTTGGTATAATTTTGTAGACTTGTTTAGGCTTTGTTTGCAAGAGGCGGAGGTAGAGCTTGGAAGTAGAACTTTATCTGGACTTCAGAATTTTTCTTTGGGTGGGAGGGGGTTTCGGGAGAGATGAGGGAATAACTAATGGGCATAGTTTTATATTGGCCAAATTCCATTTCGGAGAAGGATTCCTTGTCGAAGCAGCCGATCGGCTGCGTAGAGTGAAGCGCCATTTGCAGGGGATCTCCGACGCGAGCAGTCCCGACGACACCCGATATGGCTGGTACCGGCAACTGTCTCCGCGGATATCCGTCTACAGTCCGCGCTGCTGCTGGCAGCACATTCGCTTCTCTCTCTCTTTCTCTCTCTCTCTCTCTCTCTGTCTTTCTCTCCCCTACCTCTTCATATCTCCTTACCTCCTCTCATACCTGCCCTCTTAGTCGTCCGTTGCTAGACAGCCTGCATGAGAGACGCTACAGGACTAGAAAACCTGAAAAAGTCAGCGAAACAGGTGACAGATCCTGGAAACTCCAGCCTGTAATACAATATAATGTGATGTATCTTATGCATGGCCGAACATTCTCAACAACAGTCTAAGGAATTTGTCTTAAAACTGATGGCTACACCTACTGAAAAATAATTTGTGGTATGGTAAAAATTGTCTCTCAAGTAAACAGTTGTATTCTTTGTAGTGTAGATGGTGTTTAGAAACTTTCAAGTTCCTTGACTTTCATTACAGCCATATTTCATCAAGTATGTCTTTTTGGCGATAGAATTTTTTATCGAATTCCGAAAAAGACTGGAAATTTCGTAATTGTTGGCTGAAAAACCGGGTAAAGTCGGAAAAATTTTTATCGTGATTTTCTGTAGCAATCTTGACACGTGCGCCTTGCTACTTAGAATTTTCAAGAAACTTCGCGTGTTTCGAAAAAAGAATTCAAGAAATTGTATTTAAAGAAATAATATTCTCTTTTTTGTGGTTGTACGTTTAAGGAAGGAACAGTTTCTTATTTCGATATTATATTGGCCTATGTTTACAGCAAGTCGTGTGAGTATAAACGCTATAGTACTCTCTTGGCCAGAGTTTATTCCGTCAGTTTGATATTGTTCGATCCAAACTATTTGAAGATCTTTGAAGAATTTCGAAAATTTCAAGTCGTGGAGTAACGTAGTGTAGAAATAAATTCTGCGTTGAGATTTTTACGCTGATGGTAAAATAATTGCCTAGTTTGTAATACACGTGAACTACTAGTTTTAATCGAAATCAGAGCTGCGAAGTAATTAAAAAACAGATTATTTAGTTACCAGACAACATTAATTAATTATGCTTTCCTGCCACTCACTTTGCTGATGTGACACGATAATGAGGAGATTTCCAAATGAAATAGTTGTGAATTGATGAAAAAGAAGGTGGGCAAGTAGGGAGAAAAAAGTATTGAGTGTAAGAGACATTGCACTGCCTTGAGTGTATGAGACTGAAGATCATTGCACAGCCTACAATTTCGCCAAAACTAACAAACTGTTTGGAAAGACGTCCACGAGGTTTCAAAGGCTTGTACTTCGCTTGAGCCAAGAACAGTATAGCCGATGATCATCTAACATGTAACTTATGTTGTGGAGTATGATGTAGCTTCATATTGTGCACAAGTACGACCAAGGAATACTTAATTTTATCTTTGCAGATTTAATTTTCTTATTCCCAGCGTGTGTTCAAGACGTGTGATGCAGTGTAGGTACTGATTGGAGTTCCAAGAAGCTCTGCGGATCTGCGTATTCGTTCTCCAGGAGTCTGGTGGGCATATAAACGGTATGTAGGCTTGTGACCAATGTTTTAGCCTGGTTTAGGAAGGGGGGGGGGGGTGCCCCATTAAGTTGTCAATAGCTAGTATTGGACTTATTAATAATCCGTTAATTGTGACGAAAAATATTTAGTTGCTGTGCCCTATAGTGCTTCTATTTTACTGTAAGCTATTTTTCTCTTGGAATTTACCCTAATTCTCCTCCCTCTCCTCACTTCAGTCAGTGTAACCACCAGTGGCATTGCCAGAAATTTCTCATGGTGGGGTTTATACTAAGTGAAGGGAAGCGAAAGAGGTCATACCGGTGTTATCGGTGTTGACACATAGGTTAATTAGGACAATTATACTATAAATGTTACTTGACAATCTAGTAACATGCATTATAGTTAAGACCAACTACATATATAACTGTCTCATTGCATACTACATTGTTATTTGGGTTGCTAAATGAGGTATTGCCAGTTGTTATACCGATGTGTACCATTTACGTTGACAAAGAATAGGAGGATGCGGTGGACCACTGGATATAAAGTAGTAAGTTCTGAAAAGTCATGTTATCAGTTGGTTATCTTTTAAATTAAATATTGTCAAATTTACAAGGGCTTTGAATGCCACGGCATCGTGAAAAACTTAGCCCACAACACTACTCTTGAGCAAACATGTGTTTCTTCCAGGAACAGTTCTTTTTATCGTCTCAGGAAAAAAAAATGATATTGTGGTACACTTTGTAGGTAATTTTTGAGGGATCAGATATTAGAGAAGAGAAAGAAATGGATACTCTTATTTTCCGAATTTTTTAAAGATCCTTGTAGAAAAGTAGTGCACTGTGGTTATGTTAGTTATCAAAAATTTAACATCAGTTCACCGAAACTTAGAGTTGGGAAACATGTAATGTTGCTCCTCTCGTGGGCAACCTATAGGAGAGGGTACTTTGCCCTTCTCTCCTGAATGAGTGTTCGGGGTTGTAACAAGATCTCGTTGACTTCTTGTGTTGTGGCGGATGTTGTTTTTTTAACAGGCACTACACGGGCACGCCACCCCGTCACGTGTGGTGTGCAGATGATGGTGCGCGCCGTGATGGCGGGGCTGTCTAAACACAACGGTGTAGTGGGCAGGGCCGCCGTGGTAAGCACCCCACGTGACCCCAGCTGGAGCGAAGACCCCACCACCCTCGAGAGGGCACTCGTGCTCGAGCACTTCTCGCCACAGGAAGCCCTCAGAGGGATGCTGCGGGGGGGAGGGGGGTGTTGGAGATCCCTGTGGGTCCACGACCACGCCTCGTTATGCTGCGTCGCCCCTGTATCACGATTTCACGTCGTTTTGCTACGGCATCAACGGCGAGTGTGTGTGTGTGTGTGGGGGGGGGGGGTGGTCTTTTTCGCATCCTCCCGTCTGTAAGCGATTTAGAAACTGAGGACATCGCATTACCTTATGAAGAAATTAAAAAAAAAAAAAATGATTCCTTGAGGTGCTGATAGTTTCTGAACGTATGGTCTCAGGGGCTGTGGTGGTACAGTAGTTAGGCTACTCGCCTCCCACCAAGGCAAATGAGATTCGATTCCCAGTGGTGAATCGTGTCGGACGATGCCGCTGGTCGGCGGGTTTTTTCGGGGGAGTTCCCCCTCCCCCTCCACAACCATTCTGGCGCTGCTCCATACTCATCTCGCTTCACCCCCTCATCGGGTTAAGAGCCGCTCCAATCTCCCCACTCACCCATGTATAGTATCCATTTGAAAAAAAAACACTCTACTATTACGAGCTTGCATATACAGTTTCAGAGTTCTGGGATTATTTTTCGTATGTTTGATTCAAAAAAGTGTGAAGGAACTGCGAATAGACTATAGTGTTGGCATTCCGTAAGTGTCAGTGCTCCTGTAAAAGCATTGTAAGTGTCTTGATTGGTGTTCACGTTGAAAATAGTTTTCACGGGTTGAACAAGAGCCAAGCGACTTCATGTGAATTTAACTTGCCATTATAAGGCCATCATTTTTTATGGAGGATCATTACTATAATTTATTTAAATTAATCGAATGAAGCTTCTAAATGCATTCTTCAATGATCATTCTGGCTGCCGAAAGTGTTGTAAATTAATTTAGTCTAGTGGGGCAAATTATGTTGTATTACATATTACAATACGCAAAACAATATCACATGAACTTTAAATTACAATCATTAAAAAACAAAGCCAAACGACGAGGCCCACAGTGATGTGTGATTTTTTTTTTGCGTTTAAGAAAAAATGATGCAATTGAAATATGAATATATATATATATATATATATATATATATATATATATATATATATATATATACTATATATATATATATATATATATATATATATATATATATATATATATATATATATATATATATATATATATATATATATATATATGCTCAGTGTTATTAGTCTAACGTTGGGAACATCTCTTTTACATTCTATTGGTACCCTAGCAATACCCCAGTCATGGTATATTTCTCACACTGCTAAAAATTCCAGGGGCTCATACTTGCCGTTTATTTCCATCAGTCTGTAATATTATTTCTTGTCGAAAATTTTGCGTGGCATGTTTGTCCGGTTGGTGTGTAGGGAAAGCCGAATGGCTGAGTTGGAAGGTGTGACCCTGCCTTACTCCACCACGCCCTCTATCACGGCGTAGAGCCATAGTTTCCTCTTGCAAACATGTGTAGCTGACATGCGGTAGCCGTGGGGTGTGTGAAGAGGGTGGCTTCCAGGCCCTTGCAGAGTGGGCGGACCCCAGGGAGAACTAGCCAGTCTCAGACGACTCCTTCGTGGCGGACAGAATTGAACCAAAACTTGCAGTATCGTGTCTGTGAAACGTGCTAATAACTATACTAAATACTGCAACTCTATACCAATATTAATTGAAGGAGAACCTTTGGTGGTATAAGTTCGTATTAAGTATGCACGGCAATGCTATTTTCTCTGATAGTTCGTTTGTAGACTTCAATAAAACCAAGAAAATCTGGATTATTTTACATCAACACCAAAACTTAATATATGCTGTTCACTGTAAACTGAGCACTTTTGAAAGCCCCGCTTAAGATCTACTTATATGCATGTTGTGAATTCTTCCGCCTTGTGTAAAATTAACATTGCAATGGGCCTCATCACTTTATTTGTGCGTCGGTCAAGTGCAACTGTGAAATTTTTAGTCAAGTAAATATTTTATACATCTGCTCATTTTTACACTTTGGTGCATTAAAAAAAAAAAAACAGAAAGCGAAATAAATAATTCGAGATATCGCAAATGGTTACCTAACACTTTATTCGACGTTAAAGATATGGAACTACTTTCCATCCATCATTACCAATTTCACTGGGCTAATATCATGCAGCGCGCCCATTAAAATATATGCATGTAGGGGGCAGTGACTTCTTTCCAAGGTTGATTTTAAAAGTTCTTAATTTAATCGTGAACAACCTTCAGGTACTTTTGTGTAGAATTCGTATTTTCGAATTCACTGTCTTGCTGGTTATCCGCATTACATTGTTGCTAAAGGTATCTTCAAACTGTCGTTTTTTATATACGCAAATTTATGTACACTTCGCCTCAAAACTTGTCCATGCTTCAACGTTAACGGTGCTTAAAAAAATAGTTCTAACTTTTCGTTATTATTTGTTCAGCACATTTATCTTCGAATCTGTTCCTCAGAGAACGAATTAGAGTAAACTGTAAACTTAACATATGGCCACGGACAAATATTACTTTATTAGTTTTGAAAACTCATTTCGCGCCTGTTCTGGCTTCCCGGGACTTGCAGCAGTTCGGATAAAGCAGTGTGAAAATAGTTAAATGACGTCACCAAACTACACTATCCCATCGGCATTAAGTCATTCTGTGTGAGTGGAATGTAAGAGTAATCAAGTAATACACTAATAAATAATTTTGTTCAATTTAATGTGTATCCATGCAATTTTTTTTTTAAGTGTGCATTTGTGAGTGTTGTGTTAAAGTTGAATCTCCGGATTGTTTAGTGTATTTAGTTATTTATCAAAGGTATTCGATTTGTTGGTGTCTCTGATGCGTTTAGCTGTGGAAGAGTATAAATTTACGTGTGCAAATTTTTTAAGACTCGAATTTTTGTTGTATTATCAAGGAATATCTCTTGAATATATAGTTTTACACAGAGGGATTAAATAAATACAAACGACTGTCAGTAACATGTAAACGTGTAGTTTTACTATTTTACGAGAGAAAAATTATGTATTTTAAATTTGGAAGGATGTGTGACGATACATGAGCACAAAGAACTACACTCTAAATCTGAATCAGTAAGAATTTCACTGTTTCAATCAACGAACAGTACCCGACTGATTCAACCCACGTCAGTGAATTTAACTGATGAATCATTGAAAAAATGCCAAATCTCCTCCACTTATTTATTTAGTGACATTTTCTACTTATTCATCAGTCATTCGTTTCACTGTTTTTCAGTGGTTTGTTTGACTGATGAATCAGTTAAACAGCTTGTAAAAATGGCCTGCAAACGTTTAAAAATTGCCGTTAAACAACTTGTATCAAGAGAAATATCGAATAAACTAGTAAAACCAGTACAAAATACTTTCTAAAATGTGTTTCGTCATTCAAAACAACATTTTAGGAAGTAATATTAACATGCAGCCTTTCGTTCCCTTTTTACGTCTTTTATTTCGTTTCCATGTAATCATCACAGCGCTTTGTTTGAAGCTTTAAACTGCATATAATTTCGTGGAGAGAGTGCACTCTTATATACTATTTTTTTTTTTAAACAATTCTAATGGTACCAATTAAACCAAAAACGAAAAGTTAAGGCATAGAATTTAAATTTTCACGATTTCGATTAGTAGAGCATAAGACATATATTTTCCTGTGTTTTTTTCCAACTTGACTCGGTAGCGTACAATCCCGGCCACTTCCGAAAGCTTTTTTTACTTTTTTAAATTACGGTAAATTGCGCAATATGGATAGTAAACTACCGTAAATGTGGTTATTTCATCTTTTAATTTTAAGAGTTCCGTGTAGATATGAAACATTAACATTAACATGAGTAACAACGTCACGTGATTTTAAAACTGTAATCATTTTATTGTGATTATTTTGAGTTGTTTAAAGTATTTTAAGTTATTGAAACCTGCAATAAATTTCTTTTAGCCCGCAACTACACTATAAATCACCTAATTTTTGCACAAATAGCTATATACGGTTTTACGCCGGCGAGTGTCCGTTTATGCTTGAGCTCGTGGATACGGGTAAATGTATACCAAAATTTCTTGAGGTGTGTTGCAAACACGGCCTTTGTAGTTTTACGAGTAATTTTACGAGAGAAATGTTTACTGTCACAAACATTTGTAAAATTATAGGCTGTCATAGGCAATAGTTACTTTTTCAATTCAGCTATTTTTTATCCTTTAACCACCTTTTTAAATAAATACTGCCATGAAAGTAATAAACACAGTGTGTATATTGCACCGCACTAGTAAGTTAACGATTAATGCTAAATTAAATAGGCTTATATTTATTCACCATTATTCCAAATGAAAGTGCTTTCAAAAGTGGTCACTTTACCGTGACCAGCCTATACAAACAATTTCTCAGCGAAAATAGCAACTTTTTTTTATTACAGTGTGTGATACTGTATATGTGTCAAGCGTGAGAACGTACTTGCGATGTAAGCCGTTCACCCTTGGCAAGTGTGCGAGCGATTTCTCAGATTTCCAGGAAGTGTAGTGAGGTTAAGAAGGCGTATCCAGCGTTTCGTATTTGTCGGGCTTTTTTTTTTTATCCTCGCGGATAAAGCAGAGAGATGGAAGAGCGTCGCCATGCGTACTCGCTAGGGCTCAATTTCTAGGTGGCCCGTTTGGGGGGGGGGGGGCTGTCGTGGGCGGTGCGCGGAGTTGTGCGGAGTAAACAGGGCAGTAAATCGCGCTCCGGATGCGCCCGCTTTCAAGAGACGCCGGCATCAACATGCAATAACTTGACCCGTGTCCCCCCCCCCCCCCCCACTCTTCACAACTCTTTCCGTCGGCTGACTCTGCTGTTCCGCGGCCATTAGCGCGCGCGCACCGGGTCCTACATTATGGCGCCGTTACTTCGCCACTTCAAAGGGGGTTCGCACCCGGCCTCTAGTCGTGTTGCGCCCCGAGGGGTTGGTTGGTAGGAGGGGAGGGATGTTTCAACCACTTCATAACAATTTCTTTTGGCTCTGGAACCCAATCTTCATATTTCAGCCAGGCCACGATGGCTCCCCGACTTCTTCCTCTTCTCTTTTCGCCGATACATATATGTATTTTTTTTTTTTTTTTGCTCTTCCCTGCCGGTCTCTTTGGACCGGCGGCTAAATTTATGTCTGATCTTGGCACGGATTTCTGGCCCGCGAGGGGTCGACCCTTGGGGGGGGGGGGGGATTCTCGGGGACACATGGTGATCGAGAGGGGGTTAGGAGGGAGTCTCGAAGAAGAACTTCAGGCCTCCGTTCGTGTTTACTCGAAGCTCCATCAAAGTGTTTTCCCCGCCCCGTGCCGCATTGTTCGACTTTTCACGTCCGTTCTCTTCGCGTCGCGGCTGCCGAGGCGGTCCACGACGACGTCAAAACAAGCCGGGCGCATTTCTCGCCGGGCGTCGCGGAACTCGGGCAGGAAAAAAAAAAAAAAAAAAAAAGAAACAGGCTGAAGCACGGCGCAGGGAAGTGAAGGATGGTGCGGGGCCGTGGACCTGTGGGACGGAATTAAGAGAGAGAGGTGGAGAAACGAAGGAATCTGAAGTAAATGACGGTCATATATCAGTCAGGAACGCCTCGCCCACGAGTTTGGCACCAAGCAATTTCTCCACGACTTGTTACCCGTTTCTCCTGCCGCCCTATCCCCCCCCCCCCCCCACGGGCCCTCTTCTGCTCCTTGAAAAACAATGCGATAGGTATCGTCTTTAATACCTCTCCTCTACTTCGTGAACGAGGACCCATCGCGCATGCTATGCTTCGTTACACAGCCGGTGACTAAGAGCCGTGTGCGTCCCTCCCTCCCTCCCTTCCATCTCTACCTTCCTGCCATGTTACCTCGTCTGTGAAGTTATCTTCGCGACGCATCACACGTGTTATCCAGCATCTCTCCTCCACAAGGTTCAGAAAACTCCTCAGGCAGTACCAGAATACCCCAGACTGACTCCTCACCGCCTCGCGTGATGTACGCGCTCTACCGGCCGGTCTGCCAAGGCCCGAGTACTTACTCCGTCGCCATACGCGTCAGTGGAAGGTGCCCTGCAACTCTGATTTTATACAGAATGATTCACAGTTAGAACGACAAACTTTGGGAGGTGATTCAAGAAAAAGTAAAAGGAGAACATATGTGTCTTTATACCTAAACCTAATATTAAGGGAGGCATGAACCCTTAAAAAAAACGAGTTTTTAAACCGTATTTGTGCAAAATATCGGTAACGAAGTAAAATACAATGACAACTCTCGGAACAATATTGTATGTTATCGGAACCTTCAACGTAAGAGCCTATATTTTGCACAAATACGACTTAAAATCTCGTTTTTTTAAGGGCTCATACCTTCCTTAATATTTGGTTTACATATAAAGTGTCACATATGTTATCCTTTTACTTTTTCATGAAGAATCACCTCCCGAAGTTTGTCGGTCTAATCGAGAACCATCTTGTATAGCGAGATCGCCGGATCGCACGCTTACATGGGGACTGAGACTGTACCTGCACGCTGATGTATTGTTCGCCAGTCACAACATTGGATGTCTGCCATGCGTCAGAATATCTTACCTACATTGCTGCGATATCAGCCGGCTCTGCTTGTTTTAAAACTGTATTTTATACGTGACCGAGAATTTGAATTTGGAAGTAATGTAAATGATTTACTAGTAACTTTGAAAAAAAAAAAAAAATTGTGCTTGTTCGTGGAGTCGTAGGTCATTGGACTCTGCAATCATGTCGCCATATCCATATTGCTAAGGATACGAAAATTTCGCGAGTTCAATGACCTGTACGCTAGACTCCACACTCCTTTGTATAGTCTAACCTCAGATGTTTGTTATTGGCTGTTGCCCCAGTGTTACCCCACATTTGACAGTACGGGATTCGCTTCTTGTTCCCTTGCAAGTCAGCTATTGGCGCGGAGTCGTTCAGGGCGTGTCTAATAAACTCTGAATCAATTGCAAATATGACTCCAGTGTACACGCGTTTGAAATCTATCTTGTCCTGAAATAAATTCGCGAATTTTTCCTATCCATACATATTGCGAGTCATATACAGTCAATTCTGGGTTACTTCGAATTTTTCTGAAGCCCTGCTCAGATTCTACCATCCTCCACCTCATGCAAAGAAACTTAACTAAGTCTAGAAAATTATACACGAAAGGCAACGCACTGCATTCGTGCGCACTCAGTTCAATTAATATTTGCATTGGTAACTATTTTCTACTAGGCATTGCCAACACCTCTATTTCCTTTCCATTTATATTCATATTAATTATAAATGAAGTATTAGTTTTTAGATAAAAAATAGCAAATGTTTAATTTAACAAAAATATATATACTTTTGTGTTAAAAGTAAAAAAAAAAAAAAATGCTTACGATACATTGCATATTTAGGAAACAAACACACGCGTCGTACACGAGATGATTTTCAAAAGTTTTTATTTGAAAAGTGCGAAGTTGCCGAGAATGAACTATATTTATTATTACCATATTAATAAGAAGAAACTATAAAATAACCAGCGATTGGCACGTGTAAATTATATTTGTAATGAGAGTCGATTTAGCAACGACTTAAATGATAGCATTTCAAGTGTGCCTTTTCCACCGGCTTGGAGTTGCTCTGAGCTTCATCAACTTTATCGGAGTTTATAATTTCAGTAAACGGAAGAACATTCTTCTTTTTGGTACAAATTCGTGTGTTAATTAACGGATATAATCATCAAATTGTCGTCAAAATACGCCATTTCATAATAATATAAAATGACACTGAATTTCGGACGTGCTTGCACAGGAATGTTTTACTTCGCATATTGGTAAGGGGTTGTTTTACATTTATTTCCTGAAGTGTAAATTTATGAAAGTTGGCTATGCACGGCAGAACAGTAGTTATAAATTAGTGTCCTTGTATGCGTTCTCAGTTGACAGTGCGCTACTACGTAACAATCGATACATAGTTGATTTATATGCTGATTTGCGGTGAATATATTTCTTGTTGCTGTTTGGCGTGACTCAACAGAGTTCAGAGCTGTTAAAACGTCGACGGGAAATTTTGGCGGCGGGACGGTGCCTTGTTGAAACAAGCACAGTAATTTATTCTCAGAGTTTCCCGAAGCTCTTTGTTGGAAACTCTTCCTGTTTCAGAAACTGGCTACATTTCAAAGACCCATTGTTTTCTTTAATTACACGAAAACAAAGTTTTATGTGAAATTTTTCGGAGCGAGAGACAGGCAGGTTTTTACCTCACTTTACGAGAGTCCGGTGTCTGAATTTTGACCAACCATGAACAAGAAACAATCCCGTGCTCTGTTCGTTATATTTGTGCAGTCAGTAAACAGGTATATGAAAGTCTGTAAACAAGTTGTTTCTTTTCGAATAATAGTGCTGCCATACAAATACTTGAGTACCTTGACATGGTATTTTATTTGTATTAATTACGAAAGCAAACTGCCCAGTTATTCGATAATCTTTAGGGGCAGATGTAAGCACTGTGCGTCCCTAGTTAGAATAAAGAAAACACGTTCGGCGAGTGGGTATGCCACTTTCCCATGGGCTAGGCGAAGCTGCGGGCTACGTCAGAAGTGAACTGAGAAGGGGGGGGGGGGGGGTTATTTTCGGCGTGACGGAACACTTCTACGGCACGAAAATAGTGCTGCTTCCCACCCTGGCTAGTTGGGCGATGTGGTCTGAACCACAGGGACCTTGCACCGTCGCCGTTCCAGACAACCGACTATAGTCTAATCGCAGTTACTTCCAGCTTTTGGGAAGCTTTGTTAATGTTCTACTATCTGTATATTCCTCCATGTCATGCAAAAAAAACTTTCCTAAGTCTAGATAATTACACCAAAGGGACCACGCACGGCATTTACGCATTCAGTTTAATGATGTTTTGTATAGTAACTATTTCTTATTGTAGGCATTAGAGACTGTTCACTGTAAAGTGAGCACTTTTAAGGCACTAGTTACTTTTTCTTTTCAGCCATTTTTTTAAAATCCTTTTACCACCTTTTTAAGATAAATATGACCATATAAGTCATAATTACAGTCGTGTATTTCACTGCATTCTGAAGTCAACGTCTAAAGCTGAACTAAAATGTATTTATTGACTATTCCAAATGTGAGGGCTTTCAAAAAAGTGCTCGCTTTACCGTGAATAGACTATACATACATACCAATTTTCTCTCTGATTTTATATATAAGCTGAAGTTCAATTTAACCAAAAATAAGATGTGAACAGAAGTATAAAACACCTGTGATAATTGAAATATTATTTACGAAACAATCAAATACCTCATACATGGGGTGACTTAAACGTTTGATTAAAAATGTGTGTAGATAGCGTGAATAGACTATAGTTACTTGTATAGTCTGTTCATGGTTAACGGAGCACTTCTGACTCTCATTTTGTATCTTTCTCGTGTAACTACAATTAACATTGCCTTGGGCCTAATCACTTTCGCTACATTCCAGTAAAATCGTGCATTTTTTTTATAGGAAAGTAACTGTGTTACTTATATGCAAACTCATACTATAATATTTATAAAACAATAAATAATAACTTGAGTGTATAAATTTAATTAGTAAACTCGCAATACAAATTCAAGCGCTGAGGACTGTTTTCTCATTAATTCGCTGCCAACTTGACTAGGAACCGGTACGCCAGTGTAGTTATGGGTAATGTTTTATCGAAGGTTTGTTTCAAAAAGTGCTCGCGTCACCTAAACAGCCTTCACTTATACCAGCCTTCAAGCAGTTGCCACCGTACACTAAAGATGAGGTAAACCGATCTCGCTGGTTGCACACAATCTCCATGTCCCAACATTGAACTGCTTTTCTGCCAATACAGCTTGCAAAAATGGCGTGGATTGGGTTCGAAGTTAGAACGCTGTTTAGTAAACAAGTGCTTTTGAGATGATTTAATACTTTTTTTACCAGTTTTAATCTAATAAAAAATCATTGCAAATTGGTTAAAGTATTTTAATAATATAACAGTGATTGTAATTTTAAAATTAAGATGTAAACTTACATCACTGTTGACCATGTGACTTTGACAGTTGTGTTACTTTGGGGTAGGTTAATGTTGGGTACATGCGCAGAAGACGAATAAGCGCCTTCCTCATCTTTAGTCTATGGTTGCCGCCTCATTTCTCGTGCGCACGGTCACACACAATGAGATATAGGTGATTTTCCTGCAGCACAGTGATCCGTACATTGGTGTAAACGACACATGTGGAGGTAGCATTTTTTTTTTTACTTATAGAAACCAACGTTGAGAGTTGTAGGTACCCTGACCGGGAATCACAGTCTTTCCATATAGGTGCTGCGCCAGTTTAAGCTAGAGTATCTGGTTTCACTTCCTGTGATGTTTACTGCGTTCCTGCTTTTTAATGGAAATGTACAAAATTGCAACAGCTTTATTTTTGTTTTATTTATTTACTTATAATTCCTTCTGCTTTGTGCATTGTCCAATGACATAATTGACTACGAGACGTACAAATAATTGTCATCCAGATTTTGTATGTTGGAAAATCAGCATGCATTTTTCCCGTGTTCTTGTTTCAAACCTCCTAAACAATCAGTGCGTCCTGAATATATTAAATCATCTTTATCTAATATAAAGTAACGTGACTTTACTTCCCTAATGAACTATGTGCTGCAGGCAATAGAACGTACTGTAACGTCTGGAGAGCTGCAGATTGGCGTTCCACCAGCTGTAATCGATTGTAGGAAATGCAATTTCATGTTCAGAATTAATTCGACCAGCCAGACGCGATGTTGGAGATTGTGGCTATTGCTGTATAAATCACCTGTTTAGCTTTCAAAGAAGCTTCGTGAGTATTTCTCAGATCGTCGCGTTTTATTGCCCATTGGCTGTCCGCGGTGGCGTGGGGTTTGGGGCGGTTGGGTGTTGTGAGGTGGGGGGGGGGATATAGTCATGAAAGTAGTGGTTGCCGATGATCACGGCTGCGGGGACAGATCGCTGGTTGGATAGTGTCGTCTGTCCGCGGGAAGCGAAACTGCTGTGTGCTCTACGTGGTCGGAATCCGAAACATCGCGTCAATTAAACAGAATGTTTTTTTTTTTTTTTTTTTTTTCGTGCTTGGTTCCTCCCCGCCAACGACTACGAGCGGGCAGGAATGGTCGGGCATGAAATGTGGACTGGAATGCGTCCGACGGCGGCAGGTGTGGGCGAGGCGGGTTGGCTTCGCCGCTGATTGGCTGACAGTGACGCCGTGTGATGGCGCTGTCACTCGGGTCCCCGTGCCAAAGCCCTCCGCGGCACTATATTTAACACATTCCTGGATACCAGCACTGAAGACTATCTCCACCCCCCACCCCTTCTTTCCCCCCATGCTTCCCCCCCCCTCGCTGCATACAGTGAACCCGCCGAGAGTCAAAGGATTTCAGTGTGAAAAATGAGCTGTTCATCACCGTGGAGGAGGGGTGGAGCGTGAAGACTGGGGGTCCCTTGTCGCGGCCGTAGTCTTCCGTGTCGAGCAGATGAACGTCGTCACCCTCACGGGTCGTCGTGTTGCCTCGGGGCCGGCGCACAGCGGAACATCTGCCGCGCACATCCTGGGGTTGGCTGACCACTTTTATCCGCCCTCTGGAGAGGATTCCTCCATAAATTACTCGAGTTACGCCTTCACCTGGCAGTGGTTTCTAGAAATATGTTCCTTATTGAAATGTAATCACTAATCAAAGAAAATCTGTCAATCTAGATAGTAGATAGAGTATGAATAATAATTACTATTAGTATCATTTTGGAAACTAAATTACTAATTGTTCCTCTTGAGCCCTCACAAATAATACATCACGCATCAATACAAACAATAATATTCAGTGTATTGGTGTCGAACTACCCACGCAGACGTCAATAATACAGATGTACACAATGCTGGGTAGCCTAGCGTCGTGCTGCGGCGAGGCGCGGGGCGACCTCGGCCAGCTGAAACTCTGTTTTTAATAATAGACCTCGGGGGATCGAGCACGAGGTCAGAGTGGTTGTATATAAGCTCAGGATGCTGGAGGCTCTGGGCGCCATCTTGCCTGCTGCCGCCGGAGGCACTGCCCGTGAGATGCCCAGACGAGAGCACCACAGCCCGAGGTGCGCCATCGACGCCCGACGAGAGCTCGTCGTCGAGAGAGCAGTGCTACTGCGACGAGACCTTGGGTAAATATTGAATCCCTGGTAGGGCGACGTAAGGCACTGTAGTGCGCGGGACTCACGACAGCGTAAGCTCCATACGTGCACTGTTTAGCCGCAATTAATTAAAACTATTCCAAGCTTAACTAAGGGCATCAGCGCCCTGTTCAACTGTACCTGCTATATACGACTTCCTTGTCGATTGGTTGTATAATTGCTATCTGATTGTGAAGCCGCCTTGAGACTCGCTTGTAATTGAGTTAGTGTTTAATAAATGTAATATCTGTATCCGAGTCCTATCCTTTGAGTTGCCTCAGATCCCCCTTGTTAATTCGTGGCATGCTCCTTAAGGAGAGGTCACAGCAACAAGAACAAATAAACTAAAGAACACTTACACTATACAACACTTACACAAACAACGTTACACTGAAACCAACACAATACCGACACAGACATCAAACACACGACGGACACCTCACAAAACGACAACAACCGTCGGCCTCTCTGTCTCCGGAGAGGATGGCGGGGTGAGGATTCAAGGGTGGAGGCAGAGGAATTTTAACTTTGACATTTTAAAATTATAACATAACTTTTTCTTTTAAACTTTAACCAAATAATTTTAAGCCTCTGTTTTAAAATCTAACTTGTTTCTAAATGTTGCGACAAATTTTATGTTTCGACTATTTTATAAATTTATTTTAAATTAAAGTAACTGTGACCAGTTATGGCCTTCGACTGGGTACTGGTGCCATTTTAATATGTTCTGTTTCTGTTTCTGAGTTACGCCTATCCTGAATCTTGACTTGTCCTCCATGAAACATTTCTCGACACTCTGTACACTAATTTTCGCCTAGAATGACAGAAAACCACTTCGGTAAAACCATTGGTGTATAAAGTGTTGAGGAATGTTTCGTGGAGGACAAGTCGAGATTGATTGAAGATAGGCGTAACTCAGTAATTTATCAGAGTAGTCCTCCACAGGCCGGATAAAAATGAAACTAAATAACGACCGAATAGTTGTAAGCTAGTCAGTACGTCTGCTTTTCAAGTGCAATTAAACGCGAACCGGAGCCACTTAACACCTACAACAATTTACCTTAAGGATCAAGTAACTATAGCTGTCTATTTTAAAGCTTAAATGTGTTCTATTCAAGAAAATTGGCCATGGCTTTACCAAATTACGCCAAAACTAACATTTCAAATGGTGCGAAGTTTTCCGTACTGGGGCACAGTAACCATAGCTTACAGTAACTTTTGACAAGCTATAGTATAAGCTAAATCGTTTAGTTGTTTCCTTATAAAAATACAAGATTAGCTTAACATGGTTTGAAACGTGAATATACATGCAAAGGCGTTAAGCTGACATTTTTAATCTATAATTAAAATTCTTTGATTTTATATCTTAAAAACCCACCTCCTCCAATTAAAATTCTTTATTTCATATGTTCTAGTACGCGATTTAAAGTGTTGAGAGAATTTTATGTTAAGCTGCTAAGGTCACGTACGGCGGATGAGATTTTGGGTTCTATTTCTTTCAGGTGTTTAGCAAGCCAAGTCCCCCTTCCTCCTCGTTTCCCGCATTAGCCAATTATCATAACCCCGCGACGTCACATAACAACTACTAAAAGAAACGAAGAGGGCAGTATTAGTACGGTAAGTATGTTGATGTATTTTGATAAATTCTAATAATCGTGTCTCGTGCCCTAGTGTGTCACTGCCGGGTAATTGTTAGAATCATATTACTAAAGATATTTTAATTTGATTTATCAGCAGCGTTAAAAAGATTTTCCATTGTGAAGGCGTCTTTTAAGAAGGGGGAAAAAAAAATCTCTCGACTAACTTTTGTATATAATAGCGAGAGTATCGTCAAGTTGGAAATAGTTGGGAGATTCGTGTCCGAACAACTCTTTTTATTGCATGTTAAGTAATTGTGTGCTCGTTAACACTGTCTACGCGTAAGTCACGCTTCGGAACTTTTTATGTCTTCTCAGATAACTCAGAAAAGTTTCCTAATTAACATTTTCTTTTTTCATAAGATAAAGACAGTCGTAAATGTCTTCGTAAATCTACGGCGACTAAATGCGGCTCGGCTTCGTATAATTCCCACAGGAAGGATTTTTTTGTCAGGTTCTCTTGAAGGAAACAAGGACAGAGCACCCGCGCGCGCTGCCCCTTCATTTCGTGGCAGATGTTTACTTCTTTCTAATCCACACGGTGCGCAAATTTTGATATTAGACGTATTAGACAAGACTGCCATTCTCCACGTAGTCGAGCTCACATTACTCATTCATTTGCTGCCGGCTTTTCACGAGTATCATACAAGCTGTTCACGTACTGTGTGATTAATCAGTGGCGGTTTTAGACACCAATTAAGTGTTGGGATACTGTGCATTACGATGAAATGACTTAATTGCCAGTAAAAATTAAGTTTTAATACTAAATATGAATTTCAATTCTAAGGGAGTATTGTAATAAAATACACTAATGTATTAATATTGTACTATCAACAATGTACGTGTTTCAAGAATAATATTTTATCCTGTGTAAAATCAAGTTATAATATAAAAAAAGAAAGAACAACGTAAGTGCTAATAAATTTAATTAATAAACTCAAGTCCGTTACCGAAAACATGCGGTGATTTTCCAACCCATTATGCAAAGATACATGGGGAAGAAGTTTCCTTCAGTGAGTAGTGTGTGCCATGTTTAGTAAAACGGCATATACCATAAGGTAGATTACCCGCTATCCAAAATCACATGTTCGTCTTACAAACTGTGATTAGTTTCACAATGGAATAAATAACAGTAACTCTTAAGCAGAGACTTGAAATACGCGGTAATATGTTATCTGGCAACGGACCATATTCCAACAATTTGTAAAATCGTTCGATTTTCCCTATGCGGAATACAGTTTATACTATTGTACGTGACAGAATCTCAAGCAGGTAGGCCTAACAGATGACAAATCGTTGGGTACTCTGCTAACATTAAAAATAATAGTTTACTATGGCAGCAGTTACTGGTCAATCTACTTTTGTAAAGTATATACAGAGCTGGTCAGTGCGTATTATATGTGTAATAAATGACGTTCGTTTGCTGTCACGTATCTGCGTACCAGAAACGGAAGAGGTATTGACCGTCTCCAAATGTTGATGCGGTTTTTACGAATAATTTAATATTTATATACCGTGAGCCAGGCAGGCTTAGTGTTTAATTTTGGAGAGTTATAAACAAAATTTGGATGGTATCACCATGTAATAATTGTGTATTGTGCTACAAGTTTTGTTTTACTGTAATATTAATTTGTTGTGATTTTTACCAAGTGACTGTGATGGTTTGGATATTATCTAAAACTGAGAATTGTTACTGACGGTGGACATCAGTTGGTGATATTATTTTAACTTACAGCTGTTAATGGATCGTCTAATAGCAAATTAATCGTGCAAGTTTTCTCACCGCTTGCCTCATCGTGAAGTTGCTGCCACAAACCCTTGCTCATTCCAACACATGAGAAATTGCTGACTCGTGGGTACTCTAGTACATTCTCACTTTAGAACCTTGAGGTTTCAGGAAAAAAATTGTTTGGAGGGCAGTGCACCTGTGGAGTTGTACAAAAGATTGTAGCCTCGCTCGTAATGCAGTGCCCGATAAATGTAGGAGATCGCTGAGGATCAATAACGACCTCCCAGTAGTGGAAGATAGCTGGTGTTGAGCAGACCCTGAAGGGCCTCGGTGAAGTGGGAGTATAGGCTGTTCACAGTAAACTGAGCTCTTTTGACACCCTAGTTACTTTTTCCATTCGGCTATTATTCTATCATCTAACCACATTTTTAAAATACATATTGCCATGTAAATAATAAAGACGGTGTATATATTCCGCCGCACTCGGAATTTATCGTCTAAGGTTAAAATAAAATAAATTTATTGACTATCATTCCAAATGAGAGGGCTTTCAAAAGGGCTCATTTCGCCTTGAATAACCTATAGAATACTTGCTTGCACCTAAAGGTCGTAGATTTAAGTTCCACCTCCTGAAAAGGCGTACGTTGTTTTAAAATATACTTTCTTATTGTTGTACGTGACCGTACGTATTATATTAATAAGAACACTTCAGTAATAATTATCACTCGTTAAAATTGAGTTTTAGACATTATTTATTCTACTTCAGAAGTGGCCATTTACATCTCCGACCTGCGCCAGAAGAGGTGGCCGCACCAGGGTTCGATACCCGCGGGATCAATCCCGGATTTTCACATGGGGGAATCGTGCCGGACGATGTCGCTGGTTGGCGGGTTTTCTCAGGCATATCCTGTTCCCCCCGTCCTTGTATTCCAGCACCGCTGCATGCTCACCCCACTTCGCTATTATCGGCTCTCAAGACATGTATGTTAAGAGCCGCCCAAATATCTTCACTCTCTCCCTCTTAGCCAGAAAACGGGCTCTCTTTTCGGGTTCTTTTTCATCCATAAGTTAATTGAAAGTATTCGCTATTCAGATCGTCCCAAGATCGAAAAGGCCACCCAATGGATGGAAAACCTATACCTGGGGATAGCAGTAGTGACCCTGTATCAGGAAAAATACGTCTGTATATTCATGCGCATCGTCAGCTGGGCGCAACGGAGTTGACGATATTGTGATATAGTCTAGTCACGGATTCTTCACACTGATGACGTGTTTGATTGTTTCATAAATACGCCATGTGTAACAAGCTTTTTAAACTTCCGTTAACACAGAAGTAACTTATTTTTAGTTACACAGAAGTGTAACTTTTTTTAATAATTATATTTAGTTAATATTTAATGTAAATAGAAAATCAGTGCGAAAACAGGCGTGTTGATAGCGTCTAGTAAGAAATAGTTCTAATTCACAATATTATTACACCAATTGGCGCAGACTTTGGTACTTTGTCCCTTGGTGCAATTTTTTCGAGACTCGGTTGAACTGTGTTTACATGAGGGGGGGGGGATGCCATGGAAGTAGAACTGGGGCAGGGCTTCAGAAAAGTTGAAAGTAACCGTGAATTGACTATAGGTAGGTGACCACTTGTTGTCGGGGCAGCTTCCACCCCAGCTTGTTGTTTCCATTGGCTCCCGACAGACGGGAAAGGGGATGAGATAGGGCCGCGGAGTGCGTGTTTTTCATCCCCGCGGCACAGATGGGGCGGATACAGAAATAATATCCACCCCCTCGCCCTCCTCACCCCTCCGCGGCGGGCTAGTTGTGGGCCAAGGGCCGACCCCGCCCGTGTGGGGTCGCGCGCCAAGACGCCCGCCGACGGCACCCGTCGCGAGACGCCACCGTCGAGGAGCGGACGCACGGAATTTGTGGCCCATGTAAATCCCCCCCCCCCCCCCCAATTCTCAACCTTTTCCTTCTCCACAGCATCTACCGAGCAGGCAGATGAGGGCTTCGGTCCAACACGCGCGCAGGGGCGGCCAAGACGACGCCCGCGGCACCAGGGGAGGGAATTAATCTCGACACGATTATTCGCTCCATTAGGAGGACTCCTTGGCGACCATCGTTCTGATCGCCCGTCGGCGTCTGCCAGCAGCGTCTTGTCCCCTGCAAAGCGTGCGCGATAAATTCCGCTTGTTTGTGGCAACTGCTGAAGTGGGGGAAAAATAACTCACCATCTAGCTCCTTAGCATTAACTCTTCACCAGTGTTACTTTCCACAGAGCACAACTTAATTGTTGTTTTTATTACCCAGAGAGTGAGTTGTGTAGTAATATTTGAACCATTATAATTAAAAATTATATATATATATATATATATATATAATATATACATACACACACACACACACACACACACACGATTCTCATAACTTTTCGAAACTCTTGACATGGTGCCAGTAATTATGCTAGATACTTTTATATATCTCTAATAAAACTCTCTGTCATGGTCCTTTCTGTGATTGTGTTTGAGGCTGCAAATATTTTTACTGCATCACATTAAATGTTTTTATACTCTAGGGACTGTGTGTGCATGTATATATATATATATATATAATTTTTTTTCTTTTTGATTACGTATGTTCTACACTATAGCACGTCTTTGTTATTCACTGAAAAAAAAATACTTCGTGGCTGCTACAAAATGTTTTGTTATTATACATACACACAGCTTAATTATTTTGTAGTGAACACAAAAATCTTTAGTTGTCACCAATAAACGTGCGTAGGCTCTGGAAATTTATTTTGTGGTGTCTACTGAATTCTTTGTGATCACAAAAAGTTATTTGTCTCTGCGTGTACAAAATAAAATTTGTAGCAGCTACAAAGTATTTTTTTCAGCGTTGTATTTACATTGCGAACTTCTTTTTAGAATGTCTGCTGGTATGTTTCAATAAACATATATCAACAATTTGTATTAACTATTCAGGTATATAAGCTCTTTTAGGTGTAAATAATCTTGACTTATTATATATAAAATTCCTCTCCTTCTAAAAGATACTCCTGATAGCTTATTAACCTACATACTTCCAGCAGAGATGGTAGTCTTGACATATGTAGAGTATATACTGAAATATTAATATTATTTACGAACGTGAGTAGTTTTTATATTTCTTGTACAGCTTCATTTCGCGTTTAATTTAGCCGTTTTGAAATTAGCTTTTGTAAAAATATTCTTTTCCCACTTGCAAGTTAAGTTCATGTATTATTAGTTTTAGTAATGGTAGCGATTCATCGAAAATGTTTCGATGTACTAGCGTTTAGTTGTGATGCTAAAAATTTCGACTGGAAAATTGGTTTTCTGGTCTTTTATAAACATTAGCATAACTGGCCTAAAAGTATACAGAAATACTTCACACATAACTAACACACTCCCATACACACACGCACATACTGCAGTAACTGCAGTATGAAAGAGCAATAGTTTCACTATGCTTGTTACAAATATCTGCAATGTTTACGTTTATTCATTTTGCATTTAGTGCCAGAAAAAAATTATTAATGAAAATCCGCTACGTTTTATACAAAAGTTTGAACACAGATGTTTTCTATAAAACAGGGATTTAATATGATATTACATTAATTTCGTTTCTTTTTTCTTGCAGCTAACTCTTTTTCAAAACATTACGGAATTTTCTTAATTGCAATGCCCCAGGCAGTGGTAAATGAAATTTGTCAAGGGGGGTGGGGGGAGGCGTTGAAAAGTAAATCGTTTGAAGAGTCTAGCCGATTTTCTTATTTTCTTTTTTTCATGTAACCAGTATTAAGTTTATGTATGTGCAATTTTAGGTGGTCAGATTGAATTAGATGCAGTTTAATTAAAATGTGTAATGCTGTGTTATGTTATTGATATTCTGTCAGTTGGCTCCAGGCCTTATCATATTGTTACAATTTCTCTCTAGAAATTAAGTGTGCTAACCAAGTCCGTTAAGGGATGGAGGTCTTAATTAATTAAGAGGGATTAAAAATTTCCTAATTTTATTTACAATAACTACAAATCAAATTTTCTCGATTCACTTTTTCGCAACAAATTGATATCACTTACGGTTTATAATTAATGGCTTGAATCAGTACAATTTATAATTACCTCAAAGAGATCAATGAGATTAAATAATTAAAAAGCAGTTCAAATAGACAGTGCTTCAAAAATCCATTCAATTACCTTATATATTATGTCTCCATATTTGACAGTTCCACTATTTACAATAAAATCCGTATCACATGTCCACTCAGTCCCATCTAAGTTTAGTCCATGTACCGCCAATCCGTAATGTTCTAGACTTCTCCGAGCACCCTCACGCACAGTAGACTTCACTCGCCGGGTTTCACCCCCTCTCCGCCATTCACACCAAAAATACTCGTCCACCGCCTTCGACTCACACCTAACTTCGCTCGTACACTGGCCAGATGGTCTCCGTCAAAGACTGCCTGCAGTCCCGCTGTGGCTTGTATTTATAGATTGTAGGCCGTCATCCAGAAATTTCGCCAATTCCTGAGTTGTACCGAGTGTCCTAATGTCCAGAATATTCCCGCGCCTCCTGTCGGCTTCTTCAGTGGGGGAGGAGGGGCTGTGACGCAAGCAAGTCTCGCCGGTTTTAGTCATTCACGGGCTTCCCAGAAGCGGAGTGACCAGGTAACTAGCGCTTCGTTCCAGGAAGAGGGGAGGATCGAGGTGGGTCACCACCCCCAGCTGGCTCTGGACAGCCCCCGGCGCCAGCTGCAGAGCGAAACAATATGTATGCTTCCGACAGTTTTACAGTGAGCTAAAGGAGAAATTAAGCAGGCGTTTCAAAAGTGGCCATGAAGCGCGAACTACCTGTTAAGGTTTCCGGCGATCTAGAAATATCTAGAAAAGTTAGGGAAATTTGATGGTCATGGAAATTTTGGAGAATTTCGCAAAAATTCTGAATACTGTCAAATTGGTATTCGCAATGCCGTTTCCATTACATAATACTTATTTGGCAAACGTTCCCTCCCAAAAATAAGGTGTGGGAAAAATGCAATGCACAGTACTTTTCGTGTGAGACCGTCGAAGTATTATTTTCTTTGCTTGACCTCTCCATAGTAAATTACTCTCGCCATGGAACTTGGAAGAATGTTTGTAAACGTAGGTTTTTGAAATACTGAAGGATCTATTGATTTCATAGATTTGTCTGTAACGTGAAAGCAACACACTATAAATGACTGAGGCAAATAGGAAACATTTTTCTTCGCCTTACATGAAACAGACAATGCATTAAGTCAAAATAAATGGAAATGTAAAAGGATCAATAAATAATTGTGATAGATTTATAAATGGATCCAAAAAATTAAGATCCAGTCCGACCACGTTCAATACAAAACACCACGGACAGCACAAGTTTAATAACACACATGACTAAATAAACAGTAACAGTAAACAGTCACGACGTTTCCGGCAGCTGCGATCTGCTCCCATCTTCAGGTCATAAACAAATTTGTTTATTGTAATTGTGATTGTTTATCACCTGAAGACGGGAGCAGATCGCAGCTGCCGAAACGTCGTGACTTTTTACTGTTGCTGTTTATTTAGGTATATGTGTTAATAAACTTGTGATATCCGTGGTGTTTTGTGCTATTGATGATCGGACTAAATCTCAATTTTTTAAATCTATTTATAATTTTATCGTTATTATTTGTTGACACTTTCATATGTCTATTTAATTTTACTTACTGCATTATCTGTTTTGGTACTTGTCTAACTGGATCATTGCCGGTTGTTCCATATGTGTGTTTATTTATATTATCTCATTTCTATTCCATTTTTGTTCTTCATTCATATGTCGAGTTATTCTTTTTATTTTTGCTATTATTTTCATAGCCATCTTAGACAATTGAGATCCAATCAAAATCCAAATTTAGTTTCACCACACCATTGCCATTACTTAAAAAATAACATTGATAAAGGCTGATCACTGTAAAATGAGCACTTTTGACAGCCGTGCTTAAGATCTACTTATATACTACCACATTGTGTATTTTACCGCCTTATGAAAAATTAACATTTTCGTGGTCCTCATCACTTAATTCATGCATGGGTCATGTGGAACTGTGCAATTATTAGAAAAGTAACTATGTTACAAATCTCCTCATTTTTACACTTCAGGGCATTAAAAACACAGAAAGCGAAAGAAATAATTTCATATGTCACAAATGGTTATCTAACACTTTAAATTTGACGTTAAGACATGGAACTACTTTCTCTTCGTCGTAACCAACTTTGCTAGGCACATATCTTTCAGTGCGCCCGATAAAAATATATGCAAGTAGGAGCAGTGACTTTTTTCTAAGGTTGATTTCAAAAGCGCTCACTTAATCGTGAACAGCCTTTAAGAGTATTCGTACACGTTAAAGTTTACTGTGCCGGTGTTTTTGTAAAAAAAAATTCATTTTGAATTGGGGAAACTTGCAAAAAACCCGGATTTGTTTTTCGTTGTTGGCTGGATACCTTTGATATGCTGGAGGGAATGAATGGCTTACGTGTTGGAGGTAGCCTCGCGTGGTTCAGTGAGCAGCAGATGGCAGGCTCTCGCACCGCGTGGTTCGGATCCCCCCACAAAGCCTCCTGCTCGCCGGTGGTGTCGCCATCCTCGAAACGACGCGCTGTTTTTCGCAACTGGTCGTGCCGGCAGATGGAAAGTATGATTGATTGGTTATCGTGAGCGCGCGCTCCGCTTCCATTCGGCGAGAGAGGGCGCGCTGGTCTCGGCGCCCGCAGCCCCGTTGTCGGTGCACGCCATGCCGGCTCTTGTCACGGCGGGGTTAATCAATTTCCGTGCCCACGCCTCCTCGACTCGACTTCCTGGTGGCCCCCGGGTCGAGGCACCCCGCAACTCCCTGGGCGAGTCGAGAGATTTGGACGGGTCTGAACGTCGAGGTCTCGAGAGCCGATGAAGGGTGAAGCGAGGTGTGTATGGAGCAGCGGGGGAAAACGGGAGATTCTCCCAGCGGCATCGTCCGGCACGATTCCCACATGCGAAAATCCGGTAGCGACACTGCCGGGATTCGAACCCGGTTCGCTAAGGCTGTGTCCGAATCCACCTGAAGTACATACTTGTGCGTACGTGTCCCCGGAAGTGACGTCGTAAGTGCTGACCGAACTGCAAGTGAAGTATGCAAGTATACAAGTAAACGAAGTTGTATACTATTCGCATACTTACGGAATATGTGCCGCCTTTTTCAGAAGCAATTTGTAGGTTACAATTGATTTCCGACATAATTATTTGATTTAAAGTTTAATAGGGCAACATTACTACTTCGTAGACACAGAATTTAGAACTGAATAAATAATCATCGCAAGTTTCACCTTAAAAAAGGTCTAAGCAATATATTCGTACTATGCCTATGTTCCTAACCTATACAAACTATGATAAAAAAAAAAGCAATCCAAACTGTACTTACATACAATAATGCAAGACAATACATGTTAATGTAATTAAAATTTAAATATTGTTTAATACTTTATTTAACCCCTAAAACCTTCGGCAATTATCAAATTCTTAGTCGGAATACATGAACATTTAAAGTGGTTAGCGCGCTAATATCTGGCATCGAAGCCAATAAGACCGCCCGTCCGAATTCATCAAGTTTGGCGCCAAGTGAAGTATGCAATGATGCAAGTACGCAAGTATATACCTGAGTTCGGACATTGCGGGTTGCCTAACCACTACGTCACCGCGGCCCCTGGCACTCTTTGGGTAACATGGGAGACTGCCCTTCCCGCAGCCGACCTGATCTTTGTGGATCTCTACCTGACTTATACGGCGGCTGATGCCGAAAATTAGCACTGTACAAATAATCCTACACTTTACTCGCAAATTATTTTATTTAGAACACTGGCCGTGTGATTGTTCAGAACGTTTGTCGCCGAAATCACGTAGCCCCGACGAGCACAGCACGACACGACAAAAACAGCAACCACGACCATTTTCAGTGTGACTGCTCGAATTTACTGTGTTTACTGACGCGACACGAGTAGAATTTTTCGGATCCATTTAGAACGCTAGTTTCAAAAGCGGTGGGCAGACGGGAAATTTGGAATACATGATAGCGACAAAGTTGTATAGCTAATGCGTACAAATGTAAAATTATTATTTATAACAGTTAAATATAATAGTTTTCATAATTTGTTTTCTTTTCAGCTACGTATTTCCCACTGTAGGGAAAGCTTATCATACATATGAATTTTTCAAATTTGTACACTCTGTGCGTCGTGCCACACGACACGACAAGGAATAGAGATAATTTCTAATCCAAAACTGTTGGTTGTACGACAGAATTGTCGGGCTTGCGTCAGATCGATCTTGTATTTCATTGTTTGTTCAGTTTTAAGTGGCGTGTCGTGCTTGCTGTTGCGGCGTGCTTGTCGGGGCGATATAATTCCGGCATGACACATGACGAGTGGACACGTAACTTGGACTGAGCCTTCATTTAACGACGTGTACGCCTCGGTTATTGTTTCGACCGCAGTAGCAATAAATAGCCTACTAAGTAACGCTAGGATGCCAAATTACATTTTCGTATTCACATTTTTAGAGAAATTCTAGAATATTTCTTCTTGGAGCCATTGTAAGCTATAAAAATGCGCAAATGGGTGTACGAATTTTTTATTTAAGATTTTAACTTGCAGTGATTATTGGCAGCTGACAACACTACGACAATACGGACCACTTTGACCTATGCCGTCTTTCATATATGGGCCCAGGCTCAGAAAAATAAGTTTAAAAAAAATTTAAATGATGAAAAACAAATGGAAGATGACGAACTAAACTACATTTAACTGCCGTTTTGGATTATATTAAATAGTGATGAGACAGGAGTGTGGTTTTTGATACTGTAAAAAAATTTACACGTGAAAAAATTGCCTTGTTAAGTTATGACAATGCACTTTTTTTTCTTCTTTTTTTCGGGTTCTAGTTTGGAATGCACTAAGAGTATAAAGGCGGTGGATATTGGAATATTATAATTTATAAACAAAATACAAATAAAACTTGCAGTTTAATGAAAAATAAGATACGTCCATGTTAACAGAGTTATAAAACTCTTGTGATACATGGCATATTTAGGAAATAACTAAATACGCCATACATGAAGTTATTTTTCAAATATTTGATTCAAAAAGTTTAAAGAAACTGCGAATCGACTATAACCCCTCTGTAACCAAAACGGATATGGTTTTTCGGTTTATTGGGGGGGGGGGTACTTTTTATGCCCCCAGGGTGGCATAAGTGGGGAAATTTTAATGTGTACATTTAGTTACTAAAAGTGCTCCTGGTCAGCGGGTTTTCTCGGGGTCTTCCTTTTCTCCCACCCGCCCTTTCACTCCGGCGCTGCCCCATACCTCATCTCGTTTCACCCCCATCAGCTCTCAAGACCTTGGTGTTAAAAACAGCTCAAATCTCTTCGTTCACTCAAAATAACACTTTCCTGCGCTTTAGAAATGTTTCGTGTGAAAAATTGTCACTAGCCAAAAACCAACGTGTAGCTTGGCATTGGCTCGCGGCCTTTACGGAGGTGCTGAGCTGGGTCGTAAAGTAAAATAGTTTGTGACGGAGGTGCAAGCCGAGGAAGACATGGCGCGCTGGTGGGATGGCGCTCTGGAAACTGAAGAGTCGTCGGAGGTGGTAGGACGTGTAACCCGAGGCGGTGAGAGAATCCCTGGTTGACGACGCCTCGCCAAGGAACCCCACGAGGCGTCAGAGGTGTCGCAGGTTGCCGGCCCCGATTAGGGCTGGCTTCCGCGCGCCTCTTGAATTCGCATCAACGACGATGCTACCCTTCTACAAACAGAGTCACAAATAAAGCATGTTTTGTAATGCAATCCGTAAGCGTGGCAGCTTATATAATGCCATTAGTAACCTGTCTTTGACACCGCGTGGGATCCGTAAGAGACAAAACGTTCATCGGGCACACATCACGTAAAGCATGATTCTTGTATTCAGTAATCGCAAGGACCCTGGCTAATACATACCTTAACAATCCCTCTCAGGTGTTGTTCTTGAACTATTGTGTTTAGTAGCTTCCCCACTACATAATAAACTTTTTCTTCGTTTGAACCCCCCCCCCCCCCTCTACCTTCCTCTATTCACACCACTCCACTTTGTGTGTGTACTGTCACATTTGGTTTGGTTCCATGTGTATCTCGTGCTTTCCAGACTTCACAGTGTAGCAGTGAAATTTTGTTCGACGAAGTCCGACAGCAGTTTGTTTCCATTCTGTGCCGCCGAAGACGAAGCTCTCGAGTCCCTGCACCTTGTGTTCCATAGCTGCAAATGCAAGTTTTTGTACGTAAACTTCTGTTAGAATAGGTGTTTAAGACAATAACAGCAGTAGTAAGTATTGTGTACTGTGAATGAACGTAAGGCGGAAAACACTCACAAAATTACGTGCGTTTTATGAAAGACTTGTTTGTAGTACTTATCCTTGATGTGTGACGTGTAACGAAAATGGAAAATGGAAAATCCGGGCGTGATCCCTTAGGAAATCGTGCCTCGGTTGGTCATGTTGGTGGAGTGGTAGACGGTGCGACGACCACTGGTTGGTCACGTTGGTGGAGTGGTAGACAGTGCGACGACCACTGCTCTACCGTGTTACGACAGACGTTTGTTGGCGTATAATGCCGTATGCGCGGATGATATGGGCCAGGAAACATCGTCGTTTATCGAAGCCAACCCTTCTGTTCGGCGTAGAAACATTAGCGTTCCTATTCCTGGACGTATTGTCGAGATTTTTGGGTCGTGTCTATAGATCCTGCCTGTTGCTTTAAACTGGACTTTTAAATGTTGGCAGAGTTGTCTTGCGGTCGCCCCTCTCACCTTCTCTCTCTCTCTCTCTCTCTCTGTCTCCCTCTGACGACGCGTGTTGATCATCCGAGGCGTAAGTTAGACTTTGTTCGATTCCTGTGTAGTGTACCCTTGATCCCTTCCCATGTGATGATCCCTTGTTATATCTGCATGGTGGAGTGTGCATCTTGTAAATCCAGGTAACATTGTTCGTTCAGTTTATATAAACTGTATTCAGTCAACCTACGGTCCTCCTCGTTCTCAGCTACAAAACAAATTCATTAGATGTTGGAAAACTTGATTGATACATTCTTACAGATCTTCAGCTTCTTAGGTGCTTGTTCAGCCATCTTTAACACGCGAGATCCAAACCGCAAAGGATATATGTACAAAGGAAATACTTCAAACAGTGGAGCGACGGAAATGATCTAGAGATCGAGAAGGATGAGTAACTCATGCCCTTGACTGGAGGGTATATTGTACAGTGCATATGTGCCCTTGGCGTTAATTTGAATAGCGGCATGTGACGTTACGACCTCAGTGAACTTTTCTAGGACAGGAAGCCAGGCAGGGGCTGTTAGATGGCCAATCCGAGCACAGCCTAAGTGTGTGTGTGTGTGTGGGGGGGGGGGGTGATGAAAATGACTGGAGTAGATTGACCTTTCGTTCATGATCAGCGTGGAGAATGCTTAACTAGGCCTAGAGTATATAGAATACAAGGCGCGTTGTGTAACCAGATGGCTAACGACTATTAACAGTCAAGAAGTTAAAGCTATGTTGAAAGAATAAGCACAAACAAGGAAAATACGTAACAAGAATTGTCACATTGTATAGTAGTGTATAAATATAAAATTGTTTCATTAGTTACTCACTGCAATATCAGTGAGACGCAGTATAGAATGGAACAGTGGTGGAATGGAGAGGAAGAGAACGAGTGTACATCGAGAAATTCCACATACCACGGTAGTGCTTCCCATTCTACTTAACTTAAAAATCCCCAACTTCTTTCCCAGACAAATTTTGGACAGGCAGGGCGTGAGAGTTAATTGACCCGCCGAGTCAGTCGTCGCTTTTTTACATGTGAAGTGAGAAACCTGGAAATATGTTTCATTCTGACAACATAAATATCCCGGGTAATTATGAAGCAGTTAAAAGTTCTGGCGTGACCTCGGATAATGCCCGCGGGAAGTTCCTTATCTGTGCCCACGCGCCGTCGTATGTTTTTTTTTCTTTACGTGCCGTAACTAATCGCAGCTACGCAAATTCATGTTTTACAAGAGCAAAGTTTGTCTATCAATCAAAGTTTCAAGTCGCCGAAAATTTTCTTCCATAGTAAAGACGTTGGCAATTACGCCTTAAAGCCAAGATCTTTGCCGGGTGTTGTAGGCGCTCCTTCGCTTACATGACAACGAGCGATTTTGTTATCATTATATGTAATTAGTGTAAGGAAAACTAAATCGTGCCTAGGGGCTTTCAGTGAAACGTCGCCAATTAGGGACCAGGTTACTTATTTGGCAGTCACGGCGACTGCCCCTGGAACAGTCAGCTTGCGGCAAAAAAAAAAAAAACTTCTTCAGTGACAGATGTTTCCGGTTGGTTTCAGCTCCGTCAGAATTTAATTATTTTTATTTAAAAAAAAAAATCCAGGGTAGATCATATTGATGGCGCATTGATCGCGACCGTACTTATCATTAGAAAAAAGTCAATGTTCGGTCCAGTGAGGCTGTGTAGTAACTACCATGTATATAAATTGTATCCGTGCTGTAAAGTTAGAAGTCTGAGCGATCATATTTGAGTACTTGTGTAGACCTACTATTGATATCAAGTACTCCTAACTATACGCCGTTCACGATAAAGTGAGCACTTATGGAGCCCTAGTTACTTTTTTCCTTTAACCAATTTATATCCTTCCACCACTCGTTAATGTAAACCCTACCATGTGAATAATAAACACAGTGTATACCTTCACCATACCTAAAACCAAAAGTCAGAGGCCACAATGAACTGTTTTTATTTGTTATTATGTCTGATGAAACAGCTTCAAAAAGTGCTCACTTTACCGTGAACTGCCTATAGTAAAATTCCCTTTGTTCCATTTTCATGGCTGAGTTTATTTTTTTTATTGTTATTATAATATCTCGTGTGAGTAATGATTTTTCAATGAAATTTAGTATGAAATATCTATAAAATGTTGTTTTTGTATAATTGAATGCTAAAACTACAATCGTGTACTTTTTTTAATGTGGGGTTAAAATATTTAGAACGAATCTACACAGAGGAAAGTCCCATGTACTTAAACATGAAAATAAAGAATTATTTCCAAAACCAGCCAGCTGAACGGAGTTTCTGCATTAGTTCTCTTTATGTGATACAATAAAATGAAGCGGTGTGTTCCGAAAGAATATTATGTAATAGGTACGAATCCGAAGAGAGAACGTACTTGTGAATTATATTGTTTATATTCGGCACTAGCAACGTATAACATATCATGTGTCATTGGCAGTTTATTGCATTTCTACCGCGTGTATTTATTATTAATTGCAGTTTGGATCGGCCCGTGACTCGTTAACAGACTGTAAGGTACAGGAAATTCTCGAGACGAAGGTACAGAGTTCGGGAGTTTAATGATGTCATGCATCTGAAACATTGATGTGCATTGTACGTACATGTATAGCCAGCGTCCTTAGATGGATGTTGGGCGTTTTGTTCTCCAGGTAACTACGCCTGTGGTCGACCCGGGATTGACGTAGTGAGTGGGTGGTGAATGGCTAAGTGTTTGTTTCGCAGAGTTAATCTGACCGCGCAATACTTGAGAAGCGAAAATGCATGTAGCGCAGACTCGGAACTGCACGCGCTCGTTCTCCGAGTTACTTTGTCGATCTCCGGGAGTGTCTGTCCGGGTCAGCGGATACACTGGGAGGAGCTCTACGTTTTCCAGCTCGCAGTAAACGTTTTTGTTATTTTTATTTAGGCTAACGAAAGCTCTGGAAATTTATCGCCAACGAATTTCCACGAGACGCCACAGGAAAAAAGTTGAAAATCATAAATTTGAATAAACATTTTTGTAGTTGATGTAGAAACTTTTAAAAGTAGTAATTATGTATTATTTGTGTATTTCATATTAAATCTAATAAACCTGGACGTCCTGTCAAGATCCGTTTTTTTTTATGTCAGCAACAAGTAGGCGTACCTGGTAGTCTTCGAAAATATGTTGTAAAACATGCACAGTATTTATCGGGCCAAGTATAACAAGCTATAAATGTTAGTGATCGTCATGATTATGTGGTTAACGAATACTTGTAACAACACGAAAGTGGTACAATTTCTCCGAGTAAGTAAACAAATACCGCAGAGTTATAAAATATAATCTTCTGACTCTACAGAATTATTTGTTTGTTATCTGCAGAAGACTTCTGTTTGGGGCGCAAAGTATTTATTGCCATGTTTTTAACTAGCGCGTATTACTCCACCAAGCGAGCATGGACAGGTGCTGAATGATTGTTAGTTTATATTGTGCTCCACACACAACAGCTCTCAGAGAAGTGTCCATGATTATGCTTGCTCATTTTTTCATCTTTAGGTTTCCTCGGACATAAGTAGCTGTCTTGTGAGGAAGCAAAGGAAGTTTGCCAACTTAGATAAAAGGTCGCCGTTCACTGACTAAGAATAAACCTTGAATACGCATTACAGAATTACGTTTTTTGGCACATAAGAAACGGTAAAAATGTATTTTTACACAGGAGGAATTACTTGAATGATAAAACGTTAGCACTGTGAGCTGGGTTATTATAGGCTTTTCACGGTAAAGTGAGTACTTTTTAAGGCCCATATAAATTTTTCCTTTCATCCAATTTTCATCTTCCTACTGCTATTTATCATAAGCATTGCAATGTGACCAATAAACACAGTGTATAATACATTTCACCACCACCAAAATTTAATGCCTGAGTCTGCAATAAGATATATTTATTAGAGGTTAATGCCTTTTGGAAGGGCCTTAAAAAGTGCTCACATGATCGTTAACAGCCTATAAATGTAAATATCGGAGCATAAAAGCGTTGAAAAAAAAATATGCGTCTATATTTTACCTGCTAGTGTTGGACTTTTTGGCCTAAGAAGAGTACTCTGCAGTGGAATAATTTTTGAAATTTTGTCTGCTAATTATTTCGATATTATTGGTTTATGTGCAACAAAGCCGCATTACAAACATTTGCTTGGATAATCATATAAAACGTGTGTATATCCTTCGATAATAAATGGTCAAATATGTCTGAGATATTTATTTTTATTTCTCGTTCGTATTCATTTTTCATACCACAGTGCGTGTTAAAATGTTTTGTACTGAATGGCAATTGAAAGCATACAAATTATATTTTCCTTTTTCTTAGCTTTCATATTTCATGTTAACGGATGTTGGAAACGTTATTTTATGCTATTGATAGCATCTTCAAAATTTGTCTGCGTGAAATGCTTCCGACTTAGTTAAACTATGTTTTCGACGTTGTTTATATTAAATTATAAGTGAGAAAAATGTGTACTCCGGTATTATGAGTGTCTATAAAGCATAGTCGCGTCCCTGGCCGATAGGTAATAGCGAGTAACTCCAGCGGGCGGATGTGTTCATAGCCAGCAGCGCAGATGTTGTTTTGGTTCGTAAACAGCTGCGTTTCGACCGGGTCGCAGCACGTGCGAAACCAATAGAGAAGTTGACAAGGGGCGAAGCAATACTCCCGGCAATTTATTGTGTCCCGGCGACTACCGTCACCCGTCCGCGCTCCTTTAGAGCGGTGTGGAGGAACAGAGGAACAAAGGCGCGACAGAAATAGTAACGGCCACCATTTTTTATCAGCATATGCCATTGGCAACTGACCAGGCCTGCCCGAGAGGGTCCCCACGCTTTTCACCAGCCCCCCCCCCCCCCCCCCCAATTCCTGCCTCGTTCCATCAACAACTACTTGGCAAGATCTTTTGTGGACTAGCACACTAAATATTTCCACATTGTAGATCTCGTACTAATAAATGAAATTGTACTGTTCATTAACTGTAATCATTCTACACATTATGTAAGCCAATGATATGACGAACAATCATGTAAAAACACTTATATAGACTATTTACGGTAAAATGAGCACTCTCTGAAGCCATTTCATTTGTAATATTAGACAATAAACATATTTTATTGTAGTCTTAGACGTTAACTTTTGAGTCCAATGAAATATATACATTGTTTATCACTTATATGGCAATATTTATTTTAAAAAGTGGCGGAAGGCTAAAAGAGACTGATAGGAAAAAAGCAACTAGGACCTCAAAAGTGCTCACTTTACCGTGAACAGCCTATGAAAGTGTTTATATATATATAATACTGTAACAATTACTGTGGTGCATTTCGTGAAGTGGTTTGCGACGTTGCGTCGCGCGACTATGGTATACTCAAAAATAGTGTTCAATAATAAGTGATGTCAAAAGAGCTTTTTTTTTTTTTTTTTTTTTTTGTAACAAATGTGTATTTATGAAGTTTCCAGAATTTCATTCAGTTGACACTAACTGTTTCAAAACATGTGCTGCGTGGCATCCTAATTTTTGAAGTATCTTTCAATAACTGTTGCTAAATAAAATATCAGTTCAGTAATGTACGTCTCTGATATCAGACAAATATATACACGTGTGTTTCCATCGATAACTATTTTGGTGGACGATATCTGTTGTGCTTCATTAAAAAAATATTAATTGCTTTACCTTTGGCGAGCTGCACGATTCCATTCATCTAGTGTTAACGTAGCATAAAGTTTGCTGATGTTTTTGGTCGAAATCGAAACAGTTAGTGACCAGCAAAACTAGATATCCATGCTTATGAAACGATTATAAATCATTATTAATCGGCAGTTAGGAGCATTACTTGAATCACTGATTCATTATCTGAGCATTGAACGGAAGCTTGGAATTTTAATGAACTTAATGAAGTTTCTGAATATTTAAAGGCAATTATTCGAAATGTTATCAACGGTTAGAAATACGTATTCTGGAGGCAGGTTCCTTTATTTTCAGAGCCATGGATAACTGGCAGGGAATTTGTTGCCCCGAGCAACACTTCGCAGGTAAATTTACGGGAGGAAAAGACGAATGGGAAATAAAAGGAACAGGTAGAGGGTAGCGCGTGAATAAATAGAGAAAGGAGTATAGGGCGACGAATGATTTCGTGAAGAGCAGGCAGGAGTGCTGAAGGAGTGAGGAGGTCGGTCAGTTGGACACGGTGGGAGGACACAGAGGACCTTCCACGTCGCCACACGAAGCAGCCGCCAGGACACTTCATTAGCGGCGGGCTATGTCCGGGCGTCGTCGTCCTCCATGCCGAGGTCGTCTTGCGGCCTTCAAGGTCGCCACGGTGCAGTGGACGCGAAGACTGGCGGAAAGCAAATACAATTTGAAAGTAGTGTCTGATCTCGGAATGAAAAAATTAATCGCTGTTTGGGTCCCAACTTTTTTTTATTTAGGGTTTTAAGTTGAGTTCATTCGCGGTTTCTTCGCACTTTTTTTTATCAAACCTTTGAGAAATCACCCCACGTATGACGAAATTGGTTGTTTCCTTACATGTTATCTATTTATTATAGCGTCTCATTTATACTTACTTGTACATAATAAACACGGAGAAAATAGGTGTGTTGTTAATGTCGAGTGAGAAACAACTCTATGAGAAATATGATTGCACTGCGCACGAATGCGGTGCGGAGGCGGAGGAATATCCTGGAAGTATGACTTTAGGAGGGCTTCAGGCAAATTTTAATTAACGGTGAATGGACTGTTTCATCTAAGACATTGTTAGATGTGTACATTAAATAACAACTGTTCGTGACTGTTTCTATAATCAAAGGCATTGTCGCTAATAAGTGAATCTATGAGCAATTCCTGCATCAGAACAGTCGTATTTCTACTACCCAGGACATAGTTCCTTCGAGTGAACGTCGCTAGTATTTAATTTGTACCTGTAGTCATTCATAACTATTCCGATCAGGGTTCCAGTTAGTCCGCCGGGAATGAACAGTTGTGCCACACAACCAGCCGTAACTTGTTGCATCGCCACTTCATTCTACTAGGAGCTTGAATTGTAATTGGCTTTTTAACGTTCTCCAGGTTAGCAGGGACGGCTTACAGACTAACTTATAAACTAACTTAAATTAGCACCCATGCTTTGCCCGGGATTCGAACCCAGAGTCTCCCGCACCCCATATTGGTGGCGCACCAACCGACTGCGCCATGGGAGGTCGACAGGAACTTGAAGGAGTTTTTTCAGTAACTTCAAAAGAAGCATCCCAGCAGCTGAAAATACTTAGTATTCCTAGCTTATGACACTCGCCTGTTTTAAAAGCGCTCTACGCGGAGTAAGTCATCGGTGCTTTCAACGCACGAATGTAAAGGTAGGTAGGTACATAGGGCTTAACGTCTCGTCGACAGTAGTCATTAGACACGGGGAAAGTTGCTCTGAGAAACTGGAGAGGAATCGGCCATTGCTCGTAGTTACGAAACATCCGAGCATTCATCTCGAGTGGTTTCCGTTAGCTATGAAAACCGTAAATCAGGCTGGCCTTATCGGGAGTGTATCCGTGCCTTCCCGCATCCAGTGGCCACCTCGCTGTGTCGCGTACGTTGAGAACCCACTGCTCTTGTGGATGTTTCCTAACTGGCTGATGTCGGTGACACTCCTCAACACCTCGGCCATGACTCGAGAGCGGGTCCGATACGGCGGATGACTCACGCGCGGCTGTGCGAATTTGGAAAAATAAAAGCGTACATCCAAAACCACTAATTTGAGGAAAACATTTTGTTGTCTTCAAATAACCTGCAGGCGATTTCACCTGTTAGCACGCTCGTGTGACTTAGCCGTGCAGCGATAAGCTGCACCGACTTCATAGCATTGTTATTGCAGCCATAATTATTACAAGGCTATTCACGGTAATTTCAGAACGCATGAATTCAACCTTAAAAGAAATCACTGCCCGTTAACTGCATAGAGGTTACACATTGGCTTCTAAGTTCGCAGCGAATAAAGAAAAACAGTCCGTTGTCTTGACGTATTGCGACTATCAAGTCGGTGTTTGTCCGTTTATGCACATTGCAGTACGAAGTTAAGTTCCCAACAATTTCGCATATTCACCTGGCGCATGAATAAACTAATTTGACACGCGGCAGTTTAAATTTCGCATGCGGAGGAAGGATACAAAATGATGAAAGTAGATCGTGAACTTAATTGTGTACATTACGCACGTGTCGGTAATTTTTGGCCTGACTGCACACTGCGAAGCTCAATGACTAATGACCTCGCCTGTGGTAAACGATTCGCAAACCTTTCGTACTGGTCTGTGTCATAATTTGTTCATATTATTGTAGCCGAACGTAAAATCTACAACTCATTGGCTGTGACAACGGAACAAAGTTTTGTGTATATTTAGTACAGCACTTATCATAAAATTCTGGAAGGGTTAATGTCATATTTGTGTGTTTTTTTTTTTAATTTAGTTATCTAAGAGAGGTTTCGAAAAATTCCCCCCTAATGCAATTGTTAGTTTTCAAATTTTTATAGTTTTGAAAATATAACACTCAAATTCCGACACAAGAGTCCTGCCCCCGAGCGGCTTGGTTCCCGTGGGGGGTGGCCAACCCCAGTCCACCTACAAATTTACCTTTGTCACGTCTACCTTCTAGCTTCACACCACTGCGCTATGTTGTATTTGTCCATTTCTCCCCGTACGAAAGGTTTTCGCGGCAGTCCACGCTGTAATTTTTTTTGTACTTTTAAAAGAAAAATCCTTGGAAACCCAGTTGCCAAGTTTATTTTTAATTTACTTTATTTTATTATTATTATTATTAATGGGAGAAATGGCTTATATAAAAAAAAAATTCAGCATTATTGTTAGATTCTTTTTTTTTTTGTTTGCTTATGTTTAGTTCTTCTTTTTTTTAGTTGATTCCATTTGATTTTGCTTAAGGAAGATCTGAATTATTATCAGGATTTAATGATGAATATATAAGATATTGGTATTGCAAATAAAAAATTAATATGTAATATTCCTAATATCACAAATGTTAGGCTTGTATTACAACTTTCATTATTTAGAAGTAAACATAAAATTATTTTTTTTCTAGAAAACAAACGCGATAAAATAATAACCGACATTATGGAGAGAAAAATTATTAGCAAATATAATTCACGATAAAAAAAAATTACACATTGTTAGGACTGGGACAAAACCCTTGCGTTATTAACCCATACCTTTAACCACAAGACCAATTTGACTTACGAGCTTTACAATTATTTTTGTATTGAATACGCCTGTAAATACCTACAACATATTGGTGAAGTTATTCGTTTAAAAATAACGCATTAATTTTACTTTAGAATTCTGTGTAGATATAAAACATCGGCATTGACATTTAGTGAGTAATAGCGTAACGTGTTTTTAAAATTGTCGTTTTACTATGAATATTTCAGTAGATTAAAATTGTTCTACGTTATAAAAACTTTTAAAGTGTAGTTGAATGCTGAAAGATATGTTTTGCATCACCCCTAGTTTTTTTTAACAGCTACAAGTATTACGGTTTGACGGTGTTCCGAGTGTCCGACATTTTGGTAGATCTCGTGGATACTGGCCAGTATAGTACAAACATAATTTACCGATCTCTGTTACAAACACGGCTCTTGTAGTTTTACAAACGAGTAATTTTACGAGAGGAAATTTTATACTGTTGAGAAAATTTTTTAAATCACAGATTTCATAGTTTTTTTTTATATGCATAACTTCGTGCAGTGTATAAAACTGTTACAGCTTCTCTGCTTTATTATTTAACTGATGCTGGCCGAAAATAAATAAGTATTTATTTTTTTGCGGCCGATTACGTAAATGATACCAACAAAAACATCAAGAAATGGCTGCTTAAAAAAAAAAATGTAATGCATCGCTGTTTCTTTTGTCGAGCCGTGAAATTTAAAAGAACATATGAACTGCAGGCTACGGCGAGAATTCCGTAAATCAAAGATGGTGGAACTAATCCTCCTTCACAGTTTTATAACTGAGCCTGAGTACGTTACGATTATAATACCGTTACGATTTCACGTGCTTGAATTAACATTATAGATTGCAAATCGTGTTAAGGTGTTCACGAAAAGTGAGCACTTTAGAAATAAACCTTAGAAAAAAAGTCACTGGCCCTGCATGCATATATTTTAATGGGCGCACTAAGTGACATTTTCCAAGTAAAGTTGCTAACGATGGATAGAAAGTAGCTCCATATCTTAACGTCGAATAAAAAGTGTTAGGTAACCAGTTATGGTAGTTAAAAATTATTTCTTTCGGTTTGTTTTTTTTGTAATCCATCGAAGTGTAAAAATGAGCACATTGGTTAACTATTTACTTTATTGACAATTTAACAGTTTAGTTTGACCGACGCTTAAATTAAGTGATGAGGCCCATGGCAATGCTAATATTACATAAGGCGGAAGGATACACAACGTACATACAAGTAGATCTTGAGCAGGGCTTCCAGAAGTGCTGGTTTTACCGTAAACAGCCTATATATAAGGGCCATGATGTTTGGGACCCAGTAGCTCGGCGTCACATTGGCTGATGACCAGCCAGTAACAAGATATGTAGGTCGCAGCGTTTTACCGTAAACAGCCTATATATAAGGGCCATGATGTTTGGGACCCAGTAGCTCGGCGTCACATTGGCTGATGACCAGCCAGTAACAAGATATGTAGGTCGCAGCGTTTTACCGTAAACAGCCTATATATAAGGGCCATGATGTTTGGGACCCAGTAGCTCGGCGTCACATTGGCTGATGACCAGCCAGTAACAAGATATGTAGGTCGCAGCGTAGTGTTGGGTGTATTGCGAGCCAATCGGACGGTGGCAGGCCTAATTTGGGGCAAAGAGACCGACATAACTGGGCTTACTGTTTAGTGGGTACAGACGAGTCGCAGCTTGCTTGTCTTGAATGTCAGTACATATGCACTGTCCTCAATTCGTTAGTGATAATTACTCTGGTTGTATGTAAAATACCGTGGTAAATATGCATTCAAATTATTTTCAATTATTAAGTGTATGCTAATCCATTTCAGGCACGAAAGTTATAATTTTTATAGCTTAAATTACTTCTTAATCTTTGAAAAGGCGTTCGTAATTAATAAATTAAATATGAGCTCTCTTATATGTGGAATACGTTGCAGATGTTCAACTAAGCTACCTGCAAACCAGTAATGATAGTTTACAAGCTGTGATGAAACAGTTGTTCAAAACTTTCGCTTATTTCAATCGATGGCGAAACTTTTTTTACAGAAATTGTACTGTTATAAATTGAATGTGTGTTTTGTGCACGGAATCAATGGGCGAAGTTATAGCACAGCTTTATTATTTTTTTTTGTTTTGAGAGCAAACCATTTTTGAAACAAGGGCGCGGCAATATCGACTAATTGCGTCGCGCACAATTGGTTCGGTTTTTTTTTTTTTTTTTCATCCCCTTAGCTGAGTTCCGACCGCGAATTTGCATCCTTTGCAACGTGTTCGCTAGCGCTCGCGCACAGCCGAATCATTGCCGCTACAGCCTTTTAAGTGGCGCTACCCATTGCGTTTAACACTGCGTGTTGACCAGTGTTTTGTTTCAGGCAGGTAGTGTGTGGTTTTCATACGTAGGTGGACACGAAATTACTGCGGGAAATTACTCCAGGGCAAAATCTCTTCATCCCTGTTCACGCATCCGTTAGAAAGGACTGTGGAATCTACACAGTAGTTGTACAACACAGATAATAACTTTGAACTTCAGGGAGCTATGTGGTGACTGAAACTAGGAAACTATCTCTGTGTTCGTGTGATACGACAGAAATAGGCTCAGCATTTTTGATGAGTAACGTATTTTCATTGTTGGTGTTTCGTATTTCCTTGGCGTTATGTTGGTTCGAATCGCTGGTAAGCTGTGGGTGTATGTGCTATTTTTAAATGCCTTACATACACACAGAAATAACATCCATGCATAGCCTGTATACGTTAGTTTAGTGTGAAAGCCAATACCTCTCTCCGATCTGACTTAAGAGCTTAAAAACCAGGGAGTAAACATTGTTTTATTAGATCTTCAATTTATCTTCGTAGAATCCCACTTTTTAGGTAACCCGGTTTTATTTTAAAGTGTGGTTCGGTGCTCAAATTATGAGTGTAGTTTAAGTGTCCCCGATTGCTGTATTGCGGATCTTTAGGATGGGGGGCGGGGGGCAGTGACGACTGCTCAGTTTGATGTACTCTATGGTGACCAGTAAAATTAATGCAATATTTCAACTACACATGTGGAAAATCCTGACGTGCGGAAGTGTGAGGTGACCTAAAGAACGGCAATGATCGCAGGCGCGCGGCTGTGGACTGTTCTTTGAAAGGTTTAAATAAGCCTGGCTTTTGTGGGCGACTTGTAACGAACTCTTAACTGGTGCTCGATCAGGCACTCGGCCGTGCGGTAATGTCGGTTAAAAAGCAGCGTCCCTGAAGTAGCGCGAGTGTGTGTAAGCCAACACTGAGTGTGCAGGGCGCGTGTTTCATATGTGTGGATCCTTCCCCTCGTCGCCGGCCTCTTGACGTCGCCCCACAGGGAGGCAGCCACGTACTCATGTCGACCTCGTGGTTCGCCATTGTTCTGCGCGCAAGTCGAGCGACAAAGCTCCGTCAATTGGCTGAGTGACGGCGCTCGTAAGCCAAGTGTTTTTGTTTCGGAAGGAGTGCGTTGTTATTGGGGAGTGCCAGCGCGCGGTGGCTAGCTTTCCCCCTCCCCCCCCCCATCAAACACACACGACGCGAGGGGGCGTGACAAAGGGGCGCGCCACGCAACAGCGCCAGTCGAGTGTCTGCACTGTTGAGAGGCGGCAGGCCCTTCCTTCTGGAGCACCGAGCATGTCTCCATATTGTTGTGTGCGCTTGCAAATATACCCCCTACCCCATTTTTAAATCCCATCGCGTCAATCTATTGTTCCCCTACTTTCCTCCTGTAATGATCGGTAATTGTTCTTTTGTAGGAAACGTCACGTTCAAGAGGGACCGCGTTTGTTTTTCTTTCGAAGGCCTCCGACCAGTGACAAGGTTGTAGTAGCGGAACACTAACATTCAAGAATGGGAAAAGAATAGCCCAGACAGAGACTGTGAACCATCCTAGCATTCATTTGAAGTGATCTAGAAAGAAAAAAAAAACTGGGAAATATTAATCAGGATGGCCGGACCGGAGACCGAACATATGTCCTCCCGAATGCGATTCCAGCGTCCAGGAACATCTGCAGTGCTACTATCAGCCTCGTCGGACCACAGAAACACAGCCACTGGGCTTTTGAGGACTGGGATATATGCGGCCTAGCCTGAATAGTCACGTTACTAGTGCTGTGAATACATATACTTGAATAAATGCAATCGCTCGGTGCCATCGGCTTATTGTTGTAGTCTTCCATGGTGTTTTCATTTAGCACGAGTTTCATTTATCACAGTAAACTCTTTCAAGTGACAGTTATTAATATTGTCACTTTATCTTGTGTTCGTATCTTACGGTAATTGAACCTATAGCGTAATACTTCGATACCAAAGATATAACATTACCAGTGAGTTCCAGGGATTGCAGTCTTTGTATGATAGGGATATGTTGAGATCAGGTAAATAGTTTTTTCTTCATACGGGGATGCTTAAACTTGCCAAATTAGAAGTTGGTGGTATTATCATTAGCGTTTCTCGTGTGACGATTACCATTTATTTATATTTATTTATTCCAGTTTGAGGCGGTGCTGTATAATAAAACTTGAAAAAAAAATATTTGTTGAGCGTTATTCAAGAGCCTTTGACTTAGTGGATTAAGCCAGAGCCGAAAAATTTTTCCCGACCAGAATTTTGAACGTGTTTTTAGGTAAAATCTCACTTGAACAAACAATCTCTGGAGAAATGACTTTCGTTGAAGTTGATGTTAGGCGAACAATTTGCACGTCTAATCCTAGATACTGCAGATATTACATTTATTTGAACAGAAGTTAACACGTGTCTAGCAGCAGCAAATACAATAGACGTATTGCCTGCAGGTTAAAAGGACTTCAGTTGAAGTGGCTTCTGATTTTTTCACACAGGCGAAAACGATTACTGGTGTGTAACCTGTGGCGGTGGATCTATTCACTCATCAAGGAAGGGAACTAATTCTTGGGTGGAACTGCGTGTGCATTACTTACCAGCCACATGCTCCCAGTAAGGATTAAAAATTAATGATACTTGTAAATGTGAGTACTTCGTGAACAGGCTATCTAAATATACTTTTTAAATTTTTCTTTTAGTATACTGAGTGTCTTTACTACTACTGTGTGATTAATATTAATTTGAATTGTTTAGGAAATAATCCCATTATATCACACGTGGAATCAAGTTCCTAAGGGAAGGGCTCAAGGCCCCCCCCCCCCCTTTTTTACACTCCTCCAATCATCCTCTTGGATCCACCCCTGATTCCCTGCAATTCCATGGGGTTTTTATGTTTCATGTATCGGAATGGTGGCTGGGAAAATATGTGCAGGCTGTGTGCTGGACGTGGAGTCGCGTGCAGGAAGGACAGTTGCATGCTGGGAGGGGGAGACGGTGTCTCTCCAGGAACCGCATGGCGGTCGGACAGAACCGGTCGCAGTGCAGTCGGCCGTGGGAGATGTTGCAATGCGCCCGGATACTGAAAATGTCGCCGGCCAGTTGCGCTCGGCCTGCGGGGGAGAGAGAGGGGGCGAGCTCGCCGCCCCGCGCCGAACGACACTGCGGGTCGCGTGTTCGAGCCCGGGGTCGCATCTCGGCCAGGTGTGGGAGAAACCATGGACGAGGCCGATCAGTTGTCTCCTGCGCGCGCACCGATACAGCTGTCAAAGTCGCGTGGTCAACAGTGAAGAACGTGGTGGTCGTTTATATGGATTACATATTTTATACCGATTAGAATTTAATATAATTGCATTAAAATGTGATTAGGGAAAGTATACAAGCATCTGACAGCCTTGCTTACGTAACCATTGTTCGAACCTTAAATCCTAACCACGTCGTCTTTGATTGCCGGGTTCGCAGGAAAGCAGTCCAATATTGCGACACTGGCTGTGTTAGAATTCGCCAGCTAATGGCCCTTATCTGGCTTCGTACCATTGAAAAGTGCATCCCTGATGCGTTAGAAGGCAAAAATTAGATTTTTAGAATAGATAATTTTCGATTCGCAACCGTTGAAATACCTCATTTATTTGTGTTTTTTTTTTTTTGTGTTTACAACTCTGCACGGCCGCAGAAAACACTTGCAAGCGTCACAAAGACAAATAAAACTCGTATAGAGCCAAATTCGACAGAATGAAACTCGAGGTGGAAACGCACATAGGCGTCCGAATTCGCTAACGAATATTTCTCATGAAGGGAACAAGGGCTCGTGAAACGGGGAAGTGATCAAGGGTACATTGCACCGACATCGAAAGCAGCCAATGAGAGTGGCTGGCGCGCAACTCGGGCGCTCACTACGCCCTGTACGGTTCAGCCAGCGCGACGGGTGACGTCACGTCGCGAAAACTGTTCCCTGTGGCGAACGAGGAGAAAAAAGGGGGGGGGGGATCGTCCGCTCCTCGAAGTAAAGAAAAATAAGTAATTGAAGACACGACAAGACTATGCGGAGGAGACCGAGGAGATAATGCGCAGCGTCCGACGGCGCGGAATGCCGAAGACGAGACTTCGTCTTGGGGGGGGGGGGGGGGGGTTGATGTCTGGAAGGGGGGAAGGAACAAGGCGCGCCTCTGTCGGGACCGCTGACACAGGGGACATGTAACTGAAATGCAAATGAACCCGGGGGTCCGGCAGGTGAACCAGGACATTCCGCCACCAGCATATGTTGCCAATGGGAGGAGGAGGGGGGGGGGGATACCCTCGACGGGGAACCCGCAGAGAGACGACTCGACCCTCGACTTGCAGCTTTTCGGCGGCGCCGGGTTTATGGCGTGTCACGTTGCCGTGTTTTCCATCCTTATACCTCCTCCCCCCTCCCCCTAGAGCAAGTTCTCGTTACCATTAGCGCGAAACGTGTGATGCATTTCTCGTCCGTTCAGTGCCCTTTTCATAATGTTTCCGCGACCACTGTCTGCCGGTCGTTTCGTCCCGCCACGCCGCAGGGAAGGTTTTTTGCGTCGGCGGCGGAGAGGTTTATGCGCCGTGTTCTCGGCCGAGCACGCACGCGCGCGCGTGTGTGAGTGTGTGTGTGTGAAGCCAGCTCCGCCTCCTGGGACAAGGAATCGCCTCCGCTGTTCCCATTCTCAAGCTTGCCTTCTCCTCGACTTAGTACTGCTGTGACCAGACACCTTGTTGTAAAGGACAAAAAAAGCAGTAGCTAAACCATTCCAGGAGCACAACATGACCCCCCGAAACCCTTTTCCTTCAAGACTTAATTTCCTTACGTTTCTAGTAGTAAAATTAAAAAAATCGCTGAATATAATTTGATTAGCTGTGTTAAAGTTGCGGTCGCTCTCATTCCCAAGTCGTGCCTAAGACTGTCTAGCGCCCTCCAAGTCGAACCTATGACTGTCTAGCACCACCCAAGTCGAGACTAAGAATGCCTAGCACCATCCAAGTCGAGCCTAGGACTGTCTAGCACCACCCAAGTCGAGACTAAGGCTGTCTAGCACCCTCCAAGTCGATCCTAGGAATGCCTAGCACCCTCCAAGTCGATCCTAGGACTGCCTAGCACCCTCCAAGTCGATTTCACACCAGGCATTTCGGTGTTTTCATCACAGACTTTAAAATACTAATGGGATGAAAATTTCTAGGCTTGTGGGTTTAATCAGCATCGAGTGTTTCTTCTCCAACGTGCCGGCAGTCGTTGCAGGCGCCTTCATCAGGGAACAATACCTGACCAAAGAAGTACCACGTATTGTTCCCTGACGATGGCAACTGCAATGACTGCCGAAACGTTGGAGAAGAAATTGAAGAACTCCTCGACGCGGCTCTCAAGCCCAGATGCCAAGAAATTGACGACAACAGCCGCGAAAAGCCTGGGAACTATTTAAATGTGACGATGTTTCGGAGAACGCATTAGGGAAGTAACCCCCCCCCCCCTCTCTCTCTCTCTCTCTCTCCCCCTCCTCACGACTCCCAAACAAAGTGTATAGCCGCTCCTTGTGTATGCATGTGTATCTGTGTGCGCTTGGAAAGGTACTATATCCATTCGTTAACTGAGACGTTAGGTTTGATAGTGCGCAAATAACTTAGGTGACAACCTCAAAAAACGATCAAGATTATGGCGTGAATTTTTTTTTTTTTTTTGTAATTTTTCAGGTACCACATAGCATAGTACTGCACTAGAAATATAGTTTCTGACGATTATACAATGCACTGAATCTTTGTTTGCATATGACGATAAGAAAAATATCGTTCATGCACGTGAATATTTTTGTTATTGAAACCGTTCGGTCTTTTATCTTAACGCTTCATATCACCAATACGTAGGGATAGGAACATTTCGCGAGTTCATTTCAGGACAAGATAGACGTCAAACACGTGTACACTGAAGTTGACTTTGCAATGGGATAGCAGTTTATTAAACACGCCCATACTGCCAGGTGTGTATTGACGCTGGCTACTCTCTGGGGCAGCAGCCAATGAACAAACAGCTGAGGCTCGAGTACACGCCGTACTGTGCAAGTCTAGCCTACAGGTCATTGAACTCGCGAAATTTTCCTATCCCTGCCAATACGTTTTGTCCGACTTCGTTGCAGTAATATTGTAACGGTTCGTTTGTTTGTTCGTTAAGAGTGTAGCTATAATTTATATCGGTAATTCTTAATTATTTGCTGAAAATTAGTGCAAGCAACGGACTTCAGCGACCAGTAAATAGCGTTGTAATTTACTGCTAGTATTCAAACGGGAAATTAGAGTGGTCTAGGTGACTTTATTTTTTCTCTTTGTTCGTGAGTATTTTTTTTTATTATCAGTTGAATGCCGGAGCATGAGGAACTTAGGGGGCGGTACAAACAAGTAGCCCAGCAGAAGCTTGTGTCTGCGGTGGTCGTGTGTGCATGTTCGCGAAGTGTCGACGTCGTGGTGAACATATGTTGTTGTCGCGGGCAGCATCTGCTGTCGGCACCCGCCTCGAGGCCTGATTAGCCAAGTTGGTACTACCGCCTTCTCTCCTCCCCATCCTTTAAACTTCGACATGTGAAGACGCTCCCGGCTTGTAATTAGAGCGTTTTCACCCCCCCCCCCTCCTTCCCCTTTCTTCCAGTGCTCCTGCGCACCTGTGATTTTCTGTGCGCCGATGTGGGCCGGCGACGAGAGCACATTGTTCGTCGCGGAGCTGCTCATTACGAGCACGGACAAGTCGTTGCTGACGACGCGTACAAAGCTGATGCGTGGGCAGCGGTCGTCGGGACAAGGCGGAAGCCCTCCTCCTCTCTTTGTTCCCGTTTCACGCACATGGGCCTCCGCGCTTCCCCACTCTGTAATTACTTCTCCTTAATTGCGATCGTGTTACGGCTGGCCACATGTTTCCCTTTCTCTCCCTGCGCTTATTCCTTCCACTCCCCCCGGGGAACGAGAAAGAAGAATAGTTTAACACGTATTGTTTCTATAAATATGGAAGTGGAGAAGAAGGAACTTTGTGTTCGAAATGACGGGCCGGGTTCGGACGAGGCGTTGTGGGTAGGTTCTTTTGTTCGGAGTCGACAGCCGCGTCGTTGCGAGCCGGGGACTAAGGTAGAGCTTACCTCCACGCAGCTGGCCCGACTAACAGTCTGCTGTAAATCCCTGCCTTTATTAGTATTTTAAGGTTGCTTGCTGCAGGGATCTCCCAGACAGAGCATCAAAATGCAAATATTTTTCTCTTATAAAATCTTTGTGAGTATTACTATAATGAAGATAACTGGGGTCAGTTGTAACATTTCAAACATCACGGCTCTTGTACGTAAATGCAGTATCAAGCAGATGGTAAAACTTTGACCAAGAATTTGCGGCTGTACGTTACGAGTGGTATCCCCATGTGACGTAAACGTGTTTTGGACGCTGAGGATTAACTTCATTTCTAGAAGAATTTTTGTATTTCCTTTGGTAAATATGAAAACTGAATGAATGGTTAGAGCATGGAAAAATGGATTCCTGTTGAGTGTTGACTCACAAATTGCGAAACTGTTACTATGCAAGCGATCCTCTTTGATGTTACAAACGACCCTCAAGTGGGGTCAGTTGAATATAGAAAAATTCATATAAAATAAAATTTTTATCTTAAACACCTTTCTCCTGACATATTCGGAACCGCAACGGAATGTGTTATGTGTTGGGTGTCATTACAATAGCAAAACAATATAAAACCAATTTAAAAAAATTAAAAAGTGAGACATGTTACATTGACCCCGTATTTATCCTGGTAATATGGATAATTAGGCTGTACGCATTTTATTTCCTGTCTTACTTGCAATTGGATAGTAAGAATTAACAGCTTGGTTTTGGACTAGCAATAACTATTTAATTTTAATTTGGTGGAGGTAGCATGGTTACGATGCGGACGTAAGTAGATATGTTTCTCGGATCCAAGCGCAGCGCAATAATTCGACTAAAAAATTAAGTAAATTTCTCATTTTCAAGCAGCTTTTTCAAATCTTCTGGAAGTATCATTCAACTCTTGAATTCTATTCTCAAAATCAAGCAATTTAAAGCCAAAATCAACCTAATTTAATCTACATCAAGCAAAATTTTTTTCAAAAATTTGCGAGCAGGGTTTTTTTTTCTCAGTAAAATGTAAGTTAAATTCAAGATAGGATGTTTAGATCTTAAATGAGAGGGCTGGAGCAGCTCACTTTCTAATCTAAATTTAATCCAAATCTGCAAGCCAAGTCAATCAGCCAAAAAAGGATCACAAAATTGTCAGCTCACTTTTTAATCTAAATTTAATGCAGATTTAATCAAATCTGCAGTCACAACATTGTCGGCTCACTTTTGAATCTAAACTCAATAATTCCAGGGTACCAAAACTTTGGTATATTGACTATTTGAAACATTTTCAAGGAAATCTAATCCAAATATGCAATCTTAATCTGCAGGCCAAATCATGCAGGCCAAATCAATCAGCCAAAAATATCACAAAATTTGATGAAATTCTTAAGAGAACTCTACGTCAGGCATAAATTTTTCATTTATTTTAAACCTTTATATGCTATAAAAACTTGTTTCACATTTATTAATTTCAAACTATTTTTATCAAATATTTTTCAACATTGATCTGGCAATGTAACTTTATACTTACCATTTTGAATACAATTAATTTTTTTACAAATATTCATTCATAAATCTGAAAATCTGTAGCAGCAAACCATTTATCTTGTTCGAGATCTTGTAGTTTAGTGAATTCATATGAATTGTTCAACTTGCTGAGCAGGGAGTCCATTTTGATTTATAAAGAGAAAAACTTGTCAATAGGAAGAAAAAAAATCGTGCTGAAATTGTATAGATACCAGAATATGATGGTTTAGCTTGAATATTTGGATTAAAAACCCCTGCTTGCAGGGGCTTGAAAACATGTTGAAATTTGTTTGATTTTGGCTTTAAATTTGCTCGATTTTGAGATGCAATTTGAAAGATTCTCCAGAAAATGAGAAATTTAGTAGATTTTGACTTTAAATTGCCTGAATTTTATCTAATTTATCGCGCTGCGCTGACATCCGCTTTATACATCGACTGACATGCAGGGTTCAGTAGTACGGGTTCAGGCTTTAGCGTATTGTATTATACATCGACTGACATGCAGGGTTCAGTAGTACGGGTTCAGGCTTTAGCGTATTGTATTATACGACTGACATGCAGGGTTCAGTAGTACGGGTTCAGGCTTTAGCGTATTGTATTATACATCGACTGACATGCAGGGTTCAGTAGTACGGGTTCAGGCTTTAGCGTATTGTATTATAATTAATTTTCGTCTCTAAGCCATCCCTTATTTACCCTTTCACGAAGGGCGAATATCAGCATGACACGATAAAAAAAAAATTTTTTACTAAGCAATATACGGCATGTAAATGAAAGTGAACTCATGTTATTCAGGCAACGTAGTTAAATTTCCATTGACTTTGTTAGAACTTCCGAAGAGTATTTATGTTGACAGTTTCAGCAAGAAGTCACTGATGAATGCTGCAGATCAAATGGTCTAGTTATCTTCAAAAGTATGACAAGAAGGCTCACTTAAATATTCTCGACAAATATTTTTCATTTCTTATAACAAAAAGTCGTATTTCCATAACATTTATTTACCAAGCCACGCGTTTACGTGCAAACAACGATTTCACAGAAAATATTTCAGTACATAGGACCCTTAAGGAGGTAGTATCCACTCCGTCTTCGAATTTTCTTACAAATCTTCTTGCAGTGAAAATGTATGACCAGAAATAAAAAATCGAAGCTAGACATGACATGGGCAACTACTTAACTTTATTTTTTTAATTTGTAGGGTTTCAAATGTACCTGTATTTTCCCATATGGGACTGAAATTATTAAATAATTAGATAATGTTTGATTATGGTTACAGATGTGACACTAATCGTGTAAGAAAAATAAGTGGGATTTAGAAATTACTGTTAAAATGTTCCCTATGTCATGACTAGCTTGGTTTTTAAATATTGACTCTAAAAATGATGTTAATGAGGAAAATACGTAAATACAAGATCGCAAGGATACTTCCCCGTTAAGAGGCCACCCAAATCTCTCAACTCAACAACCCTAGCTTATGGCCACTAGTTTCCAAAGACACGCAGGTCTCAGATAAGTTCAGCGTTAACTGACGTCCCTCGCACTTGGCACATTGACTGCGGGGTTAGGTGGCAGGTAGCAGGCGGAGGTTGCCAGAGTGCGGCCGGGGACTTCGTGGAAAGCGCGGGAGGGCTGCGGGCGCGGTCCATCGGGGCGGGAGAATCCGATAGCGATGGTGCGGGTGGTGGTGGCTGGTAGAGGGCGGGGACCCGCGTGCCCCGCGGTGAGATCCCCAGCTGTCCGCGGTGCGCGGTCCCGATGGCGGCCTGAGTGACGTGGCCTGTTATTACGTCTCTCGCCCCGGAGGCACCCTCACAGTTGGGCGGCCATAATGCACGGGGCGTGTTCCTAACCCCCACCCACCTCCCCAAGACATAACTTCCCCTCAACCTTGAGGGAGCTGTGGCTTACCTCTCGTGCCGAGATGGTGTCCCTCCTCCCCTGCATGTCTACCTCGGTCTAAGTAATGCTTCTTTCCAACCCTGCACATTCCCCCCATCTCCCCCCAAAGAAAAAAATGCCGTGAAGACGAAATTGTGTAACGTTTTATTCTCTCCATCGAGTGCTGTAGCTGGCCGGGATCTTTGGCCGGGTGACGTCCTATCGCCAATGTTTTCCGTACAGCCGCGCCATATTCCAGTCACCACAAATTACATTACAAGCGTTTCCTTACGCACTCTTTGTTGCAAAAACGTTTTACAGATTATACTCTGTGTTACAGTTTTCCCTGTAATAGTAAAATGCAACTTATTCGTATGAATCAGGAATGTAAAACCAAGTAGATCACGTCTGCGAATGTGTGCAGGAAATTCTACAACTCGACCTTAACTTTGTGTGCAAGATGGGTGAGGATGAGTTTAGTGCATTTTGATTTATTTTTGCTGGCTAATAGTATGCGATTACACAATTGGAATGATCTCAGTGAAAAAAAATGTTCTGTTAACCCAATATGACGGAACTCTTATCCACGACCCTTTGTTTTGTAATACGGTCTCTAACCATAGGTTTCCAGGGATCGCTGAAATGAGTAAGCCTTCTATTTTCGGCATGTTTTATTGTGATTCCTGGCCGATTTCCAGGTATACATTTCAGTTTATTTTTCACTTGTTGTCCATATAGCAGTGTAGAAAGTACAATTACAATGGTTTTAAGTCAGTAAAACACCTGTTTAAGTAGTATAAATAACTGTATCGTTACTGTTGCAGAAAAATGTTAACCAAATAAAATGTGGAAATAGGGTTGATTTTGATTCCATCAATCAAATACAGTGTTGTCGTGATCAAATTTTTTGTTGGGAGTGAAAAATATGCATTTAGTAATATTATTTGAAAGATGAATTTTGCATCAGAAAGTCCAAGCCGCTAGAGAAGTCTGCTGGTTTTTCCAAGTCAACGTACTAGAGGTAACGTGTCAAATACCGGAGAAAATATAGAGAACAGTCGTAATGCTCAATGATTATAGACACGAGATGTTTAGACGCAAGTTATTATTGCAAATTTTAATTGAAAGTGTGAATACAGTGTAAACCTGTGAATTTCTAAGACTGGCTACGCCATCTTCGTTCGCGACTGTCACCTTTGTGTTGTTTTTACTAGGTGTAGTGGTTGTGACTCATTAGAAACGCTCAGTTCGACATGTCAACACACAACCACCTAATCATGTTTTGTTACATTTATAGTAAAAAGTAAATTAAGAATAAGTTAATAACACTCTAATTTTTGTGCCCGGCCTAAATGCCGAGTCCTGACCTCGTACTCATTCCCCGGGGTTGTTATTCCAAACAGCTGGGTCGGCTATCCGAGGAGGTCACCCTGCACCTCGCCCAGATCGCCTCTTAGCAACCCTTGTTGTGCTCAGCTGCAGCAATTCGGAAAATTGAACTTTTGTCCGACGTTGTGTCCTAAGCTGATAGGAAAAGAAGACTACAAATACTTTTGCGCGCATTCGAGGAATGTTTACGTTATTAGTGTAAACATTTGAAGTGTAAGGTGGGCTTTCTCAAAACAAATATGATTAATTGCTTGTAATTAATTAGTGATGTCTTCTTTCAGTCTGACAATTTTATTTGAAGGCTAAACTTGGATGATGTCAGTTGGCGAACTCATTTAAAGTAAAACTGTTAAGGCGTTTATTATAAATGAGTATTGAAATCACACATTTCGATAAACATTAAATAATCAATAATTCAGCAAATTTTAACATCACTACTTAACAATAAATAATTTGCCGAATTTATTGCGACCCAGTGTCAGATTCTGAAGACTTTCTTCGGACAACGATTTGTAGACCGCATATTCGGACCGCGTCAATGTGACGTCACTTGAAGCCGAGCATCGGACACGCCTACGCCCACAGGAACGGCTGATTGTAGACAAGCCTTTAAGGTGACCTGTTATAAAGTAGGATGAGGCTTTCTTCCCTCGTATGCTTGTGTGTCCCGAGGGGGTGGCGCCATTAGCGTCCATTCCCACCCTGCGTAAAAGCTCACTCGGCCACTCTTCAGAGCTGGACGGCTAGCAGGTCCGTATCTCGCATAATGTGATAAAAGGCTGTCCGTCGTGACTCATCATTACAGTCACGCGGGTATGCGTGGCAGTTTGTAACGCAGGGCATTAGGGCGGGTTCGTGGCGCTTCTTTATTTTCCTGACGTCCTAGAGTCCGAGGTTATGTCCATCGACGACTTTCAAGGCGCTCGCTTGGGTGGGAATGTGATGGCAAAGACTGCGGTTTGATTGAGTAAAATATCCGGCTCGATGTTTCAAACACAGATAATCGCGATATCGAGGGAGCAACGGCCTCTCCCTTGTCCGGAGGATGGACTTGTGGCCCCGAGTTGCAGGGGAAGTTTTCGCCGATCACCGTCGCTGATAGTGTTGGTACCCCTGGCGGGGGGGAACAGGTTTCCCCAGCTCTGATGGCCGAAAGTCGGCGGAGGAGGGGGCGCAAACATGGCGGCCGCCCGAAGACTGATGGACTTCAGCGACGCGGGAAGAAAAAGCACCTGTGTCGGCCGGGCGTACAACCAGTCCGCCTGCGCCCCTGTTTCGCCGGATCCTGTTTTCCACGTCCTGATTGGCTGGCGGGGCAAGCGGCGCGCGATTCGAACGGAGTGGCTCGCAGCGGCTCGGAGACGTTAAAGTCATGACACTAAGTACTCTCTGTCTCATATAAGCTGGCGAGATTTTGACAGTTGAACGAATGTTTACTTATAGTTTATGTATCAGTTCGCCATCACCTGGTGCGTCAATTGGAGGGTACACGAAGACAAGGAAATGGGTTTCCGGGGGGAAAAAAATGGCGTGTTTAGGACATAGACGGACAATTACTGGCCCGATAGAAATTACTAGTAATGAAAATCGCTGTACACGAAATATATGTTATTTTAAAAATTATGCAGAGCTAGCGGAAAAATTGAACTATTGGTATCTGTTCGCAAACTTGTTATTTTTTATACGAAACCTATTCATTTGATTTTTATAGCTACTTTGGTTCGAAAAAGAGCACACAGATGGCGCACACGACATGGTAAAGCGAGTGATTCGCACGGGATACCAACAGCTAACAACAGGTTCACCGCCTCTAGATCCTGCTTTTTAAAACTTGGATTTTTTTCCTATTACTGTCTTGAACGACACAAATTTGTAATATATTTGGTCAAATTATTTGAAAAATATAATTCAATATTACCATGCAATATTTCTGTAGGCTTTTGGAATTAATATCAAGCAAATATGGAAAGCATGGATGGACAGTGACATGAAAGAGCTAAGGTGTGAAGTCGCGTTTTATTCGGCTATGGATCGTCTTATTGTGCATTTCATTTTGAACACCTATACATTACTGCTTTAGCTCGAAGATTAATTTGTAATACTTACAACTGCTGTTTTGTTACCACGCAAAATAAAATAAAAAAATAATTAATCTAGGAACTCTTTGGTATCGAGTAAGTTGTACTTGTCTGATGTGCGTCACCAATGCACTCAGGATAGCCAACTTATATTAACTTTCGTTCGTGCATCAGCTGATACACGATCGTGTAAACGGCACTTTGTTTCTTTATGATACGTCAAGGTGCCACTCACTGACTTTCAAGATCTCGTCACTATACATGAGAGACTGGACATAAGGTGGCCGTCTGGTTGAAGGAATTTTGCACTGGGAACGCTAGGGGCGACCGAGACATTCGCATCAACTCTATCATCACCTCTATGCTCAAAGTACTGAACTGGTGAGCAGTCTTACCGTCGATAACGCGCTTCTATGAGACTTAATCGGAGACCCTACCATGTTATGACATAATATTAAAAATAAAGATTTGATGCACGTCCCTTTTCCTTTATTAATGATTTGTACCGGAATGTTCATATCTAAAAAAAAAACCCACGAAAACACACGTTTGAGCCATTTTCACTATTACAAAAACATGCTTTAGAGAGAACTGGAGGAACTGAAAAAAGTTTACAGGCGCGTTACGTTTCTTGAATGCTATTCTTAAGCAGACCTCACTCAGACACGTCCGGCGGTTTTTTTTTTTTTTTTTTTAATAAAACGTTATCTGCAGGAACTCTGCACATCCTTTGGCGGCCTACCCAGGAATGTGAAACAGTCGCTTATACCGCTAACAAAATGGTGTCGCTGGCCATCAACATTCCCGGACGTCGTTCGCCAATCAGCACCTGCTAACTTACTTGCCAGCCAATAGGAACACTTTAAAACAGCGTGCAGTAGTCGCTTGGACACAATGCCGGTTCCCAGAGCCACGTGCGGCCAATCAGCAAATTGGTACGCCCACATCAAAGCAAAATACCACGCCATTTCGTATCTGTGTAGTTATCTATGATATAACCGTGCTTGTGGATGGAGAGCAAGCACTCTCCAACTCTCGTTCTTGGAAGGGCGATTTTCCGTATCTCAGCAAAATATACAAACTAACCACTTCTGCTACATTGGAAATTTTTTTACCTGATAGTAAACATACTGTGAGTGTCGTTTTGGGTCTACGATATAATCGATTAAGAAAAGTTAGGGAAAAATATGTAGGGTGTAAACCATATTTGTGTCCCATTCTTCCTAGAGTAAAAACAACTTGCGAAAGCGATTTAAAAAACTAGGGTTCTTAGCATGTTTTAAATACAGGCGGGGTGAGATTTGTAGAATTGTAATTGTCAAAGCGGTTACTGAACTTTTATGTCGCTTTACTTTTTGATCTTATTCACAGGGCTGAGCTACGGAAACTGTTTACATGTCAAAACTCGTGGAACCCACGATGCAAAATTGACGTAGAGTGTCGAGGTTTCGGCCCGCCAGCCTTTTGTATATCTGAAACTGAATATATAAGCATATTGTCAGAAATGCCTACATTTGAATGAAATAAAACGTCAATGTTAGCTCATCTCGATTTTCTTCGGCTATTATTTATTTCGTATTCAAGAGCCGTTCTTTTTTTCAGGGTGTATTTTTGAAAGTTTTTTTCTCGCGGCATTTCTGCGAAGTGTACGAAGTAGGATTGCGATAACGTATGCGCGCCTACAGACACGAACAGCTGTGTAGGAAGGTGTCGCACAGCGCCTTGGTAAAAGATGCCAGAATGCGGACCAGTTTATCCACGCAATATGCCCCTCGTTCATTCCATATGGCATTACCGTGTCTCCAAAGGCAAACTGAGCACCCCCCCCCCCCCCCCCGCGCTTCGACCCTTACCGCACGGAAAACTGCCTAGCCCCTTCCTCTCCCCCCCTCTGCGGCGTTGACTTGCAAATTCGCCCGCCCCCGCAGTGCCGTAAAAATGAAAATACCGCCGTTGACAAGGCGCGTGCGTCGTGGTGGTGTTGAGGTTAGGAGGTGCTGCTCGTAAAACAAGGACCCCCCTCCTCCCCCCTCCCTTTCTATTCCAAACATCCCTTTTTTTTCCCCGCGCCCTGGGCCACTACGTTGTACGCTGCCACCTGCAAAAATACGCTCACATGCTGATAGTATTTATTTGCGTTCTTACGTTGTGAGCTGGCGGCGATTCTCACTATGGCAGCCACATTCTTGAAATAGATGCGTCTGTGGAAGATTGTTGTGTTGAAAATATGTTACATTTCTCGTAACCACGGTTACTCTCCCAATCAGTGGTTGGCTTGCGATTAAGTGAACAGTTTCCAAAGTCTTACTCATTTCCTTTTCACTTCCAAGTATGTATCACTCCGCCACATTGCAAGGAATAAACATTACCGCTATTTAATTACTAGTATGCATGGCGCTGAAAAAGTTCCATAAAGAGAACACGCACGTTGCCATTATACCAGTTTGAACTGTATAGTCGGTGTGAAACTACTCTAAACAAATTTTTCCAGTTTCAACATTGCGCTCGTGAGTATACCTACGTTATAGATTACAAAAATGATTCTCTTAATTACCTGACTAACATTGCTATGGATATTCACGCCAAACTTTGTATTAAAGGGTGCAAGTTTGCCGACGATGATATTTCTTTTGATTGGACTGTTAAAGTGGCTTACTTAACCGCCAACCGGGGATCCTGTTTAAATTCACCTGCAAATTTTAACAGCTGTTCTGAAACGCGAAAGTTCCCGGTATTGTACACAGTCATTTAACACGCAGTTTTAAATGAGTACTTTACGGTAAAATGCTGGTTCGTTAAGCTGAAAAGAGTACGTTCGATGAGGCCTGAAGTAAACTGAATAACTGATATGTGAACGTTGTGTTGTACGAGATGGGCATTCAAATATTAACCTTCTGTTTTTACTGTCGATAATTGTATTTGTTACAGGGCTCACTGTTGTAATATTTACGGAAAGGAGGATTCCCCCATTTTAATGCGGCGTAGACAATTCAGTTGTATTGTGCGTAGTATAAATTCCACACTTTTTTTTTTGCTGAGAGTGAAATATGACAACTTGTGCACGGTATTGAGAGTGGGTAATTTGATAGCTGTGCTGGGTCCGAACGGATTTGGAGTTGTGGTAGAATTGACGCTCTTACTACTTCAAGCAGCTTTGTCGCAAAGTGCTTCAGTTTTCAAGTTACACCACTCTTATTTCTTATGAAGGCGCACGTAATACCATCCAATTTAACGGAGGGATATCTCGTTTGAGACGTAACGACGTGATTCCTCCAAGGGTTGCGGTGGGGTGCAGTGTGTGTCGGTCTATCAGCTCACGGAGCCGACTGGTGGAGTGTGTGTGTGTGTGTGTGTGTTGCGTGGTTGAAGGAGTGAAGGGGATGGGTAGTCTGGCGAGGGTCGAGAGGAGGAGCAGGAGGAGTGCAAATGACAGATCACTGGGGTGACGAACCCCTCTAGAGAAGAGTGCCTCCGGCCGACAAAGAGCTGAGGGTATATCTGTGAACTCTTGGAAAGGGGGGAGCACAGCAGCTTTTATGTGGTTCACGTACCAGAAGTGCCTCGCTTGCCTGGCTGCCTGGCAAGTGAAACTTGCTCCGACGAATACTTTTTTTCCCCCGCCTGGAAAATATTTTCCACTTGTAATTGGTATGAAATAGATAAATTTGTATATGCCAGCGACAGACGGTCCAAATCATTAATATTTTACGAATTCACTTGCAGACATAAAGAAAATTACATAGTGGTAAATACAAGATAAAAAATATCCTACAATACTTAGACTTTTAAAAATGTTTATTTATTGACAAACGTTAAAAATATAATCATTTTCATAGTATTTCCAAGTTACACATACTGTATTGTTTTGGTGTAAGTTAACATTAGTACAATTTTTCTATATTTTGATTCATATTATCGTCAGGAAAAGGGTAAGGGGTGGCTTGTGTTTACTAACTTAACATTGCCCGAGATTCAAACCGAGAATTATAAGCTACGAACTGCAGATTTAGTGACGTTCACCACTTATCTTGACGGTCGGGTACCGTGGTGCATGAAAAAGAATCACAGACTTAACGTTATTAATAGATATTTTGATTTCATAGTGCCAAATCTTACTGGATCTTACGGCTGTATTTAATTTACAGAACCGAGAACTTAAATAATCATACCTCAATTTAAAATGGAAAATTACGCCTGGCTGTTCAAGGAATATGTAGAAAAAGTGAAACGATGAACACGAAATATCTGTTATGTCGCTGCTAGTATATTGCTAAGAAATTTGCCATTATTTTACAGGCAATAGTGTCTCGCCTTTGCGAATTAGTTTTCCCGTGCATTTCTAGCTGGAAAAGAGAAATAAGAGTGGGTGTCACGCGAGAGCGTGTTCGCTAATGCTCAGCACGTCCCTCACTATGCGTCAGGTGAAATTACTTCCTCCGAAGTGGCGTCGGAGAAATGTTCCTACCGGTAATGACGTACAAGCTGGAAGAGGCGGCCCGTTTCGGTGTCATTCCCTCCCTCCCACTCGCCCCCCCTCTATACAGAAGGCGGCTTTTAAAGCGCTCCGCGCATTGCCTCTATTGTGCGCCGAGGCTGCAGCTTCCCCTTAATCCTATTTCGTATTCTTCGCCCTCCCCGCTGTTATCCTTTTTGTGTGTGTTATGTGAGTCATTTACCCACACCCCTCGCAGCCCATCCCTCGTCCACCCCCAGTGCCATGCATACAAACACAAGCTTAGGGCCATTAGCCCACCCGCAAGATTGCACTTGGAAATTGCCCGCTGGCTCGAGGGTTGGATGGGGTGCAGCTGATGGCGCGAGACCTGAACGCTCGCATCGGCGACGAACTCTCTCCGCTGCGTCGTCACCTCCACGCGGCAAGAGATTACACTCACGTACGTAGTCTTCTTACGCGCTCTATTTCGAAGGGATGCTGCGTGTACTTGTCTTGCACTCACCAGGTATTGTTATATTGCTAGAATGTAAGCAGAGATGCAGTAGAAATAAAACTGTGCCTGAATTACACCCAGGCGTAGGCTGTTCGACGTTATTTCAGCGCTTTTGAAATCAACCTTTGAAAAATGTCACTGCCCTGATCTGCATATAATTTCACGTGCACATTGACTGGTACGCGACCCGTAAAGTTGATAAAGACGGAAAGCAAGTAGTTCCATGTCTTTGAATTAAATGTATGATGGAAGTCTAGACATTTGTGAATACAGAAATTATTTCGTTAACTTTCGTTTTCTTTTGTTAAACATATGTGTAATAATTAGCAAATTCGTAAAATACTTACTTTTCTAATAATTCGATAATTTCACTCGGCCGACGCATGAATAAAGTGATGAGACCCACGGCAATGTTAATTTCACATATGGTAGAATAATACGCAATATGCATGCAAGTGATACCGCGTAGTATCTGATGATCGTACAGCCGCCATAGGTGCAGAGTCAAAATAAAACTACTTCTGCTGACTGCGTCGAGAAAATAATATTCGTTCTTTATCAAAGATCGAAACGAATCAAGTCTCAACCAGCTCTTCCAATAACGTTCCACGTGTTTCCAAAACTACTTATCTCAGACCTGAGTACATCGACGGAAGCCGAAGCTGATACTGTAACTCCTGATTTAAAACAAATGCAACATTATAAAATTACTAGCCATATTATCGTGTTTGTGGAATGCAGGTTTATTTCATTATCGAAAATAGTCTGTTATGTTTAAATTCACTTGCTTTTAGGAAGTGAGGTCATACTCATCTCTTCCAGTGAAACCATATTTGGAATGGCAGGTTTTTCTTTACAACCATCACAGGAGAATTAAATCAAATTATGCTTTAAGAAAATAGCCGTGATGTATGCCGCAATGGCATCGTATGTATTAAGATTCCCATTTTGGAGACATTTTGGGTATTGTATTTAAGTTTTCCTTGGTCTTCAGAAGGACGCCAGGTGTTATAACATTTATAGCAAAGCTGCCTGCAAATAAATCGCTTGCTGTACATTTGTGCTTTAAACCCTTTTATATAGTAACACCCTTGTTCTGTATACACATTAGGGCCTATGTTCTGTGGATTCGTGTAACAACACTGGACAAACTGCGTAAGGCACAGCACAAAGCTAGCCGCAGGTCATTTTTTTGTTTCATTAGAGAAGTATGGTGTGGCACCAAGTGACGTTTGGCTGCAGCTAGACTTTTTTTTGTAGACAGACTTTTGTAATACTTGACTTGCATGCTGGCACCTCCCCTCCCCCCACTTACCCGTGTGTGTTGAACCAGAGGCCTGGCCCCTCAAAACGGTGGGTGTTCGTGTCCGCAGGTGACGCGAGTAACGCCAGCATCGGCAGCGGCGAAGGTACGGGCGAGGAAGACGACGACGCGAACGGCAAGAAGAACCAGAAGAAGAGGGGCATTTTTCCTAAGGTCGCCACCAACATCCTGAGGGCCTGGCTGTTCCAGCACCTGACGGTGAGTGGGGGGAGTGATGGCACTCTGCCTTTCCCCGGTCGGACACCTATACCTACATACAGTACAGCTAGCTATAGCAATCTCCCTGCATGTCGTGTCTCCCCGTCGCCTTGTGCTGTCGCGGAACGCTTTACCTGGAAGTCTTTACCTTAACTCTGCGCAATCGTTACGTTCGGGTATAGGTGGCGCAGCAGTGTATGCACGTGACGTGAAGTTTAAGCTATCCCGACTTCAATGTAACGTAAAAGTAATACAGTGTCAGCCAATTAGATTCAAGGGAAGATTTCTAGTTTTGTTTTTCCTGTATTCACTTTCATTCCTGCCACCTTACTCCTTGACTGTATATTGTGTTATGCCATACAGTTGCAACGTACTTTAAATTGACCAGTTAAAAAACTCCAGAATTATAGAGCTTCTGCAGACGCAAATAGGCTTCCATTTCGGTGAGAGATGAAGTGATTGACTCGTAGGTGCAAATATTCACATACATCGACTATCCTTTTCCAGATCTCAGGTACAGGGTATTTGGTAGCACTGAATTACAATTTATCAAAGACGGGACTTTCTTAACTATAATGTAGACACAGCTTCGTTTTTGTAAAAAAATAAATAAATAAATGTTACAGAGATGATGTAAAGGTAACAAACGGAGCCCCATGTTAAATTCAATATAAATAGACTTTTAGAGCCAGTTTAGTGAGCCTGGAGCTACTGGTATGTACAGTGGCTAAGCCACTTGCCACGATCCGTTATGGAATTGACATCTGAGGTAAAAAGGAAATGACTGAAACGTGTATATACAGTTCACAGTACCACATACACCACTGCTTAAAACACGAGATTGTACATTTTTGTGAAATAATCTAGTGGTGTTGCCAGTTTCAGTCAAACACAAGAGCATTTACTTAATCTGAAATTATGATACATACACAACTGATTCTCGAGACTTACTATTCTTTTCTTGTTATCAGATTTTCCAGGAATATTATTAAATTGTAATTAATGACCAAAATATTAATACACGCTCAGGTGTAATTAGTGTGTAACATTTTTGTCTGTCACTCAAAAATCATGAAATGGTAGATTATTGTGTTATTGTAGTGACATGCCTCTAGATGATTTAACTTCTCTTTATGTGTTATTTGTAATGCGCTGTAGATATTGATTCGTAGTGTATTTACATTACTAATGCCGCTGAAACTGTTGCTATTTATTGCAAGCAGTACTTTTAAACACCTCTTAATCCCTTCTTTTATATTAAGTAATTTTTTATGTTCAAATTTCATTTGAGGTTGTCTGGATGATAATGTTTCTTGCTATAAGTTATCTGTTTGTTGTTTAAGTTTGTACATTACTAACTTATTGAGCAGGAGATACACGCCTGTATTAGAAATGGCAAGCCAAAAATATATGCAGACTAGTGAAAATAAAATTTAATTCACTTCAGTTTCTAAAGCATAGGGGAATGCTACGCGGAATGAGTAGCACGTGACATTTTTTAACAGTCCAAACTCATTTGGTTCGTTCTTTGTTTGAGCTTTATTTCAATAAAAAGCAGCCTTATGTGATCGTATATGTAGGTATTTTTGTTGATATCTGTTGTGGACAGTTCTCAATATTTATATGTATATGTGTGCATCAATATTTGTATGGTTAATCATTGTTCAATTTAGTTTCGCTAGGTTGTTTATTTTGAACCGTTTGCGCGGGGCTTGTCGCGGCAAGGATGTTATAGAACGAGGTAGTGGGTGTGGAAAATACAATCTAATAAAGAGTTAAATTTTTGCACAAAAATGGCGTATAAAATATTAGTTATCGGAAGTGGCGGTTGTAAAGAATGAATTGTAGCGCGGCAATATTTTTCTTCTGTTCATATGAGCATATTTGAAGTCTGCTTGTAGCTCGAACTTGGTGAAGCGCTTCGTATAGTGTAGGCCAATTTTGTTCGCCGGTTTGTTTACAGTAAGCTATAGCAGAGATGCCACTGGAGAGGCACTGTCAGTATGTCACTCATTTTATGTGAAATATGCTAAGCGTTGTAATCACCCAGTTTTAACTGAAATTCTTGGCTTCACCATCGACATGGCACCAGAATATAAACTATTGCGTAAGTAGAGAAAGATCCGGCAAATATTAACAACCAATTAATTGGAATAATACTCTTTTAAGCTTACGCTTTTGAATGCCATAGTTGCTTCAGTAAAAAAAAAATTTTAAAACAGCGCTACAACATTGTCTGGGCCACTTTAGACATGTCAAGTTCTCTGAACAGCCTTTATTGTGGAATTAATTCAGTTTTATTAAAAAATGTGTTAAAAAAATGTTTTCTGCTATCAGTGACTTACACACTAAACTTTTAATAATACATTATGACACAGAATATGCTCATCTAATTTTCTCCCACCATTGCTCAAAATGTATGTTTGCTGTTCTTGTTATGATATGTTTTACATTATACACTTAACATTGTTGTATAATTAATTCACGTTACAGGTAACTAAGAAAGTTATCGGAACACTCTTAAATACAGAAATACTTTCGGTTCCAAAATGTAGGCTACGAAAAGAACATTGAGTATAACGATTTTTTTTTTCGAAGAAAAATTTCTAAAGTTTTAAGATGCTGTGAATACATTAATATGCATTTCGTATACACGAATATGTATTTATACTAACAGAAAAAAATCTCTTTGTGTCCGGGTATGGCTATTGACCTTTTATAAACATCGACCTAGAATTTAATTCTGAACTTCGTACATAATTTCCTTTTGAAAGTCAGTTTGAAAAGAGTGCAAACATTATTTTTGCCCCTTGGGTACTCTGGAAAATATGTCATAACGAAGATTTCTTTACAAAATTTGAATATTAAATACAGGCAAAATCACATGCCATTGCCTTCAGAATTTATAAAAATGACCTGAACAAAATCACCATAACATTTATTTTACCGATTCCAAGGAAGGAATGAAGCAAACATTCCAGATTATCCTTTGTTTATGGAAGGAAATTAAAAAAAAAAAAAGTCTTTATTAAAGAGGTAATGCAGTATTCTCTACTTCAGTTTTTGCAAGCTGCATGATAAGTTGCACACGTTGGAAGTAAACAGGTAAAAGCCAGTGCTTCAGAAAATGTTTTCAGTTATAATAGAAAACAACTCCGTGGGTTGGCAAATATCTCTAACCAAACTGACGATATCAAACAAGCTTCTTATCTAGTCCAGTAGAAAAATGGAGTACGTGATGATTTTTGTGGCTTCATTGAACTCCGCCGATAGTGTAAACGTGTCCCTTCTAATTTACATTACCATGTCCTGAAATTAGCTTGGAATTATAAAGTATTTTATAGGTTTTATGTCCACGAAGCTATATTGGAACATAACTTCCTCACTTTTACGAGTGCGTGATTGATACAATACATTTTTTTTGCGTCCAGAAAAATTATCCCGAGAAAATTTTTCTCGCTGTCATAATAATTTAAAAAAATTGTGTTGTTACGCGCATATGTTTAAAAAAAATTATTTGATCTTCCTGAATTCTTGACTGTTGACTGCTTACTCATCCTGGATTACAAAAAATAGCGGAAGTAACCTTTTTGCGTACTTTTTTTAATGTCAGAGTAACATTTCAATTTTGTGAACGAGTGTTTCGTCCATACTGCGAAGACTGGAGCATTCCGTGTATGTCGACTTTGGCAAGTGACGTTTTAATATTCCCTGAAGTGAAAGTAAGTGTATTTCGCCTGCTTCCTAATTTCGGCGTGTCATGGGACAGAAACTCCTGGCAAACCAGAACTTTGGAGGGTTGGTTTGTTCCTGCGGAACGAATTACAGAGTCTGCGAAGGGGTTTTGCGGATGGTTGCGGGGGGGGGGGGGGGGAGTCGTTCTGGAAGGGTTGTAAGACGTCTGCGAGGGGCGCACTTGTGTCTGTGGGCGGAGGAGAGGAGGGGTCGCTGTCAAATTAATGACCGTGCACTGCTGAGAAAAGAGGGGTAAATGGGAGGGAGGCGAAAGAGACAAAAATTACGAAATTGTTTTTTTTTTTTTTTTTCACTTCCACGAGTCGACTACGGGAGGGTGACGCAGGTCGTCGCGCCTGCAGATTTAAAGAAGGAGGGTTGCTCCAAAGTTGCGGGACGTCCACCTAGCACAGGGAAACATACCCACGATACGTTAAGACGTTTACTCTTCGCTCACGTATCTGTCGTTGCTGAATTCGTATGCAGACCGTCCCGTCGCGAACACACTTCAAAGTTCCCGTCCCAATGTATAGTCCTACTTAAATCTGGTAGACCTGCTTGTAGTGAGTTTAAATGCGATTTTTGAAAGGTAATTCAGTATATGACTATGACCTATCTATACTACCAATAAGTAGGAAATTTGCAAAATAATTTATTTTTCGTCCAGATTTCTTGTTCTAAAAGAGTTCCATTTTGTTATTAATTCTGAACCCAGTGCCAAAATATTTTTTCTTTGCAGTTTATTATTGTTTGGTTTCATGGATTAAAGTCTGTTCACGATGAAGTGAGCATAACTCAACCTTAGAAAAACATCACTGGCCCTGCCTGCATATATTTTAACGGGCGCACTGAATGACGTGCGCCCAGTAAAGTTGGTAACGAAGGATGGAAAGTAGTTCCGTATTTTAACGTCTAATAAAAGTGTTTGGTAACGATTTGTAATGACTTCAGTTATTTATTCCCTTTCTGATTTTTTAATGCATAAAAGTGTAAAAATGAGCAGATTTGTAAAATATTTACTTTCCTAATAATTTTACAGTTTCACTAGACCGACGCATGGCTAAAGTGCTTAGGCCCATGGCAGTGTTAATTTTACATAAGAAGACACAACGTGCACACAAGTAGATCTTAAGCAGGACTTTCAAAAGTGCTCATTTTACCGTGAACAGCCTATAGAAACATTGTTTATTTACACTTTATTGCAGTGTGTCTCCCGTGAAATTTACAAATAACTAGTCAAATTTTTGTACTTGTCGGACTGCGTAAAGCAGAAATTTGTACGTTTCTTTTGTTTCCGGAGCGAAACTTTGTGGTCGAATTAATCCGCAGGATTTCATTTAATTGTTTTCATTGCCTCATTTTACACAGATTTGGTTAAATAACTGGCTCATATGATATGGGGTGCCATTATTTATGACTAGAGACATGAAAAATTCGCGTTATAATTTTAAGACATTTTAAACTTCAAACACGTGTACCTTTGCAATAAGCTTGTCAGTGAACCATACTTTATCCGACACGCCCCGGTGGTAACTCTGCACCAATAAATGAAGACTTCACAATTGTGTAGTCCAATCACGTGCATTTCAGTCAGAAAGGGAGTGACTTCACATCTACGCAGCAGCCAATGGAGAAACGACGCCGGATGCAGCATATACAGCACTGTGAAGTTTAGTCTGACGGGAAATAACAACGCGAATTTTGCAGGTCTCTAGTTATGACTCACATTCACGTATCGTGGTTGTTGGAAGGCACGGAGACCGCACAGCGATGTGTCAGTTCGGTTCTGCGGCCTCATTCTCTGTAATTTCTCACAGCGTGCCCAATGCTATCATGCAGCAAGGCGATGCTCGCTCCTGTACAGCTCGCGTCACCCCAACAGGCTCTACAAGATGTGGACACCGTCAATAACTTGGCCGAACACTGGCTCATACACGCGTGCAGTTGCAGGAAGCGTGATGGAATTCTTCGTCGCGTCGATGCCTGTATAGGCGTCAGAGGAGTATCCACCCCATATTGAACAGTGCGCTTTACGGATGTTACATAGCGCGCCCTTTGCGCGTGAAAAAAAAAAAACATTAATTGCACATTTGTACTATCATTCGTCAGCCTGTGATGATTTAATAAAGTTTTACATCAGGAAAGAAGGTGTCACGAATTTCCATATCCAGTATTTCATTATTTATGGAATTTTGATGTGAAATTGAATATCGCTTCAGAATCCAAAGGAATTGGCTAATGAATCCGAGGCAAGGTAGCTAGGATATGTATTTCGTAGGGAATTTATTTGTAAGATGAGTATACGTGGTAAAATCAGTTGAAAATAATTTATCAATATATAGAATACTATAGCGTTGGTGAAGATGTAATATCAAGACTCATCTTTTTTAATTTCCTTAGCAAGAAAATATTCTCACAAGCGTGCCTTTAATTAAGCTGGCTGTGCTGCCTCTGGGAGATGACGTGAATAGCTTCCGAGGATCTAATTTCATCTTGGGGATGCCACACGAAGAAACACTGGAAGCATTTCAGATAGATTGGTTGTGCGGTTTTGTTATGACATAGTGAGATTAACCTTCTTCCTTTCTTCTCTCTTTAACTCCTACCCTTACTCGTGCAAACCCCGACCGGCTTAGCCTCCTAGCACTCACAATGATTGGAAATGTGCTCCCAAGTTTCCACTTTTTCTTCTTCCATTATACGCTTTCTAAAGTGAGCAGACGATAATAAAGGACGCTTCTTAACTCACGTGTTAGAAAGCTGTTTTAACTTCTTTTTTATATTCCTGCAGTTTCAAGAAGTGAATTTTTCTTGAAAAACATGCTCGCTCATGAAATATCCTCATTAAAAATGCAACATCTGCGGAAATATTTTTTTTAATGGTACTTGGAATTTTTATATAGCATTTTGTTTTGCTTTATCGTTGATTGCATGGGCTGGTCACCCAAAATTTTACTTTTAAAAAATTGATCGAAACTAGGTTATTTTATTTGTTGTATGCTCGCTCTCTTGTAATTTATGTGTGTATTTTCAGCTTTTTTACACATATTCAAAATTACCACTGTACTACTTAGTTTGTCAAATGCCTGCTTATTAAAAAAGTTATGTAAATTTTTTGGAAAGAAAATTTTATTAAAAATTGCAGTATTATTGGAAACAAAGGATGTCTGGGCTTGAAAAAGTCGCATGTCTAGTAAAACGAAACTGTAGGGCTATTAAAAATTAATTTTTAAATTTGGCTCTGTAGAACTTAATGCACCCCTCTCAAGGCGGTAGTGTGAGTTAGTTGTATTGGATATATTAATTGTTGAGAATTGTCGAACCGTATACAGTTATAAATCTGACATCGAAAAACATTCTTGACTCTTCGCGATTAATAGAGCTTATAAATTAATACATTGTTTGGGGTTAAGAAATGAGAGACCAATTCTTATAAAGTCGCTGTCAAGATCAGCGACAGTTTATAATGAAAATACTTTGTGTGGATGGTTGAAGTTCTGATAGTAACAGCACTCAGAATTGCGGTCAGAAAATTCTTCAGTTTATTTCGTGACAACGTAATTTTCTAACATACACATCAAAATTTCAATTGTGGCGTACATACATGATTAAATTGCTAGTTATGTTTGCGTACTGTCATTGTTTACCAGTCAACAGTTTATCGTATAAGGCTTTTTAACGCACCAAGGTTTTATGCTTGATAGCTTGGCAGGGGATGGCTTACAGACTAACTTATAACCTAACTTAAATTAATACCCATGCCTTACCCGGGATTCTAACCCAGAGCATCCCGCACCCCATATCGTTGGCGCACCAACCGATTGCGCCACGGGAGGTCGGCACCAGCCGATAGTTTTTGAATCGATCTTATATTTCGATAAAGTTTGTCTGATGGCCATAATCTTCGGCTAGTGTTAGGATACGAAAGGTATCTGAAGGAAAGTTAAGCATTAATGTATGCGTGACACAGGTTTGAACGTAGCAAGTACACGCATGAAGTTTACCAGTCGCCCCTGCGGGCCCGCTTTATCTGCGCCTACATCGCTGAATAAGATGGAAGAGGAGGGGGTAGGGGGATTGCCGACCGCACGCTGGGACTCTACTCCATCCCGGCATGGCTCGATAGGGGGGAGAGGTGCCGTGTTTTTACAGGGCGATATCTATCCCATAGGAGCCCTCACAATGGGGGTGACTCGGCCGCCGACCCCCTGCCGCCGCCACGCAACCCCCTCTGTTTACACTCTGGCCGGGGAGCTGGCCCCCCTTCGCTGCTGCCCCGTCGGCAGCTCGATCGCTTGCTGCCCCGCGCGCAGTTCGCCAATTACCGCGGATAAGCCACAACCGGGGTCATGTTTGTTACACTCGGGTTAGGAACAAAACGAGATTTCTTATGGGGGAGTTTGGAATAGGGAAAATTTGTTTAGTTACGGAGTTATTTTATATTTGGTTTATGACTATTGCACTTATCCTTGTTTTCGAACGACACTAGCGCTTACCTAGTGGCGAATATTTTCCCTTTGCCGAAACTTTTAACATTGATCTTCGTAACCTGTGTAGAAGTAACCTTAACCGGGGTGATCAAAAATTACGCTCCACGCGCGCGTAATAATTACGCTCCTCGTGGCCATGAGTTAAGGTCACTTGGGAGGACGTCCAGAAGAGTGTCGCCTGCCTCCGAAACCTCTTGTTCCTGCCAGGCGATATACAGCATGATCCTGAACTACAGGTACAGACGTTGTGAGGGGATTCCCTATGAAAAAAGAGACAGAAAACATTATACGACCTATGTCCTACAGTAATTTGTAAAAGAGGTAAGTGCCTTTGAAAGTTCACATTACAAATGGTTTAAACTAAAAATAATAAAACCTGCTTGAGACTAAAGAACGATTCCGTGAATACTGTCGTCTTGAATCGAGATATGAAATCTGTGAACGATTAATTGGTAATGTTATCCCCATTTATTGAGACAAAAAGGGTTGTCATGTTATTATCCAGCAAGTGTGTCCAAACCTAAGGCGTTCATCGCTTTGAATGACGTCATAATCGTCTGTAAATTGATGAACCAAAAAAGTTGCTTCGGCTACATACAGCTCATTGGTTGTGACAATGAAACAAGTGCTCTGTTGACCTAACTGCAGCACGCAACAAAAACTTTATTGTTTGCAGAATCTGAAACTGTTAATTTATGTGGGTCTGAAAGGTGTAAGAAACTGAACTTTGGCGTGAACTAAAGGAATTTTTTTTTTCGCAGAAAATCAGTGGCATTAATGTAATACGCCGACAATTGAAGGAGCAAGATCGTTTGGGGCGGGAAACGTTTTGGCTCTACGGAACAAGTGGCGACGAGTGTAGCGAGGCGAAGTTACCGCAGGGGACTCTGCTTTATGCCCTGCTTTTACGACAGCGTAATGCATTCGCTCTTCCCCGCCGCCAGCATTTTATTTTATTCTCGAAAATAACTACCGTGGCAAGGGAGGAGGAGAAGGGGGGGGGGGGGGGGGAAATAAAATTTTCAGTGACGAAACTAAAAGTTTACGGCCCCCCTCTTCCCCGGCTATTGTGGTTTTCGGACTCCACCGTGAAAGAATGTTGCCGGGAAAACGCTACAAAACGTCTGGAGTCGTACCCTGGTTTAACGCGCCGTGGTTTTCGCTGGTCGAGGGGTTCGGAGGGTGGGGCAGGGGGTCGTTTATATCGCGGGCTCAGGCGGGGGGGCCGCGAGACTGTAAGCAGGTGGGCGGTTAACGTCCGCTCCAGCTGGGAGGCTGTGGTGAGGAGAGGTCTTTGTAGCAAAATGGTTTTTAAGAACCTGGCAGCAGAGGAGTATAAGTTACGACCACAAGAATGCATCTCCATTTCCGTAGGCAATTTACCGACAGAAAAGCCGAAAACCTTTCTATCAGAAATTTTTTTCGGGTTCAACATTCCGAATATGGGTTTTATGCACGACTTATTAAATATAAATAGTATTCCCTTTATGTATAGTATGCTTGGCATCAGGCAGAAAAGGGGCAGTTAAGTGTTATCGGGACAATAAATTTCAGGAAATAATGAACGTTAAATTTCTTTTGATGTTTATTTGCCTTGGCAATTTTTGTCTTTAACTTTTGGTAAGGTTGCAGAAATTTGGGAGTCAAGTTGGATCGAAGGCAGTTGAATGATCCTATTAGGACAGAACTTGGCAAAGTTCGCCCACTTTTAGTTGTAGACATAGTCGTTTTTGTATTTCATTATTTTATTTTTTGTTTTGAAACTTTTCTAGTAAATGCAAGAAAGTTTCTTTCTAGGCTGGCTAAGTTATTTGTTTGTTGTTGCCGCACATAGGGCGCGGTTAATAAGAACGAATTTTCGGAAGAAAGTTTGCCCTGTTTGCAGCAGGATAAGTTTCGTCGGGCGACATAAGGTACTGGCTGGAGCAGGGCCTTAAATACTCCCCCGCTCGGCGCCCTGCTTTATCCGGGCCCCGACACATTCCCCCGGCCACGAGGAGCCGCGCTGTTATCCCAGGTCCCTGCCGGCCAGCACGTCCCCGTCTGGATTATAAGCCGGGGCTCACAAATCCACGGAGCTCTCCGGAGGCCGTTCCATCTCCGAAAACGACGTTTAATAGCCGTCCTCGCTTTATCTGGGGGCCCCCCATGCAAACAGGCGCCGAGGAGAGCAATCCCCGAGGGATATTTGCGATGGACCTCCCGCCCTTGCCTGCGGGACCACCCTCGCTGCCTTCTCCTCCTTGCTGGCCACTGCGCATGCGCCGAGGCCATCACGATGGTACGCATGTCTCAAACTTTGGATCACGTTCTGCCATTCCCCCTGCCTGCACGCAGCTTTCTGTGCGCGTTCCACGCAGGCTCTTGACGTCGCCCTGGTCTTGAGAGCCGGTGGTTGTGAGTGAGTGAATAAATTTGGACCGCTCCTAACATCGAGGTCTTGAGAGCCGATGAGGGTGATTGAGGTGGGTATAGAGCAGCGCCGGATTGAAAAGAGGGGGGGAGATCCCGAGAAAACCCGCCGAAAAACGTCATCGTCCGGCACGATCTCCACATGCGCAAATCCCGGAGTGACCAGGCCGCGGATTGAACCCGAATCGCCTTGGTGGGAGGCGAGCAGGCTAACCGCTCAGCCACCGTTGTGGCGTGGCGATCGCCTCCCTCTCATACTCCTACGCCCGCTGCAGCAGTCGACTTCAACTACCAGGGTACGGCGGCGGTTTGAACTGACCAATAAGAATAGATCGAAGTAACAAGGACTTCTAGAATCCAGGAATTTAGTATAAAAGACACTTCGGGACTATGGGAAGCCAGAAAGAACCTGATTTGGAGACAGACATTGTGTAGGAGGGGTGACGTAATAAGGGAGAAATTTATATATTTTGATATGTGTGTGTTTTTTTTAACTGTTTTAAAGGGGTTTTGAGAAAATTGTTTAAACAAATGTTACAGATGTCTTAATAATTTAAGGTAGTGTGTGATAAAGATAACGGTTTTGTAGCATAAATAAAATACATGAAAATACGGAAAAAATGTTTTCTTGGGGTTCACCGCGTACTGACGGTTATTTTTTCTCTGCTTGAAGTAAAAATTAAAAAGGTTCAGTTTAAAAAAAAACGTAATACCTGAAGGGAAGGGAAGGAAGGGCGTATATTGCCTGTACCATGCTTCAGAGGCTATCCGTTGCAACCCACTCACGACAAAACTCTGTAGCAAAGTCGTCCCGGACCTCGGTGTTACTGGCGCATCCCATCTGTCTTGAGATATTCGGCGCAGAAGTGTACTACATACACCCTAGAAGAATGAAAATGCTGTAACACGTAATTTGGAGTGGCTGTATTCGCTTAACTCACAGAAGGTTAACGTGCTTTTGTTATAGGGCCCACCTAGCTAATTTTGAATCTTCTTTGTCAGTCGATAATGGAGGTGTAACGGCTATACAGTAAAAATACATTTTCTGTATTTCGGATGACAAACTAGTCGAGTACCTGCTGTGAGAACTTAATCCATAAGTTCTTGGTGAATATATTTATACCAAAATCGACAACTACTAAAACAAAACTTATTTAATGAATTGAACAAGGAAATTGCAGATAAAAATATTCACTGCCATTATTACTAATTACTGTTATCAAACAATATACATTAGTTCTAAATTTAATGCACTAATTCTGTAACATTTGTAATGTAAATCATTAATTAAATAACATATTTGTTTTATATAGTCCTTTTCTACAAACATAAAATAAATCTTTAAAAATAGAAACCAACGTGGCTCACACCAATTTGAACTCAGATTAAAGAATTTAAAGGTAGATAAGATCTAACAATTAAGCACCTGCACTTAACTATAATCTTATTTCAACATCGAGGTCGCAATTGCGAGCCAGTGGAAAGGAGCAGCAAGAGAAAAGCAAATTTTCTGAAACTTGTACCTTTCTCAATGAAAAGAACATTTGAAGTTAAATTACTCAACTCAGTTTAGGTGTCATGCTGAGAGTTGAAACGTGAACTATGAAATTAGCAACCTACCATTTAAGGTGCACTTTACAGCAGTAGTAGATGCGAACAGGTAAAGGCTGTTCACGATCAATTGAGCACTTTTGAAATCAACCTACAAAAAAGTCGCTGCTCTTACTTGCATCTATTTGAACGCGTGCACTAGGTGACATGCGCAGTAAAGTTGGTAACGCTGGAGGGAAAATAGTTCCATGTCTTAGCGGCGAATAAAAGGTATTAGGTAATCATCTGTGTTAACTCAGAGTACATATTTCGCGTTCTGTTTTTTTAATGCACCGAAGTGTCAAAATAAACAGATTTTTAAAATATTTGCTTTTATAGTAGTTTCACACTTTCTCTTGACAGATGTGTCGAGGGTCGAGGCTCATGCAAATGAAGGCGTAAGATTACACACCGTACATACAAGTAGATCTTAAGCAGGGATTTCAGAAGTGCTCATTTTATCGCGAACAGCATATGTAAAATGCTGTTGTGGGTGCATCTCCCCCCCACCCCCCCAACCCGTCGTGAGTCATGCGCATGTATCAGACAGAGCACACAAAATGTGGTCTCATACGAAGTATGGGGTAGAGAGCTCATTCCAACTGTGCAGCTACCCGTTTCAGAGTCCCATCATTCCAGATTTTTACTGGTGATATTTTCAGTTTAAGACAAGGCGATTTCTCTCTATATCGTCGTCAACTTTGCAGGGTGCGTGGTAGTGTCCGTTGTGCCAGTTAAATACATGCAGGTTGGGGCAGTGACGTTTGGCGAGGGTTGATTCCAGACGTGCTGACGATTACTACGATGGGCAGGTGACGTAACGCCATGCCTTGGGGACCAGTGTAGCCGTGTCCTAGGATCTCGCCGGGGCTGCTTGGCAGCTGCTGGCCCAGGTGGAAGCCTCTGCGGTTGGTTCTGTAGAGTTGGACACTGTAGGAGTCGCAACAAGAGTCTTGGCGCTGCAGCCGTGTTCACCCTCGCACCTATCCATCTGAAGAGGTAGCTTCTCTCATCAAGTGCAGATGATATTTTTGTTACTTAAACTATGTATTACATAATAAAGATCAGTTATGATCAATAGACGGGGACTGTCAAAACTAATTATTTTCCGTTCTGTTATGTCTCGGCCAAGTGCATCGTCTCCCGACAAGCGAATGGCAATCTCGCCCCCAGGTCGCGCCGGCAGACGTGCGGGAAGCACGGAGTAAGACGGGGGAAGCAGGTAGCCGAGTGCGGAGGCGGAAGTACCGGCCGGCGCGGCGGCGTGCAGACATCACGTGGTGCGTGCAGGCGCGTGTATCGATGGCGGGTGACAGGCGCATTACCGGCGCGCCCAGAGAGCCGGGCATCACTCACGTCGGGGCCCGCACCCGGCCAATGATTCCAGTCGGTAAATTACGGCCGGCGTCGAGATTGCGGCGCCCTGCGTCTCCATCCCGCCAAGGAAATGAGTTTTCCCTTTCGTGTCGTCGTCCCCCCCCCCCCCCCCGCGCCTTCCAAACCTCATACTCCCGGCGAGGGAGCGAAATCCCCTGGAGGAGGCCCACCTGTCACCCGGAATTAAATGATGGCGGCTGCCGGGATTGGTCAGCGCCGTCTCTGCGCCAACCCCCTCCACCACCCTCCTGCACAAACCTTCTCGGCCCCTCGACGTATCCCGGGGGCTATCCGGGGCTCTCCTTCCCTCGGGTCCAGACGCCGACTTCTCTCCTGGACGGCTTGATCTTCAGCGAGTGTGCACTCACTCCAGCGTCTCCCTAGACCCCTGCCTGCACACACACACACACATACACACAGAAACACGCAGTCGCTTTACTCACTCTGGGCAAAAACCTCCCAGCTCCCGCCCACATGTTAGCAAGAAACTCTCTCCAGGCTAAGTTTTTTACGTGAAAAAATAAAACTCTCATAGTCTCTGTTGTTAAGGGTTCTGTCGGGATGGCGCATTAAGGCTCGGATTTACCCCCTTTTGCAGAAATTATTCGTTTTCGTGTCATGATTTCGGATTCGTAGAAATTACAGAAAATGTTCGATTATAGAAAATTTTACATTTTAGGAGTTGTTTAATATTTTTGTGCTTAATTTTAATTGTGCGTTATCTTCGGTTTGTTAAAAGTAGAGAACATTTATATTTTGTTATTAAGTTTCGACTTTTTACAAGCAGGTAACACGCAATTGAAATTATGCAGAAAAAATATTAAACAACTCGTAGAATGTAAATTTTACTAAACCGTACATTTTCAGTAATTACTATGAATTCGAAATTACGACGCGAAAATGAAGAATTTCTGCAAGAAAAGGTGAATGCGATTCTCAAGTGCGTTGCGGAGGTTCGATAGAAAACACGTGACTTGTTTTACCGTGAAAATGGCTGAAACGGGCGTTCTCAGGCTCTTAAATGGTAAATTTTCCATACAGTAAACTTCAGGGTTGTCTTTCTTTACACACGCATCACGCTTTTATCTTTATTAGCGTGCCATAGAAAATGTAGGGTCACCGTACATACACGTTGAGAAAGCTTGCAGGCCAGTTGGGTGTCTTGCGCGTAGAGGCGACAATGCAAGTGACGAGGGGGTAAGATCCGGCCTTACAGATCACTCGTCAGGAGGCCTTGAACTAGCAAAATACTGTAGCATCAAGTAGGAGGAACCCTTAACATTTGCAAGCGTGAATTTCTATGAAATGACACATATACGAATAAATTTATACTTTTTAACGTCAGTTATTTATATTCATAGAGTTGGGAATATGCCCCTTCTGACTAAGACCGTAGATTCCGGGTATGATCGAAACCAGTGTGGTAAAATATAAATATTCTAATTTTATGTTGGATCTTAGTTTATAAAGGCAGGTCATCATAAGCGTACAGCGTTAACTTGAGCTCCGTGAAAACCACTTATGAAGTTACAAATAATTTTTAATTATTTTTCATCATTTTACACAAAATAGTGACGTTACTGAAGACATCAATTTTTTTTTTCTTTTGAGGAAAGAAAACATGTTTTACGATTTGCAAACAAGCTGCGCTTACTTTTTACTCCTTCGGCGGGGGTATTTTACTATAATGTTCGAAAATTACCTTTCGTGACTTTTAAGTCATTATGCTACCTGTTAGAGAAGTCGTTAAAACTTACTAGTATATAGAGTTGTTATTTTTGTTTCGAGCAGTAATAATTAACAAGGAAGCTGTGTTTGAAAAGTAGCATTAGATCTACGTATATGCTGTTCACGGTAAAATGAGCACTTCTGAAAGCCCTGCTTACGATCTACTTGTATACATGTTGTGTATTCCTCCACCTATGTGAAATTAACATTGTTATCGGCCTCATCATTTAATTCATCCGTCGGTCAAGTAAATCTGTAAAATTATTTAAAAAATAAATATTTTTTAATCTCTCCATTTTTACACTTCGATGCAATAAAAAAAACAGAAAGTGAAAGAAATAACTTAAATTATCATAAATGGTTAGCTAACAATTTTCAATCGACGTTACGATACCGAACTGCTTTCCATCCATCGTTACCAACTTTACTGGGCTAATGCCACTCAGGGTGCCCGTTTAAAAATATGCATATAGGGACAGTGACTTTTTTCTAAGGTTTATTCCAAAATTCCTCACTTAATTGTGAAGATCCTTTAGAAAAACAAATGGTGTCCAGGCATCTCTCTTCTTCAACAACGTTCCCTGCTTGGCAAATCCAAACACGACGCCGAAGTCCTTGCTGGTTACTATCCTTGTCCACGGCAGTTGTTAAATGAAAACGAAGTAATGAAGTTTTATAAGTACCTATAGTTATATTGTAAGACGTAGAGCGTGGCTTACATTATCGCGGACGCGACTGGAGGAGGGGGGGGGCGGGGTGAAGAAATCCTGATACATATTCAGAGGATGTGGACGAGTCTGGTCCCAGAGCGTCCAGCCCGATATGGCGATATTCCAGCCGGTTGGCGACGAGGAGCCCCAGGGGCGAGGAGGGGGTGAAATCTCCAGCCGAGCGATAAGAGGAAGAAGGGGGTTGAGAAGGGAAGGGGGTGCTACGCCTCCCGCTTGATCCCCTGGACTTGATCCCAGGGCTTTGGCCCCACGACTCATTAACCCTCGTCTTGCTAATCCCCTGCCCTGGGAGGCGCGCCGGCCCTTTTAGGCCGGTATGATAGCCTTTCTGCCCGCCCCCCCTTCTCCTCGGTTCTACCACTCTTGCATTACGCCTTCGACCTACCTCCCTGGCATAGCGCGCCGCGCCGTCCACCGCAGGCTCTCAACACGGCCGGGCTGCGATAGATGGCTGCCGGAGGTAACCCTTCCGCCGCCGTCTAACCCGCCCCAGCCGGGGAGACCTCCTTCATTCAACCTGCCTCGCTCAAGCCGCACGCCGCCTACTGCTTTCAACACACTCATCTCGTCGTAAAGGCTGTTCGCGATAAAGTAAGCACTTTTGAAATCAACCTTAGAAAAAGTCTCTGCTCCTACCTGCATATATTTTAACAGTCGCACTAAGTAACATGCGCTCAGTAAAGTTGGTAACGATGGAGGGGAAAGTAGTCCCATATCTTAACGTCGAATAAAAAGTGTTAGCTAACCATTTGTGATAAATTATATTATTTCTTTCGCTTTAAGTTTTTTAATGCACCGAAGTATAAAAATGAAAAGAAAAAAAATTTACTTTTCTAGAAATTTCACAGTTTCACTTGTCCGACGCATGAATAAAGTGATGAGGCCCATCGCGATGTTAATTTTACATGGGGCGGAAGAATACACAACGTGCATACAGGTGAATCTTCAGCAGGGCTTTAAAAACCGCTCATTTGACCGTGACCAGCCTAAAGTAACACTTTCGCATGTTCCGCCTGCCCCCTGATGAATAACAGCAGGTTACATTCAATCACACTGCAGTTCGTTCCATTTAACTTTACATACATGTTTTAAGAAATTCGTCCTTCCCTTCTTTATCTGTTAACTTTGCTACGTCCTAGAGCCTATGACGTGGCAAAGTGGATTTGAAGACACCATCCAACAAAACACAATCACCTAGGTGAAAACAACCCTCATTAAGGCGAAGTAAACAAAACATGAAATAACACTAAATTAGGAATAATTCTACATACTATGAGCGGAAATGCAATACACATGAATTCTGATACTGTGTTTTGATTTTATTACATTTTTTTTCTTTTCAGACATATTTTTAATATACAAGGTAATTGTTTGTTGCCAATAGCTTTCACAAGTGTGAATTTTACAATTTCCGACTAAAGTTATTAACTTTTTAAAATTCTGGCTTTATAGTCTTAACAGTTGCCATTTCTTTCTTTTGTATTGACAGTTACAGTCTATTTCCAGGCCATCTACAATTTTACCTAAGGCCATAGAAAATGCAAGTATATTTTATGTGGCATATCATAATTTATACTGAAGGCTACACATTATTTCCCCTGCCATATTCTAGTTACCAAAGGCCATTGAATTACAAGAATATTATTTGAAATGTTTTCTCCAAACAATGAGGAATGTTTCATAGAGTTTCTGTTCAAAAACATGCTTTGTGGGCTGATCCGCAATTAGAAAATTTCCATTTTATTTTCCCAAATTTAACCAATTTCATCGGGAAAAGTCCAGAAAATAAACCTACAAATTTTAACTGGGGAGCTTGCAAAATTACAGAAGTCTGTCCTGAACCCTTGCATTCATTTTTAAGGATTATTTTCCAGAATTCAGGGAAAACTCTAAACCACTTCCTTGGTGTATCTCGTGTACATAACTTATGGGCATTTCCCCCAGATTGTCTATAATTCTGCTATTTGTTGATTCAAAATTTAATTAAAAATTCGGCATCTCATAAAAATCTTTTACAAAGATTTAACATTTACATTCAGATTTGCCGAGGATAAAACAAGGCATTTTATTGAGATTTAACTATGTTGTTTTACGGCATCATGGCCCCTTACGTTCTGCCTATTAGGACATCAAAGTATGTCTCGCCATAAGGGCCGGCATGACAACTAGGGGCATACTTGTCTTGGCATTCCGAATCTCTCTCGAGGCTGCTGTCTGACCTCGCGACAACTCCACTCCCAGTATATATAGCGGAATTTGTGTAATTCTCCCTAGAGGGTATTAATGAAAGATCAGCCAATAGCTGCATTTATTACCTAAAAAGGAGATATTCAAGGGGCGATGGGTAAGCAGCCAATGGCCAACAAACACGTCACAATTACAAGAAATAAGTAGCGCCATCAGCTACCAATTTAACAAACAAATGAACATCGTATTGGTACTCCTGCGCCGCATCCATGGTGATGTCACAGGAGTGTGGAGGTCATGCACCGTGGCCGCATATCGTAGCGCCATCTAGACAGCAGAAACTCTAGCACCATGTCAAAAAGTTCAGTAATGAGACAGGCTCCAAACGGCGAAGCTATGTCCGATGACCTAGTGAACTTCCGCGTCGGTAACCAGTCTTTCGTAACAAACTTCTACGCAGCTCTTCACATGTTCACAAACCAGGTTGGTAGAAAGGTAGTAATAGTTTATAAGTTCAGGCAGAAGATATTTTAAACCAAAAACGGGAAAAGTTCTTTCACTTCACGTAGTCGTGTTGCGTCGTACTTGAGCGGTTAGATGCAGTCGTCAAACATGATTGATGAGTAAGGAGATGGCAAAACTACGTGCAGGCCGTCTCAACATACCCGCACACAAAACTTTAAATGAAACAAACTAACTTTAACATTAATAAAAAAAAGTGGAAATCTAAACCACGCACTATATTTTTTTCTCGTATTTATACATTTTGTGCAATTAAAATGATATTTTGGCTGAAATACTCATTAGCTGGTGAGTCAGTGAAGAGATTTGGACGGCTCTTAACATCGGGGTCTTGAGTGCCGATGAGGGAGATTGAGGTATGGAGCAGAATGAACGGTGGGGGAAGCGGGAGATGCCCGAGAAGACCCATCGACCAACGGCATTGTCCGGCACGATTCCCACTTGCGAAAATCCGGTGACCCGGCCGGGGATTGGGCCCGGATCGTCTTGGTGGGAGGCGAGCAGGCTAACCGCTTCTCCACCGTGGTTCCCACGTTAGTTGGTGTTTCAATAAGCGTATAAGGCTCGGCTGCACATATCATGCAGGAATTCTTCGTTTTCGTGTCATTACTTCAGTTTCAGAGGAATTATTGAAAATGTTTGATCATAGAACATTTAAAATTTACTAGTATAATACTTTTGTATATCATTTTCGCTGTGTGTTATTTCCTGCTTGCGGAGATGCAGGAACTTATTGATAAAATATAAATATGTTCCTGAGTTCTTACAACTAGCGGATAGCACACAATTGTAAATTGGGCACGAATGTATAAAAACTCGTAAAATGTAAATTTTCTATTATCGTACATTGTCAGTAATGACTATGAATACAAAACTATGATGCAAAAGAGGTCAAGCCCAGCCTTAATGACCAGGAAGACTCGGGTCTTGTGGCCCCAACGGACGCCCGCATGGGCGAGAGATTAACTTAAAACCCTAAAGAATAAATCCAGCTATTCTTGATGCTTGTTTCTTAACTATCAAGTCAAAATGGCTTCCAGGAAGGACCGCCACACGTGACGTAAGTGTATCTAAATGCAGCTTAAATTTAATCCCGGCGCTGTCAAGATAAGTGACCTTCCACAGCGCGGTTGTAACTCAAGCTGGTCGTCCTCCAAGATCAAGGGGCGGCCGTTAGCGCCAGTGGTTCTGACGGGCAGTAACTTCCTTAGCGGCCCCCGCTTGTAAAATAGTTGCCGCTGGAATTCTCGGCCAGCCGTTTATTTCGCGGGTCGCTGACGACTCCTGCCCGAGACTTCCTTTGCCCCGCCGCCGACCGGCGGAGGTATTTTATGCGTCGCCGTAGCGTGTCCCGCTGGTTTATGCGACCGCCGAGAACTATGTTGCGTACCGGGCGCGTTCGATTTTAAAAGTCGCCACGGCCAGCCATATTTCAGGCTTGTTTTGAAACAGCTTGTCGCAGTTTCTCTTCCTGGCCCCGTAATTGCTTCGAAATACGTCAGGATGACGTACTGCTCTTCGGCGATTTATTTTCACACGTCGAGTTCGTGCCTTAATACCGAGGTGTCACCGCTCCGGACAACTATTTTTTTTTTTGGCTTGTTTATTGTCGCTGTTGGCTTTAGGAGTTATTAAAGCACGAGGGTTCAAGTTCAGGTCAGAGCTCGTGTTGTACTGCTGTTACACATGGTCAGATAGTGTTGTTTATTTCTGTGTTCCCGCGGGTATTTGCAGGGCTGTGTGCCGTCTGGGTCGTGTTCCAGCTGCTACCGTCAGGCGCGCTATTTCTCCAAGTATTGTTCTCGATGCTAGTTTCGTGGTAATGTCTGGTTATATTTACGAACATGATCCTGTGGGGATTTAATGTGAACTTTACCGGTCATTTCTTCCTACTGTCAACAGTAGTAAGTCTCCATGTTGTCTTGACAAGCCGGATTACAACCCTTAACGTAGCAATAGTAATTAGAGTCTGGTAGTTTTGAGGTAACTTAATTCATTTCGCAGACCTTCTCCCTTCTAATCTCACTGTGAAACAAAGTTGGGTTATTCATATCAAAGGAAGGAATTTACAATAAATAAATGTGTACTTGTCCCAAAAAAAAGTTTGTACCGAGTGCAGAAAAACTTAATAATACTACAAGAAAATATTTTACATTTTATTGAGTTCAATTACTGGAATTTTTTTTTAGTAACTCATGTACTTCTCTTGTAAATGTGTTAACAACTATACACATAAAAGATCATGTTTGTTGATCAACAAAAGTTTGTGCTTTAAAATAGTCAGCCCCTTTCTTAGATGTATTGTACTGCTTATAATGTAGTGTGTTCATGGCATTACTGTGTCATGCTGACTTTCACTAGGAAATGTTTATCAACACGGCTGTAATAGAAAATGTTTTTACCTCTATGAATATAATATATAGGCCTATCTCCATTTGTTAAGTATTAAATTAGTTTTCAACCATTTTTCGCTCAGCGAAAAAGAAAACTAGTGACGAAAAATTAGGAATTTACTGTCAATACTACGCAACTAATGATCTGCGCCTATTTATTATGCCTTGATTAGCCAGAACTCTGGAAACGTTGTTTATCTCTTTGCACGCAGTCTATCCGTCTATAGATATGAGCATGCCAACAGAAAATTGTGTAATTTATTTTGGCAGATGTGTTGAAAATTTTGGTATCAAACACTGAGCGAGATTCTAACACAGTGGAATCACATCTGGAATGAGTCTGTCTCGATTCCCTGTCTGGACATCCTCGTTTATGTTTTCAGGTGATCCAAAATCATTCCAGGCGAATGCTGGGTTTGGTCGTGGCTGAACCCATTCCCCGTTCCCTATTCTCTCAGCAATTAGCTCCGCCCCCATTAAACCTCGTGTCGATGAGCCGTCCAGCCATTAATTTAAAAAAATCTTGTAGGATACCGGCAACTAACGAGGCCCCGTTTACGCCGTGTGTTTGTTTTCACACGTAAGTTCGTGTTACTTTAGCGAGTAAGCTGCCCCTTGGTCAACCTGCAGGCATTGAGCTGAAGTATTAGTACTTTACTATTGACATTATGTAGGATAGTTGAGGGAGGTTTGGCGGCCAGTGACGTGTGGAGAACAGCTGCAAGGTGAGCTGGCGTTAGCTGTTTGCTGCACCAGGTTGCTTGTTAGTTTGTATGTTCACCACTAATGCCCGGTTGCACCATCATCTTCCCCGATCCGAGATCGAATGGCCCTAGTTCCAAACGAGGATCCAGTTTGATCTTAGTTCCATTGTAAAAGTGTTGCACCCACGAAATTTCATGATTCTGGTTCTCCGATTCGTCGATCTTGTTTCTAAAGTGAGACGTCGAGATTAAGTATGAGACAAATTTTGCTATTGGTTAGTAATATATGACGTTATGGAAGTAGGCGTATTTTTCATAATAGATAGAACTAGATGTGCGATGTTTTATCTGTTTTAAGTGAATTAGTGTAGTACGAATCTTACTGAATAATATTCAAGTGCTTATAATGTTGTTTTAATTTCTCAAGATAACAATCGAATGTATTCCTATCTGTTGGCGTATTTTCAAACTACATCTGTCGATGATGGCTGTTGATCTCGGATCGAGATTTCGAACCTCTAATTTTGGTGGTTCGAAACGAACCTCATCTCGATCTCCAGTCCAGTTCTGGATTTGGATTGTGCAACAGATTTCTGTGTCGATACTTCCCACCTCAGTTAGTGTTTCGAGCCACAATGGTGCAACCGGGTTTAAAATGTAGCTCGACAGGTGACGCCACAGGTAGAGTGTAGTGGGTCCCTTGCTGCTGGCTTGAGAGTGGTTGGAATGCATTCAGTTACTGGCTGCTGCTGCGCTCATAGAGAGTGTACAGCAGTGAGCAAGCTCCAGCTTACCTTGCCACTTCTGGCGGCACAGTGCTGACGATGGTCCAGTGACGGGTCTCGCGAGGTGACAAATGCGCGGCTCGAGGACTCTTAGCGCCATGCTTACCTAGGGGACGGCGAAGTCTTTCTACTGGAGGATATGCGGCTGCTCGCGTGGACGTGCGCAGTGTAAGGAAGGTAAAAAAGACGCGAGGCCCGCGTAATGAATGGGTATTTATAGCGGCGGCCCATTGTTGCGGCTGAAAGCACCGGCGCATTCACGTCGGCCGGTATGCAGCAAATGAAATTGTCTGTAGGAACCATTACGGTCGGGCGGGCGCGGCGCCATTGTGTCGTATCGCAGTATCTCTTTTGTGCGCGGGCCTGGCCGGCGCTCTTCCCTCTCTCTCTCCTCTCTTGGCCGGAGCACGTCAAGGGCCGGGGGTTCTGGCCCGAGGATTGTTTACTTTCACCCGGCTACATAGCGCCGGCCCGGAGACACGACGCCCCGAGATAAATGGATCGCATTATTCGGCCGCCCGCCGCGCTGCGTTCGAACGGTCCCCTCTAGAGCTGCCCGCCTGCGTCCCCGTGTATCGCGCGGGCTCGATCGCGAATGGGTTTTCGAAAAGCGCGGCGCCTGCGGGAGTGTAGGGTAGGCCGGGGGGAGTGATGGGAGGGGGGGGGGTGCTCTGCGTTCACGATCGCTCGCCCAGAGAGAGGCACCTGTTGTGTCGGATGTGAACTGCGAGTGTGGCGCCGGGGCATCCGTAGGAAATGAACTGACACTCGCGCTGCGCGTGTGTTGTTATTTCTTGAAGGCGCCCGCCTGCCTTAAGGTCCGTCTACAATCGCGTTGACGCTACGATAACACGTTACAATAAGTCATGTATCCCTGAATCGTATACGTTCTGGTTAAAACCGACGTTAAACGTTACCATGACGCTAAACGTAAAACGCAACGCGGTAGAAGTTGGCCAGCTTTTAAGTCTTTGCGTTTTGCGTTTCACGTCAGCCAATCAGAATTCAAGACGTCATAAACAAGTGAAAATAAATGTTACAGACAATTGGTGACAGATAACATCACTATCGCCGTACGTATTTAATTTATTAATGTTATACGAAATCAGTATACAAATTACGCAAAATGCTTTAAAAAATAATCGAGTGTAACTATTAAGTCTGCGGAATCTTTTTTTTTTTTTTTTTTTTTTTACAAAAGGTTCGTTTTAAATTTCAAACAAACAAAAATATTTGTATATAAACACCTACATTTTTTTTTTATTCATGTTAACGTGATTGTAGACAGGCCTTTAGGCTTGAACTCAGCCGCAGCGTGTCTGAAAAAATTACGCAACTATTAAACGTGTTCACAGCATGTTTATCTAAGAAAGGAAAACACGTCTTAGACGAAGACGGAATGGTACTTTCAAGACATAACGCATGCTATAAATATTGTTTAGAAGTCTTTCCAACTACTTATCCAGACTGGTGTTTACTACTCGGACCCGAGAGAAACTACGATAGTAGTCTGTGTTGAACTTCGTTTCAGACTTTTCACCAGTAAAATGGTTGGGTCACGACTGGAAGTCCCATAGGTACCCTGAACATTTCTCTGGTAAACTTCCTAAATTGCTAATGGAAGTTTTTAACCTATAAATAATACCACACATCATCAAGCTGCCGATATAGGAATGTTTAGCGTCGCTACTATACTAAGTTGGGATCTTCCCTACCCATTTGACTGTTTCCTGAGCAAATGTAGGAACGCTACAATGAACGTGTAGTGGGAAAAATTACCATTCCCGCTTTCTCACTAAACATATACACGCCACACGGCGAGAACATAACACTGCACGCCCATTCAGAGCATTGCTCGTAGCGGCGATGGTGCTCTTGATGCCCGCGGCATTATCGCCCTTAATCCACTTTCGCGATTGGATGGTTTTAACTGCCCCGCCTATTAGCAGCATGCCCGCGAACCACAAACGTTCAAGTAGCGGAGCAAGAAAATTCCGAACGCCCAGTCAAGTGTAGGCTATTCACGGTAAAGTGAGCGTTTTTTAAGGCCCTCCTTAATTTTTTCCATTCATCCAATTTCGATCTTCCTGCTGCTTTCTAATATAAACATTGCAATGTAACCAATAAACACAATGTATACTTTTCACCACCCTCAAAATTTAATGCCTGAGGTTGCAATAAGTTATATTTATTTGCGGTTAATACCTGTTGGGAGGAACTTCTTTACCGTGAACCGCCTATACCAAAGTGTATTCTCACAAGGACACGCGGTCAGTCATAAAAAAAATCAGCACATATGTAACTAAGATATTGAGGTCTTAACTTGCGTAGAACTTTTTCCGAGAACATCGGGTGACCTTACAATTAATGTAGAATGCCGATCAAATCTTGAGAGATTGGTGTCTACGTTTTCAAATCTCACGAATCCATTAACATATCAGCAATTTACTTTTATTGTTATTTTTCGTCTAAAGTTTAAAACCCATTGTCCTCTCGTGGGACCGGGGTGAAACTAGAAGGGCGGTGCAAGAAACTCGTCTGCCCTTTTGTTCTCAGCCAACTTAGAGAGAATGCATTAGGTGAGGCGAAGGAGGAATTATGTGGAAGGAATACTCTTAGATAACTCACCTCCATCATGCATGTTTGGATACCTCTCCTGTGTATTCTTGCCCTTTCGGTGCATTGAATCGACTTAATTAAATAAGGTCTTAAATAAGGGACTTTTTTTTACCTCTCGTATCATAGTGGTATGCGAAATGTTATTGTCGCCACATGAAGTTTATTGTGATGCATAATCTGTCAACAAATCTTTTAAAATGGTGTTTGAGTGCGTTTTTCTTATGCAGTATTCTTAAAACATTTTAGACCTTCTAACAGCCGCGTCGTCGCATGACGTGTTAGTCTATTTGCTTTTACCCAAAACCCTATAACAATCCTCTTGCCTGGCCGCGATCATGTGTGCAATCTGACATTGTGCGACATACGGGATTATTATGCTGTTAAATCGCAGGTGTACCCTGTCTTCATGAAATAAAATTTTTTTCATTCTTCATTTAACCACTTTTTTTTTCCTTCATCCACTAGCAGAGTTTATTATGATTGACTATTTTGAGCGAAGTGGTGTGCTGTGACACACACACGCGCGCGCGCGCGCGCGCGCACCCACATTTGTTACTTTGGTGGTCAGTTCGTCCCAAGTATAATTAATTACATATTCATGAGCCAGAGGCCAGTGTAAGGTCAGAATTTACAGCAAATCTCACATAAAAAGTAATTTATGAGATACAGTTGCGTCACGTGACATCAAAATGATTATAAAGTACATTAATGATATTATCAATTTTAAATTAATGTAGAAAGACAAAGACGTACTACGAAAATCGTACATAACAAATTACTTCAAGGTGCAGTAATAGAGCGATTAGAATCGTACGGCTCGTTTGGGAAAAGTAATTTTGTTTAGAGGACTAAGAAATAAGATTTCATTTGTTTTAAGTTCACATTTTCTATTAACTTATTTTGAGATGTCCATCCACACTTTAACTCAACGCTACAAGATTCTGTATTTGCAGTTTTGACTTTCACGTTATGAGAATGTAGTTGCAAGTTTAATAGCACATATCTTGTGCTATATTTGCTCGTCAAGTGTCACATATGCTGATGATTTTTATATGCACATAATTTATTTTGAGGGAAAATGCTGCTTACATTGCTTTTCAATTTGCAAAAATATGACTGCAGTTCAGTAGAAATTGGCATCTGGTCCATACAGTTCTCCTAAAGAAGGGATAATATTGTACGCACATTCGAACTGTCCTACTGGGACCAACAGTTTATTTACGATGTTAGTTTTCTTGCGATATCCCTTTTTTCGTGTGTACGTTGGGAGTGCAGATGGACGAGCGGACAATGGAAGGAACAGATCACCTGGGAAACAGCTTAATATTGTCCCGTGATTGCTATGGCAACTGAAACAACTCGCGGCTAACTAGATATGGCCAGTGTTTGTTTTGACGACTATTCCGGGTGCGGTGTGACGGATGCTTCGTTTTCTTCCGGGCGTGCATCCTCCGGGTTCTCTTTTCTCGGAGGCAGCTCCGGGTCCCCCCGCCCAGCTGTTCAAACAGTCGCGCCGCAACCCCCTCCCAGTCACGCCATCGACGGAGACACCCGCCCTTGAGGGGGCGGAGGTGGGTGATCCAGCGTCCCTCAAGCGACGCGCGGCTTAGCGGCAAGCGCGGGTCCTCTCAAGCGGAAGTTAATTTTAATGCTACGCTCCTGATGGAGTCTGCCTAATCCCTGTGCCGCGGTCTCCTAAACACCTTCTTGGCGAGGTCTAAAAGCTCCTCCTCCCCCATCACCCCAACTCCGCCCTCCCCCTGGCTGCATAGCAGCTGCGGGGGTTATTTAAGAGTTCCTTCTCTCCTCCCCGCGTACTCTGCAGCCACCGCACAACCACATCAGCGGTCGACGAGTGACTTGGCGTTTTACTGCCTCGGCCACTTGAAGTAATATGTCGGGGCCTATAGCCGTCCTCAAGATACTGATTCCTGATACTGCGACAATGGGCCCTCGTTTGACCAACCACTTATCGCTGAGGGCCTACTCTTGACTTCTTCATTAGCGTGACTGTAATGGCAGAGTAAAGTAGAGAGCGAGAGTTTGTTGAAATTGCCTAGTCGTATATTAATTTCTCCATGGAAAAAATGTCAAGTTGAGTTCACAGACTCGTATCGGTAGATGTTCAGGAACTGGGAATTGCAAGTGCGACTCTTCGAGGCCCACTGTGTTTCAGACAATAGGTTGTAGTCGAGAGGATTTGGTAATTCACGTAAATTATAAACAAGAAAAGTATACTTTTCATCGCCAATGTCATTGCGGTTTGAGTAAGGAATATCACAATTCATACCAGCCGTGAGAGTACGATGATAACGGGATGAAATATTGCTTTGTCCTTCGTAAAATCAGGGACTTCTCTTCGAAAGTTTACGCAGTCCTAGTCGGTTGAGTGTATTACAGCTTTACGAAAAACCATGGCGAAGACTGTGTTAACTTTGTAATTAATTTTTAAAAGACATTTCATATATTGGACAAACGCTAATTTTACCGTCATAATTAATTTTCGGAGAAATTGAGTAGGTCACCCAAGTACTGCGTATGCTCATAACGTAACATCTCTCATATCAGATCGTTACTCGCCCGATAACTACCATAATTTACACGTATCAGTAGTATCGTCTGGGGTTTAATGTGTGGATATTGCAACTTCATTTTTTTCTCTTCGGTCAACTAGTATTTATGTTCTCTTTTATTTCTAGGGTTGCTCAAGATTTCGCCTTGAACGAAAAGAACGTTAAAAGAGGCGATCCAGAAGTTAGCGCGTTTTTTCTCCCCCGTTTGTCCATGGTGATCGTCAGGGATTGCGGGAGGGGAAGGGGGCAGGGTGTTCCCCGTCCCTCGTGCACATTCGGGTCGAGGTCCGAAGATGGACACACAGTCGGCACGGCACTTCCAGCTTCGCCCTCTCCACGCACTATCATCGCCCACTCCCTTCTAGGCACATCATGGTCCCTACGCCTTTTTGGATTTATGTCGGGCAGCTCCCACACCGCGGCCGATTCGTTTTCGCCCGTCGCGCCGTCCTGCGAGCGTTTTCGTTTGTCGCCTTGCCACGCGCTTCCCCCTTTCCTCCCTTGCGACTCCGCTCCCCTCACAGTTCCCCGATCCTGAAACGCATTTTCCGACGAGCTTGATTTGTGGGGCACTACCTTGACGCTTCTCCACCCCCCAACCATTTTGCCTTCTTTTTATTTCCGAAAACAGAAGGGATGGTTTATTGGAATTCCCCATTCTCTCCTGGCACTTTTAGAAAAATCTCTCACTTCTTGACCATTAGATTTTTTTTTTCTCTCTTTGTTGATCACTTCTCGAGGAGTGCCTTCCCCCATAACACTAGCAAAAATTATTTTCGCTCTGTTTAAACATTGTTGTTTATTTAAACAGATAGTTATGTGTTACATTAGTGCATGATTAATTTCATAAATTGATTGCCTGAGGTTGATTTTGATTTTACGGTGTTACTCCCAAATACAGCAAACACGATCTTACACATGATTGTCACTCTGTGAAAGCTAATCATATTGTTTAATTGTTCATATAATACTCTGGAAGCCACCATACTATCTGTGCAACCATGTTGACTACGTTTAAAATTGATTTGTAACAATTCGCAGATGATTAGTCTATTCTTGTCGCTTATTTTGTACATGGAATTCTTAGGGCTATCCTACATCAGTTGGGTTTTCGCAGTGTTGTCGCCAGTGAGCCTGTTTCAATAGAACCCATTCCGCGCTTTTCTGGATTTGCCGCTTAGTAACTATTGGGTGAAATGGGTACGTTCCCATTTAAAAAACTAAGTTGATATCAATATATCGGTACTTAAGTGCATCTCGGAACAGACATAGACGGTATCTAACGTTTTATTTTCATATTATAGTACAAAGAAACAGTAAATTAAAACCCCTCACAGTACAGATTTCGATGTCGATGCAGAGTGGTAATTTTTTGCTTACTGTGTGGAAAGGGACCACGTGGTAGAGTGTGGAGCACCGTTTAAGAGGTTGGTAGCTGTGCATACTGCGTTTGTCATAAGTTGCACCATATAGCCTAGTATATATATATATATAAAATATTATAAAAATTACCTTCCTAGTGTTAATAATTCAAACATTTTGAAAAATAATATTTTTTAAAAATGTATCCACATAGAACTTCAATATTACTTTTTTTTATTTAAAATAATTTCTTTTTTAGTTAAATATCCATTCTGGCAATTTCAATTCTCCGCCCCCTTTTTTTCCCTTCCATATAATGTTGATACTAGGCTTATTGTCATATATATTGCAAAGGCAAACTGCAAAGGAAAAAAAAACAATTGGCAGTGTTAAGCGAACAATAATAGGAAAAATATAAAATAAATTAAAATAATTTTAGGCTTATTTTTAAGATCACTCACCATGCCATTGACTTGGGCTTGATACTAAAGTTATACCACACACGGAAGGTGTAAATCACTATGAAGTACTTTTTTTATTTCGTGTTGATTTGTGAAATAGACATAAACCGAAATATTTTTAAAAGCGGGAACCTTATGGTGGCTGAAATTTCGTCACCTCCAACATTTCTAATTCCAACAGCGGGGCATCGCAGGACAACTAAGCAAAATAACTATGTTTTCTAACTGTAAGTAAGCCGAAAATAAATTTTTCTATTATTTTTTTTTAGAAACTGTGCAGCAGCCAGTTTTTTGTGGGGGGAGGGGGTGATACCTCGTGGAATAACCGACATACCATTGGTAAATAAATCGGCACAAATTAACGTTCTGGAGCTGATAAACTGAAGCGGCATTAAGTAGATGCAAAATTATAAAACTACTTTACCAAATTAAACTGAAATGGCCACATTTTCAAGTGTGTATAACTTCAATCGTTCCCAGGTAGACATATGTATAGGCACTGTGAGTGAATGGAGAAATTTGGGCTGCTCTTGACATCGAGATCTTGAGAGCCGATGTGGGTGAAGCAAGGTGAGCATGGAGCAGCGCCGGAATGAAAGGGCGGGGGAAATGGGAGATCTCCGATATAACCTGCCGACCAGCGGCATCGTCCGGCACGATTCCCACATGCGAAAATCTGTGAGCGACCACGCCAGGAATCGAACCCGGTCCGCCTAGGCGAAGTGTAGGTACTAAATCGTATTTATAAAAACTGCACAAAATTGATTCAATAATGCTGTACAGCTATATTTTAAATTCTGATTTTATCATTTATGTCGGGAACTGTTTGTTTGATTTTCTAATACCTGACAGTGTTTACAACAATTTTCACTGTGAGAAGTAAATCAGGCTTTTCTAGCAATAACGGTCTCAGACTTTGTTTAATAGTATTCACTAAAAGCTTTGGTCGTAGACCTAACCGTTTGTGGCGTGGACTGTCATGAACAAATCTATTTTCCGTTGCTGCCCATTTTCCGATTGCCACTTGAAATCGATCTAACTACAGTTCAGGAGATGAGATATCCTATATTTCTGTTCACATTGACCTACATTTTGTGGCACGTGGACAGCTGCAATTATTACCGTCATTTTTTGTCGCGACACATCAGTATTAATTCTTCGCTGGATGCTGTGTCCGTAAGTGCGAGAAAGAAAACGGTCGTCGGTCGTACCTCTGGGCGTTATTCAGGAACCGGTGAAAAAAGAAGAAAAAAAAATTGACAGTCGCTGCCGAAATGAATGGCTTGTCGTCGGCAGTGTGGGTCGCGAAGAAACACGGAGTTGGCAGCACTGCTGGGCGACTTAAAGTTTTTCCGGAGGTAGGGCGACTCGCGTCACCGCCATTTATTTGTCAGCGTACAGGGCCATAGACTAATTAAATATAATGTATTCCGGCTGAAACATGGGTCCGCTACACCCTCACACGAGGTCAGATATCTCTTCTCGCCTGCCTGCAATCATTCTCTTCGCACGTTTCATATTTTTGGACATTCTCATACTCATCACCTTCCGCATTCCGGCGCCCCCCCCCCCCCCAAACTACAAACGCTCTTTTTTGTAAGCAACGTAGTATTTCTTGTCACAGCTTTCTGGCTACGAGGAAAAAATTGAGTTTGTGTAAAAAAAAAAGGGGGGGGGGGTTGGAAAACCAATCAAATGACTGCAGCCCTATTTTATATTTTACATGGTTAATTCCGTGATATCCCCACGTGTGTTATTTATGTCGCAATAAATGTTTGTGGCTTTTGGCAGAGTTCTTGGATTTTGTGCTTGGCTTCCTTTCGACCACATGTTTTCCCTTTATTTATTGCCGCTAGCAGGTTTTATGGGTACGTTAGAGAAAAATGTTTCTCCGGCCTACCTCAAATCGTAGCTGGGAGTTTTTGAGGGTTTGCCCGCGAGTTCAGTTAACTTAAATGATAATAAATCGAAATATTTCCTCATTCAATGCGAACCTCGATTTTGAAAACTTAACTCCACGTATTTAACATCTGCTTCCTTGATTTAGGTTGGTTGTATACGGAATTATTCTGAGAAACACACCTCGTCTTAGCCGTTCATGACCTTCGTGCTGCTTGGTAAACGCACATTACATTTTGAGCACTCGAATATAGCGTTTTTTTACATGTGTTTGTATTTTCACTAATTTTTGTTATTTAGCTTCAGTTAGACCAAATGATCTTGCCTAGGTATGCACATGCTTGTTGCAAAAATTAAAAACAAAATCACGTGGTTAGGAAACATTGTATGGCTATGTGACGCTGGAAACCATTCATATTATTCCTGTGGGAGAGAGTTTGAATCTATTACGAATTGCAAATAAAGTGACAAAAACATTTTGTGGTTGTATAAAGTATTGCGAGTAAAACTATTGGAATTGCTAGAGAAGATACAAACTACTACAAGTGACAAGTTTCAGTTCCTCGAGATATCCTATTGAGCACCTGCTACACTGTCAAATTTTCGCATTCAAGCATAGGTATTTGACAATAAAATGTTGAAGACGAGCAGTGAAATTCAACTACTCGAACCAGCGGAAATGGCTCCACTTAGAATCAGTGGCAAACCACTGATTGTTTCAGTGAAAAAATTACACTGAGTGAATTAGTGACGTGAAACATTTTCACTGAATGAATAAGTGACGGCCCACTGCAGCAGCGAATTAAATATTGTTTTTATTGAGTTTAGCCTAGTAATTACGTGAAATAAACATATTTACCATACAGTAGTTTGTTATTTATATAGCGCAGTTGAATGTAATTTAAAAAAAGTAAAAATTTTTCTGTAGGTGGCCGGTATTGAACTCCCAGACCCTTTCCAATTCGCGTGTAGACAGTTACCTTACCAGCTGAGCTACGGTCAAGTTCATATAAATATTAAATTATGTGTATTATATTTCCTCGTCGAAAGCGTGTAGTTTAAATTCTTTTAGTTTTTGGTTTGATTGGTACCGTTAGGATTGTTGAAACGAATAGTTCATATGAGTGCTCTCTTTTCACCACATTATATACAGTTTAATAAACTTCCAAACAGAGCGCTGTAATGATTTCATGAAAACGAAATGAAAGACGTATAAACGGAATGAAAGACTGATTGTTCATGTTATCTCATAAACTGGTATTTTGAAAGACGAAACACATTTTAGAAATTATTTTGTATTTGTTTTATTAGTTTATTCGTTGTTATTTCACTTGGTACACGTTGTTTAGCGGCCATTTTACACGTTGTTTGACGGTCATTTTTATACGCTGTTTAACTGATCCATCAGTCAAAAAAATGGCTGATGAATTAGTGGGAAATGTCACTGAATCAATAAGTGAAGGAATACTGGCTTTTTTTAATTATTTTTTTATACCGATTCATCTGTTAAATTCATTTAAGTGACCGTTGGATCAGTGAGAGATTGTTAACTGATTGAAACAGTGAAATTCTCACTGATTCTGGTTTAGAGTGTGCTACCATCAAATTTTTCAATCGAACCGATTGGATCTGACAATATTGAATGTATTTGAAAATGTCACACTGTCAGGATTTTTTTACTGGGAGGATCTACTCAAAATTTTCGTTTCAAATTATTTTCAAAGTAAGTTCCTATTGTATTTCCGTACAGAGGGGAATATAACGAACGTTTAATTATCACTTCTTTAATAAATTTAAATTTGATCTGTCAGTGATCTTTCCCGCACAGTGAAATGCAGTGCCTCTAACTTAATGGTATTATTGAGCCTTAATCACTTAAAATAGCATTTATGTTCATAAAGCTTCCATTAAAAATTGTTATCATAACCCTCGTTTCCAACAATTTTTCACTATTTTAATTTTCATGATGTCGAAAACAGTGATTTATTTTCACGCACGATTCTGACTGGCTAAACCCGTTAAAATGCATTAAACATTTTTTTAGAAGTCGTCCAATTTTCAAAATGTTTGATTGAAACTGGGGCCATCAAACTTTCCCAGACAAACATTGCCCCGTTAATAAGGTGTTGATGACGTCACAAACTTCCAACTTTATTTCACTAAACTTACTGGAAGCACTGTCGTCGGAAAACTTCTGACATTTTGAACACACTTAAACGTTATTTTCCCAAATATAGAAACATTACTGCCTCCACTTGCAGAACTTATAAAATCACATTTTCAGTATCCATTATTAGTTTAGAATATTTGCTCTTAATAAAAGTCGGATGACTCAATCCATTTTTCTGAAATTTTAGATGTATTTTTAAGAGTTTCTTATAGACTGTTCACGGTAAAATGAGCACTTTCGAAAACCCTGTTTAAGATCTACTTGTATGTACGTTGTGTATTTTTCCGCCTTATGTAAAATTAACATTGCCATGAGCCTCGTCACTTTATTCATGCGTCGGCCAAGTAAAACTGGGAAATTAGTAGTAAAGTAAATATTTTACAAATATGCTCATTTTTTACACTTCGATGCATTAAAAAAAACAAATTTTAATAAATAATTCAAGTTGTCAAAAATGGTTACCTAACACTTTTTGTTCGACGTTAAGATATGGAACTACTTCCCATCAATCGTTACCAACTTTACTGGGCGCATGTCACTCAATGCGCCCGTCAAAATGTATGAAGGCGCGGGCAGTAAATTTTTTCTTATGTTGATTTCAAAAGTGCTCACTTTATCATGAACAGCCGTTACAAATGAATGAGAAAATACTGCTACTGCACCCTACAACGCGGTGAAATGCGTGCTCATATTGCTACAGTGTAGTGAAAAGACACCTCGTCGATCGCCCTGCGGGTGCATTTTACGATACGCATTACGCGGCAACAACAAATAAATCAACTTATATGCGTCTTATCAACTCGTGCTTAGTATTAAATCCCCGATTAACCAGTTTGTATAGACGGATTAATGATTATGCAGATATGTTTCATAGCACAAAATTGTGGTTGCATTGACTAGCGCGTGCAAATTTGTTCGAAAATTGGGAGGCGCAGTTTTTTTTATACTGAAACTCATTAACATCCTGAGAAACTGGAGGGAGTTGTGCGTTTGCATTCGTCTGAACAGTCAACAATGATGTGGCCGCTTTTTGTGCAATACTGCTGTTCAACCGGGGAACAGACCATTCAGTTGTCCTGATGGCTGACCCAAAATACGTAAGATAGGGCGTGGAAGCAGAGCAGGTGGAATGAAGACGGCGAAGGACACAAGAGCACCCCGAATAAACCCCTACATTTCCTGCACGAACTGCCCCGCTGGAAAAATTTTGATCCGTGGTTCCGGGACTCGAACTGGATTCCTCTCGCCGTAATCTGAACTCTTTTGAAATCAAGTCTACTTAATAATCATTGCGTATGTTTCCGTGTTGTAAACTTGTACTGAATAAATTTATAATCACTGAAACTGTTTTGTTGCCAGCATAAAATTGACACAATTGTACCAATCGTATTTTTATAATAATTTCGTAAGGCCACAACATTGTGAGCGGATTATTGCAAGACGGTAGGCGTTTCAGATTCTTTTTTTCTTCTTGTAACATGATGTTTGAAAGTGTAAACATGAGAACATTATTTTTTCGTAGTTGCTTTTTACGCATTTTTCTATTAAAAAGTAAAATAACCATGACAAGTCTACTGAAAATCGCAATCTTATAACTATATAATATTTCGATGTTTTGCCCCAAAAGTGTATGTACACATTCATTTGTATATAAGCTCAGTCCTCGTGCCGGTGTTCAAACATAACGTTTGTTGGGAAGAAGAGAAGTGGACTGAAAGAAAATTCTCGGCTGGACTTTCTAAAGTGTTGAATAAACCCTGGACACATATAATAGACTTAAAGTAGTGGCATCCTTGTATTTTGTATTCCATCGTTGTAATTAATAACGATAGGCGGGATGTGAAAGTCGTGGCTTGAGTTTTTTCTTCCGTGAAAGTAACCTCCGGGAGAAAATGAAAACGTTTTATTTCTGGGTGTTGGATGTGTGTGTGTGTGGGGGGGGGGGGGGAGGTGTTCAGCGGTGTATAGTTGAGCGGGAACAGCATTCCAGCTCTGCTTTGTGAGAATTGTTTTTACGTTCCCAAACATCACCGTATTTGCGATTAAATAATTATCATGGCTCTTTTAATGAACTTGTCAAAACATAAACAGAACAAAAGATCATTTGTTTTTGAATGAACACAGCTTGTTTAACAATTGGGCAAATTGTATTGTAGACAGGTGGGATGAATTTTTAACTCACATATTGGGGTTATGAACTACCATCATGGCATAGTTCTAAATACAGTGGAAATTCAAACTTATAGGTTATTCGCAACAACGTGAGCACTATTTGAAACCCCCTCATTTTTGAATGAGTCAATAAATATATTGTATTGTATTGTCAGACGTTAACTTTCGAGCCCGGTGAAATGTATGCACTGTGTTTATTACATACATGGAAATATTTATTTAAAAAAAGGAATGGAAGGATATGAAATATGTGCTAGGAAAAAAGTAAAAAGCGCTCACTTTACCGTGAAAAGCGCTCCCCTTCCGATTTACACCTCCAAGCCTGTTCTCTAAGGCACATGTTCAAGATGGCTTTGCTCGGTTGTTGTTCGTTTCACTTGGTGCACTTATTGAAATAAAATATAATATTTGCATATAATATCAACAATCTGTACTTATGTCGGGTAAAAATGTTGTAATATTTTCTTATCTCATTATAGGCTGTTCACTGTAAACTGAGCACTTTTGAATACCCAAATTAAAATCTAGTTACAATCGCATTTTGTAGTCTTCCACCGTATGTAAAATCAGCATTGACGTGGACCAGATCACTTTATTCATGCGCCGGTCAAGTGAAACTGTGAAATTATAGTAAAAATTTTTTTTTTACAAATTCGCTAGTTCTGACAATTATATGCATTGAAAGAAAAATAAAAGCAAAATAAATTATTTTGGTATTTACAGTACAAACGTTTAGCTAACACTTTTAATACAACGCTTAGTCGTAGAACTACTTTCCCTCCATTACCAACTCTACAGGGCTAATTCCACTGAGTGTGCTCGTTAAAACACACGCAAGGAGGGGAAGTGGCATTCTTCAAAAGTTAATTTTCAAAGTGCTTACTGAAATAACCGTGAAAAATCCTATATTTTATTTTGCACACTTGGATCACAAAATAAGTACTGATGTAGTCAATTGGCGGTTTCTTCGCTCTTTTTTTAATTAAATCTTTGAAAAATTGCCCCTTTTATGGCGTGTGTGTGGTTGTTTCCTAAATACGTATTGTATCACAAGCGTTTTATGATTATAGCAACGTATAGGTATCTTATTTTTTGTTAAATTGGACATTTACTTAATGTTTTATATACAAATTGTAACATTTCATGTACAGTTAATGTGAACAAAAATGAAGGGGAAATACGTGTGTTGGTAACGCCTAGAACGCCTAGTAAGAAATATAGTTCTCACGGAGAAAATGACTAAAATGAGTGCGTACGAATTGCGGTGCGCTGCCTTTTGTTGTAATCCCGTAGGATTAGTTAAGCTTTGTTTGCTTGAGGCCGGAGGAATATCATGGAAGTAGAACTTTAGCAGGGCTTCAGAAAAGTGAGAAGTAACCGTGAATGAATGGATTATAAATGATGTACGACTACGCTCCTTGTGTGTGTGTGTAGGGGGAGGGGGAGGGGGTGAGGTGACACGTGGGCTCGCTCCGACGAGCCGCCGTGGAAACCGCTGCAGCAGTCGCTTCTCTCCGCGGCGTCGGGCCGGGGTGAAAGGGTTCGTCTGCGGTCGCGACAAACAAAAACCTCCCGCGGCGGGGGATGGATTTCAATTTGCACTCCACCCGCCCCCCCCTACCCACCCCCCTTCGCAACAACTGTGGACACAGCAGCTCGAGTGTGCTGTTTTCCTCCCCACGAACCCCCTCCGCCGTCATACGATCCGGCCTCGCCCGACCGACAGACAACCCCTTGAGTGCTCGTGCGCCCTGACCCTCCCGATAACTCCGCCCGCAAATAAAGTTATTTGTTTTCAAAATAAGACCTCGCCGGAGACGTGTTGTTGTCTTCGCTGCCTCTCCTCCGTTGGTCCATTTCTGCCACCACACAGCTGACATGTGCCGTTAATTTCACCCTCTCCCCTTCACTCCACTGTGTCTATTGTAACTGTAGAAGAATCTCTCGATGAATCCGGTGGTCGAAGTGGATTTTAAAGTGCAGCTAGTAGCATTAGTTCCACGCACATTCTGGAGCGCTGGCACTACGTAGAGGCTGGCCAGGCGGCCCTTTGGAGTAGCACGATCGCTGCCTGCATGGCTTGGGGATGCTGCCTAGTTACGTGCATCAGGGAAAACCTGAAAAACTCAGGAAATTTTACAGTTTTGGAAAAGTCAGGGAAATTTATGTTTGGTCAGGGGTACAATTAAAAACATTCGATTCTAACACTTATGCTATATGTATCTTATTAATACTAATGCCAGTTTAGTTTATTCCATCTCTGTAGGAAAATTGATATGGTTGGGGGGAGGGGGGCTCTTATGTTACTGTATGTGCAATCATAACTATTATTATGAACATTTTCTTGATTGGAATTTTTCTTGTTAATACAGCAAACATTTACATAAATATAAATGTGATTTTATGTGCAAGCATGGAGTTCTCAGTGAATTGATACATTTTATGTCTTATTTTTGTATCTTGGCTTTGTTTCTGGTACAGAGAAAGTTAGTACTTTACCTCTATTTCGCCAGTTTCCATCTGCCATCTTTGTTTATATTCTTTTTTTTCAGTACGTATTACCAAGAATGTTTGTTACTGCGTAGAATAGCATTCGTAGATAAAGGCTATGTGGTGCTACCACCATTTATATATATATATATATAGTATAACTCTATTTCTAATTTATTTCGTGTATTTTGTCTAAGGAAAAGTAAGGTAATTGTCAAGGAATTTGTTATAAGGAAACTGTTACCCGCCGTGTATTGTTGTAATCTTTTTTAGTCCCAATTTCTGAAATCGTCGGTACATCTTCCGTTCCGCTGTTTGAAAAAAAAAAACATAATTAGTTAGAGCACAATGTAGACATTTACCGAACAAGCTGTTAGATGTACTGCTGTAGGCGTTTCAGGCACTGAAGGAATTGCTGACGATTATACTGTCTCGTATCAAATGGTCCTCTTCCGCTATGCTCCAGGCGCTATCCCAGCAGTCTTGTAATACGCGGCAGATAACGCTGTTAATTGCATAGTGATGAATATCAAAGAAATCCACACGTATGATAATCCTGTATACTCCCGTTTAAAATATTTTCACTATGGAAAAAATTTTGCTCTTTAGAGCAATAGATTGTGGTGCCTAAAATTTCGTGAATTCTATTTGCGATGTTGTTTGAGGTTTTTTACTTTCGGTTCACGGGAGGTCCCACAGCCGTCTAGTTTCGGGGTAGCAACAACCACGAGCTATAATCCATTCACTGTTACTTCAGCTTTTTCTGAAGCCCTGCTAAAATTCTATTTTCAGAATATTCCTCCGCCTCGTGCAAACTAAGCTTAAATAAGCCTGGGAAATTACACCAGAGGGACAACGCACCAGACCCGTGCGCACTCAGTTGTAACAGTATTTTGTGTAAGAACTATTTCTCACTAGGGCGCTACCAACATACCAATTTTCTCCCTGATTTTATTTAAATTATTTATAAATGAAGCATTATAATTTATAGATAAAATATGAATAACATATCAATTTAAAGAAAAAGAAGAACATTTTATGAACACGCGTATAAAACGCTTGTGATGTATGGCATATGATGGAAATAACTGAACATGTTATACATGGGGAGATTTTTCGAAGGCTTGATTAAAAAAGGCCGAAGAAACTGTGAATAAGTACGTGAATCTGCACGCAGATGTGTGCGAGGACGCGGGAGGAAGGTCGTCAACCCCTTGGCGCGCTGGTAGCGACGTCCAAACCTCGCTCGCCCCGCGCCAGCCAGGTGCTAGGCGGCCGGCGTCGTCGTCATGAGGCGGTCCCTCCTCGGCCGAATGGCCGCGGGGGTCAGCCGTGCGTCCTGCGATTATGATAATGAGCCGGCGTGGCCCCTCCTTTCCCAACCTCCTCCCCAACCCCACTCCTACCGCATACCATACGTCATTTTCCATACTGGTTTTGCCCCCTCCCTCCCTTTCTGTACCACCACATCCCTTCTGACCGCATTCCAGCATTCCTCTAGCCTCAGCCTCGGAAAGACGGGCGGCGAGGAGAAAATATATATATACACACACACACACACGTAGATACGTGCAACAGGTTCTAGATATCAACTGCAGCATCGCTCGTGGGAGCCAGACCCGTGTGCCGATGTACCGCTCGGCTCACTCTTCTTACACAGGAAAAGAGAGCGATAGAAAAAAAAAAACTAACGTACATTTAACGTCGCTTCGTCACAGTGATACACAGGTGACATGTTGGAGCCGCGTAGGTGGTTAGATATCATGATTACCACACTGTGATCGTATCTCTGCTGCTATAGCGACAATTGTTCGGACGTTTCACCTCTAATGCTCGAGCCGTGCTGTATATCTTACGACCGTCGTTCCTTACAAAAAATTTTTTAAATGTTGCTTTTTTTTTTTCATGTAACGTGCATTGAGATGAGATAAAATGAGGTTTTGTGTTCAAGCAATAGCGGCATGTACTGAGGTTGGGCTGGTGGCCGAGATGAGACTGATAGTGTTGGGGGGGGGGGGGGATTGTCTTGCAAGCTAAAGAGTACAGAGTATTAATGTAATATCTCTAAAACATACAACTGTTTTGTGAATTCTATGGTATCGATTTCAATGCCTAGTGGTCTTTAAATATTAAGAATTAATTTCAAAGACATATTGAGAAACTTTTAATTTTAATGTGGAGTACCTTCCTATTAAGCATGCATACGACTTAACAACATGCAGAACTATTTAAGGAACATGCAGCTAGCAGAATTGTTAGAAAAGTACGATTTATTTTGCGTGGATAGTGATACTGTAATATTTTGTTGAAGTTTATTTATTTCGATTTTTTTTTAATAATAAGATTCTATTTTTAATTGAAATGTAAGTCTGAAAGCTTCGGAAAGCAGATTTTGCATGAAAGCCTCCGTCAAGTAGAAACATCATAAAAATTTCTTGGTTTGTATGTAAGAAGATATTGTCAATAATGCCAAAAAAAAAAACAATTCTTAATAATTGATTTAATGTACATTTATTGCAGTTATAAAAATGACAATTTCTGTTGTTGAAATGGATGTGCAAAAAACAATTATTAAAACAATTTGTAAACATTATTACTGATATTTTTATCACTTACACGCATAGTAATTATTGTAATGGTCTTGCGCAGTCAGGTTGGTCAGTGCGCACTGGGCCAGCAAACGAAGTAAATCTGACAAGAATTTCAATATTAATATGTAGATCGTTCAAATCAGGAAAATATAGTAGGTAAGAACTTCTTGATTTATCTTCCCGAACGACCTACGCGTAGGCACTTTGGACGGGATTGCAGTTCACTTTCCATGCACATTACCGCAGTTACTTTTTCAACGCTGACTGTATTGCTAGGACGGTAGACTTATGGATTAAATTCGATCATGTTAAGTGTGCACATGTATATGAATGTACATACAGCATATATCGTAAAATGAAGTCAAGATATAACGTGATCCATATGGGTTGTGTCTGAACTCAAAAAGTGTGTTAGTCTTTCGAATTCAGTCTTGCAAAGATAGTTTATATATTTATCTTTGCCCGCTAGGCGACACTGCGAGAAACTGTCTCGTAAACTTTGTCGGGTGATTTTCCATTCAAAATATTAATTTTTTCGTTGTTTACAATATCTTTAAGTTCCCGGATTTGGCTTGTGGTGATGGGCTAGCTGGCTGATAACAGTGATCAGAAAAGCGTCGCCACTGGGCGCTTGTCTGCAACGTAAATGCACATCAACATAAACGTTTCTCCCAGTACAATTTTATATTTAAAAAAAATGTGGTAATCACGCTTATTTGACGTTTAAAACAAAATAATATAGGCTGACCTAAATAAACGTTTACACGTTGGAATAACATATAAACTATTAAAGACGAACCAATGGGACTTCTCATATATGACGCTACAAGGATAAAGTTGAGTGTGTGCGATTATTAATAAAAGTTACAAATGTTCAAAACGTCAGACATCAACAGCATCGTCTGCAACGCTGTATAGCAGAACGACAAACAGTAAGTACGGTTTCCATGGGATTGGATTGACAGGCGGTCACAGTCGCTTCTCCAATGGCATCCAGTGTTCGCGGCTTCGTGGCGTACACATGCGTTATTATTCAGAGTTCCCCATAGGTAAGAGTCTAATAGCAATGATGGAGATCTGGGCGGATACTCAAAACATCCTCGTCGGCCTATCGACCTTTCGACATATCTTTCATCCAGGAGCAACCATACGTCCCGATGGTAATGTAGCGGTACGCCGTCCTGCTGGAAGAAAGCAATTCTGATCTAGGTAGCGTTGGTGAACAGCCGGCACAGTATTTTACTGCAACATGGCTCGGTAAATTCCACCTGTCTTCGTTTCGTCAAAGAAGAATGCCCCCCCCCTACCAAGTTCTCTGGCAGACATACCACACGACGCTGTTAACCCAGCAGATAACTGTTTGCTATACTAAAATGTGAGGCTTTTCATTGACCCAGTACACACAGTTATGGCGGTTGACAGTTCAGTTCAAAGTAAATGTTGCCTCATTTAACCAAACAATGGCGTCAGTTCATGGTCGCTGCACATGTTCACAGCTTACTCACAAAATCCGACATGTCTATCTGGGTCTTCTTCATTCCTAGCGCGAAGTAAACGTGGAAATATGGGGCGTCCACTTTTATTGCTTTGAAACGCCATGTACATTTGATTTACTGACACCTGACTCGCCCAGCTTGCCTTACGGACTTCGACTTCCCAGGAGAAGGTGTGACTGAGTGCAAAACAGCCCCCGCACGTCCTTCGTCGGTCTCTACCTGCGGCATCGCCCTTTCTTCACATCACACACAGTTCCGTCCTTCTCGAACTTGTCACTCAGTCGTGGCGCAGTGTCGAACTCTGCCCTCCATCGTCTATGCACCTCAATCACGTATTCGCATTTTCAATAACACTTTCAAAATACACTTAAATTTCTCGAAAGAAACCCTTGCCGTCTCCGCAACTTCCTCTACAACCGTAGTGCTACCGCTCGTATCTGCAACCGGAACTGAGGACGGCTGAATGGCTGCATATGCTCGCACACACCCGACATTGTCCTTATAGTCTCAAATACACGCAGTTCCAACGGACTGTCTTTAATAGTTTCCTGTTATCTGTGAGCGTAAACATTAATTTAAAACATCCTGTATTATTAGAACCACAAGACATTTGATACAAGATGTTTTAACAATATATTTTGTAGATACCACAGCGGTTTTTTATTTATCGTACACGCCTACCATTCAAAGCGAAATGTCCCTGTCCTCTGGCATAAGAGCTATAAGGTATGGGCATTTAAAACTGTGTTAATATAAGAATTTACGGAGCACGAATGAAATGCAGTGGTCAGCAGTCAAGCGAGTTTTTTTTTATTTATTCTAATATTTGGTTCGCCCTATCTTGGCGTAATTGTTTTAGCGAAATATACGTACCTTGTTTTTACGCTTTTCCTTTGCGTTTTGAGTCAGTCAGCTATGATGAGGCGTTATAACCACATGCGATTGCCTCTGCCCCATCATGAGAAGTCGTCATGTTGGATCGCATGAGACACAGTTTATAATCCATTTGTGTGCACGATTGTTGAGCCGTGATGCCAACATTAGTTTCACAGAACCAACGTTTGTTTCAAGTGTACTTGCACTTTGTAGCCCAATGTCCACTTTCATAGCCACTTTGCCCCTTGAATATCCAACAGCAATGCGGCGGTGTTTTTTTTTTTTTTTTTTTTTTACGTTCGTTGTTGGTTGGTGATGAAGGGGGTGGGGGGTGGCTCACTTAATATTTCGTTCCGAGCAACCCTCCTCGTCACCGTTATTCATCAACCCGTCTCCTGAGTCGTATAATTTTTACATCACGGATTCACCTCCCTCGCCCTTTCCCCTTGCAGCCCGTTCTGCCTTCCATCGCCTCACATTTCGCGCGGGCTTTTCTTCGCGGGCCACTCGCCACCCCGCGATTCTTAATTAAAATTCGTTACCGCCGGGATCCGGTTTTAACGACGCCCATTTTCATTTCTCCGCCTTCCTTTTTCCCTCCTTTCTTTTGTTTTCCTCCCTCGCCACCAGCGGCCTGTGTTCCTTCTCGCAGTAAGCAATTACCAGCCTGGTATTTGAGGTGCTAAGGAAACTGCCACTCCCTTCTACTCCTGGCGGAGAGAATGGTGGAAATACGATTAGTACGTTAAGTGGGAGTCTGGGGAGGCTTTTCTAAATGTGGCCGGATCCTACACACAAGGCGTGCTCCAGCGGCAACGGCTTCCTTCACACGTTTCGAGTGGGAATTAAAAAAAAAAAAACTCCCAGAATGCATCTATGTTTTACGGTTCGACATCATAATTACCTGTCGTGTGTTGAACTCTACTATATTGGTAGTTATCTTTAAAAAACGAAATAGTGGGTTCTCGGATTGTAAAAGTGAATATGCTACATTACTTTACTGTGATCTCAGTAAACCGAGGTGCTAGGTTTGGAGTGCGCCGATTAATAACACGCTGAGGACTACACTGGAGTGAAGTTCGAACAATGAAACTTTGGAAATATCCTTAGCCCCGAAAACAAAACTCCCATGTTTATAGATTCATTTTTCCGCTAGTGTTTTAACATATCTTATATGAGCACTGCAGCGCAAAGACAATAAGGTTCCTGACTACAAAAAAATGTTGTTACAACCACTGTAAAGGATACGGTTGATTGTAAAAGCTTAAAACGTCATAAAGTACATACACCGGAGGAAAAATGCATTCTGTTTTCTAATGGCGGGTGATTAATCACTAAAGAAAAGTTGTGCAGTACATTAAGGTAAGCATGTTTGGCGTGGTGGTACGTGGAACCACAGACACCAACTAAACCTGTGTTCCTGCCCTGACAATAGCTTGTCTTGGATGTTTCTACAAGTGCGCAGACTTCGCAGTGGTAAGTTTTCAGTGGTGGTATTATTTTAAAATCCATACTCACTATAATAATACACCTAAGTGCTTGATAATCGCCCGGGATTGACTCACCGGCCCACTTGCGAAGCTAAGACGTTCCTGGCGAGCGCGGCAAACGTCATGCCCTCATTTCGGCGGATTACAACTGGACACGTGTGTGGGTAAAATAGTTACGTTTTGCCAAGTGCACGCGCGATGGTTACGGCAGAACAGCTGTGACTAGCGCCCCCGTTGTCGCTTGATGGTTTACCGTGAATTAGTTATTTTAACTGCGGGCGACGGGAATAGTGGGCGTGTAATAATAGTTCAGATTGGGATGTAAAGTCCATTCGCTGTTACTTCCAGCTTTCCTGAAGTTCTACTTCCATCATATTCCTCCGCCTCGTGCAAACAAAGCTAAACTGAGTCTAGAAAATTACCAGAAAGGAACAACGCACTGCATTGCTGTGCATTTATTAATAATATTTTTGGATGAGAACTATTTCTTACTATGCATTATCAACACACATTTTCTCTCCCGTTTTATTCATACTACTTACAAGTGAAATATTATAATATATTGATAAAATATAAGAACGTTCAATTTAACAAAAAAATAAGATATTTACATGTCAACACACGTATAAAACACCCACAATACATGACGTATATAGAAAACAACCGGACACGTCCTACCTGAAGTGATTATTTAAAAGTTCAGTTTAAAAAGTCTGAAGTAAATGCATTTGGACTATCCCCAGAAGAATGCGCTAGTAAACGCATGCCATACTGAAAACTGAAAGTACCCTACGTAACTATAAGGTTCAGCGATTCCATATGTGGAATTCAGAATCATGTTATGTACATTTGCGAAGCACATCCTGTTTCTAGTAATACACAATAAATTGCGTGCACTGCGTGTGGAGGTATAGAACACACGATCGGATAACTGGTGGGCCTTGTTTTATTGACGTTAATTTGCTTTACTTTCGTCATTGCAGGGAAAAATTTTGCCGTCGTTCCTTGTTCAATCTCTTTCCTTAAGAACATATTCGTAAAACTCAGGCGAAAATCAGATTACTCGTAAATGAACACTCCCATTTAAAGAAAACTCTCGTTGGCAGTGCATATCAACTTTACCTCTGGCTGTGACGCCATTCTATGCTGTAGCTGACTGATGAATTACTTAAGAGATGCAAAGAAATGCAACAAACTTATCAACGTTTTTACAGAAATGTATCGAAATAAAGTTTTGTAAAACCAGCGTATTTCTCCTTAAGAAATCTAGTGCATACAACTATAGTTTCATTTCCACACACAACTTGAAATATTGTACAAAAGTGATACCTACCGAACTTTAATTTACAAATACTCCTCAGTATTAAAATAAGATAAGAAACCGTAGTTCCATAGAATAGTTTTACTCTACCAAATTGAAATTGATTCCTCAACCACATAAACACGTTGAAGTAAAAATAAAAAGTTGTTTTTTCTCGGCTTAGGTTGGCAGTAGATAACACAGTTAACTCTGCATCTTCAGGGGGCATTTCCAATTTCTGTGCGGCGCGCCCTTTCTCAAAGTGCCCCCGCTGTATATTCTCGCCGCGCAGGATTTCTCGGAGGGTTGATTGGGGCCGAGGGGGTTTGGAGGTGGCAGAGGGGCGGTAATATCCGCAGCGGCTTTGGCGGCAAATCCCCGCGCCACCTGGGGACACGTTCTGCGACACCTCCTGCCCTTCGTCCTTATCATGGCGGCCGCCCTTTCCCACCCTGCTCCTATTGCGTCTTGGCCCGTCTCTTTGCCCTGGATATAGCTACAGAATAACCAACTACATAGAGGCGAAATGGTACTTGGAGGTAAGCGAACTCGATCGCTCGTTGGTCGTGTAAAGCTTTAGAAACGCAGCTCAATTCTGATTGACAATTGCACGTTATGGTCGGGTTCACGTCTTGCAGGTTAGTCTGCAGGAACTGATTGGTCAATGACGTTCCCCCATATCGCTGACCGGCGAGGTCAGTTTGCTGGCGTGTGTTGGTGTCGCACGAGAGGAAGATTTGCTGACTGCTGCGTCCTTGAAAGAATCACAGCAGATGCATCTGGGCTAGCTTTGGCCAGTTACGTAAAGGGGCGTTAAGTATTGATTTACATATTGTGTTTATTATCATTTGAAAATTACAGTAATAGAATACATAAATAACATAAATAAAAAACGCAGAGATTGGCCTCCCAGTGACTCATTCACTATGCTGCACAATATGGTTTCAAGTAAGAAACTGGAAGGCTGTAACAGAAAGAAATGATGATAACAGGGGATACGAGGAAAATAACCGAAATCTCGTAAGGGAAAACTTAAAGCCAATAAAACAAAATCACTATGAATAAAATTTTCAAGGATAAAAATAGAAGAAATAATATTAATCCAAAGGAATAAAAGGAAGATGGGAGAAAGGGCAAACCTAACCCGGAACTGAGCCCCACTGCGATCGGCCAGTATACTGACCAACCACATGAAGGCGAGTAAAAATTTCGATACCGCGATGTACTTGCAAAATGAAATTTAAAAATACCAATTAATATGAGGAGAAAGTAGGCGTGGAAAGGTCCTTGGGATGACTATACCCTTTACCAGGACACTAATAAACTCTTGCCACCCTTATGACTGGGTGTATGACCCAGCGATTGTTGCGTACGTGGTGTTATGAATTATGTTAAAGATTGCACAGTACCTAAAAGGGGCCATAGGGGATTAGCTAATTATAACACAGAGTTAGGTAAAGCACAACTGTATAATATGGGGGTTTATTGAAAGTTTAACGTAATACAACCACAGGCATTACTTCGGGAGAGCTTTAATAAAAGAAATAACTGGATGTTTGCTAATTATACTAAGGGATATTATCACCCTACATTTCTACTAAAACCTAACTAGAGAGTCCCAACCTTGTCTATGTGGCCGTAGAATGATTTAGACTGCGGTTAGCTACAGCCGGACACGCTCATCTTTAGGCGTCCTCTTGGTCCGATGCCCCGATGACAAAGACATTCATAGCCTTACGCTGCCCTGTATCGGACTCATTGTGTAAGTTATCGGCCCCGTTTACTGGATTGTGGAGGGGATTTCTTCTTTGCCCTTCGCCAGGTATTTCGGCAATCACGGCGTGTGTCCTTGATTAATGTTTGAAGATGTGATCATGTAGGCTATCCTACTGAGTCCTGATCACAGTTCATAACAGTGTGGGCATAAAGCTTACGCCAGTACTCGTAGGAGCAACCGCTTGGTGTACGATCTTCATATTTCTTTGTATATAAACACTTGAATTTAGAGTAAGTTATCTTCACTGTTGTAATTATTATTATCTTTTTAATAATAATGAAAGACGAGAATTTAAGGGTTTCATTTTCTAATTTTTTTGTAAAGTAGTTTTTAGCCCGGTATAAAAAAATAATTCGCAAAAAAATAAGTTGCAGGTGAAGAAGAACGTAGAAATTTGCATGTTTCTATATTAGTTATATATCCAGCGGTTTGTTGTGTTATCGATTAGGAACATCAGCTACCAAACATCTTCTGAAGGTGTTAGTAATCGGAGAGAACATAGAAATAAATTTTCTTCCCTTTGAAAGTAACGTTCCGTGAGAATGCTTTTGATGATCGGTGAAGGTTTTCGGCTTTCGTCCCAGCTTAGTCCTAAAGTCTACACTGCTAGATAGTCATCTTTCGAATGCCTCCCTGGTGTGGTCTGGGGATTCGGAATTCTTTTGGAAGGTCTTAGGGTCCGCATTCCTTTCCTTATAACCTCCCCGAACACTTCGTTTATCTCCAGCTGATCTTTCGCTTTCGTTCACTGGTGCCATTTAATTCTCTGCCGTATAAAAAAAGATAACATTTCCATTCACGAAACTAATTTGAATTTAAAGAAGCTAATTCAACCACCATAGGGCGGGAACATGTCAGGATCAAATAGAGCGCCTAATTTGTAATGCGCCGTGTTTGGTGACGGAAAGTATCCAGCATGTTACCATAAGGTTATTCGAAGATTGCATGGCCCTTCTAATAAAGTTTTACATTTATTGTGAATTTTTAACTGTGAAATGTGGGCAAACCAATTATATAAGACTGTATTTGTCAATTAAATTCAATCGTCTGTTGAATTTGTTGACCATCCACTTCCCTTCCGACGTCTCAAAATGAAATATGTTTTACTGATTTAAAAAAAAAAAGAGTCTTTGCTTCAGATGCTTTGTTCTATGTGTTTTATCTACCCAAAATTTGAGGCCTAGGTAGCCCTGTTAAACTTTTTGAGATAGTCAAATATTTATTTCAGCCACACTAAATATAGTAATGCGAACATTTTAGTGTGGAAGAAATATTAAATATGTTGCTTTTTGAGACTGCTAAATGTGCTATATTTAACTTAAGTTTTCTCCTATAAAGTAGCTCGTAACTTTGTATCGCATAACGGAATAAAGGAGAATAACTCTTAATGCTCCATATACTGCTGACGGATTTCATCTGAACTTTTTATGCGTACGTGTTTGTAGCAGTTAGTTATTTATCTATCTTGGAGACGTCTTCAAAGATGTCCAAACGTCTGTGTAGGTACTGTATCTTGAGTATTTCTGGTAAATTGGAATGTGTTGGTCTTAAAAATGGCCGCTGACAAAACGGAATTGAAATTAATAACTATTTTCGTAACGTAATGAGATATTTTAAAATTGATATAGCAAGTATAGAAACAAATACAGATGGGCTCTAAATGTTTCGTCTTGTAACTGAATAATAATCTAACCGACTTATGATTGGAGTGGTAGATTGTGAAAATATGAGCATGATGTCCCTTGACACATACGATGTCTATGTCTATCAAAATTGTTTGCTGTTCATAATTAACACTGCCAATTAGTTCGCTCACCATTTTATTTTATAAAGTTTAGAGCTTACACCGTAGACAAGATTATGCAGTATAGTCTCGGTGAAATATTCCTTACTAAACCGTTTAAAGGTAACTGGTTTGGGAAGGTTAGTATAAAGTAAATGTATTTATGTTGTATATGGAGGGAAAATCGCTCTGGAATCCCATCCCCATTGCAATCGACTGTGACAAAACCCATGGCAACCTGAATACGAGTGTAAATCACTAACCCATGTTGGCTCGGGGTTGCGTGCAGATTACATGCGTTTATTTGCTGCCACAACTACACGCGTCAGAATTTGATGGTTACTTGTTTTTTATTTTTCTATTTTGATCATCACACATCACAAATGTATTATTATTATTAAATGACTGACGAATCAATAAATATAGTAAGCAATGGAATAATTTCCCCTCGTAGCATACCAGAGTTTAACTCTGGGACCTGAACTTCCCCGATCCCAGTTTTATCTGTAAAAAAACGTAAGAATTAAAATACTTTCTCAAAACATTCTTGTTATTGCTTAAATTGACAGGACTAATGTTAGTTAAGATGAATCCGAATTTGGGTTTGGTTAAATGAGCATCGTCAATTTTACTTCGTATTAACGCTCGATTATACGTATAAAATAAACTAAAACAAAATACTTCTAAGTGCACTATTACGTACTACATCTAAGCGTAAAGAATTTTATCTATAGAATAATTTAAACTGCATTCTATGAATGTTGTTCAGCTTGGGATCTCTAAGCATGAAGGAAGACTGTTGTAAATATACGAAGTCATGGTTTGTCATTGTCTTATTCTGGATGGAGGTGAAAGTACAACGTGCTGGTGCAATCTGTTCGCAGTAGCTTCACACTTTTTGAATAAAACCCTTGAAATATCACCTCAGGTATGAGGTGTTTGGTTGGTTCCTTAGTAGGTCATGTATTGCAAGTGTTTTACATTTGTGTTAACGTATAAGTATCTTATTTTTGATTAAATTTAACGTTTACTTATATTTTATCAATAAATTGTACCTCATTTATAGTTAACTTGAATATAAACAGAGAAAATACGTTTGCACCTAGTAAGAAATAGTTCTCATACAAAATGTTAGTAATTGAATGAGCACAAATGTGGTGCATTGTACCTTTAAGTGTAATTTTCTAGATTTAGTTGAGCTTTATTTTTATGATGCGGAGAAGTAGGATGAAAGGAGAATTTAAGAATTGCTTCAGAAAAGTTGCAAGTAACGAAGAATGGACTCTATGAAAATTTAACTCAGGGAGGGGATTTTCCAACCACAATAAATCCCCGATCTGATCGGGACTCGAGCCTGGGACCTCTGGTATTACTAATAAAAGATTATGAACACTTAACCCAAATGGGGGTAGCGGTGGCTGAGCCTCACACCAAGTCGGGTCACTCCCGAATTTTCGCAGGTGGGAATCTTGCCGGACGATGCCGCTGATCAGCGGGTTTCCTCGGGGATCTCCCTTGCATTCTAGCTCTGTTGCATTCTCCAATCATTTTACCCCCATCAGCTCTCAATACCCGTTCTTAAGAGCCGCCCAATTATCTCAACTCAACTTAACCGAATGGCGGGACATATACACACGATTAATTCACCGCAGTAATGGCAGTACGTTGGTAATTCTCCGAAATCAAATTCCTTCTTCTTCCGCTGTAAAAAGCACACGTGTGCGGGGCGGCCTGCGAGAATGAATCGAGGCGTCGACGAGCAAGCTCCCGAGGGACGATGAGTGCCGCTGGGGATTGGGAAATGGGGGGGGGGGGAGGGGGGAGGCTGCGATGTGGCTTCCCCGATGACAGCGGCGCGCTTGACGGCTGGCTGTCACCGCGGATGTGCTCTCACTCACCTGGCGGGTGGGCTGCGCCTAACGATCTTGCTGAGAGGGGAACCCAGGACGCCGTCGACATGGTCGTCGCCTTAGGCTCGCCCTCCGTGCAACAACGGGACATTTCCCCCACCCTGTATCTCCCCCCCCCCTCCGAGAGTGTGCTGAGGGTGAACCTTTGACGCTCACTTCGGACAGTCATGGCACTGTGGTAGTGGTGACCTTGCCGCGTTAAGCAGCTGGTTTCTAAGAACGGTCATTTCTTTGTAGCGAACGCCTTAGTTTGCGCCTGTGAAATATCGAGGTGACCGTGGAGAGTGAATATTACCGCAAGTTATACACTAACAGCACGGGAAAGCGATTGTCAGCCTACCAGTCACGACAGTGAAATATCATCCCATGTTTACAATTGCAAAAAATCATATTTGTATATGGCCAAACAAGCGATCACATCGTAAAATAAAGGAAATCGACTCATACAGAAAGTCTTGTGAATAAAATCATGTTCACTTCATAAGCAGCGGGGGAATTCTTTGATCATCATCATCCATGGCCCAATGTTTGTGCTGTTAGAAGGTGATTGGTTATGGACAGTCAAAAATTTTGTGACGTAAGTTAGCTCCACCTCAAAATTTAATTTGTCTTTCAGTAGTTTTACTAAGCCAAGTCTTTTTTTTTTATTGGCAAATCATACATTCTAAATCCGACTGTATGTATAGTGTTGTGTAATGTTTATACAGGTTTCTTCCTGAAGATGTCCGAAAGGAAGGCGAAGAAACATTTTATGCTATGCATATCTTTAAATTCTCTGTGGTCAGCATTTTGGACAGTGAATTTACCCGATACTATTGCATCATCAATTTATTCTGAACTATTTAAAAATAGAATCTGAATATATCTTCCGTCAGTAAACAGCTCCAGAAAACGCAAGGGAAATGGGGCACGAATTAATAAGGAAAAAAAATGCGAAGGAGCACGCAGATGATGCTTTCCAAGTCTTTGTTGTTTATCTTGGGCTTTCTGCCGGTGTAAAGTGAAAAGTACTGGAGGACATACCAGAGAGCAAAGTTTGCAACGGGCAAGAACGGGGAGAGAAACGTGGAAGAGAAGGGTGATCTATGGCATTTCTCTCCGTATCATTAATCTCCTCTCAACAGCTGATGTAACATGGGGCTATAAATTTCACTCCCCTCCCAGTTGCCCGTCCTACAGGGACTGCCCTGCCTCACTATCCTGCTCTCCTCGCCTTGTTATTAAAAAAAAAAAAAGATGAACAAGCGACACAAAGGAGTTTTTGAAACGTGGTTTTCGTACAGAAATATGACTCGGCTCTCCCGTTTCTTTCATTCTCTCTTACCCTCCACACGAGTGGTTTCCTGAATCTAGTGGACGACGACAGACGTGACGAATGGGAGGTGTGCCCCTGCGGACATACCGCCCGCCGACAGCCCTGTGGCTAAGTGCTGCAGGGTAGTAGGGGTTTCATCCGCCCGTCTCGCACACCCTATATAAAGCAAGTCGTCTGCACAGCTCCACGCCACTTACAGAGAACCATGCATTTCCGCAACAGTTCATATTTCTTGAGCATTTCTAGACCACGTGTTAAGGTATTTGTATTTTACTTTTAATTCAATCGTTGCCCCCATGCACTGATATTCCAGAAACGTATTTCAGTCAAGGTAAAGAACTAACTTTTATTTTGTGCCTATAAATTATTTTAATTTAACGTATTTCTTTAAAAAAAAAAATGCGCCCAGAATGGCTAGCACGCTTATCAACAGTGATTACAAATTTTAATGATTTTGGCATTTACGAGATAATATAGTTCACTTTTGTAACTGCAATTAGATACAAACGAATAATAAAACAAACTTGTGTATGAGTACATAATTCTATTTATCATAATCGGAGAGATGCCGTGCTCACAGATATAACGGAGACACTCACCAAATCATCACAGAAATTAAAATCACTACATAATTTTGAGACTTCCCCATTAAATCATTGCTGCTCTCTTCCTAGGATATCAGTTGGTATATATTCTTACAAAATATAATTGTTGTCACATCATCGGTGGCAAAGCGGAAGATGTTGATAAATTGATACAGGACCTTCGCGAGAATTATTATAAAAAATGGTCACGAATACAAGTTCGTCTAAAGGACATAAAAATGTTATTAATGTTATGTCAGTGTATAATTGTGCGTAAATAACGAAACAAAATTGAAAGATGACAAAAACGTAATTCGATCATGAATTGTTATCAATGTGGTACTCATTCCAGCCTCGTCGAAGATCAACGCCCACACTCAAAAGAAACCGGCTTTCAGTAAAATTATGGAATTTTATATTTTCATACGTGAGATTCAACAGGTGTGCGACACCAAGAAACATATATACTAATATTTCATAAAAATAAGTTACATGTCAGAAACATTTCCAAATAGTTTTAAAATTGTCGTTATAAAACTATTTTAATTATAATTGAGGGTGTAATTGAAGTTTTGAGTTCGTATGTTTTTTAATTGACATCAGATATTTATGTTTCCGGGTAACTTTAACTTGTATTCATTGCAAATGCATGAATATACAAGATTGTATTGATCATAATTTTACAGCATGTAGAGTAAAATGTTCTGCAAGAGAGATAATTGACAATAAAATGACCTGAGCCGTCACGGAAACATTTAATGCAATAGAAGTTTCGAGAGGTAGGTAATATGCACTTGGAGAGAAAATTTTCGTTCACTATGCAAATACTATTTTAATCGAAACTTGTTGGGTGTGTTTTGGAAAAATTAAATGTGCGTTTTAATATCTTGGTAAATCGTATCTAGCTTAGTTTTTAAAAATATTTGTCTTCTCTTTATTTCTCAGAGTATATTATCAAATGATGATAAAGATAATTTTGAGTTGCAGTAGATACCATTATAAATTGGATCTTACAGCCCAAGCACACCATAATACGTGTTTTGGGAAATTTCTGTTTGTAGTCGTTTCTTTGAGGAGAGCTACGAATAAATTAAGTACACGCTAAGAAATTATTCATAAAGTTACCATATCAATATATGCGAATAGTGAAAAAGTGCGAGTGGTAAACTACATTCCCATACACCTATGGTACCGTTCCTACATTCGCTCACGAAACAGTTAAATGCGTAGGAAAGCCCTCAACCTTGTATGGTAACGACGCTCAACATTCCTCTATTTGCAGTCTAAAATGTGATATTATTAACATGCTAAGTATAGGTTAAACATTTCCGTCACAGTGTATGAAGTTTACCAGAAAAATCTCTACAGTGTATTATTTTTCAGCATTGTTAGTTGAGGTTAACGTTCCGGCCTCTTAACCAACGTCTCTAGCCAGTGATGAAACAGAATTACGCTAGGCGAATGTGCACAGAATGGCGAACTCGAGGACGTGCCAAAAATAGTTAGTTCCGTATTAGTTCTGGCAACGACTCGGTTCAGATTATGCACAGTGCCATGGGCATAATACAGGTGCGTCTACGTACGCAATTGGTTCTACGTACCAGAATGCTTCCACGTATAGGCTATTCACAGTAAAGTGAGCACTTTTGAAAGCCCTCTCATTTCGAATAATAATCAATAAATAAATGTTATTTTACCCTTAGACGTTAACTTCCGGTTGCGATGGTATATACACACTGTTTATTGCTGATACGGCAATATTAATTTGAAAATGGTGGTTAAAGGATAAAAAATGGCTGAAAGGAAAAAAAGTAAGTAAGGCGTGGAAAGTGCTCACCTTACAGTGAACAGCCTATACCAGAACGCATCAGAGCCGAAAGAATAATTCAGACCTGCCCCAGAGTGTGATGTTAAATTATTTTACACTGTCGCACGAGTTAGTAGCTGGTGATGGTCGTGACTGGACAGTCACGTTCCAAAAAAGGTACTCGAAAACTTGTCTTTTTGTGGGCGGTGCCGTCCGCCTTCTCGACTCTTCGCCGTAAACAAAATTTTCTGGCTTCAGTACAGGCCTCGAGGCTAATATTTTATTCCGCGCGGCGCTCACTGCCTGGGTTGGAAGTCCCCGCTCCCGCAGCCAGCATTGTCTCGACGTCTGGCCGTGGTTCCACCCCCTCACCCCCCCATACCATCCCGCACGAACCCTCCGGCAGTTCGACAAGGAGTAAAATGCGCGGCCATTTCTGTTCCGTCCAACCCTTTTCTTGTGTATAGCAGTCCGGGGGCCTGGCGACGGAAGATGTATATTCGGTTTTCCACTGCCTGGAATGTCTGCCCCGGGAGGGTGGGCGAGGGGTTGGTTTTTTTTTTTTCTCCTCCTGCGCCGCTTCGCCACTGGCACGGTTGGAGTGAGGGAAGGGAGCGGTAAAGAGGGTAAAAATTCAAATTGGCGTGTGGGGAGGTTTTTCGGAGGGGTGGTCGACTGGTTAACGACGCCGTTGACTGCAGTCATTATGCATGCAGGAGGGAAATCTGTGAGTGCGGCGTGGCCGTCCGGGGTGAGGCGGGGGAGGGGTAGGTATTCATGCGACCCGGCGGCATCAATCAACCCGCGCCCGCTATCTACTGTCGGTCTGTAGCAGCCACCCCCTGGCAGCCCGCCACCCCCCTCTTCACCCCCTCGCCGGCGTCGTCGTAGACACAACAGCGCCGAGACGCCGTTCTGTGTCGCGTCCCCGCTGGCCTACCGCCGAGGACACTCGGCTCTTTCAAGCCGTGCAGCTACACACTTGGGTGGGGGGGGGGGGGGGGGGGTGGGGTTTGTTGTTTGTACCCAGAGCCAGCCAAGACTGTTAACACTGTGACAAGACAAAGATCACATGGGCTGTTCATAACATCTGCGTATTATCAATCTTATACTGCGACACCATCACAGCTGTTTGTCGTGGTTCCGTGTGTGATTGTTTTACCAACTGTAAACACTGAAGAGGTTCTAGACTTAGTTTGAGGAAGGGAGAGGGTGGTCGATTATTGGTATGGGAGTAACACGCTGTCTCACCATAATTTATATTAAATTATTAATTAAAATTTGTATTTTAAACTTTTGCTATATTATTTAATTTCAGTTTTAAAATATTGACAGGGCAGTTTTATCTTAACGTGAGGGGTTTTTTTTTTGGAGGAGGATGGAGGTCATGTCCCCTGTTATCATATTATATTTATACGTGATGTAAAATTTCCTCATAAATGAGCTCCTATATACCTACGTACGTGAGTGCCGTGCGCACACACACACAAACACACAGTGTTATTCTGAACTAGTGAGAAAAACGCCTTGAGAAAACCCGTTAATGCAAAATTAACAAAAAAAAATACATATATTACGATTTAATTTCTACATTGATCTTTTAGGGATACATGCGTCTTAAAAAAATCTGAATGTTCAAGTGATTTTATTTCAAAATATTGTATAGATGAAAGAATTGTTTCTTAAATCGTTTAGTCTGCGAAAATCTTGGTTTAGCAATTTAGGCGAATTGTTCTTTACCATACGTCACTAAGTTCGAAATGGTATGATTATTTGCCTGCCAGCATTATATTTTCGAAATGAAAGGTTATGTTATAACCCCTCCAAAATTGTCAAAAATATCAAATTCCAAATAAATAACCCCTTGCTATTGTCAGGAATTAGTTTCTTCAAAACAAAGTACTAAAAATTCGTGATTTAAAAAAATAGTTCCAAATCTTTGATTTCGAAGACGCTTACCTCTCTCACTAATTATGTAAGTTGCAAGTCGCATTCTTCTCAATTTGCTACAGGAATTACCTTACTCTGTTTTGGCCTACGATTCAGAATAAACATGCACCCCCCTCCCTCACCGCCTTGTGGAAAATGTGAAATTTTACAGCCGGAAATCACAGTTGGCGTGCATGATTTTAATTGATAAAGAACTCGGCTGAACAATTTTTGATGTAGACTATTCACGTTTTTTTTATTGGAATATCTCCCAGCAGAAAGTTTTACGAATTGACAGTTGTGCCTGTTTGGCAGCTACATAACAATTAAAGCTCGACAGACATTTTGGCAGTGGTAAATGCAATTTGGTGCAAGAAATGTGGTTTTCGCAGCCATCCGATGTGGGATTTTGTAGATAATTGAGCAATGAACGTTCCCTAAAAAATTAGCACGTTAACATATTATTGGGAACATATTACTCGTTCGCGACTGACATGTAGCGGAGTAGATGGAATCATGGTCGGTGTTTCGCAAGTCCGTAAGATAGTACCAGTACGGTTATATCGGCTTTCCCCAGACAGTTAATTATACTGGCGGCTGCTGACTTACAAAGTATGTTATCATTGATTGCTTCTTGTGCCATGGATTTACCGAAACTCTCACCTTAGGTTCCAAATGGTCTGGTGTTATGAGACAGTCTTGTAACTACTTTTCACACAAACAATTTATTTTATTTTACTACGCCAAAAATGAAATCTTAATGAGTACATTAAGGGGTTAACGTTGAAGTAAACCAAGCCGTTGTGTGGAATTGGCGAAGTGTAAATAGTTATTCTTTATTTGCCATCATAAGCTTGGCAGTGTTTGCTAGGACAGACAGAACAAAATTACATTTCACTAGAACCCGGCTGTTGACCATAACTGATCTCTATTATACATACTTAAAACAAAATAAAATAAGTGAACTTCCTATTTGACATTACTCGATTCCTTTATCAGGTAGTAGCTGAAAGGGACAACTTTTTAATCCCCCCTCTTCCACATGATCCCAATTAGGGGTGTAATTTAGAAGGAAGTATATAATTTAACTATTTAATGATTCCTTAACCCATCTACTACATCAAAAGTGTAACTATAATGTAATTTATTGTTTAATTTACTTTAACTTATGATGGGAAACCATTGCCACGAGAACAGTTTCTACAGGAAAATTGAAAGGTTTACAATTATATGGGACTTTCACTACTTATGTGGGCCTGGGAATTTCTAAGGGGTCCCGCGTTCTAATGTTATGAGTGCAGGAAGGTGGCAGTTCGTCCATGCGCCGGTGAATTCGATATTTAACTATTTTCGAATCTACTTATTTGAAAGTCTCTACCAAATGTGAGATTTAACAAAGACCGGTGAGCCTACCTCTTCTCCCGGTCGTTCACCGTGGCTTTCTGGGAGATATGCGCAGTGTCACTAATTACGCAGTACCCAAACATGTACCCTGCCGTGAATTATCGCCAGACTTCTGGTCGACTCTAAGTCTTACTATATTCAGGTTCTGAAGAAAATTACATTTCTTACGGGAGAGTATTACATAGGGGAATTCCTTATCGGAAAGTATTGCATAGGGAAAACTTCCACCTCAAGGTGCGCTGGCGGTTCAGAAAGATCTCTCAAGCTGGTGGTAAATGGAAGTAAAGGCTGTTCACGATAAAGTGAACACTTTTGAAATCAACCTTAGGAAAAAGTCACTGTCCATACCTGCATATATTTTAACAGACGTCCTGAGTGACATACGCCCAATAAAGTTGGTAACGGTGGATGGGAAAGTAGATCCGTATCTTAGCGTCGAATAAAAAGTGTTAGGTAATCATTTCTGATAATTTAAATTATTTCTTTCGCTTTCTGTAAAACTGAGCAGATTGGTAAAATATTTAATTTTCTAATAATTTCACAGTTTCACTTGCCCAACGCATGAATAAAGTGATGAGGCTCATGATGATGTTAATCTTACGTAAGGCGGAAGTATACACAACGTACATACAAGTAGATCTTAAGCAGTGCTTTCAAAATTGCTCATTTTACCGTGAATAACCTATAGTTTATATACCTGTATGTTTGTATGTAAAAGTTTGGGTTTGGCTCGATTTGTGATGTATTTATTATTAAAGTTATTTCGCAATTATTATTTACGTTTTCCAGTGCTGTTTACAAAAGTCAACAGTAAAAATAGAACTGTGTGTGGCATTGAGCATCCCCAACGCTCGTTATAGTAAAAAAAAAAAAAAAGCAACTAATTTAAAGACCAAATAAATATAGCTGTCATCAAAAGGAATTTTTCTGTTATGTTGTCACATCTAATTAATGCTATTGATTAATACAATTTCTAAAGTTCTTGCTAGATCCAATATGTTTGTCTGAATATTAAATAAAATGTGGACACGGTTCGTTAATTTCCCACTTTAGTGCAGAGGATAAAGTCTGTTATTGACGTAGGAGTTATCATTAGACCTGGAATATTCGTGAGTTCAGTGACCCGTATGCTAGACCTTATAGTATTACCCACACTCAGAAATATTCGAAGTGCTCGTTGCTTGCGTGCCGATACAGTGGAAGGCGATTATAGAGTTTGCATTTTGCTGCATGTTAATTACTGGCCCAGGGTTGTCCATTGTACGTCAACGCGTGCACGGCAAAAACTTTCTGTGCTTGTTACAAACGATTCTTTGGAAACTAGGTGCCAAAGATTTTCTCGCTAAGTTCACGCCTCAAATATCGTATCTTTACAACACATTGCTTTGGGGAAAAATACAAATTTGTTTATGTAACTCAGTGTTCCTGCAACACTTTCGTGTTAAAGTTCAAAATTAGTTTTACACTATGATTTTCTGGAATTAATTTTAATGTATTTGTAGTGTTACAGAAATATATTTGGCAAGTAGTTTCCAAAGAAATCCTTCTACAGATACATAAAAAAAATTGCACTGTGGTACAGTTGAAAAAAGTAAGTTAAGGCCATCCTTCATTTCTACAACTTTTGCGAGAGTTAATTTTGTGTACCCAAACGTGAGCCGACATTATAAAATCCTCTTACTGTTTTGTTACAAATTGTTTTTTTTATATAGTGTAATTTTTCCAACAAAAAAGTGTATACCTTTGTCCAATTTATTAATTAACGAACGTTTTGTTTATTTAATAATTAGTTAAAATTATACAGGTTTTGTGTTGAAAAAATTAGACTGCATAATAAAAACAATTTGTAACAAAATCTTAAGAGTATTTCACAATATCGGCTCCCGTTTGGGTACAAAAAATTAATTCTCGCGAAAACGGTAGAAATGAAGAATTTTTGCCGTATAAAGGTAGGAGTTCGTGGTGTGCAGCTTGTCTCGACACGAATAAGCGAATCTTGGTGTGTATAACTATTTCCATAGAGCCTCCGAACCTGAGTAGAATAAACGTTGGCGGCGCTGAAGGCGAGTGGAGGGCGTTATGAGGCCGGCGGTATTCGAGTGCACGCACTCACGCACACACCCCAGTTTGCCCCGGCTGGCGCGCCGTGTTGACTCGGCGAGTTGTAGGCAGGTTTCTGCCTCGTGAGGGAGGCGAATGAAGGCGTGAAGGGTTGGTTGTGGGTGGCTGGGGGGGCCGCCAAGGGGGAGGAAAGGTTTGTTCTGTCGGAGGCGGAGCGGCGCGCCGTGATAACGTCACCGCTGACAGAGTGCTCGGCTTATCGGCGTCCCCACACGACGCTTGGCGTCATGGCCGCCCTCCATCCCCTTGCACACTGCCCGCAACAACGTTTCACTCTTCCCGGCGCCCCCGTGCGGTCAGCTGGCCCCAAAACACTGACAATCTCCGCGAGAAATAAAACTTCTCCAAGACGTTCAGCGGAGTTTGCCGTAATATTGCGACGTCCCGTATTCTTTAAACACGTTGGCGACGCAATATTACTAATGCTGCAGTTTTCGTGGCGGTCACTAGAATATAACGCTCATTATTAATATGAACGGGATAGATTTGACGTTACATTACCTAAGAAGAGACGCTTCATTGGGACACTGTCAGCTATAGTTGATTCACGATAACTTCGGCCTTTTCTGAAGCCCTGCCAAATTTCTACTTTTGGGTACTGATTTCGTATCCTTCTGCTACACGTAAACATAAACACTGCCATGTGACTTCTACTTTTATAACTGTCAAATATGTTGGTTGCTGTTTACAGCTGTTCAAAGAACTATGTCATATTGTAGAAACCATTTCGTACGAATGTTCACAATGTAGACCTATAACAATATTTAGGTCAGCATTATAACTATTTGTTACACACGATATAGCACGTTACACATAATACACATTAATATTTTGCCACAACGGTGTTTGTTACAACTGTGGCGTAAACAACAGTAATATTTAACCTGTTGTTATTAATATGTGTTTAGAATAAAAATTAAAACGAAGGGACAACCAGTCCAACGAAACGACGCAGTAAATTCAAGCACGCAACTCGTATCGCTTATTTATTGTATATCGACAAACGTAAAAGATAGTGGTGAACACGCAAACACATAGGCCTACCGTAACATTTATTCCGCTAATATTTACATGCATTGGTACTTGCTGGTTTGTAGGTTTATTTTGTTGTTTATTTAATTTTATCTGGGCGGGCTTAGTATTTCGTTGAGATTGTTGCATACATTCAAATCACAGAAACATAAGCTCGTTACACAATTGTTTTCCAAACACCTAGCGCAAAGGTACAACGTTGTGATAAACAGACGTGAAGGTAAATAATTAATTTCGTCATAACATCAGTTCATGGTTAAAACGTATAAATTTTGCACATATTTGCAATAAACACACACACCTGGCCTGCGTAACGATCACAACGCAGCCACCACACCCATTAATACGCAACGATCACAACACATTTCACTCTGTCGTGGAAACACATATTTATCACAACATTGTAACTTCCGTAGGATGTTTAAAAAAAAAACGAGTACGAGAAACACGTCGTGTCATATATGTCGCCCGCCTCCGCCATGTTGGGAACGCTTTCAACACCACGTCTGCCAACCTGGTGGATTTGTAACTGTCGCGCAACGAGCTGTGTCGATCCATCGCATCTAAAATATGTAATTGCATCTAAATAACATATAATAGGTATTTAAACAATAAAATCTCGTTTCAGTTGTAAATTACAATCTCAGACATCATTACTGTTACTGTAATTAGTATGAGATGTGCTGAAATTAGAAATAACAAAATGTATACCTTTCCTAGAGAGAGAGAAGAGAGAGACAGAGAGAACGAGAGAGAGAGAGAGAGAGACGCGCTCTGCATCGCTTATTGAACCTTTATCCCAGACGGAAAAATAAAACACCAGCCTACACACGGGAATTTGCGCGGATATTTTCAACTACAGCAATAAAATGTGTTTCCGCCAGTGCTACCTGACATTACAAATATATCAATTGGCAACGCTTAACTTACAAATAGTATACATAAAACCAGGTTAAAAAATATTGTAACTGTGAACTATTTCTTACCGGCCATTGCCAATTCGTCGCTGCTCTCGCTGTTGTTAATTCGTATTTAATACGAAATAAATATTACAAGTTATATAAGATACTAAGGTAAAATTTCATTCATTCAATAATACAGTACTCTAAAGTTAATAACAGTGTTAAATATTTGTGGAATACACGTTATTGGAGAAACAGGTTGACATAATACGACTAGGGTGATTTTTCAAAGGTTCGATTCCAAAAGGCCGAAGAAAGCGTGAATACTCCATTCACGGTCACTTCCAACCTTTCTGAAGCTCTGCTTAAAATCTACTTCCAGGACACTCCTCCATCTCGTACAAATAAAGCTTACAAAATTACGCCAGAAGTGGTAAAGCACCGCCTTCTTGCACACTCACTGTAGTAATATTTTGCATAAGGACTATTTACAACACATAAATTTTGTGTCTTTATTCAAATTAGCTATTAATTAAATATTATACTTGTGATACAAGACATATTTAAGAAACAACCAAACACGTTATACGTGGTGATTTTTCAAAGATGAGATTCGAAAAGTTTGAAGGAACGGTGAATAGACTATATGCATTATATTGATAATTGTCAACTAATGGACGTTGTGCTGTAAAGTAAACTTGTCCTGTAGCGTGGACCAATACGACAATGGCAAGTTAGAATAGAGAGACCAACATAACTGGTGTTCATGAAGTGGTGATAGCCTATATGCGACTCACTTCTAAAATTTATTAACTGTCTTTAAATACGTGCCGCATTTGAGGTGCGGTTTATAGTGTCAGGGTTTTACAATCCGTGGTTAGAGACGATGGCTTACTGTGTACAAAGTTGAGTGCACATATCTGCCAGTTTCCTTTCGTTATTGGCTCTCGTGCATCTCATTGGACCAGTGAGGATTTTGATAATCTAATAAGGCGGAACGCTTGTGATTGGTCTGCAAAGAACGTAGCGGGTTCGAAGTCTTGTTCATCCAATCATAAGAGGATAAACTGAGTAGAGTGTTTTAAAAATACGTTAACTCTACATTTCTTCGCTAGTTTCCCCTGTCTCTCTTAACAAGGCGCCGGTATTTCAAAAAAGTTTAACTGCACCGCGCTTAGATTTAACCGAAAAACTCCCTGTGAAGAGAAGAAGGCTTAGATTTAATAAGAATTTTACAGAATCCATCGATATAAACTCGGAACATTTATTTCTCTGGCACGGTTTTCATGTTGGCTTCAGATGTGCGAGAAGATATGTTGACGGTTCATCTCGGAACATCATAATTTTTATGTCTTCGACTGATGTACATAATAAAATGTCGGCGCTACTATATAGTTTTAATAATAGGACTGGAGTGTCGTGAGGAAAATATGATTGCGTGTACACTGAATTTCTGTACAATACGTAAGGAATAGTAGTATTTGTAATGTGTGGCAAAATGCCTGTAAGAGATACATTACGTGAATTGGATTATTTTTTTTTGTTTATCAAGGCAGAACAAGGAGAAAACTTTTTTAAAATCCTTGTTTGCAGTACTAAGCATGCGCAATACACACACGCAGAATCTTTGTGAAATGGATTATCTGTGCTATAATTAATAGTTGTCGTTCACACAGTCGTAGTAATGTTATGAAGTGATCAAACCTTAGTTAAATTGCCGGCCTGATCACACCTTCAAACATTGAACCAGGGCACGAGCGTGATTGCAATAACACCTTGCGAAAGACAGCTGCAGAGACCCCCCCCCCCCCCTCCGACGGGCAGCAAACCGGGCCGAAAATATTAAACAACGCGTGTGATATAGGCCAACGTAACACTGCGAGCGGCGTCTTTTGTTGTCGGGGCAGCGGACCAAGAAGACGAGGAAATGGGTGTGTCCGGCCTCCTAGAGTCAGCCTATGGCAACATGAGCAAGGTGGGAACTTTCCAATTAGATCGTAATAGTACTGGCGTGCGGTAATAAATTCTTATTGTAATTAATTAGCATCTTGGTATTCCTTGTAAGCTCCCCCGATAAATAGTCACGTAATAATTATTGTATAACCCTTATGTTCAATAAACCCAATCTTATACTGTTGTACTCTTCCTAATGTACCGCCACCTCCGGTTACACACGCCATAAATCGGTGATCCAACATATCTCAACAACCCAATTATTTGCCAGACCGAAGATGGCGATTGCAAGGAGTGGATATCTAGTTGTGCCTACAAATGCTTTGTTACAAGTTCATAAAATACATAGGCTGAGCCACACATAGTCCGAAAATATAGTATTGCACTCAATAATCTGCTATCAAAATACACATAAATATTATCATTCGACTTTATGGGTCAAAAGGGCAACATTTATGAAATGACTAGTCAGGAATTTCGGTGACTTGTAAATAACTCTCTGTTTTTTATATATTTCTAAGAATTACACACATGAATATTCATTACAGATATAATGACAATTGGTTTCATTATTTTGTTTTAAAAAATGATTGATATTACCAGAACAACACACAATTGATCAGTTATACTTAATACTCAGTACAGCATTATTCAAAATCATACTTTGTTATTCTTAACGGGAGATGCACCTCAAATAAAACCAAAAAGTTATATTACGTGGTTTTAAAATTTTCGTTTTATAACCTCAACCTGTTTTGAGAAACCAACTAAAAAAATTATTTTGATCAGTCCTTGGATTGAATCCTGAAAGGTTTCACTTGTTAAGCATTTCGTTACTGATGATTTATTAATTTATGCACTCCTTAAAGTTGAGTTCCATATTCACAAAAAAAAAAATGCAGGACTCTCCTGAGTTGTGGTGCCGCCGCACTCAGCCATCAAAACAAGTTGAACACAGCTACATTTTGGCCGCAAGAGCTAGCCAACCTTCTGGTCGAAGCTACAACATGGCTGGCGTGCGGGGAGTCTCGTACATTCGCGGCTCCAGGACGGTAATAGAAGATTATCACATAATTTTGAAAGTTAATCTCACCAGCTAGAGAAAAATGCAAGTCACTTATTAATTCGTGATGAGAGAAGGAGGAGGAGACAGCGTCTGTACCACTAAACAACAGACTACATATCGATCTATAGAGTAAATGTACACAACTATCGATACTTATGTCCACAACTGCCATCAGATAGTGAGGTGATAAAACAATTATTATTTAAGTTTTGTGGTTCGTAAAATATTAGAAAGCAAATTTAGCCACTGCTAATACTTATATACATAAATACATTAATAACATTACCTTTCAACATAAAAGAGAGCACAAGATTTGCAAAAAATGCTGTTATCTTAACGATATTAATTTGAACCCAAAAATATAAATTAATAAATAAACATTTTTTTTACAGATGGCACTGCTTGAAGGGGTGAAGAAACACATTAATACTCACAGCTGACATACTTTTAGCGATATTAGTGGTAAATCAAACAAATAGTTAACGTCTTAATAATAATTACTTTTACATAAATACCACTTATGAGACACAGTAAAATTAGTGACACTTACTTCATATCAATCATCAAATTAATCGTAATCACAAAAGGAAATAGACAGACAGGGGATCATTAACTGCAAAAAAAATTCAAGTCCAAGAGACTTTGTCAAAAAAAACAAACATAAGCAAAACGCTTATGCTGCCACAAAACTGGCACACTAATCATAACTCATTTAGCCACGCCCATGACCCTTTTTCGTATGAAAAACTCATAAATCGTATCATAACATTAATTCGACAACCTTGCCAAAGAGAGAAGTTCCAAGTTTATTGACAGAGTTCATCCAATTTATTAAAGGTAAGCTTTTTCTTCTTTTCACAGGGACTTTTTTCAGGGAAGTGTGAGCTCAGGGCAGTTCAACTTTAATGTCCTATATTCGACCATGAATAATAAAACACTGATTTTGTTAATCACAGCAATTATTGCGACTCTAAATGCTGTGCATCTTAGAGCTTCATATGCCATAGAGAGGGCTCGTACAGTCAAGTTCTGCATTTGAAAAATTGAGTAAAAATATATATATATATTTCGTTGAAATGTTACTGCCATCTTACAAACTTTAGAATAGTAATTGTTCTTCGCTGAATCAAATTCTCTGAATCATCAATTAAATAGCTCAAGAAAAGTGTCAGTTTTGACACATAATCGTTTCAGCACACACACGCGCACCCTAATACATAACAAAAATTTTACGTAATGTTTATAAATTATGTGCAATTGAGAATGACATACAATAACAACAAGAACAGTAACAAAAAAACCTACATGCCGACGAGATTTGCCCTTCTGCAGAACGAGATAACAAAGGAGCAATACTGGAAAAGCAAGGGAAGCAAGACAGGGAGAGTAATAGTATGCAGGACTACTGGCATCTAATTTATTCAAAATTGTGGCGAAGTACTTCCCCCATTCCCCTACACCCCTTGCACATCGGGTGCATTTGCTTTTCTGAGGCAGTTGCACTTCCGGTGCATGTGTAATTGCAATTGCATTTTAATTGCAATTTGAATTAAATTGCAGATGAATTCTCACCCGTCCCCCAACCCGGGGTGCCGGAGACGTGAAGGAGTGATCTGGCGGGCGCCGTCGGGTCGTTAGCCGCCAGACTAGAGTTGCAGTGACCGGTACTTGGTTCGATGCTTGTCGGGGTTAGTTATATTTTATTTGTGCGTAATTAGCAATTACGTCAAGTACAGGTGTTGTCGGGTCGGGAGTTGTAAGTAGCTGAAGTGTGAGGGGAGGGAGCAGCAGCATACATGGGCGTACCCTTCTGTGATTGGTCGGTTTGGTGTTGGAGAAAGTATGTCACAAGAACAATTTTTAATGTTGGCTATTTCGGAGTCTGATGATGGAATGAGCTGTGATGGTGGGTGAGGGGAGAGAGGTAATGGAGTTACTGAGAAGAGGAGGGGGAAATGCATACGATTTAAATTGCGCAAGTAATAAGTCATTCATTGTGACATGTAATCTCTCTGTCACAACACATTGCTGCATAAGCAAGTGCGTGTAGTTACTTCTTGCATTGCTTTATGTAGAAAAACTTAGTGACCGCCCGATTGCTAGTGAATTTCGGTAACCAAGAGACCGGACATCACTGGAGAAAAGCTATGTTTTCTAAGATTCGTGGCACACTTGAGAATTTTAATGCTAGGAAACAATTTTGTGTCCTAAATTTGTTCTTTAAAAAAAGTCTACTGTAGCCCGGGCAGGTAACGTACACAGACGTCTCTGGACAAAACGTGAGTGGTTCGACTAATTAATTCCCTTGTATGCGTTAATTATGGATGGCCAAACATACAAGCCTTCCAAGACCACGAAGCGTGCGCGAGGAACATCGACAGGATTGAACAGCCATCGACCAGTTGCGAGAACCAGGAACTGCAAATTTCTCAGGCGGCACTAACCTCTTTCCATGAAACCATACCGGTTTTGCTGTTGCAGGCGCCGACTCTTCAGGATCGAGATCTGAGTTTCCAGATCCGCGCGGACTACACAACAGCGGCTACACCTTAGAAAATTGTGGGATTTTTACAAACGGTTCTTAGGAAACTAGACGGAAAGATTAATATTTGTAATACTAAAATGAATTAAGAGCAAACTATATACACACAGCTCTAAAATATGTAAAACCGCATTCTTAACAAATCCTTCCAAAGTTTTCTGTGCGGAAAAGAAAACAATTACTTTGATGCTGTGATTTTTTTTACAGTGAGACAGTATTGCTCTGATTCAAAGAGAAATTTGCAGAAACATAGGGTTGCTGTTAGTTTTATTTATACATTGTTTTATGGCAATATTAGTTTCCTTTATAGCAAATAAATAAACATTCTTTGAGTAGTGTCTTTCGTTCACAGTAAAAAAAAATAGTAATTTGTACTAAAGGTAAGGGTTTAGAGATATTACAGTTTTTCTGACGTACATTGCAGTTTTCAGTACGTAATTTTTGTCCCGGTGGAATAATTCATAAACCAATATGTGCTGCAGTTATGAAACTGTACCTGAGCAAGTGTGCAGTTTTTCTGTAGTTTAACATAATTCTGAAGTGCATTAATTCTCCAAATCACTAACCTCAATTCTTCCCAAGAAATGAACTGATATTTAGTCGCTTTTTTACGAACGGACATACAAGAAGAGAAAGTGGTCGTTTGGGGAAAGGCGCAGTCAGTGACTCGAGAGGTGCGGGTTCGAGTCTCGGAGGTCTCCTGGTTTTTTCTGTAGTGAATATAATTCCGCTAGATTTGTTAAGAAGTCGATGGCAGCACGTCCGAAGAAGTCGGTGGCACTGTCGTAGCTTCTATTAGCTCTTGAGTGTCCGAAGACATCGCAGGTGCAGAATACGACTTTTTTGTGAAGCTGCAGAAGCTAACCGCTGTCAAACTAGCCTCTCAGCTGACCTCCCTACTGCTTATAATATAGTAGTATGCAAGCCCTATGTCGTCATATTGACTTTGCACCAATCGTATTACTCCATTAATAAATTATGCGGACACCGACCAGCCAGTCACAGAGTTGCCACGTGATTGCAGCTGACCAATTGCGCGAAGGCATTGAAAAATTATAAGCAGGAGTGTGTCGGCTGGAGTCAATTTTTCCACCAATACTTTGTGCATGTGGAACTGATTGCGAAGTATTGTAGAGCTGATTGCTATTATGGAGCAGATCGCGAAAGATTATGAAGCTGACTGTGAAAGATTGCGAGCTGATGGCGATTGTGGAGTGTGTGTGTGTAAGTATGTGTGTGTTTAAGGAAAAGGGGAAATTGTTAGGGTAACATGTCTGCCTGGGATTAGATTTTCTAAATAATTTGAAAATTATTTTTTTATAATTGATAAATGCTTTTTAGTAATATTTTTTAAATCAAATTTTAAATAGTTTTGTTAAAAGTTTTTAAATAGTTTTTACTATACATTTTTTATTTAAAAAATGTGTAATTTTTTGGATAAAACAAATATGGGCTAGGGGTCAAAGGTCAATGGACAACTGGCACTGGCTTCCAAGAAAGAGGACGGGCGACGTCACAACATGCTGGCCGGCTCCAGCGCTCCGAGCCCTGGTGCCCTTGGCCCCGAAGGAACATAATCCTTCTACTTACTACAAATTTATTATAAAGATGGAGAAACATTAATCATTTTGCATGTTTGATAAAACAATGTTGTGTAAAATGCAATATATTAATTGTAGTAAAACAAGAAAATACTGGTTTGCTCAAGAGTTGGTTTCCAGTGCCGAGGTGGCGTTCACTGAACAAGCTGTTGCCGCTATCATCTGCAACTGATGCCACTGACACAGGGAGATCGAAGGTAGATATTTTTTTCAGAGACAGTGCGCGCGACTCATTTAGTTTTGCCGGACTTCACACAGCCCTCGGTCCTTGTCGTTGGATTCGTTGGATATCTAAAAGTGACTCGTCTATTATTTTTTGATTCCTGTTCCTCGCGCACGCACCCTACTTTTGGGAGGTGTGTTCGTATGGCCACCGACACACGTAACTTGAAAAAAAAAAATTGCTTAACCATTCAAGTTTTGTTCCCATTGGGAGCTACCAGAACGACTGTATGTGCCCCCCCCCCCCATGGTCACACCCTTTTCACCGCATCGACGTTCGCCAAGGTTTTATTTACCGCGCTGTTAACAGTGTGTCTTGAATGCAATCTTTACTGTCGACTGACATGTCGCGAGATTGGCGGGAGCTATGGATTTAAGGGTTCGTGTCTACATGGTCGCAAAGGGCGGAGACTCAGTATGATGGGACGCACACTTGAGGAGTTCCTTTTCTTTCTTGGGTTCTCTTATTTCTGCTTTAACTGGCTTGGTAGATGCGTTGAAGAGATTGCGATTCCAGGATGAATATGCGAAAGTTCCGCCACGGCTACAGTTTTTCGTTTCCAGCTAATCTTTTGATGTTGTTTTTGTAGGTAATTCAGTTAAATATATCTATTTTTATCATAAAAATAATGATTACATAACCATTTAAACTTCGTGTTTAAAAAAAAAAAACACGAACGTACTGTAACTTATTTGAACTACACAGGTACATATGACCAGGAATGATAGTTCTCAACTTCCCGGATGAATTAAGGTGAACTCTAAACCATCCGCCGTCGCGCCAGTTTCTCAGGCGGTCACGTGATCTTCGACCAGTCTCAGGGTAACTTTTTTTCTATCCGTCAATCCGTCAAATAGGCCTATATCTCAAACTTCAACTTTCGACGGACCGACGGATATGCCACCGCCTTCTGGCGAGATTCCGTAGAACGCGAATATGCACTTCGTAATAAAATGCGTAGTGGTGGACATGTGTTTATTTATGTTGGTGGCAAATTCGGGAATTTAAAACGCCAACAATAATTCACTATAAATTTTTATCACGCAAAAAAATTATTTCCGCAAAATATTTTCTCTTGAAAATGAATTTCCAACCAAAATATACCTTCTAAGAAATAAAGATCTTGATGTTAAGTTGTCACGCTGAAATTTTTCCGGACAGTAGAATCGATGGACGAAGGATTGTTGTGAGTCGCTTTAAACTGACGGACGAAAAAACAGACGGATGACTGGCTGACTGACTAACGGGTGAGACGTATTGGTGTGAGCCCAGCTTTACACATCACAAGGTATTTTTTTCACGTCATCGACCGTGCAGAGAGAGGTCGAAGGCCACAGGCGTGCTGATTATAGTGGTCTCCGAACCAAGGGCGTAGAGCGGAGACGAGTCTGGGAACCATCGCGAGTCCTGCGACGCCCTCAGCGTTGCCAGGACGGTGATGCGAGGCGCAGATCCTGCCGGCGCCCGTCCATTGGCCGGCGCGGCGGTCACGTGGGAAGTCGTGGGGAAGGGGACGGCGTGGACGGCGAGTCGCCCGCGGAGACAGGGCGAGCGAACCCGCAATTTGGCCCGGTGATTTAAGAGGCGGTGCCCGCACCGTGCCGCCGATTAAGAGTCGCTGCGGGGGGGGGGGGAAGGGGGGGGGACGAACCTTATGGTTCTGTGGGAATGTGCGCCGGCCAGAAGATGGTGGACCGCCGTGTCGACGACACTAAGATAGAGTTACCACTCGACAGTAAGTGGAAGATGATCCTTTCCATAGTCTTTGCTTGCCGGAGGAAGTTCTCCGCTACTAAAGGCTATTCATGATAAAGTGAGCACTTTAGAAATGAACCTTAGAAAAAAGTATCTGCCCCTCTGCATGTACATGTTCTAATGGGCGCACTGAGTGACATTCGCACAGTAATGTTGGTAACAATTGATGAAAAGTAGTTCCATGTCCTAACGTCGAATAAAAAGTGTTAGGTAACAATTTATGATGACTTAAAATTATTTCTTTTAATTTGTTTTTTTTTCTTAAATTCATTGAACAGTAAAAGTTAACAGATTTGTTAAGTATTTACTTTCTTACTAATCTTAGTGTTTCGTTCGACCGATGAATGAATAAAGTGACGAGGCCCACGGTAATGTTAATTTTACATAAGGCGGGGGCCACACAACGTGTACACAAGTAGATCTTAAGCAGGGCTTTCAAAGATGTTCATTTTCCGTGAACGGCCTATACAAACCTTACAGAAATTTACACGTGTAAGACCCGTTGAAGTAATTGTATCTTTGTTCCAGAGTTATCGGCTGTCATTAGTGCTACAACTAGAATATTGCTCACTTGACTATGTTTTCTCCTGGGTACAGTTCAAGTCATCTCAGCCACTTTCTTTGCAACGTCTCTCATGTAAGGCATTGGTTGTGTTGACGAATGTGGTCTAGTAGACGCAGGAAATCAAATGCACCTGTGGTTGAAGTACATTAGTCGGCAATTAGCCAGTGAGCAGTTGATACCTGCTCGAGTACATAACAGAGTATGAGATCTAGCCTATGGGTAGACACATGCACAATTCGCGTGGTTGTTTAATGGCATGCTAGACTCATTACCCTATACACACTTGAGAAAAGTTCGTGATTTCATTGGCTGCTCGCCCTTTACAGCGTCATTAACCTGTACGGCCGCGTTTTACGACCTTGGTCAAGCTATAATCTGAATTTGTACCACTGGTAAAAAAGTAATTTTTGCATGCTACCTATGATTGATGGCCAGAGGCAGAGGTCAAGCGAATGTACAGCCTTCGGCAACATGTTTAGTGTGCTGTAAATCCCCTCGTATGGCGCACTGAACGCGCGTATTTTTCCGGCATGTGGTGAGTGAAGAGATTTGGGCGGCTCTTAACATCGAGGTCTTGAGAGCCGATGGGGTGAGCAGCTCCGGAATGCAAGGGCGGGGAGTAAAGGGAGATCCCCGTGCAAACCCGCCAACCAGTGACCCCGTTCGGCACGATTCCCACATGCGAAAATAAGGTGGCGACCCCTGCCAGGGATCGAGTCTGGTTCGCCTTGGTGGGAGGCGAGTAGTCTAACCACTACACCACCATGGCCCTCCAGTCCACAGTGTTTAGAAAAAACGCGCACTTCAGCAGACTCTTGTACTGCGCCGCCATATAATAATAATAATTTTAATTTCCGAAACTAAATAAATAAATGTTCCTCTTGAGCCTTCACTAACACTGCATCACGTATCATTATAAACAATAACATAATATCGTATAATGGTGTCGTCCGACATCAATATTACAGATACACACACAAACAAATAAAGTAAAGGAACAACACCTACACAGTACAACACCGTACACAAACAACATTACACTTGACACTATCACAACACAGACACAAACATCAAACACACGACGGACACCTCACGAAAACAACAGTCGGCCCCTCTGTCTCCGGAGAGGATGGCGGGGGGTGAGGGTTCAAGGGTGTAGGCAGAGGAATTTTAACTTTTGACATTTTTAAATTATGACGTATCCTTTTTTTTTAAATTAAATTATAACAAAATATAATTTTAAGCCTCTGAAATTTTAAAATTTAACTTTTTTTTTTTTGATAACGCGATAAATTTTATGTTTCGACTATTTCCCAAATTTATTTCAAATTGTAGTAACTAAGGCCAGTTATGGCCTTCAGCTGGGCACTGGTGCCATTTCACTATGATCTGTTCCTGTTCTGTACCGCGTCGCCGTGGTCCGTCATTGTGAAGAATGGTGAAGGCGGGGCCGAGGTTTGTTTGTGCTGGCCCCCACTGCTCCTCCCTGCCCATAATCGTGGTTAAGCCACGGCACCGTGACAAACTGAAGCTGCGATTGCCCGGATGTTAACGACCATCACGCCGCGGCCCTTTTACGACTTCGGGACCCCGCGGAGTACCGGTGCGAGAGAGCCACTTTTTCATTACCCGCCTCGTCTCATCGCCGCCGACGGATCTGGCCTCCTCTCCCTCCCTCTCTCTCTCCCGCTCGTATTTATTTTCCGCTTCGCTTGTTTCCTCTCGTCCTCTCCTCCCTCTCTCCTCTTTCCTTCACCCTTGTGAATCAGTTGTGCGCTGGTCGATAAAACCCAGACTTCTGGTAATTTCGTACGTTAACGACCAAAGTTGTTCACTCATAAAATTGATATTTCGTAACTTATTCTTCACTATTTGCTATGCGATCTCTCGGGGTTTTCTTCGCAGAGTAATTTATTTTGAACTTTTTATTTTTTTATCTTGGTTTATGTATTTCTACTTAGAGCACTGTTGTTTCGTGGAAGAATGCTAACTTCACGGAAGTAGAATAGACGAAGATGATGGAAACACTTGTTATATTGCTAAGAAATTTCACTGTATTACTATAAGAAATAGAATCATATATTGAGAGAAAATTTATAATTTCCTGATATCAAAGGTTGAACTGATATAAGAGAGAAAATAGTACACTTTCAAAGCACTGCAAGAGAAGCAGAATCCACTAAAATGTTTACATTGTAGTGGGAACAACTAAGTATTTCTGTAGAAGTGATCATCTGAAAACGCTTTGGGCGAGGTTTAAGAAGTGCAAATGACTTAAATGGAATTGTAGATTTTTTCAATGATTTACACAGTTTTATGACTTTTTCTACGAACTACGCTATTGAATGTCAGTGTTTCCATGCGATTGTTTACCAGCTATAGTAATTTACGAACTTCCTGATATCATTCGCAGTGCGGAACTACTTTTCCGCCAATTTCACACTTATCATCATCGGTATTTACAAGGATTAAAATTAATAACGTACATTCCCCGCAATGAGTAGAACATAAATTTTAATAGCAATAATGTAATTAATGGCGGCTGTCGTAAAACAAGATTACGTTCAACATTTACAGTTTGAATGATACCCTTCGTTGCGTGAAATGATGTCTGAGAAGACAGGATTTATTTACTCACCAGATATAAGAAATGTTAGGGAGTCCGATTTACTAACTCTGGCACTCGCCTTGAATTTGGTCTTGAACCAGCAATTATTACAGTTGTTCGTCATGGAAGTCCTCGAAAAATTGTATCTTTGACGCATGCGTGGCAAGTGGTTTTTTAAAATCGCTGTTAGGCGTCGTGTCAGTTGTCTTGTGATGACAAATGCCGTTGGCGTATTTCATAAAATTAAACATATTCTCGGTCCATAACATTAAACGTTCAACTAAGTGCAGAACAGTCGCATATCCTAAACATAATGCACGCTTGTTTTTATATATTGTGTTTTGGCGTAGTTTCTGGAGCCACCGGGAGTGGCCGGATATTTTCCTCAGGTCTATGCGAAAGAGGCGCGTGGAAGAATGGCCGTTGGTGAAGCTGCTGGAATTAGCGAGGGCGTTGTTTACCCCTTGTCGATAATTTGCATGCAAATAGGCGACGGGCTCGAGCGTAGGAAGGAGTCTTGGTCGTGGTGGCGATGTTGCGCGGTGCATTATGGTCCGGTAACGTGCCTCTTCCCCCCTTTTTTTTCTCATCTCTTCACCACACCCCTCCCTGTAGGAACTCGTGGTCCTCTCCACCACTCCCCATCTGATGAAACGTCGCGCCGTAAAACCGCCCGTAGAGCAGCGGCCACAGTCATGACGTCACAACCCACCCTGCTTGGTGGGCAGAAATGCCCCGTTTGCTTTCCGACGGAATTAAATATCAGCTTCCACTCCAGCCTGTAGCCGCAGAGTACTTCATAATACAGATGTGAAACAACGGCTGTCTGATGCCCGGTTGCACCAACATCTTCCCCGATCCGAGATCGAATGGTCCTAGTTCCGAACGAGGATCCAGTTTGATCTTGGTTCCAGTGTAAAAGTGTTGCACCAACGAAATTTCATGATTCTGGATCTTCGATTCGTCGATCTTGGCTCCAAAGTGAGAGATCGTTATTAAGTATGAGACAAATTTGGCTATTGGTTCGTAATATATGACGTAATGGAAGTATACGTATTTTTCACTATAGATAGAACTAGATGTGTCATGTTTTATCTGTTTTAAGTGAATTATTGTTGTAGGAATTTTACTGAATAACATTCAAGTGCGTATATTGTGGTTTTAATTTCTCAAGAAATCAATCGAACGTAGTTCAATCTGTTGGCGAATTTTCTAACTACATTTGTCGACGATGGCTGCTGATCTCGGGGTGGAATCTTCCTCACCATCTTGGGGTGAGTGGAGAGATCTGGGCAGCTCTTAACATCGAGAACTTGAGAGCCGATGAAGGTGAAACGAGGTGATTATGAAGTAGCGCCGGAATGCAAGGGCGAGGGGAAACGGGAGAGGTCCCAGGAAACCCGCCAACCAGCGGCATCGTCCAGCACGATTCCCACATGCGAAAATCCGGGGGCGACCCCGCCGACAATCGAACTGTGTTCGCAGCGGCCTCGTCATTTTGGACGTGTATTTGACCACAACTTTTTTTTCAAAACAAAATAAATATTTAAAATGGTGTATGTGAGTGCAAGGATAATTTATTTCGAAGTTTATAAAATTTTGTTCCCGTTGCTTTTGGTACTACTGTGACCATAAACACATTCAAATCATTAGTTATCATTTTTTTTAAATCTCACTCAAGAAAATACTGACAAAAGTAAGTCTATTCCGGTTTTAATGATTCGGTGACGCAGTTGTGTATGCCGCACCAAGATTTCATTTTTAATATTTAATCTTGACTATTTGTTACAAAGGGAAATCCATAATTACAAGATGGCGGGTATCGTTCCACCTCAAAGCGGCCGCCTACCTGTTGCCATAAATGCGGTGCAACATGTTTGGAAAATGCGTTTTCTTTCTTTCGAAATTATTAAACGTGCCACCTATATGTTCACCCTACGAAAATAAAACATACCTCAGGGGAGGACGGAATGATATTTTCAAAATACCACGTATGCTATAAATATTATTTTGGAGCTCTCCAACGTCGTCAGAAAGGGCTTTTTCATACTCCTGTATCTGAGAATACAATATACCCTGACACGAGCGAAATAAGATGAGAGTCTACGTTGAACATTGCTACACTTTTTACATCAATAAAACGTTGTAGATAGTGTGTTATTTTACTGCAGCAGCTGAAGTTAGCATGTTGATTTAGAAATTACGAAATTACGCTTGTTATATTCTGATGGTTTTGTATGAGTGGGAGGAATTGTACAGCGTTTTGTGAACTGCCAAAAATTCTATTGGTAGCATAGAACGCCACATTGCAGTTTCTGTCTTTGTCGTCCTAATGAATCGTAATGAAAACGACAATCATGCGATTATTGAAGGTACACTACAAAAATTTCTGGTGAACTTTCTAAACTGTAATGGAAGTTTTTAACCTATACACTGTATGGTAATAATACCACACATCAAGCTGCATATATAGGAATGTTAGGGGCGCTACTATACAAAGTTGGGAACTTCCCTATGCATTTGACTGTTTCCTGAGCAAATGTAGGAACGCTACAATGAATGTATAAGGAAAACATTACCATTCCTGCTTTCTCACTAAGCGTACACACTGGTATGGTGAATTTCCGAATCATTTCTTAGTGTGTAGGAATGGACACGCCCTGTTGCACTAAATTTGGAAATTCCTTCCTGACACTGTGTGGGTTGTGAGAATTTTAAAGAAATTCTAAAAGGGACAGCTTGAAAGTTTGTACATCCCAAATATTTTGCTATTAAAAGTGCACTCAGTTTGGAAAAAAGCCTAGCTAAATGGGATTGAACAGGAGTGTCTGTCGACAAGAGTGGGCGGGAAAGCTAACAGAAAAGTCTTCTCTGTTTTGTTGTCTCTCGAGACATTTCTTTGAATTGAGATCATTTCGGTATTGCTCTCGATATTATTTACCTTCCCTTTGTTGAAATTTCATTTCCTCTTTCCGTTTACCGTGAAATAAATAACTTCCTCGTGACTTAACTGGACGAAATGATGTTAGCAAAAAAAAAATTAAAATGTGTTCCGTAGAAAATAAACCAATATGCCTCTAAACATTTTTCTTCGCGTCAACAATCGCACTGTCATATTGATGAAAATTAAAGCCGTATACCAGCGGTGGAGTATTGTGTCACGTCTCAAAGCAAGTCAATATAATTCCACGTTGGGCATTTTATTTCGTCGAAAGCAACAACGGCCGTTTTTACCTCCTTGGTATTTAATTCTGCGGACAGATGAACTCATCTGTATGAAATAAAAAGCAACATAAATGGTCCCAGTTAGATAAATGCCTAGCATCTGCATTTTTCCCAACAACGTCATTTATGGAATATGGGAAATCGGTGACAATGGCCACGCACGGCCTGGTGGAAACTTTTATAAAAGCTGTTCACGGTATTTCTCCCCCCCCCCTTTTTTTTTTTTTCCCCCCATGAATTTCGATAACTGAATCTTTGACAGCCAGTGTGAATTCCGAGGTTTCTAATTTGTTCATTGGCATATCGGCGATACACACGAGACGGAGCAATCTGATTCTGGGCGTGGTAGTATAAATGACTGTCGTAGGTCTTGACAACATGCGATTGTAGACGGCTTCTATGATTTTCAGTGGCCACTTTACACAAATGAAACGATGGGACTTTACAGAATGTTCCGTAACAGATGCTGCACGACTGCAAATAATTTCGTCCTTGCTGCTTTCTCGCTAGCGGTGCGAAAAGTATCATTTGTGTGATTGTGCGGTGGAGGGTAATGCTTCACGTACATTAGTTGCTTATTTTAAGTACAGCGTAAAATAGATTTAATCGATGAGTTCATTTATAGACAATTTCATTATGCTAGAAATTAAAGTCAGTGCATTCGTCTAAAAAAAGAATTGTTTCAGATGTCGACGTTAACTATGGGAAGGCCTCAAGTTCCCGCTTCGCAGATGGTCGAGTAGAACAAAATGACGCATACTATTTTATTTTTCAGCGCGTGAATTGCTGTAGATTTTTTTTTTTTTTTTTACTTTACTCCTTGTGAACCAACGCGTGGGAGTTGGCTGGAGGGTGGTTAACAAAAATATAAATAAAAGAAAAGACAGACCCTCAACAAAGCTGGGGTTTTTCTCCCCGTGGTAATCATAGTCTTCAGGCGTTCAATTATGGAGCCTTTGAAAACGGGCGTGGATGGCGGGGCGGGATTAGAAATGTCGAGGAAAAGTGGCGGGGGAAAAAAACAAAAGCAGAACGATGGGGGAGAGAAAGCGGGTTGGGAAATACACGTGCTTGAGATAACCACGGGGTGTGTGCGAGCCGGTCGAGTTTTCCTCTTCGCCCTGGAAACACATCATGCGAGCACGAGCGCGCAAGAAGTGGTTGTGGGGGGGGGGGGGGTGGCTGGCGAGTCGCTTGATTGCAGGTTACGTGCACAAAGGGGTTAGTGTGACCTGTGATTTGCCACGAGCCCCCCGAGGGGCGGCTGGCCGACCAATCAGCGCGCACTGCGAGGGCGTACCACTGCTTTTGTTTTCCTGCCTGCCTGCAGACTTTTTTTTTTTATGTTCTCTCCTTTTGCTACTGCGCACTTCGTACGTTGCAGTGTATATAATATATTCACGGTTTCGGGGGCCACGGTGGCTGAGCGGTTAGTCCTCTCGCCTCCCACCTTGGCGATCCGGGTTCAATCTCCCGACCGGCTCACTCCGGATTTTTCGCAAGTGGGAATCGTACCGGACGATTCCGCTGGTCGACAGGCTTTCTCGCGGATCGCCCGCTTCCCCCGCCCCTCCATTCCGGCGCCGCCCCATACTCGCCTCACTTCACCCTCATCGACTCTCAAGACCTCGATGTTAAAATCCGCCAAATTTCTTCACTATTCGCGGCTTCATCACACTGTTTGAATCAAACCTTTGAAAATCATCCTGTGCATGACGTGTTTGGTTGTCCCCTAGACGTGTCATGTATCACAAGCGTTCTATACTACTATTAGCTGTGGCCGCTGTCCCTGACCATCGGACTAAGTTAATACTACGTAACCCTAAAATTGAGCTTCTACACAGAGTGGGCCGTAGGGACGGCTTACCTGTGGTGTGTCTGGGACCGGTCAGTGGCGTTTATTCCATAGACGCAAGGTAAGTAATGCCTACCCTATACATATTGGCAATGTTCGACCCTTTATTGTTTTCGCTTTAACTTTAAACACATTTAATTCTGAGTTTCGCGTTTTCGATTCGAGGTAAAGTGTTTTCGTAACTCCCGTATTGTCCACGCAATGTGCTGCTATCTTGTAGTTAGTTCCACAAACGGGAGCGACTAGCGATGAATCGAACTCGCAAGCAAACTTTCTGTATTCGTACTCCAGTCCTACATTTTTCCTTGGAAAATGGATGAAAGTGTTCGGGAAATCGGGAGGTTTCTTATAATTTGTAATATGCTCTCTGAATAATACTCAGTTTAGTTATTATCATCTTCAATTCGTTTCCGTTTTTATTACTAATGTTAGGTATTATACAACGGTAAATGCACGTGGAGGGTAGTCAAAGTTGGAAGTTGCGTTTGTTAGTAGAAATTGCTTACCCTGTAAACAAACTCGCTACACGCCACTGGGACCAGTCGGTTGACCGCCTCGCCGCACGTCCAGCTGGCATGACTTCTGAGCGGCAAATGTCGCCGCCTGCGAAGCCATTCTGTCACCCCTCCCCCCCCCCCCCCCCCCCCCCCAGGCCACCGCCTTGACGACGTGACGTCGGCCAGACAGTGACGCCACCACCAGGGAACTTCCGGACGAAGAACATTTCTTAACGTTCAGGAAGCTTTTGAACATTGTGTAAATACCTTTGTCTCGCCCAGGATTGAGGACACAGCACAGGGTTCTAATGTAGGAAGGAAAGAGGTGCTATTCCCGAAATATTTTTTTTGGGGAGGGGAAAAAAGGGGAATGGGGGGCTTTGCTGCCATTTTAATAAAAGTTATGCAATCAACTTAAATACTCATTTTATGTAACTTAGTGGGGTAGGGTATATTTTATATAGAGTATATTTCTATAAACCTTTTATTGTATAGCGTGGGGGAAAGTTTTGTAATATGAATTTTCTATAATAAACTGAGTAAACCTTTGTAAGAACATTTCACTGACGTAAAGCCAGTCCCCTTTTGATCACAAACCGTCACATAGTAGAAAAGTACCTTAATTTTGTATTAACTTTAGATTATAATTATATTTTGTTTATAAGTTGTAATATCTTATTTACAGTTCATACTAATAAAACAAGGAGAAAATAAGTGTGTTGGCAATACCTAAAGGCTGTTCACGATAAAGTGAGCACTTTTGTAATCAACCTTATAAAAAATTCACTGCTTCTGCCTGCATTAATTTTAATAGGCGCACTTAGTGACTTGCGCCCGGTAAAATTGGTAACGATGGACGGAAAGTAGTTCCGTATATTAACGTCGAATAAAAAATGTTAATTGACCATTTGTGATAACTTGAATTATTTCTCTGGCTTTCTATTTTTGTAATACATCGTAGTGCAAATATGTACTTTCCTAATAATTTCACTGTTTCACTTGACCGACGCATGAATTAAGTGCTGAGGCCCATGTCAATGTTGATTTGACAAAAAGCGGAAGAATACACAACGTGCATTTAAGCAGGGCTTTCAAAAGTGCTCATTTTACCGTGAATAACCTATGGTAAGAAATAGTTATTATTCACGAATGTGGTGAGCTGTCCCTTTAGTGTAATTTTCTAGACTCGGTTAAGTTTTGTTTGCGTCAGGCGGAGGAATATCTTGAAAGTAGAACTTAATGCAGGGCTTTAGAAATGTTGGAAGTAACCGTGCACTGGCTATATACTGTTTCTTGTGGTGCAAGTCATTATCGAAGTTTTTTTAGTCGAAATATTGTCTACGCCCTTGGAAATAAAATTGTTGGTAAAAATTTAATTGCCATAGTTTACAGAATTATTAACTCGACAGGATTTTTAATTGTAATCGGAAATGGCGACACACAAGTTATACTAGTTCAGTCTTTGGCGTGGATATCGGTGCAGAGTTAATAAACAACTTTAAATAGATCTTTTAATAATTGATTGTTGAAATAAATTTTGCTAACTGAAAATAAAGTTTTTCGAACGTAATTTTGGTCTTGAGATTACAGGTTTGAGAAATCCACGTATTTTCGTAAACTGGCAAGGTTTATTTCTTGAAGAAAAAAAAAACCTGCAGTAAAAAATTTGTACGAATTTTACTCAAAACTCGGCAAATTTTTCAGGGGCGAGATGGTTTGTGTTTCCGACTACCTGATAAGGACTTCGTCGTACGGCGTAAACTTATATAAAATTCCATTAAGTTAATGCATAAGCATACGGTTGACAATCACTGTGGGAATATGCAAGTATAGCGCTGTAATTGTCACCGTGTCTTTTGCTTTTCCCGTAAATATTTTGAAATAGTGCCCTGTTCCACTTTTACTTGACAAGCATAACTCGCATCCGAGAGTTAATCTAGTTGCGAAACGTACTATAAACTAACGTTATTTACTTTTATTCAACTTATAAAATGTAAGTAGTAATTGTCTGAAATTGCATTGTTTCCTCTTAAACATTATTAGGCCAAGTATTTGATGTTTCGCTGCCCCGTAGTCTATGTAAAATTTATTTCAAAATTTTTAGGGATAAAATAGAACATGCCAATTAGTGATTACAACAAAACTGAACTGGTTTTATCTAACAGGGCAACTTCCGTGACTGCGGGCTTGAAATTCAAGTTAAAGTAGATTTTTAATGTTATTGTTAACTAACATGCATCTCGAGAGAAAGCATTTATAGAAATATGTCTGAAATTTTAATAAAAAAGTTTTAGAATAACTGCAGTGACTGAGTCGTGGGGTTCAAAAACACGCAACGCCGCTATCAACTGTAATGTGATTACAGCTTCACAATAAGTGAAGTATTGTAGGTAAAGGCTGTTCACGATGAAGTGAGCACTTTTGAAATCAACTTTAGAAAAAAGTCACTGCCCCTGTGTGCATACTGTATGTTTAAGCGGGCGCACTGAGTAACATGCGCCCAGTAAAGTTGGTAACGATGGCTGGGAAGTAGTTCCGTAACTTAATGTCGAATAAAAAGGGTTAGGCAACAATTTCTGATAACTTACAATAATTTCTTTCGCTTTCTGTGTTTCTTAATTCATCGAAGTGTAAATATGAGCAGATTTGTTAAATATTTACTTTTCTAGAAATTTCACAGTTTCGCTTGACCGACGCATGAATAAAGTGATGAGACCCATGGCAATGTTAATCTTACATAAGGTGGAAAAATACACAACCTGCATACAAGTAGATCTTAATCAGGGCTTTCAAAAGTACTCATTTTACCGTGAACAGCCTATAAATGTCTTGACATATAATAAGTGGTTTCGCCAAAATACACTTCGATAGAAATGAAAGTGGAAGAATGTATGAGTAAAAATTGAAGTTCGGATAAGTAAACACATAAAGAGACTACAATCCGCGACTGAATACCTCGGTAATTCCAGCGGAGATCGAACCTAGTATGGCGACAAAGATGGAGATGCAGAATGTTGTTTTTGCGTCTGTCAGTGAGACGTGGAGAAACACGTGGGCGTTTAATTAAGTAGTACGGTTAAGCAGACACAGGTAAGATAATCTGGTCCATAATTTCACATTCGTGTACGAAAAAGAAAAATTACAGGACAGAAACCATATACGACAGTTTTTGTATCTGTTTTAATTATACTTTTACTTATAAAATTACCATTTTTAGAAGATTACTCCGAGTTTTGCATACCATCAATTTTTATTTGAAATCGCTAGTAGGTGCAAACGGGGCAAGTGAAAAATCAATTAAACAACTCTACATAGTTATCACGACATAGCCGATTATGACAGAAGACCATGCAGGGCGAGTATGTAAAGAAAAATTGTATGAAATTTTTAACCTCATGAAAATTCAGTATTGTAGCCACGTGTCACGAGGTATGTGTTCAAGCGGTAATCACGCCCTGGCTGTAGATGAGACAAGATTGCGTATTCGGTGGATTCAAAGGCAATAACACCTTCGGAACTATGGCAGATCTTTCGGAAGAGGTGGAACTTACATATCGTCTTTAAAGTATCCCCAAACACACAAATACATCACGGGGTAAGTTCGGCTGACTTTGGTGGCCAATTTAGAAATGCGTGAATGTAGTCTTTCTTTCTGTGCTGTACCGCACAACACTTGCAAAATTATCTTACAGGACTTAAGTACACTAAGCGTGCACGCATGGCAGTCAGCATTTTTCTGTTATTCATGTAAATCATCAGAACATTCACAAACTAGTGTTCATAGGAATGTGTGAAATACGGACTCATTTATCTATACGAAAACAAAAATAATATGAACATTTATCGAATACTCGCTTTACGAGCCCTGCCTTCCGTCGTGTTGTACAAAACATCCCCCAGCTTTGCTCCGCGCTCGAGCTGCTATTTCACGTAATGCCAGCAGGAAGGCTTTTTTTTTTTTTCGCTGCGCTTCTCCCGCGCTCTCCTTTGCTTTCCGTTCGTAATTTGTTTTCTGGGGTCTTGTTTAAGGAACTGTTTTGTTTCTGCGCCCCACCCCTGTCAAATGGTTGTGTTCGTTATCGCCCCCCCCCCCTTTTTCCACCCTTGGCGGTCTTTGGAATGGGACCTTTTCAAAATGCTCTGCGGGTGTATAGTAAGTAGGGTGGTGAGGAGAGCGAGGGAAAAATTGTGCTGGTTGTCTCTTGAAGCCGACGCTGCATGTCGCGTGCTGCGGTGCGGGCTCTTGTTTCATTTTGCCCGATGGGAGGCGGGGGTGTGTCTGCTGTGTCCGGGGGGGGAGGGGGCGTGACTTATTGTGTGCATGTCTGCGCTGCTTGAAGGAGGGAGAGGAGCATCTTCCGGATGCTGCTTCTGTAGCCGGTGCTTCCCTCGCCGATCTCGGTCGGGGATGTCATGTCTGGCTGCTGGTGTCTTCCTCTCCACGCCCCCGATCCCGCGAGGCCTCCTTCCCTCTCCAGCGGAGGGATGGCTGTTCCACCCCCCCAACCCCCTTAACATTCCGTGGTTAACTCCAGAGTGTTGCAAGACGTAAGCCGCGGATTTGCATGGCGCTTGTTCCGTCCCCCGGAACTTTGCCCGCAGAATGCGAGACGTCACGAAAATCATCAGCGCAGAACCCCGGGCCTGAAAGGGGCCCTTCACCCCTCCCTAATCACCTCACCCTCTTCCCCACGACCCGACGTCAGCTTGGTTTACCCATTCGAGTTTGTGATGCATGAAGATTTCCGGCATAAAACGCTTGTTCCCCTACGACATTTGTTATTCGTTGCCGCGTGACCGAAGCGAGCACAGAGGCTTCAGCTGTTGAGGCATGTTGTCCGAGTTCTGTGCGTGGCTGTTGAGGTGTTGGGGCAGTTCGACGATGAAGCCTCTCGAGGTCACTGGACAGTTGGACCAACACCGACAATGAAAGGAATGTGGCCTAGAATGATGGCAAAGCATGAAGGGGAGGGAACGCGAGTAGCTATAGTTCGCAAAAGCGTCTACCATGTTTTGCATATGCACATATATATTTATGATTGATTTTGCCTGGCAGTAAAGAATGCTAATTACCAAAAAAATAATCTGTACGAAATACTATTAGAGTCGTAGACATTACTTACAAGTACCTACTATTTCTACGCATAAAACATTTCTACACCTAAGTTAATATTTTTGCATACACATTAAATATAAGATACCATGAGATACTAAAAACTTTAAAATCACCATTTGAAATTGTTTTTACAATTTTTTTTAAATTTGCTAAAGTTGAGTTGAGATATTTGGGCGGTATTTAACAAGGAGGTCTTGAGAGCCAATGAGGGTGAAATGAGGTGAGAATGGAGCAGATCCGGAATGGAGGGGCAGGGGAAACGGGAGATCCCCGAGCAAACCGCCGACCAGCGGCATCGTCCGGCACGATTCCCGCTTGCAAAAATCCGGGGTAGCCCAACCGGGGATTGAACCCAGTTCGTCTTGGTGGGAGGCGAGCAGTTTAACCGTTCAGTCATCGCGGCGCCCTTAAAATTGCCAAAGTGAGGAAAATTGTTACATGTATTTCATTTGTAGCAGTCCAAAATATTTTGTATAAAAAGTTGCTAAGAATGCCGTAAAATTAATCAAGACATGGCCTTGATTAGGTGTTCCCAAACATTCTAGTAAGGGAGGGGGGGTTTGAATGATTTGAGAATCAGTGGATTTTCGTGTACATATAAAATAGCACTGTAGCTCTCTATGCCTAGCAATGAAATTATGTAAATAATTGAAAAATTGTTACTGTATCCGGCTTTTAAAAAAATGTTACAATTAAACGTTTCGTCCTTGTTAGATAACTAGGGATAGGAAAAATTCGCGAGTTCAATGACCTATTGGCTAGACTCCGCAGTCCTGTGTATGCTCGGGCCTCAGATGTTTGTTCATTGGCTGCTGACACAGAGAGTAGCCAATGTTACTCCACACCTGCCAGTATGGCATTAGCTACGTGTTTCCTTGCAGGTCTGCTATTGGCTCAGATTCGTCCAGCGTGTTTAATAAACTGCTATCCAATTGCAGATGTTACTTCAGTGTACACGTGTGTGACGTCTATCTTGTCCTCAAATGAATTCGCGAAATTTTCCTATCCCTATAGATAACATTATGTTGACATTCCTCCACGCCAGCGTTGTCTAAAAGTAAGAAGTGAGTGGAGGGAGGAGGGGGCGATAACTTGCCACATCTCAGAAGGAGCATCATCTTAGAAGTTCGGGTAACCACAGTGCTGGATGCATCAGAGCACGTATGTGAGTCTCGCGAGGGCTGGATGCAGCGTGGCACTTCGAGCCCTCGGGGGGGGGGGGGTTCGACCGCACAGTGCGCCCTGAGACGTGGTGGCGGTAGGAAACATTTCTCGTGCTTTAACTAATGTATGTTGGAGTGTCCCCGGGAGGCGCTGTGTTTTCGGAGCTATCAGCCACCCCGCCCCCCCGTCCTTCTCCATCAGTCGTGCTTTCCCGTGGGTGTAGCCGGGAAGTGTGTGGTGGCCGGCAGCAGTGTTTATTCCCAACGCGCGGGTCCCCTCGCCTGCCTGCCACTTCTTGTATTGGCTTTACTCTACTTTATTCTTCCCACACGGCCGCCGTGCTGGACCTCGGCCACGGGGGGCGCAGATATTGAACTTCTCTCGCCGAGTCCACTGCACTATAGGCTGTTCACGATCAAATGAGCACTTTTGAAAGCCCTGTTTAAGATCTACTTGTATACACATTCTCTCTTCTTCGTCCTTATGTAAAATTAACATTGTCACGGGCCTCATCACTTCAGTCATGCGTCGGTCTAGTGAAACTGTGAAATTATTACGAAAGTAAATATTTGGAAGATTTGCTCTTTTTACACTTCAATGCATTAAAAACAGACAGTGATTGAATGAAAGAAGTTATAAAATATGGTTACTTGACACTTTCTATTCTATATTAAAATATGGATCTACTTTCCAGTTTTGTTACCAACTTTACTGGGCGCACGCCACTCTGTTCGCCCGTTAAAATATACGTAGCCAGGGGCAGTGACTTTTTCTAAGGTTGATTACAAAAGTGCTCACTTTATCGTGAACAGCCTTTTACATCCCGCCTTACCATCTCAACCTGCTTTCCATCCCCCCTTCCCCCTTAACTATCCTTCAACACACGGCTGCAATGGCAAACTGTCACGTCAACGTGAATTTCTGGTCATTTTTAATGTCATTTTCACTGCTCTAAATTCAGCATTCCAAGGAATGGATAGGATGTACTATTAATTGTTAACGATAAAGTGAACACTTCTGAAATCAACCTTTGAAAAAAGCATCTGCCTCTTTATTGCATACATCTCACCGTGCGCACTTGCGAGTAAGCGAGCACACGTTAAAAATTCGACGTTAAGTGGAATGCCCACATCCTGAGAGATACACAGCTGGAAATGTCACTGTCAACAAAATGCGGTAATTTTATTTTATAAAAAATTTTAATAAAATAAAACTACCGCATTTTGTTGACAGTCGCAAACTGTACTATTTGGAATTTTTGAGAATGTATTCGTTTTCGATAAGACTTACTACATAATTAGAGATATTTTTGTCTCCTATTTCCGTTTTTTTTTTTTTTAATGTTTGTATAGTAAAAAGATGCCAGGCAGTACTGTTTCTACATATATACTGTTTTTCAACAAAACAATACATATAATGTTAGCTAAATCGTTAATAAGTTGAACGTAAATAAAAAGGAATGTATACATTAAACAATCATTGAATAGGTGTAATTTATTCTTAGATCCAAAATACTACCGTAAAAAATTTGTAATTTATTCTTCGGGTTAAAAGTACATGTGCGGAGTGCTTAAGAAACCATCTGCGTATTTCAAAATTTACCAGTGCATCCGCCGATGTGCACCGGCTATTCGAAAATACTCTTTGGGCTGATTCCGGTTAAACTGGATTCGCCAGTTCAGCTAACCTGAAAATTCGTGGATATGGCGAATATGCATCAGAACATCGAGCGATGAATTTTCTAACGCTTCCTATTAAAAATAAAAGTAAACGAACAATCTTCCCTTAATTATCATGGATTCCAAACTTACGAAGGTAATGATATTGTCGAGTTATATAAACGGAGGATGGAATATGTTGAATTTGTGGTTAATGGCATCGATTGGTTCCTGGAAATCGACGCAAATACCAATTTAAAATCAACCTGATATTCGAAAAATACCTTAGTTGGTGTACATCGGTGTTCCAACTACTGGATAAATATCCGAATATCTGGTATATTTCTTTACCGCCGTCTGGAAACAGTTGATAGATTTTGAGAGCCTTTTGGAGTGAAGTGCTGCTATCTGTTAGCTTCCGATGGAAATATTTGCTGTGAATCCTCGCGTACAATGTGTGCACGTTTCGTTAATGTTGAATGAATACTTTAGAGTGCTTGTGAGAAGTAGAAACTTTTTAGTATTTTGTGTCTCAATGCAGTTCCAACGGAGTAACAGGCGTGTATTACATTTCGTTTCAAACTCGGCAAGTAATTAGAAACGTACGGGTCAGTGGAGGGGAATTAAGAAATCTAATGGAGGTTTTGAGATAATATTTGATGAATTCTGCAAATTGGTAGCCCTCTCGAGACCAACTGTATGAATTAATCTCACCTTAATGACAGTGCCCGTAGGCCACAAGGAATCAATAATTACCTCGCAGTTGGCTAAACGACGGATTATCCATACCCACGGACCTCTTGTTCACATGATTTTGCGGACAATTTTCTATTCCGTAAAAAAACAAGTTCAAAACGACCCTATTTGTGACGTCATTCCAACGATACTGAGTAACAACGTAACGCGTGCGATGGAGGCGATCCTAGAAAATGACTTCAATAGCTTCCAGTCGTTATACGAACGATGTACCACGTGTATTGGGCGAGGAGGGGACTGTACAGAAGAAAACAGACTGTCTGCCAACAGAGTAACGAACTGTTCGCATTCCAATAAAATTATTTTATTCACGACATTTTCGTTGATTTCTTTAAATCTCTCGTTAAATCTATATGAAAAGTAAACATATCTGTGCGATATTGTTAAGGGTAGCGCCATTTTTATACTAGCATTGCCCGAGGTACATTCGCGTGTAGTCCTCAAAGTGATGTTAGCTAAATGTCAGGATATGGTACAGTCGAAAGAGAAGGAATATTCATATACACCGTAAAATGTGTTTTTTGCACGTTTTACAATAAATATTTGAAGAATAGTTTCTGAATATTTCTTTGTATTAATATAAGTAAAATATTGCTTTTTTAAATTACACTCTTTTATGAAACTTAGAAAATCGTTTATGCATCTCCAAGTTTATAATAACATTAAGTCTGTGGTACTTACTTTTGGAAACTATAATTTAGTTTTACACATTACACAATGTTTCTAATTTACTTGTAGTATTACAAAAAGGAATTAATTTTGGGGACCGCGGTGGCTTAGCGGTTAGACTGCTCGCCTCCCGCCAAGGCGAACCTGGTTAAATTCCCATCAGGGTTTTCTCGAATATTTGCAAATGAGAATCATCGTGCTGGAAGATGTCGTTGGTCAGCGGGTTTTCTCGGGAATATTCCGTTTCCCCCGTCCTTGCATACCGGCTCTGCTCCATTCTTACCTCATTTCACTCATCGGCTCTCAAGACCTCATTATTAAGAGCCGTCCAAATCTCTCAATGCGACGAATTAATATCCAAAGAATCGTTCGTTTAAATATAGAAAAAATATATTTATAGTGTATACGCACAGGGCACAACAGGGTGCGGAGCGCGTGATGTGACGATCATGAAGTAGGCGTGGCGATTACGCAGGTACGGGGAACACGTGAACAGTTTGTAATGAGGGAGAAGGTGCAGCGATGGCGGGAGGTGTCTTGCCGCAGGAAGTCAGTGCTAATAGAAAACACACTCCAGTTTACGTAGCGCCTTGCGTCGTGGCGGCGTAAAGGACCCCTGGCGTCCCTCGCCAAGAGGGTTATGGCGGCAAGAATCACTCTGGCGCCCCCTTGTCGCTCCCCGAGGATTCGCCCCCGCATTTCCCTCCCGCGCCACGGCCGGAGGAAATTCTGAAACAAATTCCCCGACCAAGACGGGGGTGGAGAAAAAAAAAAAAAGAAGCGAAGAAACACTTCTAGAGTCCCTGAAGAACTGGTCGCGTTATTGCCGTCGTGGTAGTAAGTGGATAGCGTGGTTTTATGCATTACTAGGGGCTGACTTCTCCGGCATACGAGCAGGTAGCGCGGTAAAGTTCAATCTCGCGCAGAGTCAGTGCAGTTCGCATATTGCTAGAAACACTAAAAAATCGCGAAAACTCCTTGAGCCAACATATCTTCGATAGCACTCCAGCTAGTGATCCATTTCGTAATTGGATGATAGAGTTTTTGACTCGGCTAAGTTCAGGGCTGCCGGATTTTGACGATTAAATACGTTTTTCAATATTTATACTGTCCTGACATGTTTTTGGGATGCTGAATCTGAAATTGATATCACGTACCAATTTTTTTGCAAATGCGCTTTTGTACTGAAAGCCTACTTACTGTTGCTAAATTAGTCCGAGGTATAATATTGAACAAAATACTTATATAAGTCGATATTTTATTAAAATATTTCCAGAATTCTTAAATTTACTCATTAATTTCGTTTAATATCCAAATAGTCCCTTTTTCTCTTGGTGATGAAGGAGCTGGTTTGGTTTCTCCTCTTGTGCGCAGGGCTCGTATTGTCACGGTGAAGTGTACAACACAAGTAAACATAAAAATGCTCAGCTTACATAAGTCTTATACATAACCTCATTTTGTGTGAAAACCTTGCTTGATATGAGAATTTGAGTACCATTTCCGAATTCAGCACACTAAAATTCATATAAAACAGATAAGTTTATAAAAAAAAAAAAGTTTTCCATCGTGGACCTGTGTTATCAGAATCCTCATTGAGTCAATGAAACGGAATATCTACTTCATACGTGAGTGGCTGCCAATACCGAAAGAAAACTGTTGGACGTTGTGAACAGTACGTTGAATTTTCGTAAACAGTCAAGTTTTCCCCGTGGTAAACATTCAGTTTGCCTCGAACGGGAATTATACGTTCCCCACACGAGTAGAAGTTGCCAAGCAGAACATGCAGTAGCTTATAAACATACCACCTTAGTTCTGCTGTGTAAAGAACTTTGATGTCTAGCTCGTTACCAAGTTAAAACGCTCCAATTGTGTCGCTTATCGTTTACGGATTAATATATGTAAAGTTGGATAAATGGGAAAATAAACTAACTACGATCAATGCCTCGAATCAGTGGAATTCAGTCGCTGAAAAAATCAGTGATAATTCAGTGTTTCCAGAGGAACATCTTACTGATTAGGAATAATATTCACCGTCTTATTTTCAAAATGTGGATGAGAAGCGTGTGCAGCTAGCCGAATCGTCAAAACAATCAGCGTTTTTCGACCATAGCCAAAGTCAGAATTGTATCTGTTTTCAAAGTTCGTTCTGTTTACACAAGTAAATTAGATACTTGAAGTTAATTTTGGGTACCTGCAAGAGTCACGTTTAGGAACTACACCACTTTTCGCCTCTAACAGGGATTGGAAATCACTTAGAAAAATCACCACTTAGTGTGTGGTCCCGTAGGTTTGAACCTGAGACCTTGACACGCTTAGTCTGACATGCTAACAGTAAGAAGAAACACGATAACTTCATTTTGCTAGTAGGTGTACTGAAGCTACTATGTACTATTTATAATTGACTGCCTACATCTGTATTTGATCTCTCTAGGGTGAGCGATTGTTAGATAGTCTTTATGTAGTAGATATCAACTTCCAAGTACTTCAATCATCGCAAATACTTATTTTTGTCACGAAAGTGTAAAAAATTCGATTTTTTGGAAGTGATAAATTATTTTCAACAACTAAAAACATTGGAAAAGAGTGTCTTGATCTTGCCACTCATTTATTCAGTTACTGCAGTCAAATTGGTGAGTTTTCGTTGTTCTCATGTCTTACAGGTTTATTGTTTATAAACAATTGGTTCAGTTATTATTTTCAAAACTTTATTTTGTATTTAAGCTGGTGGAATACCGCCGTTCGTATAAAATAAATAATTTTTCATTTTAAAAATGATCTAAAACACACCTCAAAAAAAAGTTTTGCCCTATGAAGGTAGATCGTTGGGACAATCGGCGCATTACAAAATACATGAACTGAGTCTGGTGTGATATTCAGCACACACAGTGTAAATCTTATCCTATACTTTATTTGTCTTGGGACCCGAGCAACCTAGCAACCCAGCAAGTCCCGTTGGTGCAAAACTTTTCCGAGGTATGTAGTATTTGATAAAGAAGGTTTACGCGAAAAAATCGCACTTAGTGTGGCGTCATAGAGCTTTATTAAAACTTTATTGTTTTGTTTCACGTCTCAAAAAGTCATAATGTAACGAGCATGCTGCTAGACCTGATAAGCTCTGGTGTTAAGTCGTCCCGTGGCTACTACTTAGAACGAGTCGATGAAGAAACCGAAAGAGATTAAAAATACGGAACGACGAACAATATTGGTGGTAACTATTAATGACTGTTTAGAACCGTTCTAAATACTTAAAACATTACCTCCTGCATGAAAATAAAAATTCAATTAAACTATTAAATATATACAGTATATAAACTTGTGTTCTAATGCGTAAACTGGTAACACAGTGGTAAGTTCGCGGGGCTTCAGGGTCGTATGGGAATTTTGGGCGTAAGTTCAAAACTCCGGTGGACCCAATTTTTTTTATCATTAACTTTTACATGCGGATAATATCCCTATACGTAAATAATAAACGATTTCTTGCAACCGGTCAGTAATTTTCGTCAAAATTTAGTATAACACACTCGTACTCCGGTGAATTCAGGTCATTTTCAAGAAAATGAATATAACTATACTAGTAAGCAATCAATTGATGTAAAAAGCGAACAGTAATTTAGCATAAGATATGCTAGCTAGTTTTTCCATAGGCCTACGCGAGTTACTGACTGGTAGCAGTTCTACGAATGGGGTTAATATTTACTACAAATCACGCACTGCGCGCCCATCGAGGCGAGGGTGCCAAATGCTAGTGTACGCAAACTGCTGTCTTGTAATATGAATCTTCCATGGCGGCTCATATAGCGGCTGGTATACCGGCTCGTGCACCAGGGCTTATAGAAGCTTGTGCAAGAACCGAGTATGGCTGCAGGTATCGTGTAATATCGGGTTGAGCATATTATTTCTTATCGCAACTACTTCGTGCTTGTTCGGCTGCACTCGCAAGACGTCGGGAAGACGTCCGTCCGAGCACGGTGTCGGGGTTGGTAAGTAGCGAGTGCAGCAGAGAGTCGCACAGAAACTTGGTTCGTGTTCTGCGCGTGCTGTGCGAGCACGCCAAGTCCCTCGTGACGCGGGGTGCTAAAGCCTTGCAATGTTTGTGGACCTGGACAAGTGTGCCAGCTGGTGGATGCGGGGGTGTCCCCTGCTGCAACCGAGCGCCTTGGGAGTGACGTCATATAACGTAATGTAATGCCCCTTGGTTGGTGGGAGTGGGGGATACCGTTCCGAGAAATGGGAAACACCGCAGCCCCCATCTCGGCACCCTCCCCTCCCCTGGGACGCTGTCCCTCAGGAGGCGTTCTGCGTCGCGCGCCACTGCGCATCGATTTGACAGCCGGTTTTAACGGCGCTGGGGTCGGCGCCTATACTGCGTCCCTGGCGGCGCGAGAGCGTCTGTCGGCGACAGTCTCGACGACTCCGCACTGCCCTATACACGTGAACACGTCTTAACCCTTTGTGGATGGCACATATTTACCGGCACTGAAGACAAGGTTGAAGTGAGCTGCCTATATTCTCCACTACAGCAACATCAGTTGTGTTGGTCTTTATTTTCCACTTACCATCGTCCTATTGGTCCTGGCTACACCGAACACACTTACAGTACTCTGCAACGATTATTATTGGCCCGCCCCAGTCAATGAAGTCGTGCGTTGACTGTGTACCGATCAATGTGTCGCGAGAGATGTAACAGGTTTTTCAATCTAGCGGGTATGTTTGAAAAATTATTTAAAATAATCATTTTATTTTTAAGAACAAAAATACTGACTAGTTATAATTTTTTTCTAAGAGTCTGATAAAGTCCAGCGAGAAAGTGAAAGTATACAATTGGGAGATGTGTTTTCAAGAGTAATGAAATTCTAATATAAACGTAGCGCCGAGTATATACGTGCATACTCCTCAAAGGGTTAAAGGGGTGAATGAAGAGATTTGGCCGGCTCTTAACAACGAGGTCTTGAGAGTCGATGAGGGTGAAATGCGGTGAGAATGGAGCATGACCGGAATTTCAAGGGAGATAAAACCCGCCGACAAACGGCATCGTCTGTCACGATTACCACTTGCGAAAATCCAGAGTGAACCGGCCAGTGATTGAATCCGGTCCGCCCTGGTGCGAGGCAAGCAGTCTTACCGCTCAGCTACCGCGGCTCCGAATACGTCTCAGACCAACACGTGGGCTGTCAGGACGGAAAGAGAGATGTGACGTTTGCATGGTGGTCCATCCAGACACTGTAAACATCGCGTATAATAACACGATTGAAATAAATGTGGTCTCGTTCGATCGAGTACACGACTGCAATGCGAGCATATTCTTGAGATGGCGCTGCGCATGTGCGAGCCCGTGGCAACTGTAGGCGAGCGCGAAAACTTCCAGGCAGTATATCTCGCGACTCAGATTTGCTATTGCACTGATTTTGGTGCCAAGTATACAGTTCGATACGTTTATTCCCGTATCCCCCCCCCCCCAAATATATATATATATATTTATAATACCCGCTAGCTCATATGTATTCACGTAAAACACACGATGGATAGATAGGTAACAACATTAGCTCATGGGGTGTAATATGAGATATGAGGTTGCTAAGAGGGTGCTAGACCTCAAAATACTTTCTAGTAAGGGTTTTTTTTCACGTCTAAACAGTGCCTCGACTTCTGAGTGCTGGGTATATTTATTTCAATTAATTTCTAAAGAATTTTTACAAGTTAATGCAAATTCGCTCTATGCCTAACCCCAATACTTTCACAATACAACATTTTGGAATAGAATTCGTGTTCTGCTTAGGTATACGTGGGTCTATAAAACACCAGCCGTTTCTCCATATTATAAACTTAACATATGTGGGTCGCTAAATTTTCCTTACGTGTTGCCCCTCAGATTTTCTGCGCAATGAGAGACACATTCCACGAAGTAGTTACATTTGACATAAATCCCTGCTGTTATACGTGGCAGTTAAAAAATCGAGTTCTCCTGTCAAATATTTAGAAGTGTGAAAGTCTTCCCCGTTCCCTGTTTTGCATCGTACTTCATGCTTTACGCAAGTTTAGGTATTCTGACGACATCCTTGGTATAACTGGCGCGCTGTTATCCAACAGTGCTCCAGTAATCCGAAATAATGCCTCGGTGGGTTTGAACACGGTTATCTCGTGAAAGTTACCGCGGCCAGTAATTACATTGATGCACGAAAGTGAGGAGCAATGTGTGGTTACTAGTGCTAGTTGTGCGGTCTTAGACGCAGCATCACTACATAAAAAAAAGTGCGTTCATTTTGCGGCGTTTCTAGACGTCGCACTTTTGTGTAAAGGCTGTTCACGGTAAAGTCAGCACTTTTGAGACCCTAGTTACTTTTTTCTTTCAGCCATATTTTATCCTTTAACCAATTTTTTAAAATAAATATTGTCATATAATTAATAAGCACAGTTTCTAGATTCTACCGCACTCGGAAGTTAATGTCCAAGACTAAAATAAAATATATTTATTGACTATTATTCAAAATAAGAGGGCTTCCAAAATTGCTCACTTTAAACTTAATTTAAACGCTGTAGTACATGACACTGTGATTTTTTCATTGGCGGCTGTCCGTAGAATTAGTTCTTATTCTTTATAGAATGTTCTTCTTAAGTATGCTTATTTCTCGCTAAAGTGGCCGATCCCCAAATAATTAAGAGTAAGTATCATCACATGAATTCGCGAAATGTCAGGGTTTAACCATTCCTTGAAGTGGCAGTCGTCTGCATAGTAGTTCGTATTCTTCTTCTCCTCCGCCCTCCCCACCCCCCTTTTTTTTCAAGAGGAATCAGAACCAGGTATCAACCAACTGAAACACTGTTCTCCTTTGCTGTAAAGTGCGGCTCTTGTTCGGTTTAAGTCTGCTTGTACAAGAAGCTGCGTTGTCTGGTGTGCGAGATGATTTTGGAAAGGGGCGGTTCGGGTCTCGTTACCTGGCCCTGTAATCGACCCCTCGAAATGAAAATCTCAAAATGCAGAATCGCAGCGCGTTAACACTGCCCCCGCTTAATGCCCATTCGCAGTGTTTGGTTAACACCCTCTCCTTCCCGACCTACACTGTTCCACTGAGCGTTGAAAGGGAAGGGATGGTCGTTGGGATTTTGCAGCGAGGGGGATAGGGGGTTAGTTTCGGCTGATACGCCATGAACGCCTGACGCTGGTCTCGCCAATTAGGGAGTGCGTGACCTACACGGGTAGTCTGGAGCTTGTTGCAAATGACACCCGCTGCGATGGAATCGTGGAATTCCGCATGCGAACGCTTGAGATGATGCCCCTCCTCCGCTTATTCATAACAAATTACTATAGACGTGCAAACTTCACGTTATCTTTCGGTGACAGGATAGAATCCACTGCCGTATAAACAACCGAGCACAGTCCGTGATTTAATTGGCCGCCGTACTTTAATCAACGTCGCCTGCCTGACATCCATAAAAGAGACTGGCCACTCTATCATTGATCTTATATTATTGGCTCAAGCGTTCTCCGAGGCGTGACAGACATATTTCCTGCCAATGGCTGAAGTCGGTCAGACGGACAGTAACTTGGAGTTCAGTCTGTCCTTAAATAATATCGCGAATTTTGCATGTCTCTACAAATTACAAATTTTTCAACTCAGGAAACAAGCATATTACAATTCAATGAATTCAATGAGAGCTGCGTGTTACAAGACGACTGTACAGATGTCGCATACTGTATTAAAGGCTGTTCACGATAAAGTGAGCACTTTTGAAATGATTCTTAGGAAATAGTCACTGCCCCTGCGTGCATATATTTTAATGGGTGCACTGAGTGGCATTCTCCCAGTAAAGTTCGTAACGACGGATGGAAAGTAGTTCCATATCTTAACGTAGAATAAATTGTTTCAGGTAACAATTTGCGATAGCTCAAATTATTTATTGCATTTGGTGTTTTTCTGAATGCACCAAAGTGTAAAAATGTGCAGATATATAACATATTTACTTTCCTAATAATTTCACAGTTGCACTAGACCCGACGCATGAATAAAGTGATGAGGCCCACCGTGAACAGCATGCATAGGGAAATTGTAATATTGGAGCTCATGAACTTTTAACCGTCGTTCCCGTGAAGATCCGTTTGGCTGGAGGTATTTGCGTGTCCAAGGCATAAAAACGCGGTATGGCTACGGGTGACACAAGTATGCTCATTACATCCCTCATCGTCTCAATGCGCAAGGCGTGCAGCCTTCACATCGGCAACTACTGTATATGCGCGCGAGTTTGCTTTGTCGTCGATCATTTTGAACTAGGAATAAAAATTTAGCATACTTTTAACCAAATTCAGAAGCAAAGTCGGACTTGAAATGATCATTGGGCGAAAATGTAAATATTAGCCAGTGAACACGTTATAACTGCTTCTAGGAGGTAGTGGCTTTTGAAATCAAGCTTGGTATTACGTGGTCTACCATGGTAACTTACCTGTGTGTAGAGACTTAAAATTTTTGTTATAGGCTGTTCACGGTAAAGAGAGCACTTTTAAAAGCCTTCTCATTTGGAATAGTAGTTAATAAATTTATTTTATGTTAACCTTAGACATTAACTTCCGAGTGCGGTGGAACCTACACACATTCTTTATTACTTACATGGCAGTGTGTATTTAAAAATGTGGTTTAAGGATTAAAAAATGGCTGAAATAAAAAAGTAACTAGGGTATCACAAGTGCTCACTTTACCGTGAACGGCCTATACTATCCGTGAGCTCGTTGGACTTAACAGTCCTGCATGCATTCGAGTCGATGTTTGTTTATCGGTTTCTGCTGCAGCGGGTACGCCTGTTCGTTTCTCTTTCTAGCTTGGTTTCACGTGATTGGACAACACAACCGTTAACTGTTTCTTATTGGCTCAAGAGATTTTCAGTTCCTATAGAAGTTGTATACGCCTGAAATTAAAAAAAAAAAAAAAAAAGTATATTAAACCAATTATAATGAAATCAAAATTTTATTTTGCACTATACACCTTCTATACATAGGGCTAATAATTCCAATTCATTATTTCCGGTTGTTCCAGCATGTTTACAAATACACTAGATTTCATCACCGAGTTGCGAACGGGCTTCTTACCAAAGTAGGTCATATAAGTTCTGCTTGTGCTATATCACAAACGGTGTTACTATAGAAGTAATGTCTTGGTTATAAAATATCACGGACATAAATATTATTAATAAAGGTACAGTTACGCACAGGACTTATGTGAATGACACATGCTATAATGCACGCTCCTGACAGTCATATAATAGAAACTAAGTTAAGTTACAATTGCCATTACAATGTTGAATTGCCATTCATGTTAAAGTCATTAAACAAATTTTGTTCGCAAACGAATTCGTCGATTTACAACTTAATTTATCCGCCTGAGTTGGAAAACGATAGTAGATACGTAGTAAAAGAAAAGCCATTTATGAGATGAACTCATTTGTGCCTTTGATGCCAGGTGGAATTGGGGTTGAACAAAAATATTTCGCTACTTTACTACATGATAGTAAAAATATATGTAATCAAGGTAAATTTCCCCATTACGCAAATCTTCACTATAGATTATTAACTGAGTGGTAACTCACTGACATTTTATATTAATCGGAATAATTGTTCTAGTATATCGAAGTTTGTCATGTGTAATTAAGAATCCCATTATTTACATACTTATGTGCAGTATATCAAACTGAAGAATACCGTATACGACACGATTTCTATCACCTCGCGGATACAGTTCCTACCAGTCAGCCTAAGGTTGTCAGCTAATCATCATTAGCTTCACATCAATGTTCACATCTTCGTGCGGCTGTTATCTCAGGTTGGGTGTGTTTTGTTACATTCATTTCTCTGCGATTTGTAGTTTTTGATTTTTTAGATTTGTGTGCGTTGGATGAATTTGGATTTAGAGTACGAAGATTATTCTAGAAAGAAACGAATCACTTTTTTTTTTTCGGTATCAATTAAGGGAATTGCTTTTCCCCCTTCGGACTGCACCTGTTCTTGCCAGTATCGAATTTCAATTGGGAGTTTTCCCTCAGGTTCATGGACTGGGATCGCTCGGGGGTGCGGGTTGGTGGGGGGAGGGGGTTTGAGAGAGGGTAGGAGGTAGTTTAGGTCGGCCTCAATAATCGATGTCTCTTTCGACTCGCCTGGGAACTTGCCCACTTGTACTTTATCTAGTTAACCCTTAATGTCTTTATAATGTGGGCGTTGGTCTCCCGGACGACAAAAGGAGGCCGTAGGAGGGGCGAATGAGAAAGAAAGGTTCTGCATCGAGCCGAGTTCTTATCTTCTTTTGTGTCTTTATCCGCTAATTACTAGAGCGTGAGCAGAGGGGCGACGAAAACAGCTGTAGAGCAGAACAGCGTTAACCGCGCCGAACGCACGACGATGGAGTGCGGTCTAGTATTAAAGCAGTGTCTCGACGCCATTTTGTATTCATCTGTTTCTCTACGTAATTTACATTCAGTATTTTTCCTTCAGACGATTTGCAAGTTGGTTCAAATGCCTTTGCTTTATGTGCTCTTAGAAGCGCGTTTGACTCATTAATGATTTGTAATTTTGTTCTTACAGACATAGGGGATGTGTAATTAGACATTGTCATGGAAACTTTATTAACAGCAAACTTGTATATGCATAACCTGAAATGGTTCATGAGATGGGAACTGATCATAAATGGATTTAAGATGCCGTGAGTAGCCTGACATAAAAAATTACTCAAACACATCATTTTTGTTTCCTTTTTTTTTTTTTTTTTTAATGTAACGTTCATTCGTCGAGAACTGCATACAATCGCTTTACATCCTACGACAATTATTTACAAAATTAACGATATCTTGGAACTGCAGGATTATAACTGCATCTTTATTAGTGATGTTGATGTGTCGAGTAAACTAGAAGGAAATATATTGGCTGTTTGTGAGTCATCATGAGTTCGTATTTTTTCCAAGACGGCGGATAGGTTTCATTCAGCAGAGGTGAGAATTAGTTGACTCGCATTTTTAAATTACATTAAAACCATAAGAAACAGGTTCTCTTTAATGACTGTAAGTAGGAAATATGCGATTTGTTGATACGTTTGTAACTCTAAAGAAACATGTTGCTCAGTGTGTCATACATTTTAACAATAGGCCTACTTCAGGTTTGAAGAAGAAAGAAAGTTAAAATAAGGAGAAAGCTCCTTTATCATTGACTACTCTCTTAGGATGTGGCATTATTTAATGTCCTTCTTAATGTCTTCCATTTGTACTAATTGTCAGGCTAGGGCAGGGGCAGTATATACATACTCTATAAGTCTCCTCAATTTGGTTTAAAAACCGCCGTAAATGAGACGAAACGTTTCGGTCTCCTGGTCGCCCCAGTAACATTGTGGTTATCTACGTTTCCTCGTACGTAAGATGGAATCTGTTATGAGTCAACTAGATTTGTTCACTGTTCGCCTACATTTATTACTCCTTCGCTTCTCGACTTTGTTATTCCGAGTCTCAGCGCCTAGTATTGTGGACGGGTAGGATCTTTCCTCATATAGGCTGTTCATGGTAAAGTAGCACTTTTTAATACCCTGCTAAATTTATCCTTTCAATTAATTTCTTCCTTTCTGTCACTTTTTAATGTAAACATTGCAATATGACTAATAAACACAGTGTGTATATTTCATCACTCTTAAAAGTTAACGTCTGAAACTGAAATAAAATATATTTATTTGGGGTTAATGCTTTTGGGAGGGCCTTAAAAAGTACTCACTTTACCGGGGACAGCCTATAACTTGTTTGTCAACGTTTCCCCACCGCTGTTTCATGTTTACCATTACGCCCGGTCGAAGTAGCCTACATCAGTCCTGTATTGTTGTTCCCGTTGTGGGTAATGGTCACCACTAGAGCATTACCTACTGAAACTTCATTTCAAACATCACGTTAAAAATGAAATAGCTGTGAAGTTAACCTAAAAATTGGATGTTCGGGTAACCTCCGAACGTCGGTCTAAATGTTACAAGGGTAGTAGGCTTGCTAACAAAGTGTTTTGTTTGTGTACACTGCTTTAAAAGTGTATGAAACAGACGTGAACGCAATACAAGTGTATTGGGTTTTCCTTGTTTCTAATGCAGGTATGGAGGGAAAACTAGTACATCCAGTTGTGCCCAACACTACATTTACAAGTAGGAATTTAATAAGGATTTACAGTGCTGTCATTCTTGACGTCTTACTGAGGCATGTAATGTTTATAGCCGGCTCGTGCAAAAAAAAAAAAAAAGGTAGCTGGGGTGGGGCAACTCAAAATAATAAGTCTACGAGCAAATAATTACTCGGAGAGAAATGTGATGGTGTTCTTCAGTATTGTCTTTGCCAAGATCCAAGAAGTTATATGCTGTTCACGGTAAAGTGAGCACTTTTTAAGGCCCTCCCATCGGGCATTAACCACGAATAAATATATTATATTGCAGCATTAGACATTAACTTTTGGGAAGGGTGGAATTTATACACTGTGTTGATTAGTCACATGGAAGTGATTATATTAAATTGAGGTGGAAAGATAGAAATTAACTGATAGGTAAATTTTTGCAAGGCCTTAAAAAGTGCTCACTTTGCCGTGAACTGCCTATAATAAACTTTCTTCCTTCTTGTGGCATGCTAGGCGAACATCAAAAGTGTATTAAAATTTGACCCATGGTATAAGCAGTGGGGCATGACGTAACGACTTCCAAGCAATGCAAGTTCAAATTGGATTTCCAAAAAAAAAAAAAAAAAAAACTTAAAATAAGTTAAATTCGTCCTTATAAAACATATAGCTCTCATTTACTGTGATGTCTAAAAAACTGCCGAGTAATAAATTTAGCTCGAGTTCACTGCACTGCCAATAATGTCTATTGATATTCAGACACACCTATACGAAGGGCCCCACGTTGGTGAAATGGTTAGTTCATTCTCCTTCTCACCACGACGAACTTGGCTCCCACATTTTCGTTTCGTTGCTGCTATAACTCGTTTTAATGGCTACTTTGCCTGAAGTAAATTTTTCGCACAAACTCCTGAGGAATTTTTAGCTTTGCATTGCGTAACTCGCGACTTATTCTCCTTGGTTTTCATTCGCGGGTTTGTCTTTGAAAAACACATCGGTTTATAGTAAGCTTTCTTCCGCCCCCCCCCCCCCCTCGGTCCAATTCCTCAACAATTTTCTGGCTAAGTACAGATAACCATTTGTTGTTAACAGTTTGAAACTTATGTGGCTTACGCTCACCTGTACAAACGAAGTTCAGGATTTGATCCGAGTTCATTTTCTACGTGACCCAGGTTCAGCGACAAGAAACATTGCACAAATCTGGTGAAGAGATGTATCCCGCATCTCATTCTGAACTTGATCCTGAATCACCGCTATTCTGTTTTTCTTATCATTGTCTCGCGATCATTGAATAATCTTAACTTATCAAGGGAAAAGAATTTAACCTAAACATGTGCCGTTGATTATAAAAATACATTGATTTTTGTGTGCGAGTTGTTATTTAACTTGAAATTCAGAAAAACACAATACAATTGTACATTTACAAATTATTGCAAAAAAATACTATTTAAACGGTAGTAATAATTCCATTCACTAATTTGGAATTTTATATAAAAAAAGTTACCTAGTGTTTGCTTGTAAGTCAATGCATATAATTATTAGAAAATATTGTGTAATTTTTGAAGTCAACTACGACATTGTGCAGATAGAAATAAATATATTCTACCTACCGAAAAGTTATGAAAATAAATGTTATCGTTCTACAACATGTAAACATATATAGTGATTAAGTGAGATACGTGTAGTTGACATGAGTTGTTTCTGCTATTCCCTCTTGATTCGTAACATCCTCAAAGAAGGAGTTTTAAGACACTAAACAAATTTTAAAAAATTGAAAAAGTGCCGGTCTTACAGCTTGTAATTTCTGTCTCTTTAAATAATACTTTTCAGAGAAACACTAAAGTTACAATATTTCGGACAGTAGAGGTTTTACAGCACTGGTAAGTACAATTGTGTCAGCTCTACTATTCGGCTGAAACTCGGTCCATGGGATCCGAGATCGACGAACATTAGATGGTTTTGCAACAATGGCGGCTTGGATCAGTAGATCGTTTTTGAATTAAGATCAGTGATTGTCAATTCAGAGGCAAATGGTCATTAGAAGCAGTACGTTTAGGAAGGAATGTTTTTTTTTTTTGTTTGGAAATGAATGTGTTCGTGTGGGTTTTGGTAGCTTGTTCCACAAGCCGCTGGTGGTAGCACGGCCCAGCGCTCCGAAGCCGGCAGCAGGGGAAGAGGAAGTAATCGTAATGGCAAGTTGTACTAATGATGATCCCTAATGCCGAGCGCTCGCAATTAGTCCACGAGATATTAATTGGCGGCGTTTATCTTCGTTAGCGTGGCCGCCTTATCGCGCGGCGAAGCCGAGGGGGAGGAAAAATAAGCAGACAGCGCCACGCGTTGCTGGCAGGAATTTGCTCGCATGCGGAGAGAAGCGCATGCTCTGACACTGCGAACTGCAGAGTAGAAGACTACCGCCACTTACACGGGAAATATTTTGTTTTAGAAACTTTACTGTTGGGAAGTTTCTTTTACACGTGTACCCATAACTACCCTTATTCAATTTACAAAAAAAAAAATGCAAGGGGCCGTGGTGACTGAGCGGGCCTCTCCCGAATTTTCGTATGTGGGAATCGTGTCGGACGATGCCACTGGTCTGCGGGTTTTCTCGGGGATCTTCCATTTCCCCCGCCCTTTCATTCCAGTGATGCTCCATACTCACCTCAATCACCCTCATCGGCTCTCATGCCGACCGTATATCTTCACTCACTCACCAGTGCTACAGAAGAACATCGTGAACGTCAATATTTCCAAGATTCTGCCCAGCAGAATACCCACGTGAAAACTCTTCAAAACAACATAATTGCCTAGCATTTCTCAACCAGAAGTTGTGCTCATTCGTGAAAATTTAGATGGGTTTCTGTTGGTTCCAATAGGTTTTTTCACTCTCTAATCATTGTGACATCTGTAAGTCGGTACTTGTCGAGTTGCGCATAGCGCCTGTCTTGTGTTATTGCCTACTTACACATTACCTTGGCAGCCTTTAACTGCACACGGGCAAGTACGTTAAATAAACAACACTAAGTAAGTTAGTTACAAACGAGCACCACCGTCTCTACGTGCGAATACCTGCCTCCTTTAATGCATCCATTGTAAATTTTCCACCATTTTAATTACTCAATGTATTATGCTTGGAACGCCGGCCTGCTCAATCAATATTTTTTACTAAAAATTCGCACGCTTTGGTTGTGGCTGTCCGAAAGCAAAATTAGTGTACTTCACTAGGTCTGTAACAAGCACCCCTTCACAAAGAAACTTCGTTCGCAGATCACTACAAATTAAAAGTTAAACAAAGGCCTAGCATTTAGCTTTATGTTTTTTTAAATCTCTTAAGTGCTGCTACTAGATTCCAGTTGATAATTCTTAATTTGCATAATTCATTCGAACTACTAATTTTTGAAAGTATATTTCAGAAGCAGTGTGAGAATACGCATATTTGGCCACGTGGAGTCTTCATTTCACTGCACTACGCTTACCTAGTGGTTTTTTCTGTTCAGTCTCTGATGATAATGGACTTCAGAGAAGTATACTGAGATGGAGCCGCCTACTTATTCTGACAGTACTTAATTTCTCTTCATTTTTTTCACCTGCTCCACTCTTACTGTCTGTGAAATGCAGCCCCACATCCTAAGGTTGTCAGTGACTTTAAATTCATTTCGGGTCAGGTTTCCGTTTTGCAACACACGAAACACATGGATTAAGAAAATGATAATCCCTGTTTCAGTTGTATGGAAATATTTATTAAATAAAATAGTTTTCTTACACGTGATGTGATAGAACGAAGAGTGCTGGGTTTTTGTGTTCTTATTAAATAAGGTGGGTGGTAATTTCCGGAATACGCTGGGGTTTGTTTGTCCTCTTAACTTCGTCCTTCCCCCTCATCTCTTACTCAAGCGCTAAAGGAGCAGAGGCGATAATAAACAGCAGTTTTTGTGATTACGTCACGACGGGCTCCGAATGTGTGCCGCGGAAGAATTGGACCGGGAGGCCTGCGTGACTCCCTGCCTCCTCGGCTGTCCCAAATTTCTGCAGTCCCGCCCGCGACTTCCTCCCTTTTGTTTCGGCGAGGAACCCGCCCCGGCGCCGTATTTTTCCAACCCCTTTCACCCGCCAGGGGATGCGGCACCCCCTCCTCCCTCCTCATGGTAGTTGTCGGTGCTGATGCTGCGCCCCATTGTCATGGAGATAACGCGCTCCCGGCCTTGTCAGCACGTCGGGTCCGGGCGCTTTTTGCGGCCCGCCGCTGCCGAATACATGAATAACAACAACGGAGCGTCACCCCAGCACCCCACTCCCTCCCCTAGGCAGCGCCACCTCCGCGATAATGATATGGGGCGAGGTTGATGTCTGGGGGGGGGGGGGGCATTCATGAGGAGGCGGACGCACAAAGCGCTAAAATTGCAACCCATCGTTCCCTCCGATTTTCCGTTAATTCTCGACGGACCGTTAAGAGCGGGGCGCTTATGCATCCGTGAAAACCTCAGGGCTGAAGTTTCGGAGCGGTGGAATTTAGTCGAGCGGTTCTCTGGATTTGTTATGCGCGAGGCTTTTGTGGTTCTCCTGCCTCTTGTTGTGAAGTCGATACCACGACCCGTAGAGTAGAATGGCCTGTAAGCGAATACATTATCGGTTTCCTTCCGCACGCCTCAACAAAATGGCCTGACACATCAACATGGCGGTATGCTAAACTTAGTCAAACGTGTGTTACGAACTTCTGGAGCCCATGCTATAAACGTGAATCATTGACGCCATGCAGTGAAACTGTACTAACTGGAAGTTTGTATACTAATGCGGCCTGGCGAATCATTTAGAAGACATAGGCTGGAGTGCGCGTGCATAGTTGCATAATACCAGTACACAAGTCCCACCATTGAACTGTTTGTTTTTGCCCTACAGCTGTAAAAACCACGTGACTTAGGCTAAGACAAGCACACTGTTTCCGTCAGATGCGTGTTTTAGTACAATTTACGTAAACACGGGTTTGTCGGAAAACTAAATGTTAACAAACGTCCATGTCATTGGTTGAACACGTGACTTTTCCCTTTCTGAAGGCATTTTCTGATCCAGTGCCCAGTGTTGGGAACATGCACTGAATACACATAATACATAGGCGAATCAGTGGGATCAACTTGGAACCCAGCGCCTAGGGGTGGAGGAACTCAGTGAAATTCAGCTGAAGTCGCAATCACACCAGTGAAATCCAGCCACTTTGATAATCATTAAGCTGCCGTCGGTTTCCATTGGAGCTCTCTTCATTGGTTTCACTGCCTTGGAGATTCTAATTTTTCTTACCGAGTTTTGCATGGTTCGATAGGCAGCGGGAAGCTCGGTCCAGTTATCTCCACCGGAGAAAGCGCAGTGGCGTACCCCCCCCAGAGAAAATCCGCTGGAAGATGGAGTGCGCTGCACGTAGGCGAAGAAAAGCTGAGCGCCCTCCGGTAGACTGGACGCCGTATCGGATCGCTATCGGCCAATAAGAAATAACGCTGCGGATAGCATCGGGCAACGTAATCCCCGGGGGCCTGACCCTCGGGAGAGAATGCGGGCACTCGCGGAGTTATAAGAGGGGCGATTTGCGACGGCAGATACCGGCGGAGCACCTTGCGGTATCAGCGGGTTTTACAGCTCGCGCTGGATGATCGGAGCTTTCCTCAGGGATGTGCGGGGGATCAACGAATCATCTTATCTGCGTCCTGCCTGATACCGCCGCATGGCCAATCGAAAGCTGTGGAGTGCCCGGGTTTTACCCGTTCACAAGAATGTAGGTTATAGTGCGCATACGAGATGTGCAATAACCTGTATATGGTTACCAACATCGAACGGTGCGTTGAGCAAATACGTTAACAAGAGACAAGTGAGAAATATTAGTTTTAACTATATACAATACAGTCTGTTCACGGTGAAGTGAGCACTTTTTAAGGCCCTTCTAAACTTTTCCTTTCACCCAGTTGCTCTCTTCCTGCTGCTTTTTAATATAAACCTTGCAAGGTGACAAATAAACACAGTGTATACATTTCACCACTCCAAATTCAACAACTAAGTCTGCAATAAGATATTTATTAATTGTTAATGTCTGTTGTGAGGGCCTTAAAGTGTGTTCACTTTACCGTGAATAGCGTATAGATTACTGTTCGTGTATCAATAATTTCGTGGCTCAGGTGCACTGTATTGTAAAGAGATTTTTTAATGTCCCCGGGTTTTATGCTCGAAAGCTTAGCAGGGGACGGCTTACAAACTAGCTTATTACCCAACTTAAATTAACACCCATGCCGTACCCGGGATTCGAACCCAGAGTCTCCCACACGCCAGATCGGCGGCGCACCAACCGACTGCGTCACGGAAGGTCCGCAGGTGCACTGTAAAAAAGAACTAGTCGCCAAAGATATTTTCGTAATACCACAAATAAATTAGAGTATATTTTACAAAACGACTGTGTCCTTGGGCATTCCTAATGAAGGGTTTCATTCGTTTAAGTGCAAAAAACAAACGTTCTACAGACGACGATGTGGCAGGTATAGTTAAAACCAATTCACAAAGTTTATGGAGCTCTGAAAGTCCATTTTGAAGTTCATGTTGGTACAGGAAACATTGCATTTCCTCCACAGTTTTTGCCTGAAAATGTTGTGATGTAAACATAGCACTCAATTCAAACTTTAACCTGACAGTATCAAAAAACTTCCCATAAAGTGACCTTAATTTTTGAAACGCCTCCTCGGAAAACACATCTGCAAAGGTTAAGAGATTTTTGAATAAAAAATTTCAACGAACTTTAAATGAGACAACAAATCAAACCTAATGTTCAGCTGCATTATTATAGTGTCTAAAATCTCAAGATACATTTTCCTGAACTCATATTTTACAATGGTTTCTGTGCAGTTTCCTTTTCTCCTTCTCTTATTGGAGCATCACATACACTTTCAGCGTTGGACCATGTGTTATCAAAACCATCCGTTCTATTGGCGCCTAACTTTTCCTTCAAGTCATCCACTTCTTTGCTGCAAAATGTAATGTCTAAAGATTTTGATTGCACAATGTTAAACACAACCTCTGTCAGTGAAGATAATTCTTCGAACAAACACAAGAGGAAGTTAAATTTAAAATCTCTTAACATCATAAGAAATCCACGAGATTCATTTATAGCAGCTGTGTCCCAGTTTTCTGGATTTTCCAAAATGTACTCGTAAAGATTTTGAAGTTCATTCTTATGATCTGCAACAGTTTGCTTCAAGCGACTTGAGTAACTCCATTTTGGTGCAAGTTTTGGAAATCTCTTTTTCACTATTGTGTCTAATAAGTTTGCTATTTTTGAAGAATGGAGAAAAAAATTTACAAAACTAGTAAGGTTATCAAAGAACACTCTACACGCACTAATACAAGATACTGCCTGTGATAACACCAAATTTAACTTGTGAGCATATCAATGTACAAATATGGCGTGAGGAATCACTTCTCTTACTTTTGCCTGCATGCCATTCAAATGTCTGGCCATGATGGCCGCTCCATCATATGTCTGTGCTACCTCTTTCTCTTTACATTCAAATTCTCCAAGTCGCTCAGTTACAAGTTTTGCTAGGACTTCTGCTGACCTATCACTACTGAAATCTCTATCACCTACAAATCTTTCACAGATATGTCCCTTGTACACATATCTGGATACAGTATATAACTATGAAAAATTCGTGACATCGGATGTTTCATCAAGTAAAATAGCAACAAATGTTGCTTCTTTAATCTATCTAATCTGAACTGCATGAACATTTCGAATTAAATCATTTTGAAATAGCGGTGATAATCCGGTAAACACAGAGCCTGTAGATAAGTGGACCCTCAATTTGTCATCAAACTCAGCCAACAAATTAATTAATTCTACATAATTTCTTCGATTGTCAGACTCGCAACTTTCCCGATGTCCTCTGAATGATAATTCTTGTTGCCCCAAAAAACATGTGGCTGCAGTCAATCTCTTAAGAATTTCCCGGTTCTGTTTCACTGTTCCGTTATATTTGAAAATACTTGCACGTTTCTGTTCATCCAATTGCAAATCGATCCTACTTTTACCAAACGTGCTCAGGGCTATCGAAGCATGGATATGAGAGTCTGATTTTTCATGCCTAGAAATTGCGGTGTGCAAATTATTGAGGTATGAATGATCACGATATTTACTGTTCCAGGAGGATTTATCCTTTCCAAGCAGCAAACGTGGCCAGTAGAAGAGTTTACACAATGTTTCGCTTACGCACAAACAAACTGTTTTTTTTTTTTAAGGTCAGGATTAAATGTTCTTACAAAGTTTTTGACTTTGTTTTCTGTCTTTAAATTGCTGAGAGCGGGCGTAGGCCTCCCATTTTTAACAAGTTCTAACTTCTCACTAAACGAGCATAACTGGAAATATTTATTAAATAAACTTTCTACAATATCACTTTTACAGTCTTCATTCATCTTGTGAAACTACTGTTTATAATATTAATTCAAATGTAACGTAACACACACAACCCATTAGTCACTAAAATTGAATATATATACATATATATAATAATAACTCGCCAGCACGCTGAATGCAATGTCTCCTTGTGCATGCATTCGCCTATATATCGCACGAGCTTGCTGTGGTGATGCTACACTAACTGAACGAGTGTTGAGAATACCACAGCGCTATGACTCGACGTTTTAGGGGACTATTACGATCGATTATCGAAACACACGCCTCAGCGCCTTGCCGGGACGTTTCGAGGAACTATTAGGAGAAGAGAGGCGTGCATCCCAGTTCAACGTGAACGTAGCGGGGAAATGGAAAATTAATTTTAATTTCAAAAGCAAATGGGAAGTATATGGTTAGGAAATATGTTCGCGTTTTAATTTAATTAAAGCATGCACTGCATGCATTGCACTCATAGAGAATACGCCCCTGGGTGGAGTGTTTGCGTAGGGTTGGGAGGGGTGTGGGGGGAGGGGGTATTGACGCGGGTGCGACGTCGCTGACCGCGGCGGGTCATGTCGCCAGTAGTGGCGTATCTTAATCCAGGCCGGATCACCGCTGCTAATACCGCCGACCGGCTGCAATATCCCGATATCGCCGCACTAAGCCACCGGACAGGTTCCCTTCCCCCCTCCCCAACCTTTTGTCTTACCTCTTATCAAACCGCTCCTTATCGCACCTTTTTACTGCCCGCTTATCGCGTCCGTTCTTCAATAATTCGAGAGATTTACGGCTCGCCATACACACACAAACACTCGCTAACCCTTTAACCCCCCCCCCCCCCTAATCCAAACACCCTGGCTTTACTTCTTTTCTCTCAACGGCGACGGGTCGGTGTGATTCCGCGCCTGAAATGCCTCTTCGGGAAACAACTGCCATTATCTGATACCGTGCTGATAGCCTCGCTCCCCGCTTCGTCGCCCCTGCTGCAAGCCCGTTAGAAATTAATTTGCGCGAAGCCCCAGATAGAGCAGGCGTAAACCTCTGGAAATCGCATTGTAAATCAACACGTCACCTCCAGTGTAATGTGTGTGGCCATCGCGTGATTAAATGCATGATGGCGCTAGTCCTTACAATAACATGCAGCATGCGGTGGGAGATTCTCACAAAATGACAGGGTTGTGGAGGAGATTATGTTTTTACTACGGCTGGTTCACGGGCACGGGCGTCTAGTTGTGTGGTAGAACAAACCAGAATCATTTCTTTTAGTAGATTCACAATGGGCAATTTAGGTTACATCTAACCTCTTCTGTAAGACTGACGTATGATCACTGAATGGCTGTTGTGTGATCAGACTGTGAGGTCGATGATTCCGAGTCGGTTACCAGATGACTTGTTTCCAACTCGACGTACGTAGTTTTCCGCCGATCTTTTCTGGCCGCGCAGCTGCATTCCTAGAGTCGTGTGTTCAATCTCGGTTTATTTCACTAAGCGTGTCACTTTCTCGTGGCTTTCCAAACTCATTCCTGAAAATTGTAAGTGCTCTAGTCTGATATGTGCCTTTTCAAATCCTCACTAATTAGGATAAATTCCTGAAGAACTTCGTACTTCAAAAGAATAGAAATTATTCCTACTTCGGTTTAACCTTGCAGGCTACGTAACCACGTGAAGATAACGAAGAACACGTTTATTTGTCTCATTTTGAAGCAACAACGTAGCAGCCAAGACTTCTGAGTTGGGGTGATGCCGTCTTGTTCATCAGTGATTGCACCAGTCGTGAGAGCGCGTATTTGATCTACCTTACCGACTACCTCGAATATCTTGTACGCTCTGAAGCTCCGGTACAAGTCCTTCCAATGTCTCCTGCAGGGTGACTTGTCTCGGTTCCCTTTTGAGTTGCAAGGAGTCTGTCGCTTGAATTTTACAAGACCCTTGATTGTGATTAGCCGACCTCCCGTGGCGCAGTCGGTTGGTGCACCGTCGCCGTTGGTCCACGGAGCGCGAGGTTCTGGGTTCGAATCCTAGGGAAACGCATGGGTGTTACTTTAAATTAGGCGATAAGTTAGTTTGTGAGCCGTCCCCTGATAAGACGTCAGGCATAACGCAGGGGAACGTTAACAAGCCCTATACTATACAAAAATAAAAGTGACTCGTAAATGGTTATGATGTGAAGCACATTCAAATTCCTTATCATAAAAAATTGTTTCAAAAATTATTTTGCTATTCGTTATTGCGCAGAAGTGGCTATCTGCATGTGAGACGTACTATCGCATGATATCAAATAACATTTAATTGTGTAGAAGCTAATAATTTGTTTTGTTGCCCGAGCGCTGTAGGTACTAGACTATAGTGTACCCGAAAACTCGGATGAAAGGTTAATTTTTGTCCTTCTCGCATCCTCGCAACTGCCATTATGCGTGGCGTCTCCGCCTCCCCAAGTATTTTATCTTCTTTCTCTGCGTCTGACTGCCAGCACTTCAGGCTGTGCGTAGCTGTGCTTCTCTCCTCCCAACCACTCCCCCCCCCCCCCAATCATCCATCCCGTGCCGATAGCACTCGGAGCATGTCGTAATGTAATGTATGCCGGCTGTGTTAGAAAGAGGGGTTGGGTCTGTTGATGGAGGAGGGGGGGGGGCGGAGGCGGATCGTGCGTGCGTCGAAGTATATTTATTCCTCTGTAAGTATTCGGACCTCCCCTTGTTTCCCAGCTTACTCATACACCGCCCCTCCCACATTGACTGCTGTCAATTTATTCGGGATTGGAGGCCGAGTTCGGGTCGTAAGCAGTTTGCATAATAGTTCGCCGATCGCTCAGTCCTACTGCTGCTCTTCCACGAGAAGGTCCCGCGTGCCGCTGGGCAGACTGCGAATTTCTATGCTGTTTTTTATTTTTTTATTTTATTTAATTCTGAATTAGTAACAGTAACTAATTTTAATTGGTAGATACATATATTTTGGAATTCTCTTATGAAGTCTAAAAAATTTTACTCTCGCTTTCTTATTCAACAGTTGATTCACTAAAAAAGTACGCCCGTGTTTACTACTAAATATTTTTTATAAAATATTATTTGCCAAACGTTCGTTATGATAAAATGATTCTGTTTAGAACACAGTTTTTTTCGTAACTAATTTGCATACTGTTAACCATTAACAAATATGTTTTTGCGGACTACTAAATTTACTATTGTTACAAAAGGAAGCTGGTAAACAGTAAGAAAATATTTTTTTACTTTCTCAATTTCTTTTAATGCAGGATTTTTTTATACTTTAGTTTACTGTTTGACTGGCGTGGCTGTACGTGTGAAACATTGTATGCGGGTCTGTGAGTTCACAACGATAGGATATTTCTCTTCAATTAGCCAATATGAGTTAAAATTTCAAATAACCCATGGATGTGTGTGATTTTGCTGTAAAATAGGCAAACCTCCAGGGAATAGAACGGGGACGTTGTAAAGCAATAATTCCAAAATAACTAGGCTCGTGCCGATATCTTTGAATAAGTGCGTATTTACGTATTCAGAATGTTCCCCAAGAATGTACTCAAAGGACAGTGTCCATCAGTAGTTTGCGAGTCCAAATCACAATCTTAAGAAATTGTTCACAATTGTTCCAAACCACCGTATACGCTTATTGAGAGAGCATGAGCAGTAGCTTGAGATTTTTTTCCCCCCTGGGCATCCACAGTAGACGTCTTACGTTTGTTCAGTGAAGAGCCGGAATGTGTTGTAAATATCCAAACAGCAGCAGAGTTCAACATTTCTAGATCTGCAGCTTGATGTATTGTACATTTCCCATACCATGTACATGTAAAACTCGAATTTAAAACTTATGAAGATTTGTATTTAAAAAAAAGAAATTGCAGTGTAAGAGTTTATTATTTAAAAAAAACGTCAGCGATGGCGACATATTTCTGTACGTCGCAGGTATAAAAATAATCTAGCTGGCAACAGTGTCACTATCTTGTGAAGAGCCTGCGAGATGGGCCAACAAGTCCTTAGACAAACAAGGAAACGTGCATCAACACGTGCCTTAGTTGGTGGAGCACACAGAAGACTATGACCCGTGGACGCCGCCTGTCTTCTCGGAAGTGCGGTGTGAAATGAACGCACCCATTATTGGCATCGACAATCGCCTTTTCCACAGGCGGAAATGCGTATCCGGATTCTTCGGCTTCAAGTCCAGATCGACTTTTTAATGGCATCCCAACAGGCCTCTAATAAATATACGTTATTGCAGCCTAAGGCATTAAATTTTGGTTGTGGTGAAATGTATACAGTATGTTTATTGGTCACACTGCAATACTTATATTAAAAAGCAACATGAAGATGAAAATTGGATGAAAAGAAAAATTTATAAGGGCCTTAAAAAGTGCTCACTTTACCGTGAACAGCATATATTTGAAATTTACTGCAACTTACATCTAAATAATTTTATATTCAGAGTGAACATTTTTATTTCCCTAAACGCCACGAACTTGACTGTTTCCAGTTCAGTAGATAGGGCTGCGACGAGACATGCATCTCGCGAGAGAGCTGCACTACACTCTGCTCGCAATGTTGCTGGGAGCCTATCGCCCTAATAGACGACGTGTAACTTGCCGTTTGGCCTTGCAAATCCCGGATCACGTGGTTGCGACTCGTTGCCGGGGCGCCGGCTGCAGCCTGGCGATAAATTGGACATGCGCACGCGGACCTACACTGCACACGCGCCCGCCCGCCCGATAGCGGGATTTGGAAATTTACACGTTCCAAATTTAGCTGGAATTACCGGTACCTATCGAGAGGCGTACCCGTATGGAAACCGCCCCTCGATGGGGGGGGGGGGGGGGGAGCGAAAATTGATCTTTCGTGACTCGAGTTCCGGGTGATTGTGGCGATTAGCGACCACCCCGCCGTGGTCGAGTTCGTTCCCCGCGAGACGTACCTACTCCTTGACGCCGCGTCGATGCGAGCTCTCGATTGTGAAATCTCGATCGGAGGTAATGACTAAATGACCACGTGTCACGCAAAGTTTTATAGCTTTCGCCGTGGAGCGCTCCCTTTCGGGTCGTGGCTTTGCTCGAGCGGTAACCGCAGTAATGGTTCGCCAGCGAGGCAATTTGGCGCGTTCCGTTGTTTCTTTATTGCTCCGACTTTTGCGTTTGAAAATTGCCCTCATTTTCTGGTCGTTAGCATGCCTGTACTCGGAAAGAGCAATAATTATCGTGCCACTATCACAGGCGATTGGTTATTGGTTCGATTTTGTAAGAAAACCTTAATGCACTTGCACATCGATCTCTCCGATAATGACAACAGTGGGCACGATTCAGCGATAACTTTTGCTACTTTTACAAAGGTACCTCTTTGCCCTATGCTTACATACTACGCTATCTTACTCGCAGGCTGAACAAAGTATAGTTTCCTTCTATTTTACTTTAATGGAGTTTTGCATTTATTTCAATGTTTTAAAACCTCGTCTCCATCATTTTTAGGGAAACACTCGAACTGAATGATGTTATAACATCAATATCATCAAAGTAAATAATTTATATAGGTAATCTTGAAGTCTTGCAATTATTGTTTCTAAGCAATATCGGTTCACTACAGTAAATAAACCTACATCCCCTCCATCCCCTCCTTAACAACGAAGAGAAGATTTGTGGCCCAACACAATGATAAATGGTGTTTAGCTGTCTATTTGCTGCTTCGGAATTGTACAAACGTACTGTACGCAACCAATCAAGGTAAATATATGTATGTATATGGTAAATTTTGAGGAAGTTATCTGCTTATAGCATACTGTATTCTTTCGCCGTATCTGAAATTAACATTGCTAGTCATTCTTCGGCCAAGTGAAACTGTAAAATTGTTAACAACGTAAGTAGTTTACAATTTTGCTAATTGTTATATGCATTAAAAAAGACAGAAACCAAAATAAATATTTTCAGTGTTTACGAACGTCTAGTTAATGGCATTGCCTACCGCCTACCGGCTGGCAGCTGCGAAATTTAAATACGAAATCCCATGTGAAAGAAATTTCGCCTCAGTACGTTAAAGACAGGCATTTCAAGCAAAATGCATTCTTCACGAATTTTTTAGAAGTTCCCTACAGCGGAGATGTTTGTATAACGTGTATATCCTGTTTGCATCTTTGACATATGTTTTACAAAAATAAGTACATAGCTACTGCCTATCTGCATTGAAAATATGCGCTGGTTGGGATCTTCTCGTAAAACATTTACAAAGAATGCATTTTTTTTAAACGCCTGTCTTTGAATGTACCGCACTGGGACAAAGTTTCCTTAAAATGAGATTTCCTATTTCAATTTCGCCTCTGTCAGCCGGCAGGCAGTGCTATTATAGGCTGTTCACGGTGAAATAAGCACTTTTGATAACCCTGCGTAAGATCTACTAGTATGCCCGTTGTGTTTTCTTCCGCGATATGTAAAATTAGCACTGGCATTGGCCGTATCACTTTATTCATGCGTTGGGCAAGTGAAAGTGTGAAATTGTTACTAACGTTAATATTTTACAAATCTGCTCATTTTTACACTTGCATAAAAAAACACAGAAAGCTAAAGAAATAACTTAATTATTACAAATGGTTACCTAACACTATATTTTCAACCTTAAGATATGGAACTAGTTATCCATCCAAAGTTACCAACTTTACTGGGCTCATGCCCCTCAATGCTCCCGTTAAAACATACGCAGGTATGGGCAGTGACTTTCTTCTAAGGTTGATTTCAAAAGTGCTCACTTTATCTTGAACAGCCTTTAACACTTTAAATCCTACGTTATATAATGGGGCAGTGTCTTTGCGAACTGCACTGGGTGCATGCCAGTCAGAAGGCCTGTTAAAACACATGTAGGTAGGAACATTGGAATTTTTTCAAAGGTCGGTTTAAACAGTGGTAAATTAACCGTGAAGGAGCGAGACGTGGAGACGGGTGCAGCTGAAGGGAGGAGACCCGGTAACTAGGAGGGTAGTTGTGAGACTATGCTGGGGCCAGGAGGTCGTGATCGTGGGCGGGTCTGACAGTCGCGTGTGGGCACGTGTAGCGCCCCTCCCAGGCGTCGCAACCCCCGGGTAACGATGGGCGGGCGCAGGACCTCCCTCCGAGCACGCCCACTGCCGCCCAGGGATCGCCTCGTCAGCCGCCCCGCTCACTCTTCTTCTCACGGTGCCCGGTTAGTCTTCGCCGTCCCCCTCCCCCCCCCCCCCCTTGTACCGTGGTCCTCGGGGTCTCTGGGTGGCTTGCATGTGCCCCTTAATAATACACGTTCGCAAATAACCCAGACAAACTCCGGCAAGCTATTACCCACCAGAATGATGTAAGCGCAATGTACACTCGTGTGTGTGAAAAATGAGCATAGAAGTGACCAACAGAACAGTACTGGTCTCAGGATGGCAGCAACCTGTTATCAATCTCACCCCTTCTGATCGTTTTTACTCCTCTTTACGGTATGTCCGTTTACTGCATACTTGTTTGTTGCGGAAAAAAATATAAATATTGCCGAAGTTGTTTTTTTTTTCTTCGAAGGAACAAACTTTTCTGTAGCAGTAACAATTAACTCTTATGAAGGAACTAAACATATGCCATATGGCCGGATGGCCGGACCGGGAATAAAACCCAGGTCCTCCCAAATGCGAGTCCAGTGGGTTTCCACTACGCCATCTTGCTCGGTGTTACAGAAATTTGGTTCCGATACACAACGATATTTTTTTCTGAGTGCCCCTGCCTTTCAGGTGTGGCCGACGTGCAAGTTTGAAGAAAGTTTTTATATGCCCCTTTATGATACAGTACGTTTGCTATTAACTCCGACAAGTTATTCCTCTGAAAATTATAAGCGGAATGTATATACATGTCATATAGGTTAACATGCTTTCTAAGGACGGCACACACCCTTAAAAGTGGAATTGGCAGACTAGTTCATTGAGAATAGAACAGGAAATAATTCACTCGGTACTTTTTCCACTCCACACTCACCTCCATCCACCCTCATCGGCTGTCAAGACCCCTTAAGTGTGTAAATAGTATAAAATTTAAAGGAAATACAAATCTACAGAAAAAAAAGAGATTAGATAATGGTAATAATGGATGTTGCCTCCCTTTTACTGTTTGAAATTTCACTGTGCAAAGTGCCAATCGAATATTCATAACTGATAATAAAATAGTACGATGAAATTTACGGTTACTGTGCTATTACGCCAGACTGCATTTTTTTCGAAAAATCAAAGGTTAATGTTTATCCCCATCTCAAAAAAGATATTGTGCAGCCTAGGTAATAACACGAGTCGGCATTCGTTAATTTTAACATGCCCATTTACTACAGCAATGGACACTTGATTGTTATTTCGTATGACAAAATTTCAAGTGACAGCAGGGTGGTAACCCACATTATCACCCTGATATACTTTTTATTTTTGCTGTATATGTGCACATTCGTTTAATTGTACTCCAGAGTAATCGCCCTTCGCAGCATGGACAGCAGCAAAACGAGCTGGCAGTGACTCAGCCAGGTACTGATAGGTCTCCACGGGTATCTGGAGCCATGCTGTCTTCAGTGCGTCCCACAACTGTCGAAGGGTGCGTGGCGGAGCAGACAGACTGAGAGCACGACGATCGATATGGGTCACAGATGTTGCAATTGGATTGAGTTCGGGGCTGTTTGGCGGCCAGAGAAGATCTTTGAAATATTGATCGTGCTCTTACAGCCACGCGCGGACACGTCTAGCCGTGTGGCAAAGCGCATTATCATGCTGGAAGGTCCCATCCTCCCGAGGAAAGACAATCATCATGTGCGGGTGGAAGTAATCGCTGAGGATGGATTCATAACCAAATCAATGCAGAGTGCCTTCCCCATGGATGTTGGGACCTAGAGAATACCACGAAAACATTCTCCATACCATAAAATTTCCCCCACCGTCTTGTGTTCGACCAGCAATGAATTTAGGGTGACTCGTCAGAGAAGGCTACCCGTCGCCAATCAGCAGTGGCCCAGTCGTCATACTATCGACTAAATTCCTGTCGTTTTCGTCGATGCACCTGTGTAAGCATGGGCACAGTCACCCTCCGTCTACTCCGGAGCCCCATTCGCAGAAGGGTTCGCTGAACTGTTGCAGTAAACACGTGTTTGGATGTCCCTTGGTACATTTGGGCGGTGGGCTGTTCCACTGTAGCCTGTCGGTTGGCCTTCACTCACTACGACGTTCACCTCAGACATCAATGGTGCGTGAAGTTCCGTAGTTTCGACGATGGTTATCCCCAGTGGTGCTATTCGTCCTCTCACGATACACCTTTACCACAGAGGCAAGTGAACAGTTCACACACATCGCTGTTTCCGAAATGTTACCCAGGACAGCAGGAAGCGCACTGTGTTCCGCCGATTTTTTTTCCTAACCTACCCTATTTCTAATTGTTAGATGTGTGTCCGAGGTAGGATCAGGAGCTAATTGCGTCTTAGGGCGAACTCCTTACACCTAGAAGGAAATCATGCAAGGGGACATGCATCGCGGCAGGGAGGGATTGGGCAGCCATGGCCAGCGATTGGGGCCATGACTACCTCCCCGAGTGTACTTATTGTTAAACTATATCTAGGAAGAGACTGTGAAAAACGGTCATGGACACTGTAAAAACCCTGTCGACAGGAAAGAATTCAAAATATTGCATGCATTAATCAGAAATGCTACAGGATGCAGATTGTGTGTGTCAACATTCTTGTGTTAGTAGAGATGAAAGCTATATACCCGCTTCACCAGCCCAAGTCACGGGCTACGCGCTGCAGATGGTCATAATAATATGATTCGACCATATATAACTGGTTTGAATTTATCAAACATTAAAACTGTACTTAAAACCTCCATCGCCGACATCAGTCGGTGAAATGCTAGTTACAGAACGTCAGATAATAAACTGCTATCAAGTTAAACGAAGTGGGAGCTGATGCCTCTTTTGTAGCGGAATTCACGGTAATGCGGAGGAAATCTTCATACATTCAGATAAATTCGGCCGTCTAAACAATAAATGAGAATCTACTGATTCCCAGTGGAGATTTTTGTTTCAATAATTTGTTGACATTTTGGAGTATTTAAGGTTTAGAGCGTAGGACCTATATCGCTATTCTCCTGGGGCTGAGAAACTGTGCTCGAAGAACTACCCTTCTAACAGCCTGTTGATAAAACCGTGATTTGAGGGTTTTGTAAGTTAGTAATGACAATTTTGGACAGATAGGCTTGTTTGGGAATATGGTGATTTTTAGTTAATTTTAATGGTTAATTATTTAGGTTATAGTACTTCCCATTATTTTAGGGCACACGCCTTCAAACCGCACACGAAGGGAACAACTACAAAGAACATGCAATTATAGTAAAAAAAAATAGGAAGACATGTAAACAAGTGTGTAATGGCCGGGAAGTAGACACAGCAATAGTGGTAGTTATAAGAAATTCATCCTGCATGCAGTTCATCCCAGGAATTAATTTCATTTTTGTTGTTGTAGCAGATGCAGATGCAAGGTCCAATAGGCAAACTATTTAATTGAACAAGGACTGCCTGCAGCTCTTTTCACAATTCGCCGTCAGCTGGTAAGAGTTATGCTCATGTGTAGAAAGCTAATGAAAAATACTTATGATATACAAAGCAAAATCGGCTACACAGGTGAAAATACTTATTGAGGCTTATTTTGGTTTGAACGTAAACTTCTGTAACATGTTATTTCGATTTGGTGCTTTAAACAGCTAGTTTTGGTGCAGTCACATAGTATAGGGACAAGGTGAATAATTGAATGCAAATCTGGTATTATAAATTTCACTAAAATTAAATATTTTAAAGTGGAAGTAGTTACAAATGGTGTAACGAATTTTTCACTCCAGTTTCCTCGACTATTTGAAGCAGGAGGTGCTTATCTACTGTAATAGTTACAAGACCTAGAAATTACTTCTCTCTTTACTTCTTTCAATTCACGCATTGCCGTACTGAGGACGTGGATATCGATCCTTTACTTGGCTTGGAGCCCAATTTAAACAGGCGGCCTCGTTGCTACTAACATTAACTCTTTTCGCTATAAAACTGCATGACGGGACATCAAAGCAATGGTTATTGTAGTTACTAACTTAGATATACTGAATCATTTACAGCTTCAGGAAGTGCATTAATATCTGTGGCCTACCATATCAAAAGATTAAATGTTAAGTGTGAAGTGGTATTTGCGGGCTCCAATAGGGTAGCAAGTAAATACCTCAAGTAAAACACGCATTTTTTTTTGTGGCATATGATAGCTGACGTCATATTTTAAAATTTGACGTGAGTGTTAAATCCGTGGGGTGGGCGATTCGCAGGCCTGATTTCCGCGAGCTGAAGAGCGGCGGGATATTGTCCCTCGTCCCCGGACGTGAAAGTATTCTTGACGGAGACGTCTCCCCACCCCCGCTTCGACCCACCCACTACGACGGCGACGTGTCGCTCCCTGCCCTGGTTCGTCGCCCACCCCAACCCCCAACCTCCCCTCGGTTATTATTCCTGTAGTTTACCCAAGTGCCTGGAGCACTATCCTGTCACGTCGAGTTGACACGCCGGGCGCTCCGCCTCCCCCCCCCTTTTCACACCCTCTTCGTCACGTCTAATTCAATAGCAGCGCTGTCATTGGCGCCGACTGGTTTCGGGCACGAACTACCCCGTCAGCGTTCCCAGCAGCCCCCTCGTCAGCTCTCCGCCGACGTGACGGGTCGCCGGGGGAGGTGTCCCTCCCCCCCGCCCACCCGACAAATGAAACGGATTAATAAAACTCTTTTTCGGCGCATCTTCCCTCCCGAACACGCCCTGCCATTTCCCAGCTTCGTGGATGACGGCTAGGTGCGCAGAGCTGACGGGAACGGTTACAACTATGCACTCGTGCTTATTGCGTTTAATTATCTGTTCAAAATTATGTCATAATTCTCGCCTTCTGATAATTTTTTGCCTTCGATATCATACAGTTACTGGTGGCTTGCAGTGCTAAATTATCGAAATATTTCCCTTAAACAAAGTGGTTTGCAAACAGGCCTCAGTTTTTACATTCTGTACTTCGAGTTTGCCTCCCAAAATAAAATATAATTGCAACTTATCTACGCACAACTTAGCGAGCGATTTTACTCCTTATATTTGTGTCAACTAAAACAATATGTTACGTTATTTGTATTCCACATATCAGTGATCATGCAGCTAAAAATGATATAAATGCTGAGTAATTATAATTGTTTTAAACTAATTTTTGCAAAATAACGGTACCTCGTAAAATATTATTTTTACTCAGGTCTCAGTTAATGTTTCAGACCAGTTATTTGCCATTATAAAAGAATTATGACGTAACAAACACGATCTTGTAATGTAACTGACTATCATGAATAAATTAAAAACATTATTAATGAAATCTGTTATGAAACGGTACACACAGTACAGCCTGAGAATTAGGCCTAAATTACAAGCAATAGACTCTACAAGCGAGTATAGAAGTCATGTAAGCCATATATGTCGCTTGAAATGCAAATGCGAGAAGAATGAATAAAAAATTAATGGGCATAGTTTTTGATAAACGAAGCGTTGGAGTACACAAACATCGCGACATACTCACGGCGCTCAAATGGTTTGTTATGTAAATAGTGTGAAGGTTAGAACCAGTAAAAACGTTCGAGCGAAGTAAAAATTTTTGTGGCTCTAACCAATTCAGACCCGGTGTACAAAATTGTGTACATAATGCACAGGAATGGTACATTCGATCGGCATGTCCTTGTCGCTCTCTCGTCGTGGAATGGAAGCACTCTTCCCAACTCAACGCGAGATCCTAAGTGGTCATGTCTCTAACTAACAGTTAGTGAGTGAGTGAAGAGATTTGGGCGCGGGGAAAAGGGAAGATCCCCGAGAAAACCCGCCGACCAACGGCATCGTCTGGCACGATTCCCACTTGCGAAAATCCGGTGTCCCGGCCGGGGACTGAACCCGGTTCGCGCCATGTCTCTAGAAAATGTCTTTTCCAGAAAAACTTCCGTGCTTGTCTTTAAGCATTTGTAAACCCAAGACAGTGCTGCTGCCGTGTGGCGGGTGGAATGCACGGTATTCGGCAACCAGTAGCGAGGAGACGTCATGGACACCATAGCTGGATATCTTGGTGATCAATCAGGCGCGGTCCGTCCTGTACCTCGCGCCATTAAAACATCGTTTCGGTCACGTGTGGGCGACGTCAGCCACGTGGTGTTTCTGTCTGGGGAGGAGCCTGAATCGACTGCTGCACTAGCTCATGATGTAGTCACTGGAGACGGGTTTTATCTTGCATGAATATTTTATCACTTTCTAATCAAATGCTCGTTATTTCGGGGGAAGAAGGCCGACGCGGTTATTATAACCTCATTTCCGATTTAACTTAGCCTCTAGAAGATAGCAAGGGAGCGTCAATTCCAGTAGGATTGGCTGTTGAGACTTAGCATGACGCGAGATGATGTACTGTTTTCCTGTAACGTGGCTGTAGGATTGTCTAAAGCAGCGTTTCCCAGACTTTTTTTGTGACCCGATTATTTTTAAGATTATTTTTCGTGAACCACTAAAAACTTGTTGCCAATTTTGATATGTGTAGGTACAATAAAACATTATTTGGATGTCAATATAATTTTCATGTACTTTAATAATTACTTATCTAAGTCCTACAAAAATGCAAAAGTTAAATTAAAATAAGATAAAATTATTAATAAGAAGTTAAAACTGTTTCTTGCTACGCGTCAATTTTTTTTCGTGACCCGGTACGCGACCCACCATCTGGGAATCGCTGGTCTAAAGTATATAATTCAGTGTTTATGTGCTGCTAAGTAAATATGTGTACGGAACAGTATTTAAAAAATCGAGGATTTATGTACGATATACTGTAGACTATATGAGTACATTATTTAAATCATAATTGCTGTGCAGCGACGAAACTAATTAGTTGAATTGATTCTCGTTTTCCTCCTATTTAACTCCCCTCGCCCAACAGCAGAATTTCTCATCCCGTAATTTTATTTGGTTGCCTGCGTTTTTTAGCTAGTGATCCTGTTAGAAAGCATAGTCTGTGTAGGCCTACATGTGTGCCAGTATTTTATAACAGTTTTTGTACTGTTGGCCTAAAAACTTGAGTGTTATTTTCATTGTCGTTTCTTGTGTTGCAGCACCCGTATCCTTCTGAAGACCAAAAGAAGCAACTAGCCCAGGACACTGGTCTGACGATACTCCAAGTAAACAACTGGTAAGTTCTTCTTCTTGCGTTACAAAAAAAATATATGTCACTTAGCAACTATTGAATTGTTGTATAATGCAGTTTTGGTACGGTACGTCTTTAACAAATATTATTAATCACATTTTTCGTTCAGAGTTGTAGTGTATTTATGCATCGGATTTATTACAGATACTAGAGAACTCAAACTGTGTCATATTTATGTGAAAAATTCAATGAACTTGTTTTGCTTTATTACGCTTCAGTACATAAGGGTATCGAACAAACATTCATTGTACTGTCGCTTGCAAGCAGAAATTGTCTCTTGATTATTATACTTCCGTAGCAGTTCTTTACCATCAGATTGTTATAATCCTCTTCTGCCAAAAAAACGTTAGGAACTTATCGATAACTATTAATACAGACAACAAAATCGGTTCACAAATATACAGCTGGAAAATTGTATAGCACGAGTAATTATTCGTACTGCATTGAAAGCGAGATGGATATGGATCACCAATCATGGTCTCTAAAGGTAGCAAATTGTCGAAAATGACTCAAGCCTTTCGAAGAAAGTACGATTACTGGCAGTAGCATACACCGTGTAAAGTAATAGTCGGCCTGTTTATTTTGGTTTAAGTTGTCTCAAAAATATCTATAAATAAATGGAGCGATTCCGTATTCACAATGCTCAAATAAAAAACAAGGAATACTTTTTAAAAAAATTGAGTAGCTGCCAAGTATTCTTTCCAGTTTCTTGCAAAAAAAAAATTGAATATTACTTGCTTAGTGGAAATTTATATTGATGATTTTTAGCTAAACTTAAATCGATTAGAGTACATCAGGGCGATATTTATGAATAAAATTTAATTTCAGACACTTGAGAAGTTTTTAAGATGCCACAACTCCTAAATAAACTCGGTTTCAACATTATATACCACCAAATTACGATTAATTTTACTATTTGCGAAAAGGTGGCTACTTTTATTTGAAAAAAATATTTAAATTCTTTCTTAGCTGGGCGTGCGAATACTCTTTAGTTACACGGTGCTTACGGAATTATCTACTTGTGGCCGCACAGCTTATACGTCATGGCAAAAATATGTTGCGGATAACGTTGCATGATGAATGAGCGAATATTTCCCTATAGTCTCCGGCGGATAAGATGCACGTCAGCAAGTCCTGGGTTCCTTCGTGTATTCATAGAATATAGTTTTCATATCAGTGTCAGCTGTACTTAACTTTCGTGTTTCTGCTGATTTTGCCGTCGTCGAGGATATTGCACTCTAAAACTGGAACACTCAACATTGCTTCAAAACAGTGGGATTTGAGTGCAAAACAACGAATTTTTCTTTATGGAATCATTGAAATCATGCTGTTTATACCATTGACTTAAGGTCATTGTTGCATGAAAGCAGTATATCTAAATAATTTTTGTCATAACTTGTTTAACAGCGGACTTTTCAAAATTTTTGGCTTGGCAAGACGTAAATAACGACTTTTAGCACCTTCTAACGTTGTTACAAATTCACTGTGTTTGTTATTCTTGGAGCACTGATTGCAGATAAGAAAAAAAAATTCTTTCTTTTCTTCCATCAGTGCTCCAAGAATAATGACGGCAGTGAATATATAACAACGTAAGATGGTGCTAGTAGTTGTTTTTTACGTCTTGTCGAGCCAAAAATTTTGAAAAATCCGCTGTAAAACAAGTTATAACGAAAATTATATAAATATACAGCTTTCATGCACTGATGGCCTTAATATCTCTGATTTGGCGGGTGTTTATCGTAATTGACTGCGAATTACACAGCTCCGGACAACTATAATGAACTCCACTGATGCGCATTTCGATAGCAGATTATTAGCTAAAGAAAAGCCACGGCGCGTAAGCGTCAAGACTACTCGTCTTCCACCAAGGCGAATCGGATTCGATTCCTTGCGGAGTCGCCCAGATTTTTGGCGCGTAGGAAACGTGGCGGACGTTGCTGTTGGACGGTGGGTTTTCTAGGGTTCACTTCCGTTTTTTCCCGCCCGGAGCTCGAGACCTATGTGTTGAAGATGCTGCATCACCCCAATCTCTGTTCACAGAGATTCGGTAGAGACATTTGCTAGTAGTTTCGAAAATAGTTAAAACAAATATCACCGGTGGCGGGACGAACAGCCGCCTTCCTGAACTCACATCAGAGTTCAGGGCCCCTTGTAAGCCCATAGAAACGATAGTATCCCATTTATATGGTAACCCATCAGTCATTATCCCAATACCTTCTGTAGTAGCCTAATGTTCTCTTGATAGTGGTGTCTCAATCATTTTAATTATATCAAAAATGTATTTTCTTTCATATCTATTTAAAAATTATTTTAAATAATTGCCTTTAGAATTAAACCCCCTTCCCCAAATAAAACAAAAATTTAATTTAATTTAACTGGGTATGTAACAGAGTTCACGGCTTTTAATTGGAATCAATGTGGGGGAGGGGGGATTAAAAAGATGTCCAGCGACCCCTTTTTCGGCTGCTATCCGGTAAGAGAAATGAATAACGTTATATAGGATGTACATTAATTGACTTTAATTTAAAAAATATATAATAGAGTTAGTTATGGGCAATGGCCGAGCAATGATCAAATTTGTAATTTCTTTGTTGTCGTTGTTGCATTATCCTTAAGACATAAATTACTCGTTTTAATGCCATAACAGAAGAGTCAGGTTTATTACTAAAAAATGTTTCATTATAGAAGCATTACATTTCATGGTTCTGAGCAAATTTTTCTACCTAATTGTTGATAGGTGTTATCTGGTTGTCATTAAAAGGTTAGAATGAATTAATATATACAATTTGATATTAAGTTAATAGTTTCATAAACATGCGTTAGTAGTTTATATACTATGTCGATAATGATAACAAGGTAATTAGACAAGCTTCTACTGTCGCATTTTTCAATAAATCCTCCTAAATTTGAATCGGAAAGAAAATAAATATATAATTTAACATGGCAGGTGCCACGGGCTCTTAACCGCTGACCAGAACTTCTCAACTAAACTGTCAATACCATTTCGTATACTAAAGTTACCCAGTCTATTACTCTTGGATGTACGCCAGTAATAACCCGCAACAAATGAAATAACGAACCATATGGATCGGATAGTTTTTGCGAATTATATTGGAGCTTGTTAGACCTTAGGCACATATACATTTCATTTACTTTTACAATTAGCTGTCAGTTTGTTGTAGACACCCTGGAGGATCCTAAGTAAACAGAAAACCCGTAGGGAAACACGAACTGAACGTCGCGCTTCTTTGTCCAGGGTAAAATTTGTTTAACTCAATGGGGTAGTCACCCGTGCATTGAAACGGGAAATTTCCCGGTCCCGTATCAAGCGGCACCCAGCCAGCGGCAAAATTGGTTCCTCACAAAGGCAGCGACCAGAGAACAAAATAGAGTGGCTCGAGTTTACAGAGGCCTGTGCTGCATGACGTGCCGTTCATTAGGCTGGCTGATTTTTTTTTTCTTGGCGTCTATATGTTTGCTTTTCAGCAGCGTGATGCCAAACGCGAAAGGTACAACGATCCGAATTTGACATATCTCATTCCACCCCCACGCTGATTACACACCGACGTGACGCATTTGACTGCTTTCCCGTCCTGAGAAATTCCCCAAAAGAAACCTGGCGCCGCGATGGTGTAGTGGTTAAACTGCTCGCTTCCCACCAAGGCGAATCGAGTTCGATTCCCGGCGGGGTCACATGTGGGAATCGCTCCAGACGATGCCACTGGTTGGCGGGTATTCTCGGGGATCTCCCGTCTTCCCCGCCCGTGAATTCCGTAGCTGCTCCATACTCGACTCGCATCACCCTCATCGGCTCTCAAGACCTCGAGGTTAAGAGCCAGCCAAATCTCTTCACTCACTCACACAACTCAAGAAAACCCGTCGACCAGCGGCATCGTCCGGCATTAGTCTCACCTGCGAAAACCGGGAGAGACTTATGCCCGGTTGCACCAACATCTTCCCCGATCCGAGATCGAATGATCCTAGTTCCGAACCAGGATACAGTTTGATCTTGGCTTTAATGTAAAAGTGTTGCACCAAGGGAAATTCCATGATTCTGGATCTCCGATTCGTCGATCTTAGTTCCAAAGTGAGAGACCGAGATTAAGTACGAGACAAATTTTGCTATTGGTTAGGTATATATATGACGTCATGAAAGTAGCCGTATTTTTTACTATAGACAGAACTAGATGTGCGATGTTTTATCTGTTTTAAGATAATTAATGTTGTACGAATTTTACTTAATATTTAAGTGCGTATAATGTTGTTTTAATTTCCCAAGAAAACAATATAACGTAGTTCTATCTGTTGGTGTATTTTCAAACTACATTTGTCGACGATGGCTGCTGATCTCGGATCGAGATTTCGAACCGCTGAAATTGGCGGTTCGAAATGAACTTCAATTCGATCTCCAGCCCAGCTCTAAACTCGAATGGTGCAACAATTTTCTGTGTCGATCTTAGATCCGATCTCAGATAGAGTTACGAACTACGATAGTGCAACCGGGCACCAGCCGTGAATCAAGCCCAGTCCTCCTTGGTGCGAGGCGCGTGTACTCTAGCCGCTGCGCCACAGCAACACCACATCCTTGTTTATTGTTTGAACGACGTAAACGGGATACAGATAAGTAAGCGGAGAAAGGGAATGAGAATCTCACGTGTGGCCGAGGCCGGCCGGCGGCGACGGCAAATCTGCGCGAGGAAGTACGCGTCGTGCGCATCCATCACGCGCGCCCCGACGCCGCGTCGCGACGCCTCGTTACTTGGAATAACGGCTGTCGCCGGGATTTACGACCGGCCGCGCCGCCGTGCTTGCCAACACACTGTGGATGTCTCTGTTTTCCCAGACTCGAGCCGGCGCAAATGGGGCGGCGGGTGGCGGCGTTATCCCCACCCGTTCCCTTCTTTTTGAAACTCCCGGAGATTTCTCCGAGTTTTCTGGGAGCGACGCTTGCAATCAGCCGGCGGCCGTGTTAATTGGTCACAAATCACAGCTGCTTTACGGGCAGGGGTGTCCGACCCTAGGCCCCACTGTCGCTCGCTTCGTAAGACCTCTGGTTGTGTGGACGTGGGTGGATATAGCCCTTTCACGATTACTTCCAACTTTCCTGAAGTCCTGCTGAAGTTCTACTTTCAGGTTATTCTTCCAACTCTTGCAAACGAAGGGACCACGGTGGCTGAGCGGTTAGCCTGCTCGCCCTCCACCAATTCGAACTGGGTTCAATCCCCGCCCTGTTCACTCCGGAGTTTAGCATGTGGGAATCGTGCCAGACGATGCCGTTGGTCGGCGGGTTTCCTCGGGGATCTCCCGTTTCCCCCACCCCTTTATTCCAGTGCTGCTCCATACTCACCTCAATTACCCTTATCGGCTCTCAAGATCTCGATGTTAAGAGCCGTCCAAATCTCTTTACTCCCTCTTGAAAACAAATTATGCCAATGGGGCAGAGCACCTCATTCGTGAGCACTCAGTTTGGTTACATTTTGCATGGCAACTATTTCGTACTAGGCATTACTAATACACCGATATTATCATATTATTAATTAAATATTACAATATGTAAATAAAATATAAGATCAATTTAACAAAAAATTAGATACTCTTATTTTAAGAGAAGTATACGTTTGTGATACATGGCATATTTAGGAAACTACTAAGCAAGTCAAGTGGGATTTTGTTGAAGTTTTGATCCAAAAACTTAAAAACCACGCATAGACTAAACCTGCGGTCGCTCTACCTTGAAAACAACTTTCGACGTCTTTTTTAGCACATAAAAATGTTTTCGTCTTGATATAAAATAACACCCTTACTACTCATAATTATTGCTCTTGTCACCAAAGTGTTACGGAAAAACCATTTTTGTTATGGGAATTTGTTATATGACTCGCCGTATTTCAATTTTTACTTGCGAAATAAATATTCAAAGTCCAAAAAATTAGAAATTGAACAAAGGCTATAAGATTTCAAAGAATTTGCAACTTGCCACTCCTGTGATTTCAATAGATACTTCAGTCAAATATAACTTTGTGTAAAAATAACTCTTTGAAATTTGGTTGAAACTATGTTTTATGTTAAAATTCTTATATTTAAGATATAAATGACGAATGCTATTCTGCAAATGATATGGTATTTTAATATAAGTTACCATTATTATCGTGTTACGAATCCTTTAAACATCCTTTTTCTCTTGAACGGTTTTAGAGTAGTGCGTTATAAATTTGTTTGTTACAGAACAGTTTAGGACAATGGAAATATCTCACTGTGCTTGAATTCCAGAAGCATGACCAAGGACAGAATCTGTACTACTATATTAATTTTTGTGGTTTTTAGTTAATTGAATATATATTTGAATAAACAACACTATAACATACAGCAAATATGGATAGAATGAAAATTTTTGTAATTAAAAAAATTGTTGACTTTGTTATAAATAATAACTTGTAGAACCCACAAAATGAGTACACAAGCATAGTAATTGTTTAAATTTATAAATCTGTATATTATATGGAAAATTTTAATATTAATATTAAAACAAAACTACCTTCATAATATTAGCCAAATTTCATCTTCTTAAAAGCTCCTGTTACGGGAATGTTGTTAAAAATATTATTTTTTTACTATCTGTAAATTTTAATATTATAGAAATACAGTGCTCTTTTTTTTTTTAATTTAGAAAAATGCTGTGGCATGTTTACTTATTTTTTGGTTTACATTCCCAATTTTTCCCAAAAATTTGGAAATTTCTATATTGACTGTATCAGCTATTGCTATGTACAATTATTACCGGCATTCAAATATCTTGTCAATTAAATTCATCCCATCAAAATAAATTAAGTAATTAAAATTCTGTTCTTATTCTTATGTTTCGGGAATTCGTGCTACATGGGACATTCCCGTGGCGTTTAATAGGTACACTAATGATTATAAAAGGAAAATAATCTATTCTACTTGGCCGCCAACTTCAAAACTACTTTGTGAATAACACACTAAGGCATATAACTACTTTTCTTAGTTAGCTGCGGACAAAATTATGAGTATTACGGTTTACGTTAAGTATGTGCATTTACAAGCAGACTTTTTTCCAATGGCTAATTTAAAAAAAATGTTTAGTTAACTATGAGCCGGAGATTTTTCGTATGGCCTTAAACACCCACATTATTACATAAAAACACGAACACGAAAAATTGACAACCAGCCAAAGTTAGTTGTTCGTAACACATATGTGTTCACATGGGTTGTCTCTTCGGTGTGTTGTTCAGAGTGACTTATATACTGTCTTCGTTATTCCTTTGTTTTATAACTTGGGTTAGGCACTGATCTGATGTTTTGGTCTCTTGTCACCTTGCGACAACTGACTCAATTCCTTGTGCGGAAGTCTCTGTCAGTTACGTAGTTATTGAGAACAGTGATATATTTGATAACGTTTTACATTTATTTGTAACCCTTAGTAAATCTCCAGTTGCTAGTGCTATTTGCGAAATAACAGGGCATTGTGTGCCCTAACCCAATCACAAGCTTATTGCAGTGAAGAGAAGTAAGTGATTCTGGTGAGAGTGATTATGGTGATGAGATGTGCATGGTTAGCATGCGCAGGAGATTTGAAGCCTGTCTGACACGTACATAGCAGAGTTGTGAGCTGGAGTAAACAAAACGCATCTCAGATACCGAATATGGCCGCAACTCTAAATGTCATAATATTACTTTTTGGCTCCGATCTTGATGCCGAATGCTACATGTACTGATGTATGCAACTTACTGTGTTACAAAGGATATTATGGGAAATGTAAATTAAGGCCGTGTTAGAATGGCCTCTTTTATACTATAAAAGTTCATGTGACACGAATTAGTTTATTAGTGTACTAATTAGTCAGTTCGAACAGAGCCTAAGGCTCGGTTTCATCAGCCATGTTGATTTCTCGTTAATTTGCTCTAATTTTTCTTATAGTTGAAATAAATAAATATTTCATATTGTAGTATGTTTAAATCTTACAAATGACTCCGAATGTCACCAGATTCGCTCCTGGCATTATCTGGTAATAGCGAAATGTCAAGACTATTGATTAGTTGAGAAATCATGCTGCATTAACTAAGTTATAATTACTTGACAAAAGTTCAGAGTTTACGTTTGTCCTATATTTGTAATGTATGTTGCTAGAGAAACGTTGTTTCAGTTTCAAAATAAGTGTCCCTAAAAAATTGAAGCTACGAATCAATTTACTCTACATGACGTGTGAGATCGACCCTTAAAAGCGTATTTTGTAACACCGCCTTGTGTAATGCTCATGCATATAAATTTTTTTCCAAATGATTTCTTTCGCTAAAAAATGTACAAAATGTTACCATTATCCCAAAGTCAGTGGGCTTAGACACGTTATTTAAGAGCTGGATGTTCTAGTTAAATAAAATAGTTAATTATAATACAATTTACAATCAACTCAAAGAAATTAATGGAGTAAAATAACTAAAATCCGTTCCAGTAAACATCATATCTATTGAATCTATTGAATTGTATTATCATATATCTCAATATTCCACAGATTCGATATTTACATTAAAGTCCTTATCACATGTTTATACAGTCCCTCCTTGGTTGTGTCCGTATTACACCAGTCCAAAATGTTCTAGATATCTCCGAGCGCCCCCATGCGGCCCTCTACCCGTCGGGTATATCACACCCCTCTCCACATTACAAACATCTCGTCTGTCACCGTCTCATGACCTCCGCCGTCTTCTGTTCTCTTCGTCGTTGTCTTTCTCTGCGAAGACTTTGCCTGACCACCGCATTTAAGCCAGATGCTTACCACAATGACTTGATCCTCCGGCCACGGTGGTATGTATAGTGTTGAACTTAAGCCCTGAAAATTTTTGTTAATCCTCTCTCAAGTCGTCGACTCCTTCGACAGGGGGGGGAGGAGGGGCTGTTATGCCAGATAGGTGGGCTATCGATCATTTGCCTGGACGTTGGGCGACGGAGCAGTGAGCGGTCTGCCTGGGGGGAGGGGAGGGTCGAGGTATGTCACCCCATACCTTGAGGGAGTCAGTGCGTAACAATAACAATACTAAATTAATTTGAATTTTATCCTAAAAGGCTGGTGGGACTGTTCTGTTGGGTGTGGCATTTTCTGGGGCTGGGATGAGGTAGCTGGCCGTGAAGTCGGAGCAGTTGGACTCAGTGACTCATCCGCGGAAAACGCACGTTGTCCCACCGGCCATTTGCAATCGCCACCTCGCAGACGGCCTGAAGCATAGGCTAAATATGAGATAAACCGCTTATTCGTCTTCTGCGCATGTACCCAACATTGACCTACCCCAGTCATACACAACTGTCAGTCACATGGTCAACAGTGATGAACGTGTTTGTTTACATATTAATAAATTATTATATTGGTTAAATTAATATTATATTGTTTACATATTAATAAAGTACTTTTACCAGTTTGAATGTAATAAAAAACGAATTAAAAATAGATTAAAGGAAGTATAAAAACATCTCGAAATTATTTGTTTACTAAACAATGTTTTAACCTCAAACCCAATCCACGCCATTTTTGCTAGACGTGTAGGCAGGAAATCAGTCCAATGTTGGAACATGGAGATTGGTTGTGCGCAGCCAGCGAGATCGGTCTACCGATGAGGTAGACCGATCTTTAGTCTATGGTCTGAAGGCCTGGCCTGTACACCCTTGTGGTGTCCGCGGCTATTACCTGCCCGAGAGACTGGGGGAGCCGCGCTTGTTGCATTTTTCACGTGTCCTGCCAGCCGTGAGAAACAGCTCCCTCCCTCATGGCAGGGGCGGCGACATATAGAGGGTATGAGGCTTGCTGGGACACACGTGCTACTTATTAGTACGACGCCCTGACACCGCAGCGCCTGCCGCGCTTGTATATATAACCGTGGGCCTGACAAGAGCGCCGAGTTGGCGGAGGCCGTCGTGAGAAATTGCGCGCAGTGTGTCTTCGGCAATATTCCCTGTCGTCTTGGCACCTAGCCCTTGCCACCTCACTGCTCGCCACTCCGCCTGCCTTCTGCTCCTGGAGCCGCGCGGGAGCGAGGGGCTGTAAGGGCGACACTAACGCGAACGTCAAGTGCCCCGTCGCCTCTGTGCAATATCGTAACCCTTTACATGTTTCGCTAAAATCATGTACAGTAAAAAAAAAATAAACTTGCGAAGTGATATATGCCTGTTCGATTGGACTCAAACAGGTTTTTATTGGTTCCCTGAAAAACGTGGCTCTTCCTCCTCACAACAAAGTACTTTATTGTGCTATAACCCAGTTAAGTAGCTTGGTTTATTTAGCATACTAATCAAGTGTATATGTTTACAATTCAGTTTTTTTTTTAGATTTACTCTTTTGTTATTATCTTATTAATACAAGGTTTTTTTGCCCAGTGCTGTGCACGTCCTTGTTAAAACTTTTGTATGTATTAGGGTAGCATTTTAAAGCTTTAGTTGTAAAAGGTGTTTTTAATTATCTTTAAAGACTCTCCAAAATAAAGTTTCCAATACGCAGACGTCTTGAAAGTTGCATTCCAAATAGCCTGAAGAGTTTTTTTTTTAGATAACATATTACTAATACATAGGCAACGTTTAAGTGTCAATGCTCTTCAACACAATGAATTGTGACATAGCGATGCGAGGCAGTGGAAAGGCACATACTAAGGACTACTGCAACAAACGATAGCAGAGGAGATGAGATGGGAAACAACCTAGGACGATCTCTGCTCGTGCCCAGCCGGTTAGGGTGGACGCCTGAGTCTTTCGAATGTCGCCAGATCACTCAAGTCACCCGGCGGACTAGCTAAATGTTTCATTTCCAAAAATAATTTTATAGCATTTCTATGATTAGAAAGAAAAAAAAGTAGGATATTTGTACATGAAGCCTAACACTGTGGTTTTGATTTCTGTTAAGTGTTTAGTCTTTGGCCTGAGTTAAAATTCTGATAATATCCTTAAACGTATTATTTATGTTGCTATTTATCTTACTTTTTAATCATAACGCAGATTTTGATTAATTTAGGCGTTGTTTAAATATAAAAAACCTTTTGTACTTTTAGCTTAAAAGTATCAAATGTAACAGATAGCGTCGTGTGAATCACAGAACCATTCTTGCGGCGTCAAACAAGTACTTATGTCGATATAAACGAATTGTAAAAGTCCGTAATTTTGAGTGAGTGACTCCGTCTAAACAATTTTATCATTCATTTTCGTTATTCTTACATCTTAACATGCCTCTTCCTATAAATATTGGGAGCCATCCCGCTGAAATGTCCATAATACTTATGTCCTTATTACCGTCTTAAGAGCATAAGCAGTTTTCCGTTACGTTTAAGAAATCTTATCTAGAAATAAAAATGAAATTAACCTTTTTTTTACTGTGTATTTGGTTTTCCAGTTACTTTTGTCACCAAAAATTTCCATTTTTCGGCTGTAATCACTTAGGTCCCTGAATATTACAGTAATCAAGGTTTGCAGGCAATTTCCTCTTGGGTAGTGAAAACATCGGGTATCCATGTACTATACAAGTGATCGTTTCAACACAGATGAAAGACTAACCACGAGTAGACAGAGAAAGCAAAACGTTTACGTTGTAGAGTTTTTCTTAGAAAAAGCAGTACACCAGGTTTGTGTTGCTGATTATTCGCCGTTCGCGTCACAGAGAAGTTGAGTAACTTGTTTGCGCAAACCTATTTATCTTCTCTGCTGTGAAGAGAATATTTCACGGCGGTGGCCGTGGCATGTATGACGTCATACCCATGTGGCGCGCAGTTTGGCTCTGGTTCGAAAATACCCTGCAGAATGAATAGAAACTACGTCGGTATCCCCAGGCTCTGTGGATCAAGAAGTATAAAGGGAAAGCTTTGCCACTTCTCATATTACGCCTAGGGTCTTGCATGCGGGTTCGGATTTGGTGACACTAATGGTTATGTCATACCCATTTCTTAGCAATTTTGAAAACTTTTATTAATAATGGTTAGAATAAAATGAATTGTTTGGAAGTGTTATGGACATGAATATTTTCGTCTCGAAATTTTAGAAGGAAATTTGTTCTTTCTTGCAGAGTGACATCGATGGCTCAAAGTTTGTCTGTTAACATTTCTTATTGACTGTAATAAACTTATATCGTGTTACTGAAAGGAATTTAATCAATCAGAAGATTTTCACCGTAGGTGGGATTAGAATTTTTGCAGTGAAGCGCTCAAAATTTTAATTACATATGTATTCGTTCCGCATCAGAAATACTTAAGAACTGTCAATAAAACTTTTATTTTTATAAAATCTTGGCAAGTAATTCAAGGGGTTGGTGTCCGAAAACACCAAATGAACACACAGGTTTAATTAACAGGGACGCCAAAAATATATTCAAAAATAGATTAACTACAATACCATGCTTCATAGCCTGAAAACGCGCATCATATTATTCAATTTAATTAATTTTTGTGGCTGAAGTTAGTTCCATTATTATCATACATATTATAAACGTCATATATCATACACATTATAATCATACATCCATGAAGTCACTTTATAATTTATGCCAATTTGTATGTAATTCCAATGCTGGTATACAGATATTTGTTTGCGCTGAATAAAACTCTGCTAGTCATTTGTAGCATCACATTCATATCATATAAGTGAGAAGGAACGTTTCACAACAGTCGGGGGTAAAAAAAAAACTGTGCATTGCTAATCCTTGGAGTTCTGTGGGAATGTAGTTTTTATACTACGATAAAACATGAAGGAAGAAACACTTTTCGTACTAATGACCTTTTTACACCAAGGTGGTAGCGTACAGAATAAAGAGTAGCGGGAAGGACGTTACAGCATTTTTATAAAAAATTTCCATCGTTACACGAGCATGGTTCTGGACCACCGTGAAATATTTCTTTTGCAGCATGCAAGCATGGGGTTTATAGTGCTGTGGTGGAAACTTCGGTGATGTGTTACAAAATTACAAAACTGTTGTTAAGGGGACTATGTAGCTGCACGTCCAAGGTCAATAAGGGAGGGGGCGGTACGGGAGACAATTACACGCGCGCCTAGCGCCTCATCGTTCCTACACGCAAGGCGTGCAGCGTTTCCGTCGTTACGCTGTGCTGTGAAAATTAGATCTGTAACATAGGGGTTTTATTACACGTAATGAAAGCCCACAGATTAAACTACGTCCGTATATATGTACTTTTCTCTTGCCGCTTAAGGAAACCGCATAGGCAAGTTTTAAAAATGCGATATTTGACCATTTTCACGATTTTTTTTCTCCAACAATACACTTAATATGACAAAAGTAAAAAATAGGGCCATAGATAATTGTTTTTTTTTTATATATATATTTTCTGACAAAAATCCACATTTCCAGAATTGTTATTTACCGAGATGCGCGTTTACGCGGAAACAACGATTTCACAGAAAATGTTTCAGTACATGGACCCTTAAAGTTCGCTCCGCTGTTGTATAGTTGCAATTATTCCAACAAGGCGAACCACGCGACTCTGCCCCGCATGAACAATGAAAGTAATTTTCCCCGGCGACCGTTGGAACAGTCGGGTGGGGGACAACATTTTTGTTCGCGTGGAGTGTACTACGCGGCGCGCGGGCGAGCGAAGGGAAAAACTCCCACAGCGCCCAGCGCGCTGCCCGCATAACTGGAAAGCGGATTGATTAATCGCAGTAATTACTGATCGGGTGTGCTCGCTAATTGCGTTCGCCCCCTCCGCACCCTCCCGTACATCGCCACCCACCCCCCCCCCCCCCTCGCCGCTGCTCTTGACTGGCCGTGACCAAACCAGATTACCCGCCAGCCCTCTTGTTGTCTGTTTGGCGGAGCGCAAACAAGAGGTAGCCGACCATTCTCTCCACTGTTATTACTTTTCTCATCCCCCTCCCCTCCACCTCAATCCACCATCTTCTTGTCGCACCCTCTGCTCCAGCTCCTGCCGCCACTTTCTCATCACCCCTTTCTCATTCCCTTCCGCCTCCACAACTGCTTCTTCACCTTCTCTTTCGTCTTACCTTTAGCTTCCTCCCCATCTTCCTTCAATTAACGGAGGTTCTGTACCATCCCACTTCCTCCCACAAGGGACGTATGTCCATCTACGTTGCGATGTAACCATCCGTAATCAAGTTCACTTTTGTATTGAAGTGTATGTATGTGGATGTTTGTGGGCCGGGGAGAGGGGGTATTCCAAAATTAGGTGAGGTTTTTTTAAATTATTATTATTCCTAACGTTCCAACATGACGGTACTCATCGCTAAAACACGTTCTTGTTGTGGGTACACAGCTGAAGCTGTGGTTCGGAGCCCACCAGTATGGAAGATGACCCAGAATTGTTCTTCAGCTGTACTTGCACCTCACTTTTCAAACACGTATGTAAGTCAATAACTTCCCCATTGGGCGACACATTTCGCAGCCACTCGCAGATTATAGCAAAAAAAAAAAACTGTCTGTCCTAACCATCCATCTTTGTTTTCAAATTTATTCTTTATATGAAAGTCTGTTTTTTTTTTATGGGGCTAAAAATGGCAGTGAATAATACGTAATAAGAATATTGCCACGTATAGATATATACTACTGATCTTTAATCTGTTATTATAACAAAAGCGCGTATATAACCGTGAACTCTTTTAAGACAGCAATAACGGCAGCGTCGTACAAATACCTTAATATGCGAAACTGGACAGTTCTGTACTAAAATATAGCAGATTTTTAACTAGCCCAATCTCTCAGTACAGCATACAAATTTTTACATTGCCGTTCATTCATCAAGATACAAAGTTAGTGTTTTTTTTTAGGTGTGATTCGGTCACGCATGTGAATTGAATGTTGCCTATACATTTCACTGCGGAAATTGTGAAATGTAGTATGTTACATCACGCTTTCTATATAGGTAACAAGAGTAATAAAATGAAGGCCAGCCTACTTTTAGGCAGCATACCTTTCTTCAAGTATGCTGCTTACTGGAATTTAAAATCTTATAAATAGAAAGCGGGACGCTAAACTGAAGGAGAAAAAGAAACGATGTATTATGTGATAAACAATCTTTGGACGTGGTCTATTGTAAACTGCTCTAGTTGGTTGCCGTTTTATGTTTAGCTGTACGTAGATTGAAGTTTAATTTTTCAGCTTGCGACCAAGGTACTTTTCGAATTTTAAGCTAGTAATTTTCTCTTAACTGCCGCTCGAGTTCCATTTTGAAGTTAGATTTCCCCAATATTGATAAAAGCTGTACATTAATTTGATCCCCCGCCGTATTGTATATTGGTCAATATGATTAGCAGTAAGGGCAGCATATTACAGACAACTGAATATTGACCTTATTGTGAATGATACATTGGAAGCGAAAATGATATTTCCCGTGGATCTGCGTAATACTGTGATGTTAATGTCTGTCCGAACTTTGAAGGTCACTTTTCCGCACTTTTAGTCAAGAATCGCCAATGTTGTATTGCTTATTTTTCCTTGCTGTTCAGCTGGTCTTTTGGGGTTTTCTCGGGATTCTCCTGTTTCCCCCCACCGTTGCGTTCCTTCGCGCTACATCTCCACTTCTTTGCTCCCGCGTCCGGCCCAGTTTCCTACACGTGGCGAGGCAGGCAGCAGGTGGAGTCTCTTCTGCCGACAAGGACCCGAGTCTTCGACCAACTAGAAGGCATGACGGGGCAGTGGCGGCGGACGGCCCGCGGGATTACAGGGCGGCGCCTCCCAGCTGACTGCGTCTAGAGGGTTGGTGCTCCGCGTCATCACAGACTACCTAAGATTACAGATGTGAAACAACCTCTTATTCCGTCAACGCCTGCCCCGCACGCCAGGGCGAGTGAAGACATTTGGGCGGCTCTTAACATCGAGGTCTTGAGAACCGCCGAGGATGAAGCGAGGTGCGAATGGAGCTGGGTAAACGGGAGATCCACACTGTAAAAAAATGAGGTAAAATTCCCTTACATGTAAGGGAAACTAATTACCTCAACGCGTAAAGTAAAATCGCCACCTTAAAAATGCAGAGTAAAATTACATGACAAGTAAAAGTACTTTTCCCCTAATCGTACGGAAAAAGTACCTGACAAACGTGGGGGATAATCCCGCACAAGTAAAGGAAAATTAACTATATTGTATAATATAATTATACTTAAGAATACACCGGAGTATCTGTACTGTTAACTTTTTATTACCTATATCCTATGACGAACAGCAACCGAAACCTCAACACTAAAATCCTCGACACTTGCTGGTGGGTGGGCGTGAACCCTGGTCCTCTATTACAATATACCGATACCCTATCCATTTTTTGTAACCTTCATTTGACGTTGTTGTGATATTTTTGACGTTGACGAAGCTCTAGTGAGACCGACTTGACGAATTCCCAGTGCGACAATCGAGCTGAGCATCCGCCACGTCGGAGGCACCGGGGCGCGAACCCGCGATCCTCCGACTACAGGTCGGCCACCCTACCCCTGAGCTGTGAGGGCAGGGCAGTTACACCATGACGACAACGTGTCAGCAGCAGTGAATATTAGAGTGCTACGGGATTGCTTATTCCGCCCGTCCCCCCCACTTAGCTGTTGAGAATGCTGAAGAGATGCACGCGTCGTAAGGTACTTTTCCCATCCATGTATGAGATTTTCCACTACCATGTACGTGAAATTTACTCCAGAGTGCGGTAATTTTACCTTACCTGTAAGGAAAACTATGTTTTCCCGACAAGTTTGGAATATCACCTTGCATTTGTCAGGTAATTTTTATTTTTTATATTACACGTTGACCAGTGGCATCGTCCGGTACGATTCCCACATGCGAAAATCCGACTGTGAGCCCCGCCGGGAATCGAACCCGGTTCGTCTTGGTGGGAGGTGGGTAGTCTAACCACTACACCACCGCGGCTCCCGCACACAAAATAAATGTCTCACTGACGAGCAACATGCGGGAAAAAATGTTTTCTTTTGTTAAGAAATTATATACTGTGCAGTGATTATTCGAGCCTTGGTTTAATATCGAACTAGGCTGGTGGTGCAAATTTACCACTAATAACTGTAACACTTATAATACTAGTCAAGTGGGCGAATATTAAGATGCCGTTACGACGGGTGCAAGAAACCCAACTACTAAAAAAAATACTGAAGTTTACACCCATGAAAATTTGGCTGCAGAACTTTGAATACGGAGAAAATTGATAACCTGATTGTTCGAGTGGAAAAAAAAAAAAAAAATGTGGTGTAATTGATGAACATTCAGCACTTCAACGGTTACGCATCGTTACATTTTGAAAATTTAGAATTTTTTTTTAACAACACCGTTAACGCTTCGTATCAATACAGAAAATAAGTTATCTCACGAATTGTATGCAAATGTGAAGCGCAGTGTTCGCTATAGGTCTCAATTAAAAACCCTCGCTGTTTATTCCAAACACGAAGTTTTAACTTGGTTATGAACATGTTGATATCAAATATGTACGTATTTTTATTCGTACACTGAAAATCATAACTAAACTTTTTATTCGTTTGACTGTGAAATAATTTAAAACTATATTAATACCATATCTTTCGCACGGCAATATAACTGCACTAAAATAGTCTTTCAATCAAAACGCGTAGCGTAACATTTATTCGGTTTTAAAGGTTAATATAAAACCTGTTGGAATTCCCATTAAATGTTGTTATAACGCATATGTAGTTATTCTCAATAGCTTCCCCTTCGAGAATAGCTGTGAATATTTTACATATCATAGGCATTCACATGCCATTTATTGGCCCGAATATTTTATTCATTGTTCAGTGATGTTTCATGATACGATTAGACTTCTACTTATGGAATATAATTTCAGACACGTTTTTTTTTTCTTGGAAATATTGTACTTTCTGCTTTCTCAAGTATATCATGTTTACCTATAGCCTTTAGGCCTTGTTTATCAAAATGGTTATTCTCAAAACACTGTAGTATACGAGTATACAAACGCTAAGAGAGAAGAATATATTTATGTTGTTCAGAAATTTCTTCCAGACTCCGAAGATTCCTTTTTAATTACGCTCGCGAAGAATACCGTTGTAGAACTGTGTTATGAAGTATTGTGGCTACTGTGAAAATAAAAACCCGCCTACTACGGGCGCGGTATGAGGAATTATGAAGATAGCTGTCTACGATCTATAGAAACTGTATATGGTAAGCGAAGTGGTATAATCACACTCGCGAGTGCACAGCGCCTTATGATGACCGACTCTCTAGCGTTGGGAACACTGTTCAGGCTGCGCTCTGAAGAAGTCAGTCGTGTAAATGCTTATCGGAATTATGTTCCTCCATAAGATGGTCTTGTGTGCTGTGGTGATACTGGCCGGCACGTAGATGATGTTGGACCAGAAATTTGTTATTCGTATTCCAGGACTGATTTGTTTAGCTTAGTCCTTTGCCAAGTTGTTAAAGTGGTACAACAGATGAGATGACCTATTAAAATGGGTCCATCGGTACAACGATTGCCGTGATTGCGGCAGTTTGAAAACGCTTGGATCTGAAAGTAACGCGTATAAATTGCTTATAGGCCGTTCACGGTAAAGTGAGCACGTTTGAAGCCCTAGTTACATTTTTCTTTCAACCAATTTATATCCTTCCACCACTTGTTAATGTAAATCCTGCCATGTGAGTAATAAACACAGTGTATACATTCACCATACCCAAAACCAAAAGTCTGAGGCCACAATAAAGTGTATGTATTGGTTATTACGTATGATGAAACAGCTTCCAAAAGTGCTCACTTTACCGTGGACGGCCTATACCCAGTATTCTAACGACGCGCACCATGAGCCGAAGGTAACGTCGTAACAGCTTCGGCCATGAAGTTTTCTGTAGTTAGTGGATATCGTCGCTGGTATTCATATCGACAACCTTTAGACGTAGAACGAAAGTTAAAGAAAACAGCAGCACGATTTCGTTCACGAGCTCATGCTGTGATCATCTGTATTCATTGCCACTCATCGTCAAGCGAGCGGTTGGGCAAACGGGAAGGAACTGAGTGTGTGTGTGTCTTGGGATCGAACTCGCGACATGCCGAATTCGAGTCAGAGCAGGAATGGAGATTACAAACGAGCAGACACGTATGTCGTATAGATGTTACTTGTCAGGTCGCCAGGTTTGTGCGTGATGCAGGCGGGGCGACTTGGAAGCCAGCATGATGTCCGTCGTGCATCTTGACGCCGAGGATGGTGGGGCTGTTTTGTAGGGGAGGCCGGGGGTGGTAAGGGGTTGATGCGCCCATTGTCTCCGCTCCCCGCCAGCCATTCCCGCCCCGTTAGTTGAATCCAACGGCTCGGAGATGACGCCGTTTGCGTTTTACGACGGCGTCCGGCGAAGGGATGGCGTGGCTGGTGTTTTGAGGGGGGGGGGGGGCGAGGAAGCCTTTGCGGCTGGCTGCAGGACCAGGCAGACACCACAGGTGGCTCGTCGGGGCAGCATCGCCACGCCGGTCCCGAGGACATGTGATCGTAACTCCTGCGGGGTCATGTCAACCGACCCTTCAATGCCGATTTGCATGCAAATGTGTATTTGGTTAGATGAAAAAAATGAGTTTATTCACCTTTTCTACTCAATCAGATATTTTTTTGGGGCAATTTATATATATATATATATATATTACCAGATGCAAACACATATTTTGTTGGCCGTTCTATCAGCGTAACTCAGTGCTACCAAGTATGCTGTATTTGATTTCTGAAAAATGTTAGTGTATATTTACTATAGGCTGTTCACGGTAAAATTAGCACTTTTTAAAGCCCTGCTTAAGATCTACTTGTATGCACGTCGTGTATTCTTCCGCCTTATGTAAGATTAACATTGCCATGGGCGTTATCTTTTTATTCATGCGTCGGTCAAGTGAAACTGTGAATTTATTAGAAAAATAAAAATACTTTACAAATGTACTTATTTTTACACTTCGGCGCATTAAAAAAAACCCGAAAGTGAAGGAAATAATATAAGTTAACAGAAATGGTTACCTAACACTTTTTATTCGACGTTAAGATACAGAGCTACTTTCCCATCCATCGTTACCAACTTTGCTGGGCGCGTGTCTCTCAGTGACCCCGTTAAAATCATGCAAGTAGGAGCAGTGACTTTTTTCTAAGGTTGATTTCGAAAGTGCTCACTTTATCGTGAACAGTCTTTATACGCGTGTTTGCAAGCAAATGTACCCAATTAATAATTTAACAACATTTAAAGCGTTTGCATCTACGAGGCAATAATTTAATTTCTTATGTAAACTGATGCCGGTTTGCATTCACTAATTTTGTCATCATTAATATGTTTAGTATTTACATACACTAACAATAAATTATAATTTCGCAGTCTTTTTCAATTGTGGTATAACACAATATTCTATCCAGGCGGATTTTTCTTAGCACTAAAACAGAATGCAGAAAACAAAAGAAAACAACCGTTCCTTAATCCTGGTTGGCCAAAACTACATTACCTTTACGTTAGGTTGTAGTTGGGGCAACTTATCGCGAGAAAATTTTTTCTTTGCGTAGCTCTTAATTTAATATGATTACACTGTTGCGCGCTCTATACGTGAACATAACGACGCACAGTTAACGTAACGAGTTTCATGTTAAATTAATGATTGTGGAACGGCCTTTAACTGCCTGTACAGTCTTCTCTTCATTTGTCACTCTGCACCTCTTGCTTACTTCAAGGATGTGGCTACAAATCACTTCTATGTTGCATTTTTAAATCAAAATACAACTTTCCGTGCTGTGTATTAAAGAATCGTAGATGTTTTATTTTCCCCATGGAGTGAAACTCAAAGAATTGCTTTCCTTTTTTCCTATAGTCTTTTTTCGTCTTTTATCATGTCTCATTTCGACAATTACTGTGGTACAGAAAACACGCTTTATTGTTTGCAGGCAAAACTTTTACGTTTTAGTTTTAACCATACATCTGACATTTGTTTATTTAATTGACTATATGCAACGTGTTAAATCTGTAACTGTTGTGCGATCTTTAAGGATACCTTTCTTTTGTGCGACTCTTGTTCTTGCTCCTCACTCGTGTAATATAAAGTGCTTGCAGTAGGCCTGTCATAGGTTGTTATTTCAGGAAATGTAATCATATTCTTGCGCTATCAAAATTTCTAATTTCGTTTTTGCTTCCTTTACAACGGCTAATAGCACGTTGTGCAGAAACTTACTTGTGTATTTAGAAAAATGACCTGGGGTTAAGCCACACCTCGCTGCTGAGTAAATGAATTATTTAATACATTTTACTCTTCCTTTACTAGTTGTCGTTGCTGAAATAAGTTTTCTATGGTTATTTCTTGGAACATGTCATACTCCCTCATTTGTTTAGAATGAAACTGATTAAAAAAAAAAAAACCATTGCAGTGGCCGAGTCTGCTTCTTTAAAATCATGTACAATGATAAGAAAAAAATTTAAATCACAAACTAATTGATGCGTGTTCGTATGGAAGGAAACAGTTTTTATTAGTTCTCTGAAAAACGTAGCCTTCTTTCAGCCAACATTTTACTTGATTGTGATGTAACCCAGCTAGGATTGTTTAGCATGCTCGTCAAGCTAAAATATTTACACTTTAGTATTATTGTTATTTCATATTTGGTCTGTTTTATGGATAAATCTGCTGAATGCATACCTACAAAACACTTTAAGGATTCCTAAATTATAGTTTTGTCTATCTGGCAAGGACATGTGTATTCCGTATCTGAAGTTACACAAAAGAATGCGCATCATTTTGTGATCACTTTTTCAATTTTCCAAAAGTTTGACGAAAAAAATTTCGGAAGAAAATTGTGTTATGAATGTGTAAATAAATCTCACAAAAATGGATGTCGCTCATTGAATCCCTGTAATCAGTATCGGCCTCGACTTGTGTATTAACTTTTCCCAAACACACGCACGCATCTTACCCATTGTTTGGAACCAGGATTTCGGTTGTGGATGGCTGTCAACTCAGTGCGGAGCTTGATCCAAAAATTGTTCTCGTTATTTCCTACTAATTACGCCTGCAACCCTGGATTGAACATCACGAAAATCCAGTCTAAACTGTTTTGTTTGATACGTGGATTTAGCTTAATCATTGTTTAATTCAAGTATTTCCGGAGTCTCCTCCAACCACGTATTGTTCAAAGTGTAGAGTGAAAGAAGCATTTACATCTATAAGCTATTCACGGTAAAGTGGGCACTTTTGAATGTCCTCTCATTTTGAATAATGTTCAATCAAGATATTTTATTTTAGCCTTATGCTGAAATCACATAGCCCGACCAGCAAGACACTGCAGACACGACAAGACACTTAAAATTCAACAACCAATGAAATACAAGATAGATCTGACGTAAGTCTGACAATTCTGTCGTACGACAGCAGTTTTGGATTAGAAATTATTTCTATTCTTCGTCGTGTCGTGCGGCACGACGCACGGAGTGTACAATTTTGCAAAATGAAATCGTATTATAAGCTTTCCCTACAATGGGAAATACGTAGCTTAAAAGAAAACAAATTATGAAAATTATTGTATTTATCTCTTATAAATAATCATTTTACCTTTATATGCATTAGCTATAAACTTAGTCACCATCATGCATTACAAATGTCCTGTCTGCCCACCGTCTTTGAAACTAGCGTAGCTGACCAACGCCTGCTAAATGGATCAGGAATATTCTACTCGTTATGTAGCTTCAGTGGACTGTCTGGCTGTAGATTCGAGCAGTCTCATTGAAAAGGGTCGTAATTGCAGTTTTTGTCGTGTCGTATTGTGTTGGTCGGGGCTATGTGATTCTGGAATTAGACGTCAAATGCCGAGTGCGCTGGAATATGCACGCTGTATTTATTACTTACTTGACAATATTTATTTAAGAAGGTGGTTAAAGGACTAAAAATGGTTGAAGGGAAAAAGTAACTAGGGCCTTAGAAGTGTTCACTTCACCGTGGACAGCCTATACCTTCTGGAATTTTTCCGTCACCTCGGAGGAAATTCACTGGCAGCTCGGCAAGCGTGCCAAGCCAAACTGATCCTTGTCGCCTCTTGCAGGAAGGCGTGGCCACCACCGGAAGAAGTTTGGGCAAGGGGGAGGGGGCGGCAACTTCTTCCGCTGCGCCGTGTTTTCATTTCCCGGCTGCAGTAGTTCATTAAAAATGTGTTTGAGAGGCTATTTGGCAGGCTATTAGGTGGCCTCGTATTGCTCCTCGGAGGGCCGTAGAAGGGGGAGCCGACCCGCCCCCCTCCATCGTATTACGTGGCTGGAGGAGGGGCGAGGCGACAATGGGAGCGCGCCAGTAAATTACTCCGCCAGATAACACCACCGCTATGCTCCTGGGCAGATGGAAAGGGGGGGGGGGGTCTCTTCCACAGCTTCCAGATGAAACTGCGGCCCGGCCGAGGCAGTACAGTCGCTCCGACGACACAAGTCGTGTCTACACATGCCTTCTGCTCTTGTGTTTCCTTCCTTCCTTATCAACGTCCCCACTTTTTACCTTTTACATTAACTTGGGCTGGGTGGGGGATGGTGGCATGCATACTACACTAACACAAACGTGCGTCTGAAAACGTCGTTCACGTCAGTGGGCTACCTGGTATTCGAACCCGGAACATGGCGATGTTCAGAGAAGACGCGTAACTTCAATGTCTTTCACCAGCTGTGTGGCTTGCGTTATAGGACTCTAGTTGATCGAGATACGATAGCTATCGATTACCACACTTTTTATGTTCGTGACCAGTCAAGTTATAAGAAAATCGTTGTAAAATCAGTATGTAATGTTTCATATATTAGGTTTACAATTTAGTAGTAAATCTGCTGGAATATTATTCATGAGATGACCTCTTCAACTGTTAAGTTTCCATGGGAACAAATCTCAGTTATATCATGAAAATTTTCGTAAAGAATTCACGGCACGTTTTTACTGCTTGTAAACATGCGTTCGTGTGAAGGTGCGCCGACTCGCGAAGCCATGCGAGGCGTGATTTCGTCAACCGCACTGTACCGGAGGGAGGGGAAGGCTGCAGGGAAGGAAGTATCTGTGAGAGGAGCTTGCGGAAAGGGGGCGCGCCGATCTAGGATGGAGATCTCTATAGGATGGATGATGTATGGCCCAGGCGTTCAGGGACGATGCGCACCCGGTGGTAAGGGGGGGGGGGGGACAACTCTGCGTGCTCGGTCATTACTTCAGTATCGAGCTGAACTTACGGGCGGAAAACTCGTGAGATTTTCGAAGACAAACCACCCGAGGAATCCTTTGGGAGGGTTTCACTACTTCAGCTTTGTTGTGCAGGCTGTTCATGGTGAAGTGAACACCTTTATTATAATCAACCATTAAAAGAAATCACTGCCGTAGACTACGCGCGTGCTGCAGTACACTCGGGCGTGCATGCTCCTAGTTGAACAGGCAACAAATTAATTTTAAAAAAATATCCCTAGCACTTAGCATTGTATTGCGAATGTAATGTTTAATTTTATCGCCACTTAATATTCCTTGTTTCGTACATATTAGAATACGTATTTTATATTAATTTAGTAGCACTTTTAGATTCCTTAGAATTCCGCGATTTTACTTGGATGGTGCATGAATATAGTGATCTGCCTCATGGCATTGTTGAACTTACACATGGCGGAAGGATAAGAATTGGCAGAGAAGTAGATCCTAGAGCAGGACTTTCAAAAGTATTCAGTTGACCTTGAACAACCAATGGACGTTTTACTGATTTTGCAAGTGCAGCAGCATTGGTTAGTTATGCTTAAAACGCATAGTTATGATTTTTTATTTAAGTATATCTTACACGAGCATTATAATGCTGAAGCTTGTTACGCTCGGAGAGCTATTTTAACCTTCTGCGCTGAACGTGCGTAGAAAAAAAAGTTTTTATTTGTCGCAAAGGTAGAAGGAAAGGCAACCACAAAAGTGAGAAAAGAAAAAAAAACGTGGAGTGAAGGAGGGGAAAAATGAGTTAAGAAAATGGGAAATGAGATGGAAAATATTCAAAGGACAATTCTGCAGCAATGCGACCCGCTGCTGCTGATAAGGTAACTGCCATATTTCACCCGGTCCCTGACATTAACCCGGTCCCTCTTATAGCAACGCGGCTCCCCCCCCCCCCCCACCGAGTTAGGCTCGTGGGAAAAAAGTGCGGGGAGGGGGGCTACAGCAGGCAGAATTAGAAGATATGTCTTCTTTTCTTATTATTCCAATACCTGGCGCGAAATTGAAAAAAAGAATCCTGCCTCCGTATTCCCGGCTCCTCCATCTCTGTAGAGAAATGGAGGACGTGTTCCATTAAAGGGTTGTCAGGATAGATATATCGCAAATAACGGAATACCGAGCTCTAGTTATTTAAAAATTATAAAAATTTACTGAACAAAGCGTGATGCATATAGTAACTTGAATGATTTTATCAACGTGTCAAAACTGTAAAAAATAAATCTAATTACCAGCTTAAAATTACGAGTTTTGTTGGCGTCTCTGAAAAACTGCTGTCATTGAATGGAACCCACGCAGCCTGTTGAATCTGTACACTGGGCCAATTAGCGACTTATATCATTTCCTCAATAATTTTTTTCTCAAAAAGTTTTGCGTGTCACTGCATTGACTTCGCCTGCGTACGTGGCCACCATGAAATGCTGCTACTAATACTGTATATTTGCTGAACTATGTAAGGATCATCTTTCTCAGGTAGTTCTCAGGTGTGCGGTATGTTTCAAACTATTCGTCTGTTGTTCTTCTGCGAGAAAGGTGAGCGGCAACCGCTACACCGGCAATAGTTCCGTTGTCACTTAGGTGTTCGCATGCCTGTCATTCGGTAGTGAAATCTTGCTTTGCATTTAGTATGGATTGCCCGTGACTCAACAGACCGAATGTGCGTGCACTGCAAATATTATTTCTATGTCGTGGATTGGAGTCTCATCAAAAGTTACCTATTTTAAAGAATTTGGCAAGTTGTGGTTTTATACCTACTTACAGTAGTAATCGAAAATATGTTACAAGATAATAAAAAATAACTTAAAATTATGGTTACTAATCATTTCACGCATATTTGTTGGAAACAGCTGTAAATATAACAATTGGTGGCTTTTGCTGGATTTCATTCACCAAGCGATTTTGTCAGCATCAAATGCTAACAGTTAATCGAATGATCACATTGCATTTGCTTTAAAAAATCGACTTAACTCAGTTCCTATTTTTCACTCATCTTTTATTACATTGTAGTCGCTGGTGTTATTCTTCCTAAGTCCGAAACTCACAGCACTGATAACTTTATTCTTCCCACTGGCATTCCTGACGTCACCGCTCGATCGTCGTTTTAGAAGTGCCTCCTCTCCGGGTCTTGCAAGGACGTCCCCCTTCTTTCCGTCGGCGGTGACCAATTCATAATCATCTTTGACCACATTTCTTTATCCTGTCATAGTTCTTTACAATGATCAGACCTCACGTTTGAACCCGCTCCGCCGTGTTTTCTCGTATATACGTCGGCTGTAAACATGACAGGTACGCTGCTGAGCCATCGCATGGCACTTCTTGCCAAAATATTGGCATTCACATCTTCACACTTTTGTCACATGCGTGAGTAATCGATTTTCAATGTTTAAAATGTGCAATGAACTTGTTGGTACTTTAATTATATTGTAAATCTTTTTCTTGTCCAGTGATCAGGTATTTTGCCTTGGCTTTGTGAATTCAAGAGCCATTTTCTTCACAACCTTTCTGATCATGAAGTGTTTACATTCTATCTTCTGCATTAATATTTTGGCCATCTGCAAAGGCCGATTAATAAACAAGCCTATCATTTATCTGCATTTTCATTATTTATAGCTACAACATGTATTCCATTGTGAAAGAAGAGAAATAGGGCAATTTTATTTAGGCAAATATCAACGCACTTTTATGTGTTACTTGCTCGTCGCTTCACACATTTAGTAAAATTTAACTGTTAGACTTTTTGTCAGTTAGGCTCGACGGTCGCAACCCGTTACTGGTCTCGAGCACAAACGTTTTGCTTGTGGGAATCGTGAGAGTAGTTTGTGGGCTTTCTCTGGGCAGTGCGGCGTCTACATCTAAGTCCGTTTCTTTTCCACAGCTAGCTTCTTCTCATGTTTCATAAAGTCTGACTGCTATTCGTTACGAGTCCCTTTTCAAGGCTACTGTAAGAGTGGGCTCAATCTTGCTTGACGGTTCAATAACCTTACACGCAATTTCCGTGCATTTACGTTAGAGAAATCTGTTCACAAAGTAAAGAAAATACGTAGAAGATTTTGCTCGAATTTACTTTTAACGTAGAATATCTCTCATAGACCGAATTATCGTTGTTTTTGTATGACGATAAATTCAAGTACATGCTGTTTATGTATGATTGAATACTTTTGAAAGCTCTGCTTAGGATCTATTTTATTTCTCATTTTGTATCCTTCCGTTATGTGTAACATTAATATTGTGATTGGATGCTTCACGTAAGCGAAAATTTGAAATGTTTAGAATAGAAAATGTGTTTGTAATACGCAAATTCGTGCTTTAATGTATACAAATCAAGAAATACGGGCATAGTGGCCATACATTTAAACATAAGACTCGCGAAACAGTGCCGAGTATTACAACTGTTTGCTGCCAACTTAATTGTAATCCTGCATATCACTGTGTACTCTAGCATTACGTAACTGTGGACAGTGAAATTTTCAGAACCTGATTTCAAGTGCCGCTGTACCGTGAACAGCCTTTAGTATTTGGTACTCAGCACGGTAGTGGTGGTAGGTTTTGGGACAAACTGTACCTCCGAACTCCATCCAGTGGGGTTGATTTCGCTTCGCCGTCGCAGAAGACAATGAGGTGAAGCGGTAATGGGATGTTGCATGAAAAATGGTGATGTTGGGGCGTGTGAATAAACTTCCCGGGAAAGTAGACGGGGGAATGGAAAGCGAGGAAGGCGAGAAGGGTAAAAAAGAGTAAGGAACGTACGCGACGCATCGAAAGTTGAACAAGGGAGTGAGGAGGAGAATGAGAGAGGGAGAGAGGAAAAGAGAGAGCAACGAGCTTAACACCCATCGAAACTCTTGGAAAAGTCTGGCGAAGTCTTCACCGCTTCTCCCCCCCCCCCCTCCCAATCCCACCCCAATTTCTCAAAACTTGCACAGTGTTGTTCTTCTGGTTTTCTTTTGAAACCTTAATTGCGCTTCTAGAATCTAGAGGCGTGATGAGAAACGAAGCATAGTTTCACTGTTATGAAAGGACGGTACTAAATATGGAACGTCCTTCCCTCATTTATAAAGCCTAAAATTAAGGAGTCGTGCAGCCTGGAATGTTCCCAGTAAAACAATATCCCTGTCATGCGGTTTTTTTTTTAATTTTTGTTAATGAACGAAATGAAAATTAATTTTAAAAATGTGCATTAACACGTAATGAAAATACACACACTTCTGGCGATTAAAATTGCGACACAAAAAAGAACGTGAGCTATCACGACCAGATTTATCGGACAGAATACCCATCATGAAAGGTGACATGATTACATCTGCAGCTCAGTATGACATATGTTACAGAACATGGGGAAATCAGTACCGTGTGGCCCTACGATGGGCGGCAATAACCACTGCTACACGACACGGCATTGAGAAGAAGAGACTTTGGATTGTCCATCTTAGGTTCCTCCACTTATGCTGCTTCGATGCGTGTCCAAAGTTCATCCGTTGTAATCGTGGGTGTTCTGTGGCAAGCCAGTCATCCGACCATACACGTTTTCGATGGGCGAGAGATCTGGTGAACGCGTAGGACAAAGAAGTAGTGTGAGATTGTGGTCATCCAGGAACTGTTGGGCGACCACGAACTGTCGGCGTCGGGCGATGTAGTGTGCCACATGCGGTTGCGTACTGTCCTGTTGGTACAGGGCCCCAGGCTAACCCTGGGTATAGGGGACAACAACAGGTCCCAACACCTCCGTGGTGTAACGGTTGCTGGTCAGCGTACCAGCGATGCGGATTAAGTACGATCGGGACTGGAATCCGATGGCTCCCCATGCATGCCATAATTCCAGGTGCTGTGTTGGTATGACGGCGTATAATGCAAGACTCGGACACGGTGCCGCCAGACGCCGACGCGACCATATCTTTGTGCTGCATGCAGAAGCAGGATTTGTCGAAGAATATTATGACACGCTCTTCGTCCCTCCAGGCCCGACGCTCTACTCACAATTGCAGTCTGTTACGCAAGGCCCCGTTGTGCACCTGTCCAAACAAGCCGGGATGGAGGCCAACAGACAATTTTTTAAAAACATTAAGGCATAACATTGGGCCAAAATGGAGTTCATAAACTACCGGAGAAATGCGCAAAGAGCGACAGAAAATGTGGGCCTGGCTAACCTAAGGGCATTCCGGGGTAATTAAAACAAACTCCGAGCAGTCTCTGCCTCCGGTGCTCAACGGGAGCCAATAAGATCTAGTTATGTCAGCTCACACGTGGTGAGGCAAGAAGAGTGGACTAGGCCACGAGGGCTGTCGGCGACTTGTCATCGGGCTGAGCAGCTGAGGGTCTGGGGTGCGGCAGCGGCGACCAGAGCAGCTAGTCCATGGTGCGAGACCTGGTGAGTTTCTTTCTATCATATTTCTCTTTAGACCTATCTCAACCTTCTCTATCTTCCTTTCTGGTCATTTTGGCCGTTTTCCACGTGATTCAGTAATTCGCTTACTGCCTAATCGCATCCTTCAGTAACCTATGAGTTTATGAGCTAACTAAGTTCATAACAAGTTGCAGGCGCGTGTGGTGAGCAGTCAGTGGCAGCCGGAGTAATGGGCGACGTGCGTGCGAACATAGATTGATGCGACACATGTGTGAACTCCTGAGCGAGGGTGCTTGATGTTGCTGTACGGTTCGTAATCGCCATGCGCACAAGATGACTTTCCTCGGGCTTGTTGGTGCGACGGGGCCATTTGTTTCCTGCACATCGCGCAGCCCCTGTTCTTCCTAGACCCACTGATCCGATATCCGCTTCACTGTGGTTTCATTTCTTCCGACGCGGGAACAAAATTCGTGGCAAGATGATCCACAGTCCCGATAGGCTAGAATTCTCACACGGTCAAAGGCGGCCCTCGTAGTGTGCGACGTGGTGTACTCACACCTTCTGTACACACGAACGGCGGGCAAACACAATGGAACTACTTCACAGTGGTTCCTCGACCTTCACTTATATACCGCTTCTCAGTGTCGCCATCGGCGCCAGTGCTGCGCATTTCGGCTAAACAACTAATCAAGAAATTTTCTACCCAGTTCTACGTGTTCCTCCGATGTGGGGTCCTTCTGGCGCGTCCTTCTTGGTGTTGCAATTTTAATGGCGAGTGGTGTATAAACCTACATACTACACATATATTGGTACACTCTGGTGTAATAAACTGTAAACAATAGTGTCAATATCTCGCCTACTGCCTTGTTAAGGTTACACCAAATTATAAGGTCAACTCCATTCCTCTTATTCGTTCTTGAGTATAGGAATCATTACGTCCAATTTAATCATGTCTGTGTCTTTATATTGTGTGGATTTGCTTAAAACATAAAGCCAAAATGATTGATTTCTTTGTCAGTGAGATAACAGTTTGTGTAAATGTAATCGATGAAGCGTAGCCTCTGTATAGCTGTTATTTAACAACTCGAGAAAACCTTCACGCGAGCATTGTGCTACAAGGCCAGTTCCTCGCCCCCCCCCCCCCCTGGGGTTGGAATAGCTTATTCGGTTCCGATAGGTAGCTAGTTCGATTCCAGACGGCTGTGATTCTTCTGTGTAGTTTTACAGTTTCATCCCATGCTTTACTATGAGCCTCCGCATTTTCCAGTTACTAGTGGGGTTTCAAGTGCTTACAAAACACCATAACAGTCCGTGTGCTCTCTCCCACCGCGGTATGGATGGAATTAGATTGGTGCTAAGGTGACCAGGCTTTTCTCGTGTAGTTACGGGCGTGTTTTTGTGTGATGTGCGATGCGATATCAACTACAAGTGGAAACAAGCGTGTTAACATGCCCTACCCGGAAAAAAAACGCTTTCATATTGAGAGCGGATTAAAAAAATCAGTTTGTTAAAGGAGTAATATTTGAATCGCTGTCCCCTGAAATCGTTTTTTTTTTTTAATGCCCATGGGAAAAAGCTATGAACAACAATATATCGGGAACAATTATACAACGCCAGTCATTAGGTCCGGGTTAATGCTGTTGAATGTGAAGAAGAATAACAATGGGGATTTTAAAAGCTCAAAAATGAACATGCTATATCTGACGGACGGAAAGAAGACTGGCTGAAAAGTGTTTCTCCAAAGCAACAGTACTGTTCAATAAGTTATATGAACGAAAGTGACGTTACCACTGAGCCAAGAAACTATAAACTCTCACAAAAGCAGCGTGTATTTCGCTATACTGAACGTTTCTCCCCTCTGAGAAACAGTTTGTGGTTTCCCCCTGACTTCCGAGTGCAGGCGGGGCACCTTGCTGCAGGATCCGGGCCCCACCATCTCGCGCTCCCGGAAACTGCATGCATCGGTCCGGGTGCCTAATTTGCCGGAATGTCTCGCTCGACTTGCTTCGCTCCGGGGAGGCCGAGCCGGGGATGGGGCGGAAAAAAAATACAGGGGGAGGTTTAGGAAGTCGCAGCAGCGTGCGTTATGAATGGGAACAATCGGCGGAAACATTGTTCTGGGGGATGTGCCAGTAGCATCACGTCGGGGGAGGCCACGGGGGTGTGTTTGCTTTTGTTTTGCGTGACAGCGCTATGACGGCGGAGATCTGGGTGCCAAGATACAGTCTGTATCATTCCATATAGTATGTTACAGTTAGATCAAATACTTGCAGTATCGAGACTATCGTATTTTACTGTCGTTAGCTTGGTCGGTCGTGTAAAGTAAGGTGGTGTTTCAATAACTGCTATGTTTCTTTGCAGTCCGATTTCAGGTTTATATTGACCAACATACGAGCAGACATAAAGCGGAAATTGAGAGAAGTACCAATCGTATAAATGTGCCCAGAGCTATGAAAAAGATAGCACCTTACTCAATAACTGATTTCAATACGCTGTGCATAGATCATAAAAATTCAGGTAGACAGAAATTTATTTAATTAAATCTTTAACATTTTTGTAACATTTTTTTTTATATTGCAGTTAAATAAGGGTTCGTTAAAGAGCATTCCCGCTCCTTTTGGCAGAAAAGTGTAGGTGTCTGCTTTGGTCTGTCAGTTACCTTGCTTCCTTAGTTTCTTTTTGAACACACACTCAGCACAAGTTTTAACCTTGCCAGTGTGTCTAATATTCAGTAGTATATAGAGCAGACACACCCATGCTGTACTCTAAACTGTATATGTTTACGACTTATATAATCCCCTGCGTTTTTGTGTATCAATACAAAGTTTTAGATTCCAAAAAAAGTTGTGCATTCCCGTGTTATTACTGATTGCTGTCCTAAACGTATTTCGCAGCTTGCATATAGCTAGTTTGAAACAAAATTTTTTAAAAATTATTAATAATTCCTTTTACGTTTTCGATCTATTGTACTTTAGGAGTAGGTATTTCACTTTCATCTATGAACATTAAGTAGTCATAAAATTCTCGACTTCGTAACACTGTTATATAATAAATTGTTGTATTAATAGACTTAAAAGTTTAAAATCGGCCACTGTAAATGCAAATCAAACTTACCATTCTCAGTTGCGCGCTATGGCCTAGTGTGTGTGTGTGTGTGTGTGTCTATATATATATATATATATATATATATATATATATATATATATATATATATATATATAACACATCCACAACGTGTTTCCGAACAACATCGACAAACTCCGGCAAGGTATTCCTGACAAAAAAATAAGACGAAAATGTCTGAACCACTTTTCCCATAACGCGATTATTAAAGAAGATACGCGGCCCTAAAAACCACGTTTTTAAATCTAATTGAGTTATCACGATTAAGTAACAAATCGGTGAATAGTGATTTGTACACAGAAAAAAAGTCTAATGTTGCTGAAACTGAAACAATACCATTGATGCGTTTCTTTAATCGTTTATGTTGTAACTTAGTAACATTAATAATGCTGTGACAGAGTTATTTAATGTTAACCATTTACAAAGTCTCATATTACTGAAATGCAAACATACTGTTGAAGTGTTAAAGCCTCTAAGTAATTTTACCGCAACCAAAAGATGTATTATGCTAAAATTAACAGGTAGAACAAAATATCTTGAGTAACTGCGACATTAAAGAAATGCCCAATCAACACACGGTTACACTGACTTAGCGTTCTAAAAAATGGCAGATAGTAGTGAACAGCGGTAACCTAGTAAAATGAATCCACTGTATTTAAATTTTAAAGCATAGTATGATAGGTAAATGTAGCTTAGATCAGCTCTAAAGACTTGCAAAGCAAGTTTACATGTGTCAAACATGTATATATTTTTACAGTATTAAGTATTTCCACATAGCGAAAGAAAACTGCATTTTGTTGTTTAAATTCTTTTCAATTAATGCAATATGAAAGTAACCACGTATGTTAAGGTAGAGCAGTTGGTAGAGCGCCGGGTTCCGTGAAGTGGGGTACGCCAAGCAATCAGGGCGTGGGTATGATTCCCTTGCCTCCCGTTATTTTTTCTTCGTTTATAATATTTATTTTTGTGTCAAAATAATTGTAGTTAGTTCATTTTACACCTCAATGCTTATTTAAAGCAAAAGTAGGAAGTAAATTTTTAACACAAATGTTAATATCAATCATTTGTTTTCCGCAACACACAGTTTATTTTGCCACGACATAAACACCACCTTTATGGTGCCCGTACAGCAAGGAGGTAATGTTTTCACAAAACGTACTTTATGTTACAGTAACATTAACAGCAACATTAGTTACTGACTGCTCACAGATAACAAAAAATTAATGTTGTAGTAACATTAATACTGTTGTCACAACATTAGACTTTTTTCTGTTTAAAACGGAGGTCTTAGAACCTGTGAAAATGCGGTTGGTAATATCACGCCCCGTCATCATGAAAATCTCGGGTTGCCACCGTGTAGAGCGTTTTTTCTGCATCGCGTCACTCACCGTCTGTTCTTCGTACGTTCTTTCCGGAAGGGTTTCGTGAACACTGTTCACCTGAGAGTATTCCGACAAGATGACCAATTTTGTTCGTTACGATGTGCTGATTCTTATTTCACGTCAATAAATCGCCTAAGCATACTGTGCAAAAATATTAGGGGGGGGGGGCGATATTACCTACCGCATTTTCACAGGTGTAGGATCTCTGTTCTACAAAACACTTCGCTGATTTGTTGCTTAATCGTATTTACAGGTATTTTTAGTATTTTTGACAGAATTACATACCAAGCCTTAGTTTTTAGGGGCGCGTAATTTCCTTAATAATTATTTTAGAGGATAAGTGGTACATATATTTTCGTCAGGAATAACCTGCGGGAGTTTGCCGGAGTTGTTCGGAAACACGTTGTATATAAAATACACTGCCAGACAAAGGCAGTGCGCAAGTGTATCGAAGGGGTGGCTGTTGTTGGAATAAGGGATGGCCGTCAACCATCTATGAGAATGGAGACTCGACGACTACGCCCGACACGAGTGCTAAAACTCCGGCGTCCTGGGTCACCGGACCACCGATTCTTAATCGTGCTGAAGGCGGTTCTTCATCAGCACTCGGGGCCTCTTATAGGACGTGTTCAAGCGGTTAAGATTTCTTCCTCCCCCACCTCATCCTCGTCCGTCCAGTTCTCGAGGATATGTGGACATTTCCTTTTTCCCACCAGTTGGTTGGAAGGCGGGATGGTTACGAAAGGCGATTGCCCAATGGCCGGAGCGGAGCCCGCGTCGGCGGACGTGACCCGGCAGCCTACGAGAGCCGATCCCGTGGGCCGTCGCCTTGCCAGCTGGTTGTCCCCCCCCCCCCCTTTTCCAGCTCTGTAGCTATCTGCTGCCCCCTACCCCGCCCGGCCTCAATTAGCGTCTGATAAAGCCCGGGCCGCAGACGCCGAGCGGCAATTACCCCCCGGCCCCGTTATTACTAAACAAGAGACATCCGCTGCGGGAGGGTGTGCGACGTCGATCAGGGCTGTGGGGGCCGTGCCGGGCCTGCCCCGCGTCGCCGGGGCGCTTGACGTCTCCGGCGCCGCGCTGTCTCTCCGCGGGAGCCGGCGTCGAGCACCGATCCGCTTCCGTGTCGTGTCGCAACTGCCTGCTGCTGTGCGGCCTACACAAACAACATTACACTAACACTATCACAATACAGACAAAACACAAACCACACAACGGACACCTCACGAAAACGACAACAACCGTCGGCCCCTCTGTCTCCGGAGAGGATGGCGGGATGAAGGTTCAAGGGTGGATGCAGAGGAATTTTTATAACATGACAAATTTCGTGTTTCGTTTATTTACCGAATTTATTTCAAATTCTAGTAACTAAGACCAGTTATGGCCTTCAGCTGGGTACTGGTGCCATTTTAATATGTTCTGTTCTGTGCGGCCTGGGAAGATATTCGCATTCTTCGCCGCTTATCGGGAGCCGAAACAATAAGCGGGGATGTAAGTTGCCATGGCACCAAGTGTAGTCGTCACCTGCCTGTCACAATATCGTCACCCCCGCTATGTCCGGATAGTTATGGGCTCCTGATAAGTGGGAAAATAAATGAGTATCTCACCCAATGGAGCACTCTGCCCTACAATATAACACGCACAACCCATTATTAACTATTCCACGCGACCAAAAATGTGAGAAAAGTACGATTTACGTTGCATATGAAATAAGACTCTACATGCATTTTTTACGCTGTCAAAAATGTTACTAGAACTTTTAATTTAAATGTTTTAAAAAATCAAATAAAATTTTATTTTTAATAATAATATAAGCGTATTTCCTTTGTGTATACTTTATAAAGTAAGTTTTGCAAGAAAACCTTCGTCAAGCTAGAGAATCGTAATATTTACTATGGCTGTGTAAGAAAATATGAATGCTAATAATTTTAATATATTTTATGTACATTAATGCCAGTTATAAAAATGATAACATTCGTGGCTAAAACGGACGAGCGTAAAATCAATTATTAAAAATATTTCCTAACACCACGTCCGAGGCCAAGAAGGCGCGGAAGCGATAAGGGCGAAACCGCCTCGCGCACCAAGTGCGCCATCACCGCTACGCCCAGTGCACTGAATTGGCTTGCAATGTTGTCGTGTTACGTATACCTATGGCACTTTAAGCGGCGATCGTATCATTTCGTAATGGAAAGGCTTTAGCAAAGTTCAATGCCGGGCCTATATTCGTTTCCCTACAATTCGCCCAAAATATTTGAAGTTATAATTCAAAAAAAGTAGTTTTTGGCTGTTTGAAGAGCTGTCTAAAATCACGTGTTCAGACATTGTTTATGATTGGTTTCTCCGTCAAACTCGCTCTTTTACAAAAAAAAGTATTTTGCGGAACTTGTGATATATTGTAGTCGTGTGACAACTCTGTTAAAAAAAAAAAAGCCTTCTTACATCTTAAAGCACTTATTTTTCTAAACATTGTGTTAACCTTAGTCTGAAGCCACGGAGTTTTGCATAACTAACTGAAAAACAGATTTTTCAGTGTTGTGATTCAGATGTGCCTCCTACTCAGCTGGAATGCGTACTCTACTCTATATTTCGTCTACGGCTTTCACTCCAGATGTTTGCGGATGTCATCGGCCGACAGGGTGACGACGGCAAGACGTGAGCTGCTACTCGGCGAGTTGCGTGTAACTGTCGCGTACGACGCGTGATCGTAAAATAGAAATCGTTCGCCGCGATGAGTCACATTTAGCGCAGAGTTTTTTGGTAGTTTATTGTTTCTGTGCTGCTGTCGGTAAACGGGGTAGGAAGCGTTTTGGCCAAAATGCGTTGTTTACACTGTTCCTGTCTTCTGGTCGGCCGGACCTAGCCCCAGCCAAAAAGGCAGCGATGTCGCCAATTAATTCAATGGAGGAAATGCAATCACTATCGCCCTTGCACAACACGATCGGGCTGTAGCAATTTTCTTTTTCTTTCTGTGAGCGGACGTGCCCTTCATCCGGATATAAAGTAATTCTACAAAGTAATTATCCGTTGATCACATATACACTACCGTAGTCGATGCTGTTTCAAAACATTCTGCGTAGAATTCTGATCTCAACTCGTTAGAGGATGGGTACTCGGAAAACTGCTTGGAGCGTATTGGAGCTGTCTCGTCTTTGTAGAACTCGAGATAGACGCCACATTCGAAAATGTTCCCGGTCTCTGTCCTAGGAAGCATCTTGACAATTTTCAGCTTTGGCGACTTTTAATTGCAGGATAAAATGCGGCTGTAAGGCCGACATTGAAATACTAAGCTCTGTACGGGCTTCGTTTCCAGTCCTGAACAAAACCCGAGAATAAAGGCAGGTTTAATTAAAATAACGATTTACGTAGGTTTTAGGACATCCGAGCTACCCACCCTCCAACTTTGCTGGACAGACATAGCACAATCGCAAGTGGTCGAACCGGTGACCTCGTGTATGCGAGTCAGGCATCATTACCGTAGGCGCTCGAAGCTCATGTCGCGAGCTCGGAAGTTGGTTAGTAAGCCCATCATCCCAAAAAAAAAACGTGGGGGGCCGCGGTGGCTGAGCGGTTAGACTGCACAATCGCAAGTGGTCGAACCGGTAACCTCGTGTATGCGAGTCAGGCATCATTACCGTAGGCGCTCGAAGCTCATGTCGCGAGCTCGGAAGTTGGTTAGTAAGCCCATCATCCCAAAAAAAAAAAACGTGGGGGGCCGCGGTGGCTGAGCGGTTAGACTGCACGCCTCGCACCGAGGTGAACCGGGCTCAATCCCCGCCCAGGTCAGTCCGGAATTTTCGCAAGTGGGACTGGTGCCGGATGATGATACTGGTCGGCGGGTTTTCTCGGGGATCTCCCGTTTCCCCCGCCCTTGCATTCCGGTGCTGCTCCGCTTTCACCTCATTACACCTTCGTCAGCTCTCAATACCTCATTGTTAAGAGCCGCCGAAATCTCTAAAACTCAACTCATCTCAACCCAACGAAACTTGCGACGTCTCGAATCACTCGCGTGTCAGTACGTTCAGATAGCGACGTTAAAAGGAAGCGACGAAACAAACGGCGTTCTTTTCCAGTTGGACGTGATGTGTCCAAAGGTTGAAATCCCTGGAGTGATGTTTTATTTTCATAGCGGCACGTCCCGTTGTTGAAGTGGCGCTGGCCGCGTTGTTAATCCCGCCATCGGAGAAGTCGCCAACACAAGATGGTAATCTAGCGGGGTGTCGGCCTGGTAAGCGGCTTAGTCATCTCGCCCAGCCTCCTGGCTTATTGGCTATTACCGCTGCCCCCTTCTCCTCTTCATCCCCCCTCTGCAATCATCAACTCGCGCGTGCTCACGTCACATAGTGCGGTGACTTCCAGGACGATGCCTTGCAGCCTTCGTTGGCATCTCGCAGTATATGGTTCATCGGAATACGGTGTACTACGTTTTCTGCTGCGAAATCGTTTTTTTGCGCGAATACGCGTATCTCGTTAGGATACAACTATGTGCCATATAAGGAGACAACCAATTATTTAAGGCTGTATAGTTTTGCTTTTATCTTATTTGGTGTAGTAAAAAAATCTTAAAAAAGAAGGGTAGTTATTTTGCGCATTTTCCTTCAGATGCAGGAGAAAAGTACATTTATAGGTCTAGCTAAATCTGTGGGCTTTTATCGCGGTTAATGAATTCCCGCCGCTACAGGTCTTATTTGCAGAGTGTAACGCCTGCGTATTCGCTTAGAGGCGACGGGTCGCTAGGTGTGCGTGCTATTGTCGCCCGTATCACTCCATCCATTCTGGGCCTCAAACGCGCGAAACAAGCTTCATGCACATAGGGGCCTTAATTACTTCGCGTAAGTTCCCAGCGACTCACAGCTTTTAACACAGTACTGGACATTATTCTTTCACCTCTTGACATATCGCGTGCTTTATTTACATAATGAAGGGTAAGCATGATTTAGATGTTAAAGCTCACTCATCGTTAAATAAAGCACTTTCTAACTCAGTATTTGCAAAAAAAAAAAAAAAACAACTGCTTTTAACTGTATGTATTTTTACAGGTATGCTCCCAGAAAATTTTCTAGCGATTTAAAAAAAAATATAACATCATCATATTAAGGTTTGTAGTTAAAATTTGTGGACATCGAATTTCTTCGGTTTAGTAGTCTCTGTTTTGTATTCGTTGCGTTTAAGACTTGGCATGATAATGACTTATTTACATTCCGAAAGTACGATTTGCACTTTATCGAAGCATTAATAGTCTTTGGGTACATACCACTGTTAATTTTATACCTAGCGGAAGTATATAAAATGGGCAGAAAAATTGTACCTAAGGCGGGCTTATAAAATTGTTCAATTAACCGCGAACAACCTATATTTTCGATATTATTTCTAGTTCCAACACATGCATTAATATCGAGAGTAGCTTCACGATTTTCGAGCTCTTTGTAATCAGGTATGTCTATTGCGCAGAAGTTGGTGGCCGTCATCTATATAATAGTAGCACATTATGAACAGTTACGCTTGTGGCCGTGTACACGTATCGGAATAAGTCTTAAATAATCTTCTTTCTTTGCCTTTAATTACTTCATGGTTAGCTGTCCTCTCTCATGCAAGATTATCTACTACGTAACTGTCTGTATTAAAGCTGGAAATGTACAGAAGTATTAAAAGCAAACAGCCTAATAATGTACCATTGTAAGCAGTGGCGGATCTAGGAACTAGTTAAGGAAAATGTCAGTAGTTAGCGAATAGGCTGTCTAAATACTTTTAATAAAATTTCCTTTTACTGTACTGCAGGGATATCGCTTTATTAACAATATACTTCTTTTTTAGAATAATGTCATTTATCCAGTGTAAAATCAAATTCCGAGGTGGCAAAAGGTCATTCTCCCTTAGCACCCCCATCCTTTCTGGATCTGCTCCCAATAGAAAGAAAAATAATTTTTTTAAAGTTTTTAACGTCGCGAGGTGGTAAACTTGCATCACCTTCCAGCCAGGAATAAACTTTTACTTGGGTTTTAAAAAGTGGGTAGAATGGTTTATGAATGCTTTTATCAGTATACCATCGTTGTATTACATACAATCTGCAGTATCAGTAACCTTTTCGGAATCCTTATACATAGACTAACATGCAGAGCAGAACAAATTTCCTAGTTTTCCTTTTGTTAGGCCCATCCGGTTCTAGCGGAAGAACATTCTTTTCTGGTAATGAATGAGTCATGTGTTGTCAATATTTCTTGTTTTTACTTTTTGTGCTCACGCTACTTTCCATTTGCCTAAAATCGCTTGATACTTTAAGAAGCTATTGGGTAATGTCCCCATGCAAAATCCCGCAGCTGCAGTGGACGGATAATCCGGGATCTTTGTAATGTTCTAAACTTAGAAGAAACTTTGGAAATGATTTCCTCGGGGAGCGCGGCTTGATTACTGGAATACGCAACAAAAGAAAGGTGCTTCAAAATTTGGTTATTGTTATTGTCTTTCTCTTTGTGCGTAATCAACCTATTCTGCAGGAAACACCCAAGGTAATTTACACTACCTTGTCCCATGGGCACCCTGTACAATATACCAACATGAGGAAACTTGTTATATCTTGGTTACCCGTTCAGATACATTTAGTAACATTTCACCCTCTCGTCCAACGCAATTAAGTTCAATATATGATAGTTTTGGCGTAATTCTGGTACAGAATTTCAAAATTATAGATGTAGGGAGAAATATTATAAATTACACATGACAATATACTTTGCAATGGAAAAAAAATGGTTATTAATAATTTTTTATAATTATTGCTTATGGAAAGTTCCAAATTCGATCAGCCGTGCGAAAAAGTTCACACAATAATATATGTCATTATTTATGAATTCGTATTTTAAAACGGAATAAGGTTTTAGGTTTTTTCCACCATGTCATTCTTCCTTTTTTATTTAGTTATAAGGACAGGAATCATGTTTTGCACGATGACATTCGGGTGTGGTCACATGGTTACACTCGAGTTCGGCAACAAACCCTGGGTGCGTTGTCAACCGTCCGGGTTATGTGTGTTTCCATCCCTTTGTTTCCGGCCTGAACTACAGATGCGTGCTTGTGCGATATTATGCTGTGCCCCTTCTCAGTCCCTCACTCACTGGGTTTCTAAGCACTTGAAAAACAAATAAATATTATCATTTATTCGAGTGAACAATAGATATTTGATTCCTAACCTTTTTGGGGGAAAAAAAGTAATGTAGGAATCCACCCTGGCCAATATTGTGGCTGACACAAAAGTATAACCACTGACAAATCGTTCAGCGGCCAATAAAGAATAACTTTGACACTTACTACAAGAAATTAACAAGTTAAATTTGTACAAAATATTTTGTGCCCGCTGTAATATATTTTTTCCCTTCGGTGTTGGCGATGCTGTAGCCTGGGAAGCGATTCTTTTCCGCGATTGACGTCGTGGAAACAGTAAGTGGAGTGTAAGTTGCCATGGCCTCAGTGTTCACCTGCTAGGCCCGGCCAGCGATGTTCACGTAATTGCGCTCCCGATAGGCGGGATATGGCATGAGAATGGCGGGCGTGGTGTGCGAGCTCGGGTGTGGGTGCTCGCATTGTGGGGCAGCCTGTAGCGGGGCTCGTCTCGCACATAAGCCTGGGGATGAGGGTAGCGCTGGTGCAGGATGAAGGGGGTTGGGGACCGGTGATCCCTCAGACATGTTTTATTTCAATTCGCCGCCGCCGCCTCGCCTCTTATACGCCACTGCGCGCGCATTCTCCCCCGGGAGGCCAATTTTCGAGAACCCGACTGGAGAAGTAAGGAAATGAAGCCGGCGGGTGGAAAAGAAATTTTGCAATAATGGGGGGAGTATGCCTAAGTCGCATAGCGTAATCATTTGGGAGTCGACTTCGACCCACTTGCATACGATACCCTAGGTTGTTCTAGATATTTGCCCTTATCCTTATTATAATTCTATCGTCATTACAGTCCTATATGAATTTAGTGATCGAAAATCCACATGTCATCTCGTGGGTATTGTGAAGTCCTTTACAACACCAGCACACACAGTCAATGAGTATTTAGCAAAGTGCATTAAGCTAAATCTCGCTGGCTTGTACAACTCACACTGGGAGTTTTACACCACAATTCTGATAAGAAAAACTGAGACCATTACCAACATTAATTTCCTTTATTTTATATCTTCGCTGAACACGTATGCGACCACGAACATATGGTATTTAACAACATTGCAGGTTTACGTGCAGCAACAAGAGAGAGTTTGCAGATCTCAAGTCCTAGCTATTTCTTACCGGCAAATCATGACCCTTAAATTTAAAACCGTGAAATATTTCGTAGCCACATGACCAGTGAAATATTCTTCAGCGGGATAGCTGTAATCTTGAATGTTGATTTTAGTGACCACATTTCACGGACATAGTGGATATTCGAGCTGATTCCCAATGCACGCATTCTTACATATATACGACCTCGCAGATCTTAAGGAAGCATTCGTGAATGTAATTTCCTTGCCAAAACTAGTTTCGGTAGCTCTGAACATGCAAGTCGAGGTGGATAGCGGATGACAATACGAACTGTGGATATTTTGGTTTTTGTCCTTGGATGTCCAGGATCGAGGACATGTTGCACAACAAAAGACACGTGTGGCCGGCACAGAGCGCGGTAAGGATTTTGTACCCGGTGTTTTAAGAGTCTTTCGTGTGAGCAATCTGATTGGCGAAAGTTTCAGCTTCCCTCGTTTACGATTGGTTCGTGTCGATAACACCGAGCACTGAACACGTTTTACACTAGTTGTGAGAACCACGCTCGGCACAAGCACAGTGCGCTGCTATAGTCTGTTCACGGTAAACTCAACACTTTCGAAAGCCCTGGTTAAGACTACTTGTATGCACGCTGTGTATACTTCCACCATATGTACAATTAACATTGTCGTTGGCCTAGTCTCTTTGTTCACGCGTCGTACGAGTTAAACTGTGAAATTATTTTAAAAGAACACATTTTACAAATTTGTTAATTCTTATATTTATGTGCATTAAAAAACATAAAGCATAACAAATCATGTCACGATTCATAAATGTTTATGTAACCCTTATAATTCAATGTCGAGGCAAGAAACTACTTTCTGTCCGTCGTTATAGGCTATTCACGGTAAAATGAGCTTTTTTGAAAGCCCTTCTAAGAATCTTCTTGTATTCACTTTGTGTATTCTTCCGTCATGTGTAAAACTAATATTACCACGAGCATCATCACTTTATTCATCCGTAGGTCAAGTTAAACTGTGAAATTATCAGGAAAGTAAACATTTTAAATATCTGTTCATTTTTACATTTCGTTATGTTTAAAAAAACAGAAAGCGAAAGAAATAATTTAAATTATCACAACTGGTTACCTAACACTTTTAACTACTTTAAATCCACCGTTACCAACTTTACTGGGCGATTGTCACTCTGTGCGCCCATTAAAATATATGCAGGCTGGGGAAGTGTCTTTTTTCTAGAGTTAATTTCAAAAATGCTTGCTTTATCGTGAACAGTCTTTACCAACTTTACTGGGTGTGTGACATTCAGTGCTCCTGGTAAAATTAATGCGTACAGGGGCAGTGATATTTTTCGAAAGTTGATTTTAAAAGTGGTAAATTAACTGTGAACAGCGTATACGTGAATGCAGGATCTAATTTCGTGAATGAATTCGGGGCAGAAAGGGTTAAGGGGAATAGCCAACTGTAGAACGTCAAAAGGTAGCAAGATTGTCGGCCATGAAATGAAGTGTAACCGAGCAGGTAAGAGACTCACTCAGGGGTTGGAGAAGGCGACGTATGTTTTCGCCCCTTGTTTTTTATTTTTTCCTCCCCTAGCTCCTCTGCACCCCATCTCACCTTGGCGAAGTGATGCCTCCTGCGCCCGACGAGGTGTGAGCCGCGCCCCCGCTCTGCTCTCCTCTCACATAAATAACACTCAGCCAGGTCGTGCGAGGGGGATGGGTGGGTGCGCCGCCCCTTGTATCGCGAAGACGAGCCCGGGAGCGTTGTGGGGGTGATAAATAACGGCCTGGGGGCGCGCGGATGCCTCGGAGGAAGCCAGCCGCGCGAAAAATAACCGCCGGATCGCGAGCTTGCCTCGTTACTTAGCGGCTCCAGCTACGTACATCCGTTACATCAGGCAAGCGAACTGCGTCGACGACTTGACAAGCCGGCGAAGTAGCCCTCCTTCCTCCCCGGCGCATGATCGCAACGTAAATCCTTGTCGGGGTACATCATTCCGGAAAACGTTTGGCCGCTTGTGATATCAGTGGACACCCATCAGCAGCGATCTCGGTGTAAGATGTTTCATCGACTCTGCTCGGGCAAGGTGCAAGAAAATCGTACACGAATTCGCGCCAGTGTTAGGAATATCAGCGTCAATAAAAAAAAAACTATAGCAAGTCTATATATACAAATTGTAAAGGGCTTTTAACGTCCCCCGGTTTTATGCTTGAAAGCTTAGAAGGGGACGGCTTACAGACTAACTTATAGCCTAAATTAAGCGAACACCCATGCCTTGCCCGGGATTCGAACCCAGAGCTTTCCGCATCCCAGATTGGTGGAGCACTAACCGACTGCGCCACGGGATGTCGGCTATATATTATATATATATAATCACCAGTATCTTCGAAGTTCGGAGGAAATAACCAAATTGACGATACGAAATTGATCGTCTCAAATAATAACGTACCAAGACGGCTTGTCAGAAGAAACCGCCTGCATTAGATAGTTCCAAGTCATTTTCTAAGTGCGTTTCGTAAGCTTGGTGTAATGAACAACCATACGTAAAGCCAGCAAAAATGGTTGTTACCTACTTACCATGGCCTATTAGTTTGTCCAATAATCAACTGTTTTTTTTTTTTTTTTTGTAACTGAATCGTAACACCAACCATTGCTGGGATCAGTTAGCCTCTCCCCAAATTGGTACTCTTCTTTGGGCTGCTTTCCACTTTTCGGAAAATGTGCGAGTGGAACCGTCTCGGTGTCCCTGGGCTGGAAAATTGGGAAATTGGGAAAAGTTCCGGGAAACACCAGGCGCACTACCGACAAGGGCAGTTTAGAGGCGCCAAAAATATAAACTGTCACTCTGCGCGGGGAGTGGCGAGTAGGGGAGGGGCGAGGTCAGATGACCGATGGCACGTTCGCATAAACTGTAACACACACAAAATAATAACGGGAAGCAATATATATGGGATATTATTATATGTTTCAAAGAGCTTTCGTACTTGGTGCGAACTGCTGTGTAGCCATGGAAAACATTTTCAAGATTACATTATTTTGGAAACTGCGACCGAATACATTTGAAACTTAGGCATTTAAATGTATTGCATGCAGAAGTAAGCTAACGGGAGCTATAGTCCTGATTTCAGTGAGTGAATGCTGCACGACGAATAACGTGAACGTTAGTTCAGCACTTTCTACACTAACTTGGAATAGTGCCACACGCAACCGTGTAATTTGCTTGTTCTATAACATAAATTCCAGCGAAATGCTTGTCGTACTTTTTTTAAACTTTCGTAGAGGCCGTCCCAGCGTTCATAGGATACTAACAAACACGCAGTAACCTTGTTATCTTCAAGGCTAATCAATTGCCGTAGCAGTACGAGAAGTAATACAGAGTTAAAAGCGGCATTTATGTTAACATTAGCATAATGTTTATTAATTGTTCAATTTCCGCAGTTATGAAACCCGCAAACGAAACGTTTACAAGGGTAAATTTTCAATGGCGTATACGAAAGATCGAAATATTTATTTTTTAGGGAACAACCCAGGGAATAATTGACCATGGTCTGTGCTTCTATGTTGTGTAGCTGGAAGTTTGAGCTTCAAGCGGACATATACCTTGTATGTCTGAATGCTTGTTCCAGAATACACCACAGAATTATATCAATATTTACAGAAATCCGTTGTGAAAAAAACTGTTTTTTTTTATGTCGCTAAATTTCGTATCGTCCTGTCCTATTTCCGAACTTCGAAGGTACTGTGTTATATGTTTGGCCCTGCCATAATTCTTTTAAGTGACCCTGATATTCACTGCCACTGGCGTGAATTTATGTGTAGTTTTTTTAACTTGCCTTAGGAGTCAATGAAACAGCCTGTACTGAACTTATTGCTAATGGATGTCACTTGAATCAGAAGGGCTAGTCTCAGAATTATTCCTCACTGAAAACGTGCGTGTTCTTCGAATTTTCATACCAGTGTCAGGTTTGCTTAGAAATGTTCTGAAAATCTGAGATGATAGTTCATTACGTGTGACTAACGGCTCTTGTCGTAGTGTAAGTAGACCTATAGTACGAGCGATTGGATGGTTACCTTGTATTTCGCTTAACGACTTGGAATCCTCTCCGAAAGTTCCGAAGTATTTCACTCGAGCGTTATTGTCTGGCGTTTTATTCAAATGGTATCCTCTTTTGTGTGGTGATAGATTTGTCGATTGTCATTTATCAGGGCTCTTGGCGGAGTATTTTTATGTAAATGAGGGCAGGGCAGGGAAGTGTACGTGAAACGTTTGTAATAGGAACCACCAGCGGGCGGAGCCGCCTCGCTCGTGCGTGTACATGCCGCGTGTAGCCGGCCGGCCAAGGAGAGCGCTACCCCCCTGCCCCACCACCAGCCAGCCCCGCGCTAATACGGCTGAGCGTGAGTTATCGCCTTCCCTGTTCCTCTCGTCGGGAGGTCGTAAATCGCGGGGCCGATCCTTTTGTGCCGCGGTGTCAGCCCTCGGACCTTATCTCGGTGAGTCTCTCCTCAGCCCTCCTCTTCACACCTGAATCATCAACAGCATCCACTGGCTGGACCCCGCCCGCTGCCCCCCACCCTCCCGGACCGGACTCCAGTGACACTGCTGCTAACGAGCGCGTTCGGGCTGCCTTCGTTCATAACAAGGCCGGCCGCCCCAGCCGCAGAGCAGCAGCCTCTACAGAAGTGAAACTGCAGCGCCTGCCCGTTCCTACCACGTGCGCCGCCGACATGCATTCACTATGTACAGCCTAAAAGTTGTACACGATAAAGTGAGCGCTTTTGAGAACAGCCTTAGAAAAAAGTCACTGCCTCTAACTGCATATATTTTAACGGGCGCCATGAGGGAAATACGCCCAATAAAGTTGGTAACGATGGATGGGAAGTAGTTCCTTATCTTAAAGTCGAAAAAAAAATTATGTAGATAACCATTTCTTATAACTTAAATTATTTCTTTCGCTTTCAATTTTTTTTAAATTCATCGAAATGTAAAAATGAGCAGATTTGTAAAATATCTACTTTTCTAATAATTCCACAGTTTCACTTGACTGACGCACGAATAAAGTGATGACGGCCGTGACAATGTTAATCTTATATAAGGTGGAAGAATACACAACGTGCGTACAAGTAGATCTTAAGCAGGGCTTTCAAAAGTGCTCTTTTTACCGTGAATAGCCTTTACTCGCGGTAACTTACTCTTTTTAAGGTGGCCGCCTCGTTGAAGGAATTTCTCACGTCTAAGGTCTAAAAGCGTGGGTGCGCTAGGGGCGACCGAGAAATGCGCATCAACTCTCTCGTCGCCTCTACGCGCAAAGCACTGAACTGACGTGAAGCCTTGCCGTCACTAACACGCCTTAATGATACTTTCAGAGCAGACCTACCATTTTATGACGTAATAATGGAAATAAAGATTTGATGCACGTCCCTATTCCGTTTCTGATGTTTCGTACAGGAATGTTCATACCTAAAAATGACAGTGAAAACGCCCGTTTGTCAATTTCATAATTACAAAGACATGCTTTAAGAGAAATGGAGGAACTGAAAAACGTATACAGACCCGTGACGTTTCTTAAATGCTATTCATGAACATACCTCACTCACACGTGGGGCAGTGTTTTAAATAAACGTTTTCTGCTGGAACTCTGCATATCGTTCGGCGGCCAACCCAGGCGGTCACCTTAAATCAGACCTTTGAAAAATCATCCTAGAAATGACGTGTTCGCGTATTTACACGCAAACGTTTTATACTTCTGGTAACATAACAGTACCTTGTTTTTGGTCAAATTGGAGTTTTACTCATGCATTATCTATAAATTATTATATTTTACTTATAATTAATATAAATAAAAATAGTTAGTAAAGCCTAGAAAAATAGTTCTTATGCAAATTATTATTACACTGTGTGCGCATGAATGTGGTGCGTAGACTATATGGTGTAATTTTGTAAGCTTTGTTAGCATGAGGCGGAGGAATATCTCGGAAGAAGAACTTGAGTAGGGCTTCAGAAAAATATTGGAAGTAATCGAGAATGGACTATAACAATATTTTCTCTATTTCACGTTCCCTTTATTCTGTGAACTGTCAATAAACCAGGAAATTTTCAATATCTTTCCGCAGCGTAACATCCACACCACGTGATAAGTATCTGGATTCTTATTGCGTGTATATTCATTTTTTTCATCACCAATAGTAATTGTTATGCATAAATTTGTATAATGATAGTTTAATTTATTATTTATGAAAAACCCCTTCATGCATTTTATTTACATGGGTATCCAGAAATGTTGCAAGTTTTCAACCCCTTCTTGGTTGATGTCTTAAAGAAACCCCCGTCCCCCCGTAGGAATGCGTGTCTTTACAAGCAACGGCGACACTTCATTTAGTTAGCATCGGCAAACACCCGATCGCTACACTAACTGAGCGGAGGAACAACTTGGAGGCTACGCTCTGACGGCCATTACCCAGAACCTCTCCTGTGGTTCTGTAGCCTCAGTAAGTGCTTCTCTACTTTCCCAGAGAAAATAAAACGGCAGAACCTCGAAATGGAATTTCAGCGGACAGTCGTGGATGAATCCGACCGAAGTGACTACCCTCACGGGCCTTTCAGCTCTCCGTTCGCGATACGGCGTTTTTGTAACCTGGGCCCGTCGCTTTATTTTAATCCCCCTCCGACCGAAAATGTCAGGGGGAGAGAATCCTATATTTCGAAGTGGTTTTCGTTGGCTATTTCCACCCGCACGAACTTCACTTTCAGGGCGAATTTTTTTTTTTTTGCGCGCCTCCAGAATTATTCTACATCTCCCCCCCCCCCCCCCCCTTCTGGGTTCTCTTTTCACACAGCCGCACGAATTGTAACCGGATAGGTTGTCTCCATGGCCCAGCCCCGATCTCGCTGGTTATGCAAATAACTCGGCTTGCGCCGTCTCTCTCTCTCTCTCTCTCTCTCTCTCTCTCTCTCTCTCTCTCTCCCTCTCTCTGTCTCTGGCCGACGTCCGCCCTTGTTCGTCTCCCTCATTGACTTCATCCTATTTATTACCGAGTTGTTTTTTAAGTGGGGATGTGTGTGCCCAGGGGGTGGCGCAGGGTGTGCATGGAAGAGTTCGTCCCGCCTCTCTTCCCTCTCTCTCTCTCTCGTGGCCCTGTCTCTCCAACTTCGCGTTTGAATCGCTTCTATTGAAATCAGCGCGAACAAAAGGCACTTCCCGGGTAATGGTAGGTATACACGAGGGCCTGCGAGAGACGTATAGTCGCTGGCGGAAAGTGCGTGGACCCTGGACTCTCCGCTCGACATGAGTCCGTCGAACTTCTAAGCTTTCTGCAAGTGGAAGTGTTCTGCTATGTGCCAGAACATTGTTTATTAGTACTGCATATATGTAAGAACTTCGAAAAACAAATCAGGTTTATTTCTATTTATTTTTAAATCCAGTAGCACAAATTGTTATCTGCCGTATCGTAGAATTCTTTCGGCATTTACGCAAAAAAATATTTTCGTGAAATTATCAAGGATACCATAATACAGGACGAGTCGTATATATATATTGTAACCCGGTGTGAGCGGAATCCTTAGGACATATATATATACACACGAAATAGAGCCTAAAGGGATCTGTGAGGGTGGTAGATGCCCTGGAACTTTGCGATTGGAAATGTGACATGCAACGATAATTTGGAAACCACTTTCGATTATGCAGAGAAAATTGGCATACAGGCAAACCTTTAAATGGCTGGTTACCACATTAAACGACATTATGGAGAGTAAACCCCTTCATAAATTAAATAGGTGTTGGCGCCCTCAAATTGCTTAGAACTTTGTAACCCTGCATTCGAAGCAATTTTACATGACATGTTAGTAATCAGCATGCAAATTGCAATTGTAAAAAGGTTGCTTTGGTGGTATCCGCTAATCCCGACCGTTAAAACAGAAACATATTTTTAGTTGGACGGCGGATTAAAGGTTGCCTGGGAGGTAGGCAGCCTGCTCAAGTCCCACCAACTGACAGCCTGGCTCATGTTTTTGTCATAATGCAGGTAAAATACCCCTCAGCCAATGTTGGTGATGCGGGTTAGTTGATAAAAAAAAATACTAACACCGGTTCTGGACATCAGTGATTTATTTGGAATGCAGAAAGTTTTCGTGGTTACAGCATATGGTCTTAAGTGTGAGTCCCCACCTCCATACGTGTACGAATGCGATGCTCATATGACAGGCGCATATGCTGCAACATTCTAGGATTAGCCTGTATGGTACGGCATGTATTTTTTGGTTGCCAGAGTTCCTCCACATTGCCCACGTCAGTTACCCTCAAGTGACCCCACAAAGACTGGGGTTAGGTCCGGTAATCTGAGTGGCCAATCAACTGACCCACATCGTCCAATACATTGTGCTATATACCGCGCATCCATGTACAGTACGGCCTTGATGTACGACTAAAGTGTGCTGGTACGCCATCGTGCATGTACCGCGTGTCTTCTCGGAAATTCAGTGGTACATCTTCAAGTAGTTGTGGCAGGTCGTCGTCCAAACGCCGATGAACTGACGTGGATACACGTACAATTGGTAAATGTCGAGCTGGAAACTTTTCGGCGTATCGACGACGCTCAGCTGATGCATTACACATAACTTCATCACGCGTGAGATGCATGTCCATCAGTTCCTCATTACTCTACTCCATCACACACGTTGTGAAGAACTGTCTGCTGTGTAAGCTACCAACGTAGTGCTAGCAGGCAGGAAACCTCGCCGCCGCTTGGTAAGACAACAGGAACCATTGCAGTGAGGCACTTGCCCGCAGTAACTTTTCAGCCGTCCACAATCTTATAAACCTATTGCCATAGGACAGGGACATCAGCCAGGATATAAGTTCATACGTCGCTATGGTTTCTACTGGCTGCCTATCTCCCAGGCAACCATTAATCTGCTTTCCAACTAAACATGTGATTTCTCAGGAAACGGTAGGGATTAGCGGATACTACCAAGGCGACCTTTCTAATTGCTTTCGTAATTCTGATTACTAACATGTCTTGGCAAATTGCATCAAGCGCAGGGTTACAAAGTTTTAAGCAATTGGAGGGTGCCAATCCCTATTTAATATGTGAATGGGTGTACTCTCAGTAATGCCGTTTTGTCAGGTAACCTGCCTTCTAAACGTTTCCCTGTATGCCAATTTTCGTTGCCTAACCGCAAGTTGGTTCCCAAATTATCGTTGCATGACACAATTACACTCGTAACGTTCCAGGGTCTTTTCCACCCTCAGAAATCACTTTAGGGTCTATGTATTATGTGTTTCCCTATTTATTTGTCATATGGATTCCGCTCACGCCCGGTTAGCATACATTAACGACTCGTGTTCTTCTTTAAGTTATTGCTGTAAGTTGACACAGTACATAGAGATTAATTAAGTTACAAAACAACACTGCATTTGTTACAAGAAAATTTGCTCAAGTATAATATAAAATATATATATAATATACATGTTCTATATATTATATATTTATTATTTATATAACATATTTATTATGTATATTAGTCACACATACGCAAAGGAATGCCATTGCCACGTGATTCCATTCTTTGTTATTTCGCTGGTTGTTGGACTTTCTATTGTTTAACTTATATATTTCTGTGATCACATTTAATTATCTTTATCATCTGCCGTGGAAGTAAAAATAATAATAAGAATATAAACGATGGTGGATGGTCCAGATTATAAGGGTAGCTATTAGAAATTTAGTTATAATTAATGGTAGTAAATTTTGCTTCTAATTGTGGTTCTAGTTTGTATGTTAATTCAGTTTCTCGGGATATTTAAATCTACTCATCATCATTCAGCGTAATAATTATTCTAGTAGAGGCGTGAAAATATCTCTTTATAACCTGCGTAGCCTACTTTACGTAAATGACTAAAGCTGATAGTTAATAATTTAAATAGATTACGTGTCTTACTGTGTGATGGAGCGATTGGTGTATCGTGCTTCATCTGTTTGCGAGTTTAGTTTCAACTTGAATAATTGTAGATATTTACCGTGTATTACAGTAGGATTATTCTTCGTTTACACAGCAAATAGCACGAATGTAGTAACAGTGGTAATAAGAATTGTTAGACCCGCGCATGTTGTAGGAAGTGGATATATTCGGCTGAAAAATGTGTGGAGCGCTTATCGTAGACACGTGTGTAAAAATAATAGTATGCTAACCTGTTAAAGCGTGTTATTTTTGTTATAGGCTTACCTCATGTCATTACTCTAATTACATTATTGTTACGACGTTTATGAGAGATAATACGGAGCACATTACGAGTGACTAGAGCAGTGAACATTATGTGTACCCTCATATCCTGAACATGCATTAACAGTTTGAAGACAACTGCAACTTGACGTGTTAATGATATCCGTACAGAAGCTAGTCTGACCGTCACGCGCAGGTCTCTGCGTGTTGATACGCGTGTGCTACGTGGGCGTTGAAAATTTATACTTATGTTGGGAGGCAAGAAAAATGCTCTAGTTACAGTACTAGCGAACCATTTCTCTTACTTGTCTTTGAAATGTTTTGATATGTCATTCACGGTAAAAATGAGCACTTTTGAAAGCCCTCTCATTTATAATAATACCCAATAAATATATTTTGTGTTAGCGTTAAACGTTAACTCCCTAGTGCTGTGGAATATACATGCTTGGTTTATTACTTACATGCCAATATTTATCTGGAAAGGTGGTTAAAGTATTAAAAAAAATGGATGAAAGGGAAAAAGTAACTATGACCTCAAAAGTACTCACTTTACTGTGAACAGCATATAAAACTTCATATCGTTTTCAAAGATGCCTCCTTCGCGCAGCATTTAATAAGCGAGTACTAACTAAACGAGCACGCCAAAGAGCTAGGTTTTCGGTCAATTGTTATCGTGACAGGAGAGCAGTAATCATGTATTACAGGCATGAAAGATTGTTGTGGCATGCAGAGCAGCTAAACGTACTTGTCCCTCGAGATAGGAGCATACTGGTGCCTGGGCAAGGCCCTGGAGCGAGCATGACGTCAAGTTAACCTGAGCAGTTGGTGAACGATGATGGATGACGGGTAGGCTTCGGCTGATGGCTCGCGTCTCCGGGTAGCCTCTAGCCAGAGATCGCGGCCGACCAATTTTTTTTACGCGGCCCGGGGTGTGGTGTCGTCTCCGTCGAGTCAAATCGTCGAGCGCCTTTTTCCGCCACAGCTGTTCGACGCCTGGAGGTAGGAGCTCGTCCTAGCTGCGCAGTATAGCCACTCGCCGTCTCCAACATTGGACTGCTTTTCTGCCAGTACCACTGTCAAGAACATACGAAAACAAGTGCTTTGAAATGTTTACATACTTCTTCTGGCCTAGTTATAATGCAATTAGATTGTATTGAAGTTGGGCTGGGTCTGTCTGTTGACAATTCAGACATAGTAAAACTCGTTCATCACTGTTGAGCAGGCGAGATATGTGAGTCAATATTGCGCGCATGCGCAGAAGACGAGAATTAGTTTACTTTACTTCATATTTAGTCTGTGGTTTGACGCAGACGTCACGATGTCAGGCCACACCACACACTAAGTCACCAGTATCGGACAGCTTGAACATTTCTGCTAGAAAATCCGGTTGTAGTGTCGCCGTCAGCCACCAGAGAGCAGCACCTCTCTTTGGTAATATATATATAATTGCTATTAGTGATATATCATATTATCATATGGCGGACCACTGGCGAAATATTTTCTAATCCCCCTAATTCCCCCCCCCCCCCCCAATTGTATTTTGTGCCCCCTCCCACTAAACATTTAAGTGTTTTTGCATGACAAATACATTAATTCATTTGTTTTTTTTATTGAAGCTCAATAAAAGAACATTTTAGTGTGCGAAAGCAGTGTTTTTAACTAAATGCCACAGGAACTAATACATTGAGCGAGCAATATTAAAATGAATACGTAAATGTAATGAATATAAATCACAAATATTAAGTACTAGAAATATTTTATAAGACGTCATACCAACCTGTTCAATTAGTGTCCTGTTTTAGGCCGGATGTGTTTATTATGTAAGGTCGTCAACTAATCCTGTAGTCACTGGAATGTAGGATGGGGGAAGGGGGGTTTATGGGTATCTGACCATGAGAACATAATGGTTGTAATGCGGTTCGTAAACGGCTCGTTGCGTGACGGGGCATGTTATGTTCTGTGCGCATATTTTAAAATAAAACAAAATCAGCCAGAATTTGTGGGCTCCTAGCCTTCGTAGCTTCTTGACATTGCGGCCTCTGTAAGGGTCAGATTTACGCCCCGTTCGTGTGTATGGAGCCGAGTAGGCCTAGTTCTTTGTCTGTGGAAAACGTATTTTACTGTGACTGAAAATTAAACGAGTACTAATTCCTAATACGTCAAATATATTGAAAGCAGAAAATTTTTACCAGCAGACCACGATCATATATTATTTTCAAGTATTGTCCAAATTATAACAACACCTCTTCTCGCTAGGTTATTTTTCGCACAGTCGCCTATGTTGATATAGAGCCATGTGATATTTTTCTGTATTGTATTTGGCACACCACATCACGTCTTCCACCTGCTTCCAGTCTCCGAATGGGCATTGCTATTGGAGATCAATCTCCGTTATCTTGCAAGTACGGCAGGCCCGCGCTGGTGCAGTGGTTAGACTACTCGCCTCCCCCCTAGACGAACTGGGTTCGATTCCTGGCGGGGTCGCTCCGGGGTTTTCGCATGTGGGAATCGTGCCGGACAATGTCGCTGGTCGGCTGGTTTTCTCGGGGATCTTCTGTTTTCCCCGGCGCTGCTCCGTGCCTCATTTCACTTCACCCTCATCGGCTCTCGCGACCTCGCTGTTAAAAGCCGCCCGAATCTCTTCACTCACTCACTTGAAAGTACGGAGATATCGCCATAACTTTCATTACAGATTTCGTGTTATATTTTACGGATCAACAAGGCATAGGGCTTTCATTGCCTTGGTCATATTTTAAAGTCAGTATTCCTTGACTACTTTTGCTAGTGCCATTCAGTAACCCCTGCCACAATAATGTTTTTTCTCGGCTGTTAATAGGTGAAAATTGATGGTCAGTTCCCTCCATCGTCACTTGTAGTATTTACTTCTTCACATATAAACTGCGTTGCCACCACATTTTTATTAATATGGTTGTAAAACCAAAAGTTATATCGTATATACATAGCAGTCAGGAGGGTTAAACCGTAGACTGTAATCTCAGCATAATTATTAATTTTTTGTGGTTATGTTGGTATTTGTTTCTGTAATTATTGTAAATATAAATCCTGTAGCAAATCTCTTTGTTCCCAGCGCAGAGAAGATAGTTGCTTCAGCAGAACGTGAACAGTATTTCAATCGTTGCCACAACCAGAACTGTGAAATGTTTACGTGACATATTGATGCTAGCACCCAAGTTTAATTGCTGCTGCCTTAAAATCCGATTCCAGAACTATTTTGCTGTTAATTCCCTGCCGATTTTCGTGAATGGGCTTTGTTTTCCATTTTCAAAATTGATGTCTTGTGGTCTCTAGGGTGCAGAGTAAAATGCAGCTTTGTTGGAAGGTTTTTTTTTTTTTTTTTAGTCATGGTGTCACCTGTTTAGTAATATCGGCTCTAAGGACTTTGATGTTAAGGGCTGCCCAGATATCTGCACTTACTATATAATAATAGTTGAATTCTATGTGTATATTGTTTTAAAAATCACAATATATTGTAGTGGTAATACAGCCTGTTTCAGAAAATCCATTAAAGTACGCTACCTATTACTGCACGTGGCTAGAATTTAAAATACTACATCTGAAATAAATCTCGAGGGGAGGGGGTTGTCCAAAATGGCGTAGCCACGGCAAAGTAATGTTTGAACTAAGTGACACGAAACTGAGTTCAGATAGCTACAAATTCCCGCTCTCATTTATACTTTATGCTCCATGCGAATGCGTTATTGAAATGTTTTGAACAATTTTCTCGAAGTTACTTTAATTTCCCTGGTAAAGTCAGTTTTAGAAATGTCCAAGGTCCACTAAGTCGAGGCACCGTCATTTGTATCTTTCCTTGCATATTCTATTTGATGTGAACTCAGCACAATTAATTTTGTAGTTGCCATCGTCTTTGCATCATGTTTTGATTCGACTCGTTCTGCCTTACATGTGAAATTATAATCAAGTAACATCTGGGTTGTCATATTCTTTATTAATGGGAATCATTTTCGTAATTTCGCGGAAGACATTCTACAATATTGAATATATTGTGTGAAAATTAAACCTTTTACGGGTAAGACACATTTTCTTGTAGGCTTGTAGTGTTTTAAAGTGAATTAGGACCGAGCGCTTTCGTACGACACTTGATTTATTCAAGGACATCTTAGTGATAGAGTAAGTGGTGTACTCTTGAGCCACGGCCAGTTTATTTGGTGCGGATGGGTGACGGCAGATACACGTGCAAATAACGGTTTAGTTGGCCTCTGGAGTCGCAAACGCGGTGCGAGCTGCGCGAAAAGCGTGTTCGAATGATTTTGGTCCTGGGTGAGGGGGGGGGTAGGGTGTGGAAAGGTTTGAATGCGGTGGAGCAAGCGAGGGAGGGTGGAGGGGAGGTTGGGGATGGTTGTGGGCGGGGTAATGGAGGCGGGGAGGTTTGAAAAGGAGCCTAATTACATTTTGAGGTGACTCGCCAGCTCGCCCGGAATGTATGCATTGCATCATGCGGATCGAATTTTAATGCAATTCCGTCCGTTATTTCGCGAACGCCATTAACGTGCACTCTGTCTCCCTCCCAACTTCCGCCCCCCCCCCCCCCCCTCACGTCTCCCATCACCGGTACAATCACTACCTCGCAATGCTTGTATATGGTACCTTCCAGCGCGCTCTTGCAGGGGCAAATAATTGCGTCAAATTGCCATGACGTGTTAACGTGCTAAATTTTATTCGTTTGTCGTTCGCTTGATTTTGTTATGAAATGAACAGCAATATGCCACGCAATTTTTTTATCCGCCCCTGTTCCAAGATGGATTTTTGTATAAACTCTTCCTATGTCTCTTTTTGTCAACTTCTATCACATTTTTGTTTCTTTTTTTTACAGTCGCATTTTTTCTTTGAAAAGTGACGTTAACAGGCTATGGCTTATGAAGGAAAACGTAAATAATACAATTTTAATGTTTCAATGCACATTTTTTTTACCTCGGCGTTTGCTGGTGGAGCTATTGGTATTATTGTGAGGCTATCGCTCACAACAAAATATTTGTGAAATATCGCAACTGCAATATTGTCGAGAAATACAGATTACTATATTTCAGACTGCATTTTATTTGCGGTATTAGCATAACTTGCAATATCACGGCATTGACGATAAAGCGACACAGCAATATTTTAATGTTTGCTGTATAAATAGCAAATTTTTTTTTCTGGCGTCAGTATTTTTCACATAGGCTCTATAAAATTTCACATTTTATATTTTTTGTAGTGTCAGATTGTAAACATTTTTTTTAGAACTATCTAATTTATAACAGATACAAGTTCTCTCTGTGGTTTAAATATTGTTCTTCATCAATTTTTCAAACCCAAATTTACGATACTGTTTGCACTAAATGTCAATTGTTAGTAAGTACGGGATTTTATATAAACTCAGAAAAAATTATTTCCACATACGTCACACTTGATCGGATATTTAACTGTCACTTGTGTCACTAAATTAAGTGCAGTTCCACATGTGACAACGCCATGAGAACAGTTGATGTATGTCACAGTTAAACTGTACATGTAATTTATCAACTCCACCGTGAATGCTACAGCCCCTTGGGCGGGCGATTAACAGGTATCAAGTGCCCTGTTTAGTTCAGTGAGTGAAATACAGACTAGACACTTGTTATTTAACAGTCCTATAACTGTTCAGTATTTATAGCTACACTCTGCACAAGAAGAACATTTAAGACATGTTTCCATTTTATACTGCTTGTTTTAATGCGTAAATTAATTGAGGCGCATTTATTTTCAGATTTAAATTACCTATAAGAAAGTTTTTGTTCCGAGATGATATTGAGTACCGCAGCTTTAACGTAGACGGTTTAAAAGAACCGTGGTATTGAAATACAGTCGGTGGTCGCTAGAAGTTATATATCTGTAAAGCAGCAGTTAAAATAAGCTACTACCTGTAAACGCTAGTGGGTGTCTCTTTGATAAAGCGTTCAATCTGTTGGCTTAGTAATCCAATGTTTCAGCAACTACACCACTAGGTTCAAGTGGAATGAGTCGACCGAAAATATTGATTCTCGTATATAATATAACAGTAAAATGAGAAACAGAATATCGATGTTTTGTCTCAAGCGTGAAGCAGGTTCACAATATAATGTAATGAGAGTAGGCTATTGCTGTACTCAAGGGATGTACCTGTTCCCAAACAGTTTAAAAAATGGGCAAGGCAAGATAAGATAGGGGTAAAATTACGGGATAGAGACGAACATCCCCAACACAGTGGCATTGTCCGTCACACGCCCTATGTGAATCCGTGAATCCGTAATTTAGAAATGTATCCCCCCAGGTTCTCCTCCTATTAGAGACAGCACTCAGCCAAAGAACTCCAGTGTCCTTTGCGTGCAACGGGAAGATGGTTGTGACACACATCCTTGGTGGCAGTCTGTCCAGATGTGGAGTGTGGGAATGACGCCGGAGAATCTCACATTACGTGTTAGCACTTGCAGCCCGTGTCCAGACCGCCGAGTCTTCGAACTTAACGACATCTTGCGACTTCTGTAGCTGATGTAGCTGGGACGTTACCTTCGCCTACTAGGCTCCCAATTCAGAAGGCGTGATGTGCAGGTTGTACGCGTAGATTTAGGTTACTTTTCATATAAAACTACCCTCCCGAGTAGTCTACCGGTTAAAAGTGGCTAAAATTCAAATCAGACTTACTTATAACGACGGCCGTTGTTTGTGCACAAATAAATTTTAAGATTTAATTCCCGTGTTACAAGTTTTTAATATCGCACATTACCGTTGGAAGCATTGTTTTGAAAACTAATGCCCTAGTCCATAGGTAGAGACCCGAGAATTTCGCGGGTTCATTTCTAGACAAGTTGGAATCCACACACTTGTACGTTCATGTTACTTTTGTAATCTCCTGGAGATAAATGAGCCAATAACAAACATACAATAAGTTGTGAGCCCAACTACCGCCTTTTACAACCACAACAATCAACCAATAAACAGTTGATATCTTTATGAGAGTATATAAGACTGTGAAGTGTAGCCTGCAGGTCATTGCACTCACTAATTTCTCGGGTCTGTAGTCATAGGGAATAAATAAATAAGAAACATACAGAAATTATTATCTACGGACGATTAGAGGACAAATTATAAATCAGAGGGCCAGTGCCAACATCAGAAATTTCACAATAGTCCGAAATGGTGAAGAAAATGTATCACACTTGTAGCTTGTTCATGGTGGCAATTTATAAAGTCAAGGATAGGTTATGTTTTCAAGCTATTGTTTATCATTTGAACACTTGAAAATATAGCGTTGTTATAGACCAAATTACTAGCAATCATTTGTCGATCAGATGGTGCCGTGCACTCCTACACGCAATTACTTGCCTACATGCCATCCAGCTTTTGCTGTGATAACGCAGTGCGCTTAACGATGTCCTTGGATGTGAAACGAAAGATATGCTTGGTCAATGCATTTGTCGTCTAACCAAACTATCTCAGTAGTCCACTAGAGAACAAAGCCGTATCCTGATCTTATTTAGCGCTGTTGGTGAAAGTACCAGTGAATCTGCGCACTTGAATAAAACCAAAATAAACGAATTTCCATTGCCACTAATATAACACAACTATCTTTCGTAAATCTCCTTCAAAATGTCGGTTTGTTGCGAGCCGGAATTTAAGTGTTTGGGACATAAGCAGAGGTGGAAAGGCTAGGGTTGGGAGTTTGGAAATCCAACCAAGATGGTCGTAGTCAGGGGCTCTTTACATCTACATGAAACAAGAAGACGATTAATAAGAAATATTAAGGTTCTGCATTAGTGAAAGTAACAGTCTCGGGGCGAACGATATGCAAACAAGGGGGGGGGGGAAACTATGAACAGAAAATTTGACAAAATGTGAACTTCAACTTGAAATCTTATTTCCAGAAGCCCCGGATGAAATTAAAAATTTTAAATACGAAAAATTCCCAAGGGGGACTTTCCATTACCTTAGACATCCACACAGTCTCGCCTTTCTTTTTCTCACTAAAAAGAAACTCAAGTCTATCTGCGACTGATTACAACGGAGGCCTCTGCCAGTCCAGTTCACCAATGGACATAAGCACATAAATCCAAGATGGCATGGCGAATATACTGTTACTGCAGAGTATTGGAAAATTCTCAAGTTGAATCACCTGTGAGCTAGTCTTCACAGTCTTAAATACAATAATGGAAATATTGACAGCTCATTGCTTGCTGTTGACTGTCAGAATGCAAAGCGATAATTTATCTTCCTGTTCTGTAGCCTGATTGTTATTGGCTCAGGTATCTCGCGAAATTTTAAAGGAAAAAAACTGGACCAACCGCGAAGTTAACACAAAATAACAGTTTTTGAATTGTAGCTTGTGCCAGATGAATCTCGGGAATTGTTCAGGTCTAGTCGTGAGACAAAGTTGAAGACATGCACAGGAGACGGAGATCAGTCTTCCTCACCTTCAGTCCACTGTCAAGACACGCCGTATGGTTGAACAGCGCACCCAGTGACTTCGTGGGGCCATTTTAACTGAAGCGTGAGTGTATGCGACGGCGCAGGCGTAACGACCCTGGCTCCCTCGCGCTCGGCTCCTGATCCAATTTGACTGCAGCCGGCCCACTGCAGTAATGTGCAGCTGTCATTCAGGCCCGCCCACACGCAGCCTCCCCAGACCCCTGACACGAACTCCCGCATCTCCTTCCCCCCCCCCCCCCCCCCCACCGTCACTGTCGGCGCGTGCTAGCTCAGTCGCAGGCCGTGTTTTCGGTGCTCGGGGAGTCGCGGCCTACAACCACACCAACCTTCTTCACCACTGGATTCCCTCACCTTGATCTGCAGACTGGCTTCCAATGGAAAATCTGTACTCGGCAGTACAACATTCAGAAATAATCAAATAGTTGTACAGACACGCAAACACCGCAAGAATCCTCAGGAAAGCATTGTTTATGATGTGCAGTGCGAGTCCTTTAAAAGGCCCCGTGGATGCCATCCCTCAGCATGTCCTCGCCCGTGCCTTTCACAACTTTTGGTGTCGTCTGCACACCTGCCTCGAGGTCAATGGCGGCCACTTCCAGCACCTACTCTAGGTATTTTGTTACACTGAACTGTATTTCCTCATTCCCTCGTTCCGTTACAAACATGTCCTACGGGGCCCCTTTTAAAGGACTCATCCTGTATATTAAAGAAGGATAAAAATATTTTATATCATTGTGAAATAGTGTGCCGATATTTCTAACTAAAAACAAAGCGTATTTCGAGACTCCGGATGCTAAGGAAATCAAATTTGTGACGGGACGCCCTAGTGCTGGACAACCAGACGAACTCTCAAGCTGGAGAGGAGTGTCATCTGTTGAGGTCAGTCGCCGTGCGAGAGGACTTGAACCCGTGTCGGACGCTGGTGAGCGGCGGCTAGCCAGCTGGAGCCTCCTCCCCCACGACCCACGTCGCCGATGATGGATGGCGGCGGGCTCTGTGAACTTACGACGCCTCGTGTACTACCGCCACACGCGACATTCCCCGGCCGTGACGTCTTGATTGACAGTCGCCTGCGCGGCATGGGGGCCGTGCTTTTCCAATCCTGTCACCTTCGCCCCCCCCCCCCTTTATCAAGCCGGGGCCTCGCTGCAAACAAACGCTAACCACCACGGATATGTGTATTTTATTCCGTCGCCGCGCGGGCGACGTTGTTCCTGCTATTATTATTACGTCTTATTCCCCGCGTACAGGGTTGGGGGGGAGGGGGGCGTATTTTTATTTTGTTAGTGGCGTGTCGTGTAGCGAAGAGGTCGGGTCCAGGAGATGCTGTGATAAGGACGTTGCCACATCCCTCCTCCCTGGTTTTTTCTATGGCGGGCCCCTTTTGGAATCCCCTGCTGCGTCGCATTGTTATTATATTGTGCGCATACCTGTTCTCTTCCCAACCGAACTCTAACAAGCAACTCAACCTTTCACTTCTTTCTTACCTTCCTTTTTTTTCTCGCTCTCTCTTTCCTGCCTCTTCATACGTCTCAGGTTTCTTCGTCTTTCCTTTTTTCCTCCCTTTGTTCGCTTCTTACAACCTTAAATATTCTTCTCTCCTTACAGGCGTTTTTTTTTTTTTCCTTCATAAAAAAACATGCCCTCCCACCTCACGTATGAAAGAACTCGAGGAATGTGGGTATGCGAGTACACTCGCGTCAGTTAATTGGTCGCGGCAGATAATTTAAGTTTGCGAGAAAAGGCAGTTCGGTAAACGTTCAGTGTCCTCGGCATTCGGAATCATCTAATTGTATCCTGGACGTCTTCTGGCGCTAACTGTTAAAATACGCAGTGGAGAGCCGAACATCTACAGAATACATAATTGTTTTGTAAAGAAAAACTACTGTAATTGTTAAACGATACTTATTTGGTTACCGTGCCTACTTTCATTTATAAAGGAATGCATAAAATTGAGTGAAATGACACGGCTATTGTTTTTAAGGGCCACTTATGTTTCGCTTGTCAACCATATATTTCCACTTGTTATTTGCGTAAGTGCTCAAAGATATCGTGTAGGCCTGTACTTTCCCAACAAAATACTCGAAGAAATGCGTGGAAAATAGTTGAATGTATAATTTTTTTCCCGTATTAATGCCTTGCACCATAAGCCTATTTTTGTTTCTAAATGTTTTTTTGACAGTTCTTAACTAAGCGTAATAAATAACAACCTTCCTTGAAATGGCAATTCAAAGTACCACCGTTATCTTCTTTCGCACGTAACCGTTAATATGCGACGTATTAAATATAAAGACTAATTTGTGTGGATATCCATTAAGCTGCTCAGGTGACTAAACATTTGAATGCGTTGTAGATTGTTTGGAGCGATTCAGTATAGCCATAGACCGCGTTTCCAAACCGCAGTATTCGAAATCGTAGCAAGTGAATGTAAGCAAAAGTGCTGTTACTTCCATGGAATTTCGTTACAAAGTTTTTTTCAGCAACTACCATAACTTAAATATCGCGTGGTTTCGCGCTTCTTAACGAAAGGGATTGCACGCCATATTAGTGGACTACGTGTAAAGTTTCAGGGACATATGATATTTGATTGACCATGCTATGTCTTTCTTCTCGTATTTCTTATAATTGCCGGTTATGCTTCGAGTCGTGGCGCAGCTACAAAAACTAAGCACAATTCGAATACACAAGTTTTTCGCTTATAGACTTAAATGGGCTTTTTGAATTAATTTTTAGAATTGCATACTTTGTATACTATAAAACTTACTCATTTATAGAATTACTTGGGTTGATTATAAAACACTAAATGCCTTATGAGAAAAGTGTTGGGAAAATCTAGTAACCGTAGTATTCAGATTTTTATCATTGTGCTTAACTTGATAAAAATAAACTTATATTGCATAAACCTTTTCGAGAAATAGTAGAGATTGGTTTATTTGCGAAAAAAAATTTATATCTACTACGTCAATTTTTTAAAGTAATTTGTAAGTTAAAGTCTTGTGTGACTTCGCCATGAGAATATAAATTGAGAAAGCTTTCTATTTCGTAGAGAAATTTATTTATTTTGTATCTCGAAGATATTTTTTCTCACTTCACCAAGCGGCTGAAACCAAATTAAGTGTGTGTGTGCTATATATATATATATATATATATATATATATATATATATATATATATATATATATATGGTGCCGTGGTAAATTCACCCCATAACTCCATGTTTGCGCGCTGTGATTGGAGTGTGAAACTGTCTCTAAAATCGCCAAACTGGAGCTGTTTTTCTTAGTTTGAGTCACAGGAGTGAGGAGCGAGCAGTAAGGGCGACATTTGCACGTGTTTCATGACCCATCGCCTCTTCGAGCAGAACACTGACCCATGCGTGCAGCCAGTTCGTCGTGCCGCGTGTGAAAGGTGGCGATATAATTTAATTTAACTAGTTGCAGTAGAGTCAATTGTAGTCGTCTGTCCTATTTCCGAATGTAATTTATCTGATTAGAATGTTTTGAGGTACAGTAGACGCATAGTTGTTTTCCAGCTATGGCGAAGAGCTTCGAAATAGCGCGATGTCTTCAAAGTTCCATTCGGCCCTTATTTGAAGCATTATTATCTTATATCAGTACATCGGGTACAAACCCATTTCTTATTTTAGTTTTAAAAAAAATACTGACATCGGGGATTTTGAAGACAGTTAAAACGTAAAAATGCCGGGTAGATGATGCTTAACGAAGATAAATTAACTTAGTATATGCTTGAAGCTTGTCACGGTATTGGGACTTCTGATGTATTCTGATTGCTGCGTTCTGACAGTGACAATTTTGGGGGTATTTTTTATTTATAAAATGTAAGCTCCCATAGCTAGAGACAGTGGAAAATATAAAAATAAACCTTGCGACAACATATCTTCCATAACGCCCTAGCTAGTTTGCTCTTTTATGATTGGATGGTTAAGCTTCTGACGCGATTAAGTTCTTCGCAGACGAATCACAAACGTCCTGCTTCAAAATATGGGTATTCTTATTGGCACAATGAAAGGGGTTAGTATCTTCATACATGTATGAGAGCCAAGTGCGGTGAGTGCTAAGAAGCAGTAACATTTTCTGACGATAAACTATCGTCTCTCCCCGTACTGTTGGTATTATGTTACCTTGCGATACTTAAAACAAAGTCTGATCTGTTTATGTGTGTAAGCCTAATTATAACAAAATTGTGAATATAGCTAGTCTATTTTTAAATATGTGATTACTAGCAATTTTGCTGTTGACAGATTGCATCCGAAAGAAATTCGTCTTTGAGATAAGTTTTAACATAATACTTGAATCGCGGGTGAAAACAATATACTCAGTAGTGACTGCAGTGAGAAGTGATTACAAGGAAAATAAGACAAGTAACATATTGCTATAGGCCGTTCACGGCACTTTTGAAGCCCTAGTTACTTTTTTCTTTCAACCAATTTATATCCTTCCACCACTTGTTAATATAAACTCTGTCATGTGAGTAATAAACACATTGTAAACATTCACCACACCCAAAACCGAAAGTCCGAGGTCACAGTGAAATGTATTTATTGGTTATTATTTCTGAAGAAACAGCTTCAAAAAGTGCTCACTTTATCGTGAATGGCCTATGGAAATTATTTTTGTAATTTCATATGATTGAAAGCTGAGTTCCTCTTTATTGAAATGCAATCTCCGATATAAGGGATGTCTCCATCGTGCTCTTGAATAAAGGCGTTTAAAGGCTATTCACGATAAAGTGAGCACTTTTGAAATCAACCTTTGAATAAAGTCACTGCCCAGACCTGCATATATTTTAACGGGCCCACTGAGACACATGCGCCGGGTGACGTTGGTAATGATGGATTGAATGCAGTACCATATCTTAACATCAAATGAAAATTGATAGGTAATCATTAGTGTTTTTTTAATTCGTCTAAAAATGACCAGATTTGTGACATATTTACTTTTCTAAACATCCCACAGTTTCTCCTGATGGACGCAGGAATAAAGCGATGAAGCCCATGGCAATGTTAATTTTTGATAGGGCGGAAGAATACACAAGATGCATAAAATTAGATCTTCAGCATGGCTTTCAAAAGTGCTCATTTTACTGTGAACAGCTTATACCAATGAAATTAGTACTTATTAATTTATTATACACATTTGTGAATGATTTTAGCCTATCCTACATATGTATTAGTCATAAATTTACTTTCTCAACTATACCACGGTTTATTTTTTATGGCGCATAAATCAAGTGAACAGGCAGAAGGACACAGAATGAGAAGGATAAGTAGATCCTAAAAGCGGGTCTTTCAGAAATGCTCGATAAACCGAGAACAGACTTGAGTAGTTGTTCGATGTGCGGGTAGGTGTCGAGGATGACGGGCAAGTCGCGGGGCTTATTACCCGGAACAGCCCAGCTACATCGTATGGGTGGCCGTCTTTGAGGCTGCCGATGACGCGGGCATGGCGGCGGCGCCTCCCTGGGAGAGGAGATCTCCACGCCGCGCCGCTGACCTCTCGGCGACGACCCTACACGCCGCCGTCACCGTGACTCGGCAGGCGAGACCCGAGACCTGGCAGTCCCGACACAGAATACTCCACCATAAAGAGGCGAAGCAGCCCGCTCGCACCGCGGAGAACTACAGCTTCACGCACACGCCAGCGAAATGTTGGAGAGCGCGCCGTTCCCCAAACAGCGCCTGCTATATCCTACCATAGACTAACACTTTGTGGACTACGCTCGAGTGCAGCTCGAGCATTTGAAATTTTCTTTGTTGTTCAGAACAGAACTCGCGTAGATGTGCAGTCTTTGTTCGGCTAGTGTTTAACACGACCCCACAAGAACACCACAGCGCAGTAACAATGATATTGCTAACGATAGAATTTCTTCTTTTCTATAGCCACTCAAAGGGACATTGATTGATTGCAAATTATTTTATACGATCAAGGTCATTTGATTGGGTCAATATCAGCTCGGCTGTCCATTGGTTGATGACCGGAAAATAATGAACGATATAAAGTACAGGGTAGTGTCCAGTGTGGTATGGACCAATAGGACGATGGTGAGCTCTGACACAGACATGAACAGAACCGGTGTTCTTGCAGTAGTGGGCATAGGTGACTCACTCTAATTTGTGTTAAGTGCCAGTAAATGTCTGCAGACCTCAATGTGGTAAAGATGATGTAGACCGATCTCGCCGGCTGCACACAACAAATCTCAGTGTCCCAACACTGAACTGCTTTTCTGCCAATACGGCTAGCAAAAATGTCGTGTATTGGATTTGAGGTTAGAACACTTTTTAGTAAACAAATGCTGTGTAATGGTTGTATACTTCCTCTAGCCAATTTTTAATACAGTTTGATTAAATTTCAAATGGTAGAACTATTTTCTTAATATAATAGTTCTTATCACTCAAAAATTAAGATATAAACAAACACGTTCATTGTTGATGACCATGTGAGTTTGACAGTTGTATTCCTTTGGGGTAGGTCAATGTTGGGTACATGCGCAGAAGACAAATAAGCGGTTTAAAGTTTAAAAGAAAAGGTTACATTATAATTTTAAAGTGTCAAAAGTTAAACTTCCTCTGCCTCCACCCATGAACCCTAACCTCACCGGAGACGAGAGGCCGACGGTTGTTGTCGTTTTGTGAGGTGTCCGTCGTGTGTTTGATGTTTGTGTCGGTGTTGTGTTGGTGCCAGTGTAATGTTGTTTGTGTAGATGTTGTATAGCGTAAGTGTTGTTTCTTCAGTTTATTTGTTCGTGTGTATATCTGTATTATTGATATCTGTGTGGGTAGATCGACATCAATATACTGAATATTATTGTTTGTATTGATACGTGATGTATTATTTGTGAGGGCTCAAGAGGATCATTTCGTAATTTAGTTTCGAAAATTATACTAATAGTAATTATTATTCATACTCTTTCTAGTCAGCCTGCAGGAAAACTATCGCAGTATGCATAAACCAATCAGAGTGAGTGTAAGAGATTTGGGCGGCTCGTAACACAGAGGTCTTGAGCAACAGTTAGGGTGAAGCGAGGTGAGTATGGAGCAGCCCAGGAATGCAAAGGCGGCGGAAACGGGAGATCCCCGAGAAAACTCGCCGACCAGTGGTATCGTCTGGCACGATTCCAACGTGTTGAAAACGGGCGGGGGGGGGGGGGCTGCCGGGAGACCCGCCGGGAATATAACGGATTCACCTTGTTGGGAGGCGAGTAGTCTAACCACCACATAACCACGGCCCCGCAGCTATTTACAGAATGGCGCGACGCTCGCGTCAGGGAAAATGCCACGACATTTCTTTTCTGTGGGCTCGCCTTCTGCATCTCGACCACGACTCAACTGCGAGTCGCTGACGTCTGTCCATCTTCAGGGACGTGTTTGTTTTGGACTTAACACTGCTTTGTTCTGCAGAACATAAATTTAGCGCCTAATTTTCTCCACTTAAACTTTTTTTTTCTATTTGATTTCGTATTGTTTATGGGGTCTGACAGTATATTGGTTGGTAACATACTTCATCTTTTACATTTGATATGATTTTAAGGAAGCAAAAAAATATATAAATCCCAGTGTTTTCGTATGAATACATTTCAGAATTAAAATGTTACTGTCTTTGTAACACGCAAATACATTTTAAAATACTCATTTTAGATAATTTACATTGAAAAAATTTCTGGAGTTTCATCTACACGTTTATTTAATGACACGACGTAAAGATGTAGCATTTTTTTAATTATTAAATTTATTGAATCGAGGAATTGTTTGTATTTTTTTAATTAATGGATGTCTATATGAGTTTGTGATGTTTTGTGAAATAAATACTGAAAGGAATTCTCATATTCCCTCGTTTCATTTTTTGTTTAAAGTTAGCATGTCTTATTTGTAGCTATCCCACCCTTCCAAAAATAAATTCTAATTAATAGCATTTTACTATGCAAATGATGTAAAATGAAATATATTTTTTACAACTTAATAAAATTTTAATGATTTTTGGCACACATACAAGCCTAAGAATATTTTTTGGTCCAACGGGCAGATGGAGGGTACGAATGAGTCTACTTCAGAAATTGCTAATTAAATTGTTCTCTCTTCACTGTAAGTGTGAGCGCTATAGATGAGTTGAAATAGTTTTGCCCAATAAAATGTTTAGTTACCATTACTTTACTTAAATTGTTCTCTCTTCACTGTAAGTGTGAGCGCTATAGATGAGTTGAAATAGTTTTGCCCAATAAAATGTTTAGTTACCATTACTTTACTTAAATTGTTCTCTCTTCACTGTAAGTGTGAGCGCTATAGATGAGTTGAAATAGTTTTGCCCAATAAAATGTTGTTACCATTACTCTACTTAAATTGTTCTCTCTTCACTGTAAGTGTGAGCGCTATAGATGAGTTGAAATAGTTTTGCCCAATAAAATGTTGTTACCATTACTCTACTTAAATTTTCTTGATTATTATTACAGCCCGTTCTAGGAGATAAGATTCCCGCAAAATTTGAACAACGCGTAATGCTAGTCATTGATAAGACCTCGTAGATGTTTGACTTTTTAAAAGATACGTACTTGATCGTATTCCAAAGCATAGTCGCTATCAGACAAGCAACATATTGCTTATAAAAACATACCTAATATATGTAAGGCTTAGTAGGGATTTGGTTACGAAACATCAGCCAACATTTTCAGACCATCCTTCGCTTTTCGCTTACACCAGTTTTGCTTTGGAGTGTTCTTAACCAAATGTAGTGGTAATTGTTATGATATAGGGAAAATTTTATAAATAGAATTTTAAGGGTTTTCTCATTTTTTTAAATGTTTATTTTTTTTATCGCATCTTTGCTGTTCCGTGGATATAGAAATTAGTGTAGGGCCAATTCTCTGTGGCGAAATGCCGGATTCGCCTTTATCAATTTCATGCAACTTACAGAGCTTAAAGATTTGTATTGATAAATAAATACATCTGAAACTATTTTAATCTTTAAAATAGTATAATTAACATTGCTTCCGTAGCTTCCTCGTTTCAGCAGTCTTTTAGGATTTAATTCGACGAGCCAGAACGTAGGCAGTTGAACGCTTGGCCATAAAAGTCGGGTTGTCATTCATTCGACGTTTGGAATAGTGATCGAATATGCTATGTATGGCGTGGTTAACATACCTTTTTGTAAGAATTTGTACGCCCGCAGTTTGATCCCGACCAATAGCACTTCTTCGAATTTTCCCATCTGTTTCGCAGACATACGAGACATCTTCCTTGGCTAGCGGCTACGTTGTTGCGCGTTTTGTTTGATCCTCTGATTAGCAGACTTATTATAAAAGTAATCGCCAGGTCATCAGAGTTCCCTTGATTGAGTCATGTGTCGATTTGTCTCCGTGTACGGATCTCGTGTTTCCGAAGACTAAATGCTGAGGAATCAGTCTTTTGTAGTCTGTTCGCTGTTTCTTCGAATACTTTAAATTAAACCTTTAAAAAATTACTCCATATATGGCGTGCTTTGTTGTTTTCTGAATATGGCATGGGTAGTAAGCATGTTATACTTGTGTTAATATAAAAATACCTTATTTTTAGTTAAATTGGATTTTCTCCTATGTTTTATATACATTATTATGACTAATTTATAATCAATATTATTAAAACAGGCTTAAAAAAGGTACGTTGGCAATGCCTAATAGGAAATAGTTATTACGCAAAATATTATTAAACTGAGTGCGCACGAATGGGGTGCTCTGTCCCTTTGGTGTAATTTTCTCGACTCGGTTAAGCTTTGTTTGCATGAGGCGGAGGAGTATCCTGGAAGTAGAACTTACGCAGGGCCTCAAAATAGTTGGAAGTAACCGTGAATGAACTATAACTCCGTGTTGGGGCGATCTTCGGCTGAATCGTTCAATTACTGTGTTTTCTAACATTTGATTGCGGAGTTGTATTCTTGTGCGGACTGAAATGCGTACACATGCCCAAAGCTTAACATCGGCGCTAAAGCAAAGAAACATGAATTAGTTGATCGTTAAACTCAAGTTGTCGTTGCAGTTGAGGCGAAGAGGACCCTAAGGTTTTTCGCCGGAGCTGCAAGGTCTATGCATGTCGCCTTACCGACTGAGAAGTGCTTAATTTAGGAAGAAGTGGTTTAAATTACATTTTTAAAAAGTGATTGATTTTTCTTTTAGTTGTCGGGGTTGATTGAAAGTTGGCATTTGTAAGCATACCTAGTAGTCATAAGACATTTAAATATGTTGTCTTAAATTATTGCAAAACTTCTCAATTAATTTAACCATTATGACCAATCAGGCATTTAAATCAGATTGCCTTACGTAGTATATTACTTGGAGTGATAAGTGTAAATTATAATGAAACGCGTCAATTCATAATTTTTTCAACGAAATGAAATTTAATTCTCGCGAGAAAAAATCAATGGAATATTTGACAAACACTTCGTTTTTTCCGCTGCACAGTGTTGGTATTTAGAAAAGAAATATCTAGCAGAATGTGAACGATGCAATTGGTTAGATATTTTATTTGTATGTAGCTACATGTCTTTCAAGTCAATTATGGAGGCATTTCACGCATTTATTTTCAAATGTGTATGTTCAATTTTTTTTTTTTCCAAGCGTTGGCCATATACGAAAATTACGTGTTTCACTTGAGTTTTCGTGTACAGGTTAATGGAAAGGTGAAGGGGGGGGGGGGACGTGGGTGGCAGGCATTTTCTGTAGCTGCATTATTACTTCATTTGCTTTCGAAGCAGAAGGTAACAAATCAAGTGATTTATTTTTTAAATAGAGGCGAGGTTATATTTTTGCTTATCGGGAGACCATTTATGTGTAGGAAATATTAAGCGGGTTGCAAGTTACCATTGCACCAAGTGCTGGTGTCGCCTGCCTGCCACGCTATCGTCAACTCTACTACGCCCAGTTAGCGATGCTCACGTATAGGCCATGCACGGTAACTTCACACGTTTCTAAAGCCCTGCTGAAGCTCTAATCTTGGTTACCGATCACGTATCCTTCCGCCACATGTAAACATAAACACTGCCGTGTGACTTCTACGTTTTAACTGTCAAGTGCTTTGTTTACTGTTTTCAGCTGTGCAAAGAATTTTGTCATATTTCAAAAACCATTTCGTAGTAGTGTTCACAATTTAGACCTATAGCCATATGTAGGTCGGCTTTACGACTTTTTGACAATGTTTGTACTAACGATAGTTCTTACAGTTATTATTCTACATTGTTAACATATTTGTCAAACACGACATAGCACATTGCACGTAATACACGTTAGTATTTTGCCGCGATTGTGTTAAACCCTGTTACAACTGCGTGAAGAAAGAACTGTTGTAGTTAACCTCTCGTTATTCATATGTGTTGTGCTATTTCGTTAAAAGTACGGCCTGAGTTGGAATAAAAATTAAAATGAAGAAACAAACCATTGCAACGAACACACACACACAGTAAATTCACGCACGCAACTCGTGTCGCTCATTTTTTGTGCGTAGCAGTGACACGCTTGATGGTGAAGATGCACACAAATAGGCTTACCGTAACTTTTATTCCGCTCATATTCTGATGTATTGGAACTTGCTGTTTCCTACATTTGTTTCAATATTTATTTAGATGTATCTGGCTAGGCTTAGTATTTTGTTAGGATCGTGAATAACATTCAAATTACAGAAACGTAAGCACGTTGCACAATTGTGTTTCAAACACCTAGGACGACGTTACATAGTTGTAGTAAATAAACAGACATGACTTTCAAATATTCAATTTCGTTATAAAAGCAGTTCACGGTTAAAAACGTACAAATTCCACACGTCCAACATTTGCAATCACAGGTTGACATGTTGCTCCTAGAGTAATTTTTCAAATGTTCGGTTCAAAATATCGAAGAAAACCGTGAATGAACTATAGTTGGGAATCTTGAGTACCGCAAAAGTGAATTGAGTATCGCGCACCAGCTTGTAAATAATTAGGAATGAGAAATAAATTTTTATTTCTGTTTGCTTAAGTGAACGCGGTTAGACAGAAAAGAAAAAAGAAAATCCCAGACATGTTTTCTGCTATTTCTGGACATGTTTTTTTTTTTTTTTTTTTTCCGTTCTGCAGTTACTAAGGGCCAGACTTGCTTGGAAATGAGGCAGATAAAACGCTAATAATCGCATTATTTCCGTAGTTAAATGAGTGCGTGCTCTCAGGCTTATTTAAAAACAAACCATAACTAACGGCGTGCACGTGTGTGTGTGTGTGTTGACTCTACCGCCGCCATATTTTCAGTACTTTTTCCAAGCCTTGACGGGGCGTAACTGCTCGCTTATCCGACCCCGCATCGCGAGGCGGCAGTTGACCGCCCTCGGCACGCGAAATCGCCACGCGTGACTGACTGCCTAGCGCCTTCCCTCCCTCCCCCCCTCCACAACATAAGGGTCCAGCCACTCCTCCACTCGCGGCCGCCATTTTGCAAGTTCGCCGGTTTCCATGCTTCTCCTTCCTCGTGTTTATCGCCGTGCCGCCTCGTCTAGTTCCCGTAGTCACCTCCACAGGCTCTTCTGTCTCCAGCTCTGTTTCTCTCTTGAGATGAGAATGGCAGGACACCTACGGCAGTTTACTGTATAGGCTGTTCACGGGAAAATGAGCAATTTTGAAAGTCTTGCTTAAGATGTACTTGTATGCACGTTGTGTATTATTCCGCCTAACGTAAAATTAATATTGCCATGGGCCTCATAACCTTATTCATGTGTCGACCAGGTGAAACTGTGGAATTATTAGAAAAGAAAGCATGTTTTAAATCTAGTTATGTTTACACTTCGATGCATTGAAAAAACAGAAAGTGAAAGAAAGAATTAAAGTTATCACAAATGGTTACCTAACACTTTTTATGCGACGTTAAGATATGGTACTGCTTTCCATCCATTACTACCAACTTTACTGGGCGCATGCCACTCAGCGCGAACATTTAAATATATGCAGGCATGGGCAGTGAGTTTTTTCTAAGGTTGATTTTGAAAGTGCTCACATGAACATGAATACACAGAAAAAAATATTTTTGGGTAACCACAAAAATATTTTGTTGGTATTCATCATGTCAAATTTTTTTGTGGTGTACACAAAAAATTCTGTAGCCGCCAGAAAATAAGTTTTTGCGGTCACAAAATAGAGGTTTTTAGCGGCCACAAAATAGGTCTTTATCATCCACAAAAGTTTAGTGGTGACGACTAAATAATTTTGTGTGCACCACAAAAAATTTGGTAGGGTGAATAACAATAAAATATTTTTGTGGCCGCCACAATTTTTTTTTTTTTTTTCAGTGTAGCCCTTCATCAGCCGTCACCTAGATAGCCAAGGCTAAGGACGTGTGTTTTTGCGTACGGTTATAAATTTAAATATAAAAGCTTTTGGGAAAAGGAGAAATTGGAGGTGGGCGGTTGGAGGGGGGTGGGGTTAATGGCACAAAGGAACTCAATTTAATAATTAAAATATATGTTAAATTATCTTAACATTAAGTTATTATTCAGTTGCATTACTGATTCTGTAATCGTTACAAAAATCTCAAAACTTCGGAGACAAACATCTCATACTTCGAATCTCATAGATTCGGAAGAGATAATGGTATTAATTTAATACAATTACAAAGCCACGTTTTATTGTTAATTTTTAGACTGATCTTCGCCACTTTGCATGCGGCCGAAAGATGGTTGTGTAAGCGGGTTACGGCGGTTCGGCACATGGAAGTCTTTGGAACACCTTCGCTGGTTGGGCATCGTAGCGATAACAGACGCCCTTCCAGTTGTCACGCTGCCCTATATTCGCACGTCATCGCGCCCTCGTTCATAGTCTGGCCGAAGGGATTTCTTCTGTGATAACAACATATGATGAGTTCTGGAAGTTCTAGTCTACTATTACTATAAATAGAGACCAGAAAAATTCACCAGTCCATTGAATTGAATGACCTAAAGTCTTATGTACAATCGTGCAGACATCAGCAGCTCATTGTTTGCTGTCGTAGTGGAAGGAGACGATTTGGCCTGAATTTGTCTCAATGTTTATTATTGGTTCAGGATTCTCCGGGAGGTGTAAAATAACGCTTGGACCAATTGCAAACGAAAGAGTTATGTACGATATTTTGAATTCTAGCTTTTTCCTAAATGAAACCGCGAATTTTTTAAGGCTCCAATCATACAGCACATGGAAGATATTTTGGTCAAAATTCACATTACTATAGTCTATTCCCGACTGGAAGTGACTTATGAAAATAAACGTTTGAAAAAACACTCTAGGCATAACATGTCAACTTGTTTTTTCAATAACCTGTATTCCACAAATGTATAACACTGTGGTTAACTTCGGAGTACTGTATTATTGAGTAAATGAAACTTTACCTTAATATCTTCTATAACTTGTAATATTTATTTATTTTTAATATGAATTAACCTGTCTGCTGGGTGAGACTTGTCACTCCCTCTCTTTCTTTGTCTCTTTCACACTCGGAAAGTTTCACTTCGCTAGTAAGCCATGAAATTATACATGTTTTCAATTGTACCATATTTCATACTTACTACAGCAAAATGATGATTTTAGAATTTGTAATTTACAACTGAAACGATTTTTTTTTTAAGTTTCGATACTTATTAAATATATTTAGATATGATGGTGGGGCAGTAACCAAGTGAAGTTGGCAGATGTGGCGAGCCATGACATGGCGTGTTGCTTTTTGCCAAACGAAGCGTAAATTATTCTTACTCCAAAATACTTCAAATTACCACATCACGTTTGTAGACGTTGTGGTTTTTAAACCTACCTAGGCAACTTACGATGTTGTGATAAATCTGTGTTTCCACGACAGTAATAAATATACTGTTGACGTGTGTTTCGTTAATCATTGCGTGTGAAATGGCGCGCCTTTGTGCATCGTGGCCGATACGCTGGCCCTGTGTGTATGCGTGATTTCGAATATTTGATTAGCAATATTTATACGTTTTAACTGAGAACTGTTTTTATGACGAAGTTAATTATTTACATCCTCGTCTGTTTATTTATTACACCGTCGTACCTTTGCCATAAGAGGTTTGAAACACAGTCGTGTAACGTAATTTGCCACAATCCCACAAAAATACTAAACCCAGCCCGATAAATTTCAATAAACCCAATAAACATTAAGTAGCAAAACATAGAAATATGAGCGGAATCAAAGTTACTGTAGGCTTATTTGTGTGCATGTTCACCGCTACCTTCTAAGTTTGTATGACAAAAATGAGCAACACGAGTTCGTGCTTGAATTTAATGTGACTTTTTCGTTTGACGGGCTGTTCCTTCGTTTTAATATTTATTCCAACTGAGGCAGCCCTTTTAAAGAAACAACTAACACATATCAATAACAAAATGATAAATACTACAGTTCTTTACCCCGCAGCTGTAACAGTGTTAAACACAGTCGCGGCAAAATATTAACGTGCATTACATGTATTATGCTATGTCATGGAAAACAAATATGTTAATGTAAAATGATCGTAAGAACTGCCGTCAATTCAGGCATTTTTAAAATGTAAAGCTGGCCTATATAACGTTAGAGGCCTAAACTGTGATAATTCGTACGGAATGTTTTAGAGAGTATGACAGAATTCTTTGAAAAGCTGTAAACATTAAACAATACATTTGACAGGTATAAAAATATAAGTCAGATTTCAATGTTTATATTTAAGTGTAGCGAATGTATATGAACACATGTACACACAATGGCATGTAAACATTGACTTTGACAGATGCTACATGACAGTCACATGGCAATGTTTGTACACATTTGGCGGAAGGATACGAAACGGGCCTGCAAGTAGATATTTAGCAGGGTTCCGAGAAAGTTGCTTCCAGTGGGGAATAGACTACAGTTAATTGAACCCTGTAAAAAATATTTCTGCTTGTAGTTGCACTTATTTTAACAGAAAACATAATCTTAAAGTGTTATTAAAGGGGGACTATTTAAATTCGTAGCGACGTTTTTTTTATATGCGTTGGCATAAATACACAGAGAATTTGAGCATATTTATGTTTCCAACACTGCCGAAGCGTCATGTGATCAACGCAGTCGTTAGCACCATGCCAGTGTTAACTTTGCTGTAATGTAGATAAATACGTATATACTCATGCTACCCTTTGCTAACCGTAGATGATAGTGTCATGATACTGCAGTTTAAGACATGCACTAAATGCAACCTTGTACCCGTGCTAAGTACGTTTTGGCCATGGCCATTTGGCAGCTTTTAACTGAAGAAGATTGTTGAAAAGCACCAAGGAATTATAACAATCTTGATGTCAAATGTTTGTTTCACTTCCTTGAGCATGACATGAAATTAGTGCACGGTTTTGAAAAAAAACTATTACAATACTGATGTTTGTAAACCTAATAAACTAGGTTCTTGGTAGGGGACCGCTTAAATACTAGAGCAGATTTCATGTATTCATTTTTTATGGAAAAACCACGGAGTGGGTTGGCAAAATTTTGGGGGTTAGTTTATTGTAGCAAAAAAAATCTTTTAGAATGTATTTGAAAATGCCACTACATTTTAAACCTAAAATATTTCTTATTCAATGTTTTGTGATTTGATTTGTGCCAAACATCATATTTTGATCATTGCTACCGTCACTGCTGCCAGACACTTAAGCCCTGAGTTTTGCTTTAGCATCCACAACGTTTTCGCATTTCAATAAATATATCCGTCTTGTTTGAGCCATGGTTTAAGCCTATTTTGGTTATGTGCTTCCTGGTATACTGTCTAGAACTTAATGCTGACCTAGTAATGCAGCGATTTCTGAGGAATTTCACAATTATCTTCAATTTCAAACATTGTTTAAGTATAGGACCTTAATGATGGATTGCATACGCTGATGGTCTCTCTCTCTCTCTCTCTCTCTCTCTCTCACACACACGCACACACACACATTTCTTTAGATTTATCGATTGTGCCGTTCTAGACGCCACCGTTTTAAGTTCAGTGAAGATTGATACTTTTGAGGCAAGAAACTGGGCATGGGAAATGTTTTCATTCCCTGTTTGAGCAGCAAGGAAGAGAATGATTAAGGATTTTTCGTATTAGATTAGCCTTCAGAAACATATGTATACTCATGCTGGCGTAGACTGTTCATTTGCTACTCGTTTTTGTAAAAAGCTATTTGCCCTCTGGCAGAACTGCACGTGATGCTGCCAGGCCATCATGTAGTGTCTAAATTTTTTTTGGTCATTGTCGCAAATGTGTACAGGCTGTTCACGGCAAAGTGAGCACTTTTTGAGGCCCTAGTAACTTTTCCTTTCAACCAATTTTTATCCTTTAACTACCTTTTAAAATAAGCATTGCCGTGTGAGTAATAAGCAAAGTGTGTATATTTCACTGCACGCGGAAATTAACGTCTAGGGCTAGAATAAAATATATTTATTGACAGTTATTCGAAATGAGAGAGCATTGAAAAGTGCTAATTTTTACCGTGAATAGCGTATATTAATAGTATTTGTGTGGATATGGGAATCGGTGGTACGACTCACGAAAATCGCGGTGCGTACTCTTGAAAGGCTTTCTTTGTGGGTTGTAGGCCAGCGAACAGCGACAGCGCAGAGTGTCAGTTGTGAATGAAAAAAGGGCCGGGGGGGGGGGGGAGCTGCTGGCTCCATTGTAAACAACGAGTGAACAGCTCGTCATTGTTCACCACCGCCGTGTCACCTCTCAATGCCGCGACTCACCCCCGCCAATATTAACAGCTTTCCCACCCCTTACTCAGCTTCCTCGGCCTAATATTTTTTTTATTGTTGCTGCCCTGTCGCCACCCGCTTTGTCGCGCAAGTTATTCCACCCATTCAACCCCTCTCTTTGTTTTCATGTTTGTGACTGCTACATTTCTCCCTCTCTGCCTGTCTCCCCCCACAATTTTTATTCTCGATCAGCTGCCTTATTTAGTTCGCCTTAACGTGTTTCTTACTCCTGTGATATCTCCCGTTGAATCTTGTGATGACTGGGAGTTGACCTTAGAAGTTTAGATTCTGGCGCTAAGCGTCACGAATATTGATGTTTTGTAAGCCTTTTTACAAGCTTTTATTTAACTTGCTTTGTTTGTTTATTTGTACGTTCGGGTGATATCTTGCAAGTGAATTGTGTGCCACTTCTAGGTATTCAATCGAGTTGAAACTTGGTATACATATAGAAACCTGATGACAATGCAATAATATGGTGACAGCGACCTGGTGCTGCAGTCAGGATCATCTCCTCGCGAGGAAACTCCTCAACGTTTAATAGTATTGACTCGAGTTCAAATATTGGAAGTCGATTTCAAACCACTTCCCGTTATCCAATTGAGCTGAAATTTCGCAAACATGTGTAGTTCCCATGACAATACATGTGAAGGTACCGCCGAGCTGATCTGATGATGGAGTCGGAAGTTACAAGCTTTTATGTAACCTCAAGAGTATGTACATATGTTAAACCACTTCCCGTTATCCAATTGAGCTTTCTGCAGCAATGTGGCCAGATCTCCCTATCTTTGACTGTTGCCCTTGTGTGGGTGGCACAAGCCTGCCTCGATCAGGCAGGGTGGCTTGGTGCGTCCGATCAGCTGTGCTCGCGCGCACGTGCACACACAGAGTCGAGTTGCGTCGTTATCTAGAGTATTAATGCTGTTTTTTTTTCATATTACGCAACTATTGAATTTTGCGTAAATGTTTTAGTGAGTTGGGGAAATTTTATGAGAAACTTCGATGTCTTGGAAATGCTGATTTAAATTAATTTCTCTCCTCGCGTAGAAAATGTATCGAGTTTGGCCTTGTTGGACTTGTCTCGATGAGTAATTTGATGTTGAAAATGGTGACCAGGGTCTGTGGCAATTATGTAGCAATGCACATTAACAGACATAAAGTTTGTCCCGAGATGTGCATTGCTACATAATATTACAAAAAAATTGGCGAAACTAAAAAGTGAAAAATGAAATAACTGTAAAAAAACTTAAAACCAAGCTTTTGTTTATAAATGTACTAAAAAGAGAAAAATAATTATAGTAGTTACAAAATTTGTAGAACTCGTAAGACGTGGTTGAACAGGCGCAATAAACTTTACTACAAATTAATATGTTTGTATTAATTTATATTTAGTACATAAAAGCTTGACGCAATATAGAACGTATACCTCACTTGCGTAAGCGTAGTAAGCACATATCTTGCGTAAGTCTCTTAACTATTCGCGCGTAGTGAGTTTTTTTTTACGGGGTAAGAAATATGAAAGCCCCACATATTTGAGTGATTTAGATAACATTTGCTAGTGCCAGGCTGTGATTCCATTTTCAATTTATACTAACAAACGTAACTTCCGACTTTGCTTACCCTGAACATGTATTTACCGTTTTATAATACCTAGCATGAGTAACAAGAACGGACACGAAATTAATGTAATGATAATAAAACTGAATATTATTTAGAGAGCATATTACAAATTATAAGAAAACTCCCGTTTTTCCGAACAGTTTAATCCACTTTACAAGGAAAATGCAGGACTGAAGGACGCAAACAGAACGACTGCCTACCTTGCCGAAGGAACGCGGTAGGGTTACTCGCTTGCAAGTTCGAGTCATCGCTAGTCACTCCCGTTTGTGGAAATAAATACTAGATAGCAGCACTATGCGTGTACAGTACTGGAGTTACTAAAACACTGTTTCTGGAATCGGAAACGGGAAACTCAGATGAGATGATTTTAAATTTAAAGTTAAGGCGAAAATTATAATGGGTCAAACATTTTCAGTATATATAGGATAAGCATTGTTTACCTTGCTTCTATGGAATAAACGCTACTGCAATGATATTTCTGTGTGATGACTAATGTTTGGCGGCTTCCAGGTAAAGAGAGCAGGTTATCGGCTTTTAGAGAGGAGTGCGAATATTCGAGTTTGTAATAATTTCTTCGTCTCAATACAGCCAGTCCACAGTAGAAACACGCGCGGAGAGACTCGCGATGACTTGTAACGGCGGCTATAGCTCGTCGCTGAAGGTACAGCCACGTTCATGGCGCGCAAGCACTCGCCCTACCGCCGAGGGCTCACTTCTTGCGCCGATTGTACCGGTGCGGTGTGCGCGGCCCGGGAGGGAGGATAGTCGTGCGCGGGAGGGGCGGGAGGTATAAAAGTGTAAACTAAATCCCCATTCCGGGGCGCCCTACAGCAGGCAGGGCCCAGATAAGAGAATTGCGCTGTCAGGGGCAGCATGATATATTTGGCCTCGGTATTTCCATACGCCCCCGCCAGCAGAGAACAGGGCGCAACCCAACCCACCCCTTTCACACCGACCCGCTTCCAGGCGAAATACACCCCCATTCCCCCACCCCGCCAGCACACGTACACAAACATTGTCCGCCTCGGGTTTTTTTACCGATGATACCCGCCTTTTTCCACCCTACTTTCTCTCTCTCGTCCGTCGTTGATCCCTCCTGGCTCCATTCGCGAAACACGCCGGAATGGAAGGGGGATGGGAAAAAAAAGGTTCGGTGGAGGATTTTGGACGTGCGTAATCTCACCAATTCAAATTAACGCGGAAGCGGGGGAGGGGGTGGGGTGGGGGTTAGACTACTGTACACCGCGTACAGTAAAAATCTTGACGCTGCCCGAGCATTCTGTATTGCGCTATAGGGAGACATGCACTAAGCCTTTATCGTAGATAAATTTTAGGTGAGCATTGTTTGCGTAATTTTTATTCTTTTTTTTTTTTTAACTTGATGAACTCTAGGCCAAACAGTATCCCTTGTAATTTACGGCTAATATTTTTTTAATTAAATGTGTTGCTTGCAGACAAACACCAGCTTTTGCGCTCCAAAACCTTAAATAATATTCTGTTTTATTAATACCTACATTCTTACATTATTTATACGATTAATCCCTTGCAGTAAGAGTCCGTTAAGATCGTATCTATGCTGTGGTTCCAGTTATAGCTTCGGAATAACTCCTCTTTTTTTTTCTGAATCTGTGTTAAGTTTATTGAAATATTTACGTTTTAAATTTCTTATTTGAGTCCGACATATTGCAAAGTCTCTTAACAAATTTCAGAATTATGCCTGTTCGTAATGACATTCGATATTACGGTCAGATTTGAGATAATAATTACCACGTAGTACGGAAAATAAATTTACCGCAATGGATGTGCGGACGTAATTATTTTCCAGATTGCGAATTTATAAATATAACTTCCAAAAATGTGTGCGATACAGTTTTTAGTTAAAACCTGAATGCTTCATAATTTATGAAAATATGTATTGTGCCATGTGTAACTACGAAACAGTGATGAAGTAATGCTCGTTATTTATGTAGAAACAAATCATATTATTTTTGTAGTCTGCCTTTAAAAAAATCGCTTATAGTATTTCAGGTTGGGAAGGGTGATGTGTCTATGCGCGCGCGCGTGTGTGTGTGTGTGTGTGTGTGTGTGTGTCTACGCACGCCACTCACTATTCGTAATTTATGGTAGCTGTTTTTTTTTTTTTAATTTTGGTTAGATACCACAATGTATTAAATGTATTACGTGTGTACTAGAGTACCTTAATTCAATAGCGTGCCTTTAGAAATCAAGCAGCAGAGTGAATGGTCATTGCATTAGAGATTCATTGAAGGTATAATACACACTTTGATGTTTTCATGTCTTACGTTCTTTTGGTTCTCCGGTACTTACTATACAAACTAAACATTATAAGTGGTAAAAACATTTTGGACTTTGCAAAAAAAAACATAAATTCTCTATTGCTTGCTAAGAAAAGCGTCTTGCATATGCGAAGCCCTCTGTTTTTAATGTGCAGTGTGCAGGTTCACATCTCAAGGAAATCCGCGATCGTAGACGGTGGCTTATAAACTCCCGCCGACCTGGAGCTGGCTGACGTTTCTTGAAGAATTTAGGATGAAACGCAGTAAACCACTAAGGGCAGTTTTGGTGTCTGTATCAAATTCTTTAACGTCATCACCTGTGAGCCACTAATGCGCAATCGTTCGTCTTACAGCATGAGGACATCTATAAAATATTTAGTGGGTTCTGGCATTAGAGTTGTTTATAGGCCCTAATTCAGTGATATAGTCGGCTCAAAAGTTAAAAAGCAATGCATCTGGTGTGTCGCGCGAAACGCCATAAGTTGTACTTTAGAGTCGTCTTTAATGTGTTATTCCCGCAAGCAAACAATTTTGTGAACGACATTCTAACATTTTACTAGAACCACCGCATAGTATTTAACTCGCCTGTTTGGACGCCGTAATGCAACGGTGGACCAATTTTCTGTTGTAATTCGGGCAATGAGAAATCATCACAAAGATTGAAAATTGCTGCAGGTACGGACGCAATATTGACGGACCAAGTTAAAGTGGCCTAAAGGTTCAAAATAGGAACTGAAATATCTTTCACTGGCTTCGTCTGTGCACTCGACTGCTGTTTTATTTGCGGCCAATTGAAGCGTCGACACGTAGTCGCCTGTGGACTCGTGCGTAGGCAACCTAGCGTAACAGAAATGAATTATTGTTGCGTCACTACAAGGCGGTTTTCAGGGATTTTGAATTTTCAATAATTTTGTGAGGGATTATACTAGTCAAAGTCAATATTATTCATTTCTAACTTTCATATATTTCTCGTGTTTGTTTTGTCCGACAATTTTCTCCAGCCTGTTGAAAGTATTCAGCCAATTTTTATATTTAGAAATACAAAGCATTATAGTTTGTGTCATTTTAAAATGAATATATATTTACTTTTTAACGCGTATTTCTACTTTTATTTCGATTATTTCCCCTGATACATAACTTGTTGGCAGTATTTCTTGTAATAATGTTGGGGCAATTACAGGAAAAGGGCGTGTGCAAATAGTATAAAACCGCATTTGGCATGCTTGATACGCTGGATGTGATTTTAGAAAATGAGACAGGTCTTCAAACCGCAAATACCACATATTTGGTAGGCGCCATTTTGAATTTCGTTACACATTGTACGCTGGTTTACTAACAACAGCTTAAAAAACGGACAGAGCATGATTGTAATGACATGGTCTTATAGACTGCGTGACAAACGTAAAACCAGCTTTGTAAAACATGTGAGAATTTCTCGAAAATGCTCAGAAAATGTACGTCATTAATCCAGTATAAAGAGCAGTACGCAGTTGAAACACTGCAGCGGAGAATAATGCTCAGTGAATAGTATGTGTGTGTGTCTGTTCTATTCACTGTATGCTCACATTTTTTTAACCAGAGATTGTACTATGTACTACGTACTTAGTTATTTACTAAATAAATCATTGAATCACTATTGTTTTATACTTTCGGTAACATTTAAGTACCTTACTTCAAATAAAACATTCAATTAAGTTTCGTTTGTATAGTAGTTATTCATAACTGTTAAGAAATAGTTTTTCTGTAAAATGTTATTGCGTTACATTTTAGTGTTTGAGAAGGTAACAGTTTCTACCGACATGTGTATGCTTTCAGTTTACACTGTTAGGGAAATATTGTATTGTTGCATAAAAACATATATTTGGTTTTTGGCAGTGTATCCAGCGCAAAAAAACGGAAGGTGTCTGAACTTAAAAGAAAACAGGAATGCCATCCTGTAACTTTGTTTTGAAGAGACCCTTGCGGGTTAAAATTAAGATGGAGATAACTTAGGAATTATAATGTTTCGATTGAATTAAAATGCACGTATCTTCATATGAAACTTCAATATAGATTTTAAAATGTTACATTTTATAAAGAAATAATTGTTTTGGTAGATCTTAATGAATACTGTTAGTCATCACGATACTTGTATTAGTGGTATGTTATACGGCAAAAATTCAAACATGTACCACGTAATTTCGCTGCAGTTTCGTCTGTGTGTTTAGGGTGGGTGGAATGGTTACTTCAACTACGTTGTTTTAGCGAAGTTTAGTATGTTGGTTCGGACACATCATGTTTACCTTTCCCGTACTATTAAAAATTCTTGATGAAACAGTGAAAATTTTAAATGTTACTGAGTCGACAGGGCGAGGATTCGAACTATAGATTGAAGAAGAGGTACTCCAATCTCACTGGCTGCGCACAACCAGTATCCGTGCCTCAGCATTGAACTTTTTTTTTCTGCCAACACGTCTAGCAAGAACGGCATGGATTGGATTTGAGGTTAGAGCACTGATTAGAAAACAAGTTAGTAACCAATGTGTAGTGCAGTTTGATTAAATTCAAATTGATTGAAGTGCTTGTATTTCGAAAATGAAGATATAAACGAACACAATCAACACTGTTGACCATGTGACTATGACAGTAGCGTTCCTTTGGAGAAGGTCAATGTTGGGCATTGGCTATTGACGGTAAAATGAGCACTTTTGAAAGCCCTACTTAAGATCTACTTGTACGCACGTTGTGTATTATTCCGCCTTATATAAAACTAGCATTTCCAAGTGCCTCATCGCTTTATTTAAGCGATGGGCATGTGAAATTGTGAAATTATAAGAAAAGTAAATAATTTTCAAGTTTTGTAGATTTTACACTACGATGCATTAAAAAAAAACAAAAGGCGAAATAAATAATTGAAGTTATCTAAAATATTTCCCAAAACGTTTTATTCGATGTTAAGATATGGCACTACTTTCCATCCATGGTTACCAGCGAGTAAATGGGCGCATGTCCCTCAGTGCTCCCGTTACAATATATACAGGAAGGAGTAGTGAGTTTTTTCTAAGGTTGATTTCAAAAGTGCTCATTTTATCGTGAACAGCCTTACATGCTCAGAAGACGAATAATTGCTGTACTTCATCTTAGGTCTATGGTTTGAACTAACCACAACTCCCTTGAGGTATAGCTATAGGGTTGTGGCGCTGAGGTAGGCTAGTGAGGTTTGCAGTGTGTTGTCGCCGTGGCAGTTGGCAGTGCTGGCTCGAATCCCCTCCAGGCGGAGGCTGAAAGGGTTGGTGGTAGGTGGGGGTTGGTAGGTTGGCAGGTGGAAGTACCGGGCGGCGGAATTTTGCGGGGCTCGGGTCCGCGCGTCACGGCCAGATGGAGTCCCCTGTGATTGATGGAGGTCCCCGGGCCGAAGGATGGAGAGGGGTGTAGAGGGGGCCGGCGGTCGCACCCGGGTATGAGTTGGTGAGCGGGAAGGGGGAGGGGTGAGCAGACCGCGGGCTGCGGTGCGAGGCTACACTGTCACAAGCTGTGCACGCCTTGCCACATCGCGACAGACGCAATTAAACATTTAAAAAGTTGTCCGAGCACCCTGGTCACCCGCGACCGCGATAAAAAAAAACATATCCCTTTCCGCGCTGCCGACTGCGGTTGCCGAAACATCTTCATGAACATCGTAAGTCTGAAATGGTTTATTTTTGGAATTTACTACATGCCTTTAATAGTAAACAAAAAAATCCTCCATTGATGAGAAAGTAATATCTTTCCTGTTTAATCTGCTACATTTTTGTGGTCGAAATCTGTTAAGTTGTGAGTTGGTGGGCGCTAAGCAGTACACAAGGACTTGAAGTGCCGGTGGGTGTGATGTACGGTGAAGGTAGATCAGCGACAGTAACGTCCGCCACGTTTCCAACATGCAGGAAGCCGGGCGACGTGGGTAGGCTGTGGGACGCGAGTTGACTGACTGCTACAACACCGAGGCTCTCTCGTTGGTTACAGAAAACGTCCGAAATATCTCCGTGATGAACATTTTGGCCCAGTTTGGACACTGCCAAAATTTTTACCAATATGTTAGGACAACAACATATAACGGCCATATATGTGAAACATCTTAGCCTGTTCCGTGAAGGAGAATTCGTCACGTTTGCACTGTAAAAAAAATTGCGGTAAACTTCCTAAAGTGTAATGGAAGTTTTTAACCTAGACACTGTATGGAAATAATACCACACATCAAGCTGCAGATATAGGAATGTTTAGCGTCGCTACAATACGATTTTAGAACGTTCTTACGCATTTGACTGTTTTCTGAGAAAATGGAGGAATACTACAATGAATGTATAGGACAAGAAATTACCTTTCCCGCATTCTAACTGGTATGGTGAATTTCCGAATAATTTCTTAGAGTGCGGTCTCAGGAGAATCCGGGATCAATTCCCGGTCTATGTATCTTGATTTCGGTTTTCCACGGTTTTCCGAAATCACTCCCAGGTGGATGTCGGGTTGTTTTCACTATTACAGGCGGTGGTTGACTCTTTCCTCGCCTCTTGCCGTCGGCGCTAGTGGTTCTGCACCTAAGAACTTACGTCATAACTAAAAAAGAAAGGTTGGCTAAGTGGTCAGACGCAAGTCATGCCACCTCGGAGGACAGCGACGGGTCCGTTATGGCGAACTATGGAACTGTATAGGTACATAGCCACTTGATTTACTGAGAGAAGAGTGGAGTGGAGACCGGCCCTCCTTAAGTTTATTGCCCGAATCTCAAGCCATTATTTCCACTCCGAGTCATAACCATAGATAAAACAGCCTTGGAGAGACACCCACAGCTGAACCAGCCGGCATTGGACCCGCAATTACCTACAGACAGAACTTGAACAAGACAGTGTACACGTATACTTTAACGTCCCGCGGGTATCACATTAAAAGACACGCGCGTTGGTGTATTCAAAAAGCCATCCGTATCCAGCTGAGACCCCCCTTAATTGTAATGAGTAGACGTTGACAGGTGAATGGATTAACGCCATACACATTCTGAACACCTTTGGCGTGAACTGCGATTGTGCCAGTGTAGAGGAAATATAGCCAGCTGCACAGTAACCCCATTACTTTGTCTCAACACTGAATAGCTATTTCGTCAGGTGTATTGCCGAAACCGAGTGACGTGAACTTAATGTAAACAAACGTTGTTTCACTGATTATGTTATTTAGAGAGAGCAGCTGGCAAGTGATGTGTTAACGTTTGGGAAAGGCACAAAGACGAAAATCACCCCACCTCATCTGTTGTGTACGACTGCAACGGACATGGGAATCAGAGCAGGAACGTGCCAAGAAAAGCACCGCAGGGCACGGGAAACTGCGGAGGGCCGGACGGACAAGCCGCAGGATAACGACTCGGCCGAGTACTGGACGACAGCGGTGTCCGGTAGGCGCCGATAGCGTCGAGCAGGGTACATGCGTGGAAGGAGGAGGGGGAAGAGAGGGCTTTGTGAGCGCGTCTCCCGCCGGCTGTATCTGCGACGCCCGGCGTCCAGACGCCGCCACCCCCCGGCTTCCAGATTAACGTAATGGCCGTACAGGACGCCACAAAGGAAAGTCAGCATCGTTCTCCAGCCCAGCTGCCGTCAACTCGCGTCGTGTGGCGTGCGTCGCTTTGACGCCCGGACACACACGCCCATCTCTTTAGCTTTCACATACAACTCGTCAAGCACGTTTCTACAATGCCATCAACTGCAAAATTAGACAAATATATTCTTCATCCTAGCATTTCATAATGACAGGCTTTAGTTTGTAATTACAATTCCGTATGGAACTCTCTTCATCACAGGGGTCGCTGTTAGCATAGCGAGTAGACCGCTCGCTGGTTGGCGGGTTTTTCTCAAGGGTCTCCCGCCTCCTCCGCCCTTGCGATTCGACGCTGTTCCACACCCACCTCTCTTGACCCTCATCGGATCTCAACACCTCGTTGTTTAGATAGTCCTAGTATAGACTGTCCACGGTAAAATGAGCACTTTCGGAAACTCTGCTTAAGATCTATTTGTATACACGTTGCGTATTAATCCGCCTTATGTAAAATTGTCATTGCTATGGGCCTCATCACTTTATTCATGTGTTGGTGAAGTGAAACTGCGGAATTATTAGAAAACTGAAAATTTTACAAATCTGCTCATTTTTACACTTCGATGCATAGAAAAAAAGCAAAAAGTGAAAGAAATGATTTAAGTTATCACAAATGGTTATCAAACACTTTTAATAGACGTTATGATATGAAACTACTTTCTACCCCGTGTTACCAGCTGTACTGGGCGAATGTCACTCAGTGTGTCCGTTAAAATATATGCAGGTAGGGGCAGAGACATTTTTCTAAGGTTAGTTTCAAAAGTGCTCACTTTATCGTGAACAGCCTTTAACAATTGTTTATTGCTACGGCCCGCGCCGTCTTGAAGTATGAAGACGTCACAGGGTCGCAAGACACTTTTGAGCAGAGAGGTTCGGACAAGTGTGTCTGTCGCAGCCACACAGGATCGCCCATAATGCCTCATTAACCCGGTGATAGTCAATCACGATAGAAGGGAAATAGCTCAATATCTTAATGTCGAATAAAAAGTGCTAGGTAACCATATGTAATAGTCTAACTTAAATTATTTATTTCGCTTACCGTTTTTTAATGCATCGATGTGTGAAAAAGAACGAATTTATATAATTTTTACTTTCCTAAAAATTTCGCAGTTTTACTTGACCGACTCACGAATAAAGTGCTGAGGCCCATGGCAATGTTAATTTTACATAAGGCGGAGGAATACATAACGTGCATACAAGTATATCTGAAGTAAGGCTTTCAAAAGTGCTCATTTTACCGTGAACAGCCTATATAGTAGCTACGCAAAACATTCCTATATCTTCAGATTGATGGGTGGAATTGTTTACATACAATATATAGGTTAAAAATTTATCTTAGAGTTTAGGAAGTTGGCCAGAAATTTATTTTTTACAGTGCGCGCGCGGCGAGCGTGTGGCACGATGTTTTGCACACTTCCTTCCCGTCGGGAGCGCGATATTCTTCCATTGAGCGGTCTCGGCCAATAACCTTCACGAGGGCTACTCCCCGGGATGATGAAAACTGCCAGCGACCGGAGGGTGGGTGGGGGATGGGTTGCAGGGAGGGTGGTCATTTAATGGCTACCGGCTATCTCGGCGGGGCTCCAGATAGCCAGAGCGCCCTCGTCCAGCCAGCCAGCCAGCAGTCCCGCCTGGCTCGGTGCTGGCGTGCCTTATACACGCAGCTGATCGTTCGTTCGTCCAACCCGCAGCTCGTTTTACACGACTCGGTCTTAAGAGGCTCGTCGTGCGTTGCCGCGTACAAGCGCTACGTTTTCAACCTTGGAACACGGCAGCGTGTGCAACAACCCACTCAAATGCCCGCGTGTCAAGCTCCCCTACCCCCATATGTTGTGTGCAAAAGGCTGTTCACGACGAGCACTTTTGAAAGCCCTGCTCAAGATCACTTGTATTCACGTTGTATATTCTTCCACCTTATGTAAAATTAACATTGCCATGGGCCTCATCACTTTATTCATGCATCGGTCAAGTGAAACTGTGAGATTATTAGAAAAGTAAACATTTCATAAATCTGCAGATTTTTACACACTGAGGGTAAAAAAATAGAAAGCGTAAGAAGTAATTTAAATTATTACAAATGGTTACGTAACACTTTTTATTCGATATTAACATATTGAACTGCTTTCCATCCATCGTTACCAACTTTACCGGGCGAGTATCTCTCAGTACGCCCGTTAAAATATGTGCAGATAGGTGGCAGTGGCATTTTTCTAAGGTTGATTTCAAAAGTGCTCACTTTATTGTGAACAGCCTATAGCTCGATTTGTATCGTTTTCACACATTTCCCTTTATCTTAACCAACCAACAAAAATTCTGACTGTTTGGATTACGGCACTGTCATTCTATAGTTGTGTTAAAATACGTAATTTTTGGCGCTTATTTGCGCCTGCGTTTTTTTTTTTTTTAATATAAATTCACGCTAACCGAGAGGTGTCGCTCCCTCTGCTCTCCTAACCTTACACTGTAAAAAAAATTTCTGGTAAACGTCCTAAACTGTAATGGAAGTTTTTAACGTATAAACTTTATGGTGATGATATCACACATCAGGCTGCAGATATAGAGATGTTATTCATCGCTACTATACAAATTTGGGGACTTTCCTTCGCATTTGAATGTTTCCTGAGCAAATGCAGGAACGCTACAATGAATGTATAGGGGGAATAATTACTATTCCTCCTTTCTCACTAAGCCTATACACTGATATGGTAAATTTTCGAATAATTTCTTAGAGTGTACACGCTTACGAAAAAAAAGTTCTGCTGAAAGCAGCACACACGTGACTAACCGGCCATTCTTACGTGGAACATATGTCCAAAATTAGTAGAAGTTACAATTTATTCAAATTGAAAATCACATCAAGTAACTGTGCTCTGATTTCCGTTCACTACGCGTTATACCACATGAAAAAACTGGACGCATGATGCAGCAGCGTTCCAAAATATTTTCGTGTTCCGTGTTGATAAATACGTTCTCACAGAGTAACTCCCTGATACGCTGTGAAGCGTGTTCCTCTTACAGGTACTACTTGCGTAGTTCTTGTTATTGCAAATAATATTTCGGCTTTCGATTGAATGTTTACCAAATGACCTTAAGCAAGTCAAGCAACCGAAGGAGAACTTTAGTGTGTAAGTGTTTTCAAATGCATTTGCAAGAAACCTGTTCTGACATAGTTACAGTAACGGCGCTTCTTTTACAACGAGGCCGTGTGAAATCCGTCAAATTTGTGATATGCGTAATTTCATGAAACCAAACATCAAGGGAAATAAAGTGGAAAAGTGCCATCAGATTTGGGAATGTACTAGCATAATTTGTAAACATGGTTTGTGCGAATACAGTAAGAGTGGGTAATAAGCTATTGTTACTATTCCGTTATTCGGGAACATTTTCACAGACATGGGTTATGGGATTTTCTGCAGTACGTGTCTATGAAGTTTCAGGCAAACCTTATATGGATGATCTCCTCCTGTGCGTTGCTCTTTAGCTCGTGTGCGAGTTTGTAGTGCGGAACGAATAACTTACCAGTGACAGCTGAGCTACATCTACATACGCTCATGTGTGGAGTTCAGTCTTCCCCCATCCCGCCCCAGAAAATTCCATCACATTGGTGCGTAACGGTTCTCACACGCTGACTGAAATTACTTTATTATTCTCGCTCGCGGTTTTCACGTCCATTTCAATTTTGAATTTTCTAATGTTTCGTCAGCAATTGTTTTACACGTGGGACAAATATTAGAGAGTAAATATAGAGTTGTCAAGTACGGACATTTCTGTAGCGTAAACTCACACGCACCGTCATCGCACCGTAAGACCAGCTTAGCAGTATTGTTTAGGTGTCACATCGTCGCTATGCTGTGTTCTTCTGAGATGTTGAGGTAGATACTGGAGTGTGTGCAGTGCGTGTACGAAACTCGGTTACATCGTTTAATATTGTACAGACGCACTGCTCCCCGTGTATGCTTGGTCCTGCTGTTATAATTTACTGACATTTGGGAAGTAGAAGGTCTGATGCAGACTGGCAACGAAGTGGGGGTTGATTACTCCCTTCATGGTTTACTGTCCCAATCCAGGCATATTCCGCCACACTTGAATTCAATGAAACTATTTACGTCCTCGTTTAGAAGATTAAAGAAAGTAGACGTTACCGTTGCGATTTATATCCCTGCCATAATCTTGTACAGCGAAGTATATAGAATTTCGTGTTGTTCTCCTGTTACTCGACATTGCAGTACTGTATTTTGTTCTGATGGCCAAGCGCAGCTTAGTCATCAACTTCGACAGTTAATGCACGAAAGTATTCATATTACGTCTGATGCTGTCGTCTGCTCCTTTGCGAAGGAACGAACACTATAAAAATCAAATTTTCTTGAGTAGTGAAATAGGCCGGGGAAATGCACTTGTTACAATTAAAATGCGTTTTATCGTTCCAATTGGCGTACCTTTCGTCTCCGAGACGTACTGGAAAAGGCGTACAATGGGAATTACTTACGCTTATTAATAAAAACAATAAACTTAGGGTTCGAACCCAGAACCCCGAGTGTAGCAAGCCGGCTTGTATAAGCATCCACGCTGCGGAGTTTGGTTATAGGCCTACCATGAAGTGCCGTCATAATGCTACTAAGAAAATGTTAAAAATCTCGAGTGGGGAGTGAACCACGGCGAGGCAACACTCTCAGGGTGACGGGCATTTTCAGCTGGGACCCGTAGGTGCCCGCCATCCCCGGACATGACATGAAATGAGACCCTAGGATGGAGCGGCGCTAGAATGCAAGGGTGGGGGGGGCAGGAGTACCCCGAGAAAACACGCCGGCAAACGGCATCGTCCAGTACGATTCCCACCTGCGAAAATCCGGGAGTGAACCCGCCGGGTACCGAACCCGGATTGCCGTTGTGGGAGGCGAGCGCCCTAGCCACTGTGCCACCGCTGCCGGAGTAGCGTGGACGCCAGCCTCTGCTCGCGGCTGTTGGCAGCGGCATCTCGCGCATATTGGCAGCGGCATCTCGCGCATGTGCAGTGGCGAGAGAGGAGGGCACCGCGCCGGTGGCTGTACCCCGGAAATTTCGAGCCCTTGTTTTTGCAGGGCGCATGCCCGGGGCGGAGTGATTGAGGTGGTCGTGCAGAAGGCCGAAGGAGGGTAACAACGGTTGCTGGGACTCCCGGAAAGCGGGTGTCGGAAAGGGGTGGGGCGGTAGTCCTGGGAGGGGAGGGGGTTGGCCGTCGTGTACAATGGAACATAATCCGCCCGCCCGCCCTTCTCGACTGCCTTCTCCCCGTGCCACTTCTGTGTAATAACATAATACCGCTGGCGCGAGCCGGGTGGGAGAGAGAGGCTGTTTGAGCCCCTCCCCCCTCCCCCCCAAACATCCCAGGGTTGCTTTATTATGAAGCTTGTGGATCCCAATTAAGAGGCAGCAGCTGTGGAAATTAATGGGGCACAGCTTTTAAGATGTAATTGGGCACATTCATAACATGGCCGGGGGAGTTTGGATGTTGGGAGAAGGCGCCATGTGCTAGCAACTGTTTTCGCGGGGGGGGGGGGGAGACGCCTCGCGCCTGTATCAGTACCTGCCTACCGCCGCGACGAACCTGCTGTTACCATTCATTTCGCTTATTTCGCGAGTTTCCAAGAGCTGCGATAAAAGCCGGGTTTAACTTCGTACCCTATCGTGCCCTTACCCAAAAATATCCTCGGCGGAATTTTTTCAACGCTGTTCCTACCGCTATGTTATTGGATTTGAACTTCGTATTTATCTTGTATTTTCCATACGTAGTCCACCACATCTGTTATCGTAACTGATTGTCGTCTTTGTAACTAACAGATACTCAATTTGATTTGACTTACTTCGTACGAGATGTTGCAGCAGAAGAGTATTTTAGTTTGTGTAATATTCCGAATTTCTCATTCGTAGAACACGCACTGCAACCCGTACACTGAAGCAACAGAGGAGCTCTTTATAAAATTGGTGCTCGTCCTCACAGGCTAAAGATGAGGTATACCGCTTATTCGTCTTCTGCCCATGTACCCGACATTGACCTACCCAAAAGAACACATCTGCCAAAGTCACATGGTCAGCACTGCATATGAAGTGATTGTTTATGTCTTAATTTGGAAATGACAAGCACTATTTCATGAATAAAATACTTTTACCAATATGAATTTAATTAAACCGCATTACAAATTGGTTAGAGGAAGTATACATACATCTAAAAGCATTTGTTTACATATCAGTTTTCTAACCTGAAACCCAATTCACACCATTTTCTCTAGACGTGTTGACAGAAAAGCAGTTCAATGTTGGGACACGGAGACCGGTTGTGTGGAGCCAGCGAGATCGGTCTACCTCATCTTTAGTCTATGCTCGCCGTTTGCGGCCAAGTAGCAGTTACCACGGGAAGTTCCTTATTGAAATAGTCGCGGTTTCTTTCCACGCGTAGTGCCAGGCATATTTCAGTATTTGTAGCATGCTAGAACTAGACTAACATAATCAGGATTGTCGACTTGTCGGGTGGCACGTGCTATAAAAATAAGGCTGCATTTTTTTTGCTCAAATGTACTGCTGCCGACTTCTTTCCTCGAACGGGATTCTTGGCTGTAGTGACGCTGTACTTGAATTTGGCCGCACTGAAGCGAGACATACTCTATGCGACCCACCACAGTGACACCAGTGATGTAAATGTCCTTGGCATCGAGTGTAAAAAATTGAATTGAAGGAACTAATGCACTAAAGACTTTCTCCGCGTTTTTGTAACTACTACTCCACCAAGCCATGTGTGCAACTGGAAATTGTGTAGATTGGATAAGGTCACGTCGTTCAGTCCCCTTCCTCTTCTATTACTTACTCCTTGTTCCTCCACGATAAGATAAAGAGCTCGGTTGAGGATGTCAGGTGCTGTAGTGAACATAAGTTGTGGGACAGTGTTGACTAATTCGCCTTGCCGATTTGATGCTTCCATGTGGGCTGGTGTCTGTAGAAGTTCTTTCTTTAAAATTCATGTCGACAGGTGTACATTCATGCACTTGCACAGACCACTAACGGTGTTGCATCTTCCATAGTCGTAGTTCTAGCGCTCGAATACTTCCTATCCCTCCCTTCCCCCCCACGAGCGTTCGAATACTTCCTACCCCTCCCTTCCGTCCACGAGCGCTCGAATACTTCCTACCCCTCCCTTCCCTTCCTCCCCCCCTCCGTGATCACTTGACTTGGCCGAGTTGTAGTACCCTGGCTTAACCTTCGCTCTTCCGTTTGCTCGTTGCACCATTGTGTGACGAGCCTTGTAACTACAAACTGGCCCACGTTTCTCTTTCCAATAGAGAATAGAACACATGCGTCTCTAATGTGAGTGAAAAATGGGGGGAGGGGGGATATATCTAAGGCTGGCGGGAGTTAATATTTGCTGTCGCCGCACAATGGCACCACTAGCAAACTAAAACGTTTTTGCAAAGCTGCGCTGTGCGGTGCCTGGAAACTAGAACTTGTTCACGTAAAGTGAGTAGTTTTGAAACAATTTTTCCTCTATTTCTGCAGCAATTTAAAGTCGTTAAATTAATTAGTATTATCTGATATTGTGTTTAATAGTTTTATTTTGTCTTATTGGTTGCGAGTCTTTCATATCCATGAAACAGTTTTTTCTCCTGCTTTCTTTACCTAACATGTTTACATGTATGTGTTTTCCTTATTGATTTGTTTAATAATAGGTAGTTACCATTTATTAACCTCACATCCTATTGTTTATACGTATATTTTCAACATACAGTCTGTAAACATTTACTGTATATGTAGTGATTCACTGTGAAAATATTTATTTTTTTGTTATGTATGTTTTATAGCATTATTCAGATCAGCAAATTTGTTTCTCTGTTATATTTAATTTAGCAGTATTGTAATTATATTTGTGGTTAAGGGGAAAATAGGGCGTTTATTGTTATTCTGTTGTGTCTTTAAGAGGAAAATAAAGTTGTAAATAAAATAGAAATTTGAAACAAATAAGTAATTACCCATATAGACTGTTCACGGTAAAGTGAGCACTTTTGAGGTCCTAGTAACTTTTTCCTATCACCCATTTTTTATCCTCCCGACAATTTTTTAAATAAATATTGCCACGTAAGTAGTAAACAAACACAGTGTATATATTTCACGAAACTCGAAAGTTAACTTCTTATGCTACAATAAAATATATAGACTATTATTCCAAACGAGAGGACAAAAAGTTTTCACCGTGAATAGCCTATAACTACGTATAGGCCCTACGCACCAGTACGGCCTGGCATGCACGCTGCTAGTTAAGTTGGCAGCGAATTAATGAAAACGGTCTTAATACTTGACTTGGTATTGTGAGTGTAATGATTACATTTATAGCCGCTAAAGTAAGTTTGGTTATATACACGCTAGCGTTCTGTCCGCGGCTTGCACGCGTTGTACTAGGTATACCAATCTGCTAATAATTTCCTTTGCCGAAGGACCTCTGTGTAGACAGCATTAGTGATTCTGTCCTTAGTTGCTGGGATTACCAATTGCCAGGTGAGCTTACTCTGGAGCGAGCCACTTACTCAGCTGGCAAAGTGAAAAGCAGTTCTCTTTCAAGTCAATCCCTGTCACTTTTAGTGACTGTCCCTGGACCTCACTTCAGTCTTGAGGGGGACTGACAATCGCTTAAATTCTAAGGGGTACTCAGATGGAAGACTTGTTGCCTCTATTATATCATATTTCCCCTAACATTAAGTTTGAAATTAGCATCTGGTCCAGTGTCATTAATTGATAAATATTAAAACCACAGTTAGGTAATTAATTTTTTGGTAGATTTCTTGCCAAATTTGTTTCGGAGCTACTTAAACTGTTTCAGTCAAGTGACACTCGTAGATAAAACATGGGTTAGAAAACGAATTCCAGTTAGACATTAGCATAATTCCAGAGTCCTAGCACTGAACGTCGCCCCCTCCCCTTTTCACTACCAAAACCTAAACCGTAACGGTCATAGCTGCGTGGCTTGTGCTAGTAGAGTTTAGCACATTTGCTATGACAATGAACTAGTTTTAATGCAGAAATTCACGTAAATTATATTTACAGTGGCGTCGTTCTCGTATGAAACAAAGCGCATACAAGCTTTCACGTCGCTGTCTGATCACTCTGGTTTTGATAGTTATGTTGGCAGTACTTCAGCACACACCAGGAGCATGCGTAGAGGGTTGAAGTAAGTACGCCTCATTTTGACGTATGGTCGTGCTCGTACGACGGGGAGACCGAGTCGATGGTTTTTCGGGCCGGAAGAAACTAGTGAAAATGTTAAGAAACTGTTTATCAAGTTCTTCACTTCGTTTAAGATAGCTAAACGTTGTCAAACAATATTTATTTTCACTTCCGTAGCAAAAGAAAGTATTTGTTAGGATTTAAGTACTAGGAATCTCGTATGTACTACAAGAAACTTAGCAATTTACTCTTACCTGGCAAGCGGAAACGCTTACTTAGGCAGTCAAACATAAGCGTTATTTAGTATATCCAGTACTCCTACTAGCGAAATGAAGTCATGTCTCTTAGTATAGGCTGTTCACGGTAAAATGGAACACTTTCGAAAGCCCTGCTTGAGATCTGCTTGTATGCACACTGTGTATTCTTCCGCCTTATGTAAGATTAATGATGTCATGTGCCTCTTCACTTGAATCATGCGTAGGTCAAGTGAAACTGTGAAATTATTATAAAAGTAATCATTTTACAAATCTGCTCATTTTTACACTTCGGTGCATAAAAAACAGAAAGCGAAAGAAATAATTTAAAGTGTCAGAAATGGTTACCTAACACTTTTTATTCGACGTTAAGATACGGAACTACTTTCCCTCCATCGGTACCAACTTTACTGGTCGCATGTCACTCAGTGCGCCCATTAAAATAATTGCAGTTAGGAGTGGTGACTTTTTTCTAAGGTTGACTTCAAAAGTGCTCACTTTATCGTGAGCAGCGTTTTAAGTACTATTTGTATATCAGACTAGGCGTGTCAGTGTTTCAGGTATGGTTCATTTACTCAGGAACAAAACGAGATTTCTTACGGCAGAGTTCGGCAAAGAGAAAATTTCCGCTGTAATGTACGCTGTTGTTCCAAAGAGGTTGCTTTCAAGCTGGTGATATAGTGAGAATTTCTGTTTATTTTGGCCGCGCTGGTTGAGCGGTTAAGACTGACTGCTCGCCTCCCACCAAGACGAACCGGGTTCAATCCCCGACTAAGTCACTCGTGGATTTTTGAAAATGCGAATCCTGCCGGACGATGCCGTTTTCCCCGCTCTTTTATTCCGGTACTGCTCCATTCTTACCTCGTTTCACCCTCATCGGCGCTCTAAACGTCATTAAGACCCATCCAAATATCTCAACTCAACTCTTTTTATTTGTTTGAAATATACATATTAGTCTCGAATACTTGCCCTAACCAAAATTCTAAGTACTATATGCTTTTCATATTAAAGTGAGCACTTTTTTAAGCCCTCAAAATTGGAGCAATAGTCAATAAATTTATTATATTGTAGCCTTGCACGTTGACTTTCGGGTCCGGTGAAATATATATACTGTTTTTAATATCTACAATGTCAATATTTATTTTAGAAGTCGTGGAAGTATAAAAACAGCTCACAGGAAAAAAGTAAATAAGGCTCCAAAAGTGCTCACCTTACCGTGAACAGCCTGTAACTTTATTTATTTTTTATTGTTCATGCATATTAATGGTATTTGCAAAAGCAAACACTAAAAATATATCTATTTCTGGCATTGAGCGTTTTCAAGCAAGCTTTTATTTGGATGAGAAGGTTTCAGTCGTCAGTAGGCCAAGTAAAATATACAAGAATCGAAACTATAAAAAAAAAAAAAAAAAAAACAAATAGGGGTAAACAAAATAAAAAGAATCGAGAAGCGGCGATTTGAGGATCAAGGTAAACAATTCAGTCGAAAAAAGACAGGTAACAAACAAAGCAGACACGAAAACATTACACGCGTGAATCGGCACAAGAAAACCACCTGCAAACATTCAAAATGGTGCAGTTGGAAAGAAACACAACACAAACATAGAAGACACGAATAAAAAAAAAACAATATACATGAACCAACACAAACACATAATTCGCACGAAGTTTCGGGAGCTGACAACTGCTCCCGTCTTCAGTTCTGCTAGATATTTAACTTCTGGATTCCCGTTCAGTAAGATTATTCCATTACTAGCACCATATGGAACTGAGTTCCTCTTGTGAAGTCTAGCATCATCTGGTAGAAAACATACGGATATATCACGAAAGGAACAAAATGCTATTTGACAATACTATGGTACACATTTGAAGGTATCATGCCTGTGCTAAAATGTAGAACATTACTCTATAATACAATGCATCATGCAAACATTTATGATTGCAGTAGACCTGAAATAAACCCACAATTTAATACTTTGTTCTTACGAAACCGTTAGAATGGTCATTCTTCATAGACAACTAACTACGCATTCAGAAAATCAGTGTACACCTACCACATTCTTTTGCGTAAAGACAGTGCTTTTGTCCGATTATTCCCTTATTACAGGATGACAAGAGTTCGTAGGGAAACAATTGACATATCCCTCAGCGCGTTACAAATATGCATATTTGGGCTTTGCTTTCTGTGCACAAAATTGGTCACCTGAATGTAATAACTTTGTCTAGTAACTGTGGAAAATCCTCTTTTTTGCGAGTAGGAAGTAGTCATTCATATCAAAACAACTAACTATGAAATTTTTCTCTGTGAGAAACTAGTTGCTGTTAACTGATTTTAACATGTTTTTAACAGCCGGAAGACAAATTAAGCATTATTTTTAACGATGTGATAGGAACATGGTGGTTTGTTGAAAAGAGTAATCCCAAGTGGGTGATAATATTTTAAGGTTTCAATGAAAATGTTGAATGATTTTATCAGCTGAATAAGAATAATTGATCGCAGTTGTTTTGGACGGAAACAGCCGACAGATAAGTGTTTCATTGTGATTTTATGTTAATATTGTTTCACAACTTTACGTCGTGTTTCTAGCAGTTGGATGAAGGTGCCGTCGACAAACGCCAAAGTATCCAATCTCGGAACGTAAGTCTGAGCTCGGATAAACATGTCGCTACGCAAACCTTATCGTAATCTTCGCCGGGATGCAACTTCTTGCGAGCAAACACAAAAACCTTTTATTCCTTATCGGCCGAGAGCCACTCTGGGACCAATAAACCTAGCGATTACTCCCCCCACAAGGCAGCCTTTTCCCCGGTCTTCCGCCCCTTCCTCCTGACAAATCAGCATCGGCAACACATCGCATTACACCCCAAAACAAAAACATGGCGCGCCCCTGGTCCCTCGGGGTTGCGGGGTTAGTTCTGGAGGGAGAACAATAACACTCATCGGAGCGTAATCAGGCCTGGGGGTCGCGGCACTGAAGGGGTTGGCTTAATAAGAACGCGCACGTGTGTGTGGGTGGGGCGAGAGAGGAAAGGGTTTAGGGCAGGCGTCGAGACATTAAGGACCCTGTGTGGAAGGGTTGGGGGGGGGGGGGGGAGTGTGGAGGTCCCCGAGCACCCATTGGGTGTGTGAGCGGGGTAGTTTGGAAGGGGGGGGGGGAGGGTCATTAGCATCGCCCGAGCGACGCTCCGGCCGCGACTAATGCCGCCTTGATCCCGCCTCTCGGGCCGGGCGTCGTAATCTGGTGGATTGGCCGCGGGAAGCCAGAAATCCCGACAGTGGAGACCCTCGCCGCCGCCGTCTGAAGTACGACGGTGCTCTTGAGCTGGGGTCGACCGCGCACCGGCTCCTCCGCTGGCGCGCTGCATTTTTCCCGCTCACTCCGCCTCGCCGGTATTAAACCCCCGGGAGAGAGACGGCTTCCCACGGCTGTAACTTTCCCGACACCTCTTTTATACGCCGTTCACGGTAAAGTGAGCACTTTTAAACCCCCTTGTTACTTTTTTTCTTTCAAACAATTTATATCCTTCCACTACTTGTTAATGTAAACCCTGCCATGTGAGTAATAAACGGAGTGTATACATTCAACATAACCAAAAGTCAGAGGCCACAATGAAATGTACTTATTGGTTACTATATCTGATGAAACAGCGTCAAAAAGTGCATTACTTTACCGTGAATGGCCTATGTACCCACCAGCCCTCGTTCGCTAGAAACCAAGACGATCTGAGGGACCATTTGTCGTCTGGAAATGGCTTACGTGACAATTCATTTATTTAAATTCCATATTACAAATGTGCACATTATTCGTTTTGCCGTCCTGATATATTTCGTGCAGGTATATTTTCTAGTTTTCAAAATTGACAAAACATGTGGACGGACACTTTACACTTAGTGTTTAACAGATATATGATTGTTTTGTGTCCACCGTAATTCCTTAAAATTAACCAAACGTTTATAATTTATAATTTATTATTCTGAATACACCAGTGATTCAAAACTGTGAATTGTTTGATACTTAAGTTATACTGTTGGAACATATGCCTAGTGTTTTTTTCCCTTATAACAATTTAAAAAAAACTAGTTACACTGGTATAAGTGGTTTGTTTGGCGAAAATGACTGTGTAAAATACCACCTTACTATGTCTGCCTTACGCATTTGAATAAATATGGGCGAAAATTGTTCTCGATCAGGCGAGCTGGAGATAAACCAAGGGAGTTCCCTTGGGTGCAGGCACCCTCGAAGGGTCGCTAGACGAGTAAGGTACGTAAATTCGAAAGTCGTGTTCTTCGACAGTTTATGTTGTACGTTGCGTAATGTCTAGAAGGGATTGAATTCGAGTGGAATTTGTGGTAAGTAAAATACTAACTTGCTAATAAATGCGAGTCTTGAATGATATTGTGTAGGGGCGTACAGAGCTCTGCATATATCATATGAAATCAATGCTAAGGTGATAACGAAGGTTACGGATGGCCACGAAAAATTAATTTCTTTTTTCTCTCGAGGTAAACAAATTTGATTCGCGAGTTTCTCACACCCATCGACCGTGTTAGCGCATTTTAAATTTCTAGATAACATTTTCATTGCTATGAACTCAGTGACAATTCACATGTCAAAAGATTTTGCTTCCAAAAAGTGTCACTAGGAGTTGCTGGTGAGGATTTCATCAGCTTCAGAAACACGTCGTTGTTTGCTTATGACACGGAGAAAAATCTAAAGAATTCTGGTCACTGTGTTACTGATATCTATGAAACAGTACTACTTTAAAGTGGGGTTGACAGTTTATTATATGGTGAAGACAGCGATTGTGACTTTGAATTGAGAGACGCAGACGTGAGGAATCAACACCCAGTTAGAAAACCACAACATCGGGCGTAAGTGCGGATAATAATCACACCACGTATGTGTTGCGTAAAGTCAGCTAGCCGAATAATACCACAGTGGCATGAGAAAGTGCGATGAAAACCAATCCCTCCATTATGGTGATTTATCATGAGCAAGTGTTGAAACATGGCGTACATGTATGAGTGCTGCCCAACTTTGGCTCCTCTGGCAGTCTTATTTTTGTCACTACCCGTGCAGGATGTAAGATGATGTGTAACTCTGCATTCTTTGTCAGCTCTCATTGTTCGTGATCCTGGGATTCGGAGGAATATTCGGGAGCCCTGGCGAGACTAACAGACCCATCACACTTATAGCCATTCATTAACGCCCTGCTTTATCTCTGTAACTTCGGTGCATGATACTTACTCTGGGCCCCTTCTTATTCCAGACAATGCCATTCAAGAAAAACTACTCTGCGTCATGTCGAAAAAAAACCCACTCGCAGTACAACTCTTAAAATGTCTTTGAGGCATCTACCGCCACTTTTTGGTATTGTTTTCTGTAGTTGCTATCACTATGTGACTACAAGTAAAATCGACTGGGCGACGCGACCAAAAACTGACTTTACTCATCGCGTCCCCGGTCACGATGGAGTGACGCTATTAAGTGTGTATAATTTCGAGCATGTCATATTCTGCTTGTCTTTTGTGTTTGTAATTCAGGTTAGTTGAGTAGTAAAACTGCCCCCTAAAGAATTTTCCGACACTAAATGTAAATGTTAATATACAACATTTGTACGAGATCTACCTGTTCGGCATTTGATCAGCGAGCTACCTGAACTCACATTTGTTTACAGCCCGTTTATTGACGCATTACTGCCTCTAGTTCCGTACGACTACCTCTTATTCCGTACGCTGGCACAGAATAGGTCAGCGTTCAGAAGCGAAAGTGCGCGGCGATCTCTCTGTTGTAAGGTTACTCTGGTGGTGGTCAGCTCAGCAGTGCTCAGGAAACGTGTCTTGAATTGTAGAATGTCTCCCAAAATCACTCCTGTAGGCGAATGCTGGCATGGTTCCTTACTACAGGAAATCGCGGATTCCGTCCCAAACCCTCTTCTTGAGCAATAGTCTCGCAGACGAGAGGTTAAGATCTACCTGTCTTGCATCGTGGTTCGCTGCGTCATGCTGAGTAAATTTTGCTGTGGCGCAATGGCATCTGTCGAGTACGCCTCCGCGTACGAATCGGAAAATTATTTTGTGCTGTATAACTAGAGTGTTCGGCATGGATCGGGAGATGGTGATAGGAAACTCAGTTTAGCACCAGCAGGTAGTGATCGCTAGCAGGTAACACATAAAGGAGTGGTACTGAGTTCAGAGTTTCGCCATTAGTTAGTCCACCGTGTAGTAGTAGTCATGTGGGTGTTTCTGGGAGCGGCCAGATATTTGCCGTTTGGACAAAAACACAGCGACGCGGGACGGCCGGCGGAATGGACTCCGAGGTGAGCGTAGGAGACCTCGCTTTTAGGAATGATGACGTTGATTGCGCCAGTGATGATGATGATGATGATGATGACTGTCTGTGATGAGGTTGCCGTAGCTGCCGCGGGAGGCCTCTGTTGGCGAGTGGAGCACAAATTGCTAGGGCGATCATTAGCCGAGGATTATCCTCTTGCCTTCAGTTGCTCCCTCCTCTACCCCCATTCCCCCCTTTAACCACGCCAGCCCTTTTCCATTCCTCTCCCCCTCATTTTCTTTGCCCTGGTAATGGAAAGGGCCGAGCAGCAAACAGACCAACGTTCCGGAAGAAAGGAGGAGGGCGAGGGATAGGGATAGAAGAGTGATGTGCGAGAACTCCTGGAAGAAAGATGGCGGAGCGCATTTCGGGTGGGGGCTGAAAGCGAAGTGTGCGCGCGGGTCTGTGTATGTGTATGAGGGGTTGGTGGGCAATAGAGAGAGAGAGAGAGAGAGAGAGGAAGAGGGAATGCGAGAAGGGGCAATATTGCAATTGTTGGAGTGTCTGGACGTGATGAATGTGTGTCAGATATTGTAGCGGCGAGGTCTGCAGTCCTCCAGCTCAGCTTGGGGAGTTCTTGCCTCGCGGTATGTTGGATCGCGAAGGAAGCTGCCCCAGCCATTGGCAGATGGCGCAGAGACAATGCTGTCGCCCAACGCCAACCTTCCAACGTGCGCTCGCATTGGTGGAGTCTTTTGTTAGGCGCGTCTGCAAGAAAGCCTATCATACCGTCTCATGGCGAAAAATACTTCGTACGATTTTTACTCTTAACTACACGAGTTACTCCCACAAACTGTACAGATTACGTTTCTCTTATTAAATTAGAAAATGGCTCTTCAACAGGGTCAGATTTTTTGCTGTGGCCATATTTTTTAGTGTAGTTAAAATTATTACAGCAAAGTTTTATTTTCGTTTGAAGTTCGAACATTGGGCACGGCAGTGCGAATCAGCCCCGTAATTGATGTATTATTGTACTACCTAGACGGCCATTTAAAATTATTTAATTTCACTTTAATGTTTTACCTTTCGTTACAATTTAAATATGTAGCCCTACTTTGTTGCAACCTTTCTTCTGGTAACGATTCCGTGTCATTTTTTTTACTATTTTTGCTTGTTTGAAGACACAATTTTCTGGGACAAATTTCGTGTGCAAAGTAGTTTTTTTTTGTCTATCACATACGACGTATAAATGCCATTAAAGTGTCCTGAAGCGTCTATAATTACTAAAAAAAAAAAAATCAGGTTATTGTAAAGTTTAAGACATTAATTTTGTTTTGTTAGTCTTTCTAACCTAGTAGGACCTACCTTTATATTTTTGTGAGTTCAGATTTAAGAAAAATAGAATGCCTATTGATGATGGGAGAAGTTATTCCATCCGAGCGTATGTTCCTCCATGCTCTGTGCTGATCTTGATAAAGGTATTATTAAGATATTTTCATATACGTGAAACGGTAATTGTGTTTGAAGAGGGGGGAGGGGGGGTAAGAAAATACCTCACAGAGAAGCTGGTTGGGACGTGGAGGTAGTCTATAATCACATAAACACCCGTGATGTTTTCCTTACACACATTTACTTTACACTGCACTCGTTGTGCACTCCCTATGTCAAATGAACTAACATTTACTATTTGCCAAAGAGTTCCATTAGCATGACTTTAAATTTCCATGTGTAGTGAAAATTAATTTGTTTTTCTTTAAGCGCAAGTGCAATTCATAAATTCATACAATTTAATCGTTTCAGATACGTTAACTCGGATTTTAATAGGCCTACATAGCACGAAAGGACGTCGTTGCATGAATGTCACAATGTAACATTATCGACAGTAGTGAAAGACAGTTCCTACAGACAGGAATATTATTTACGTTCCACGTGTGTGGAATAAACCTTAAATTAAAGAATCTTGGCAAATTTACGTAATTTACAATTCAAATCTATAAAATAAAAAAAAGGTTTAGGAAAATGCGCAGACGATTCCTCGGGATTATAATGGCAATTCTGCTTAATTTCTACTTTCTGGTTATTAAGTATTTTAATTAAGTGTTTTTAAGTAAAACGCATTTTTATATTTACGCCTACGTAATAAATTATTGAGATATGGTAAAGGCTATCCTCCTCAACCTTCATCTTGTCAATCTAATATAAGCATAAACAATTAAATTACCTATTCTTGCGTGCCTGAAAGAGTTTACAAGATCGATGCATGCAGCCGTGTTACGAGTCAGAGGAATTCGATTTCCTCGATGCCATTAATTTTAATTTTTAGATCGTTAGCTCTTTTGGAACTTCGTTTACTGCATACGAAAAAAAATAGTAAAGCAAGTCTTTGTAGCAGCATTTAAAAATAATAATAATTCTAAAAGACCCCTGAGGGGTGTGTTAGAATTCGTGAAGGATGGAGGCCGTAGTAAAAATATAATAACTACATTTTGTTTTAATTTGTCACATAACTATTATTTACAACAGTAATCTATGTATCTTCATTATTACTCTATTTTATTCCTCAATGAACGCAGTATTTAATGTGTCTCTCGAATGTAATTAAAGTCTTTCTGTATCCCTATTTGGTTATAGTCGATTAACTCACACTCATCATTAACACATGTCCACTCTATCTTTTGCCGTAATTTGAAATGTCTTTCACTCACTCATACAGGGAGAACTGTCTAGCCTGCCAGTCGCACCCTTCACTGCACCGATGCTCGCGGTTGCAGATTTTCCTCCCGCTGGTCACTTCCAGAGCCACTCGTTGCTCTTCTGTCTCGTTATCTGTTGCTCAGCTCAAGGTCGCACAATCGCTCAAACTCCCGACTCTCTTCAACTCCCGGCTCGGAGGCCCGTCGCACTAAAATACTATCGCTGGCCTTGATCTAATCTTCGCCGCACCCCGAGTCACGCTGAGAGAAACTAGGTCATCAACCAGGAGAGTCTACAGATAACCGCAGAAATTCAATCAGCTGAAGTTCAGGAGCGTGCAAGGCTTATCGTGGCGGCAAGCCTGTGTAAGCTGGTCTTTGGCTTCACCGCCCGCTATCGGGTTACCTGCGTGACCCCTCACACATTTCCGCTCTCGCAAACAAGGGCGAGTAGCGAGGGCGTAACAATTATTTGCTTTGAAATGTTCTATCACAACCCTTCTGTGTCGGCCTAATACTTCAGATTTTAACGTTCATTTTATTATTTTTTATTTTAAAATTATTACTTTCGATCGATAGTATTACAGCATTTAAAACGACAGTAAGATAGGCAGCGCTGTGGTATCGGGGACATTTATTATCTAGCTAAGTGGATTATACTATTACAGTAATGTATTAAATATATAGTTTTAAAGAATACTACTTTTTTATGTTCTCCAGGGCGTTTGTTTCAATAGGCCATAGTTTTCCAGTAACGATGATGTAAAAATTGACAAAGATGGTATTGGGAGATGAAATGAGCCCCTCCGACTTTTAAATATTCATTTCATCTTCTCTGTAGTCAACTGATATATCGACAGTTGCGATTGGTTGATCTGAGATCGAAATACTTGGTGCATCCAACAGCTCCCCAGGTGTCGCAAGTTTTACCGGGCCGTCCCCAATCAGCTCGCGTCGCCGGGGGAAGGTATTTTTAAAAGTCCCCCCCCCCCCCAGACGGCGGGGGTTGTTGGTAGCGGTCCCGTATCCAGCCCGGAGTCGACTGGGGACCGAGGGATGTGTTGAGTTAGCCCTCGTGCCCATTGATCACGCCGTGTCACGCGGGGGTGTGGGGCCGGCAAGATGGATGACCCGCTCCGCTCCGGGGACCGGAACTACTTTAGGGGGAGCGACTGGAGGAGTGTGGGCGGAGGCAAGGAGAGGGACATTTTCCAGACTCCGGCGAGACTGTTGGCGAAGTTATCAACAAGACTGGCGTACAGTCGCTGGCTCCTGCTTGCGGCGCCGCTTCTTGCTGACTGCGTTGCTGGCTCGTGTGCTTGTCAGCCGTGGCACTTCCCTCCGAAATTGTGCTACCAGCGAATAAATAAACAAATTTCGTGTGGAGAGTACAACCAGGGAGAGGTGACACCGCCCTAATGACGGGCTTTCGAGCTGGGACCCATAGGTGCCAGTCATCCCCGAGCAGCATGACATGAAATAAGACCCAAGTATAGCGCCGGGAGAAACGGGAATACCCCGAGAAAACCCTCTGGCAAGCGGTATCGTCCAGCATAATTTCCACGGCGTGGAAATCCGTCAATGAACCCGCCGGGGTTCGAACCCGGATCGCCGTGGTGGGAGGCGATCGCCCATGCCACCACCGCCCCAGTACAAGCCAGTATTGTCTGCTTAGTCTGCGTCACTATAAAAAAAATGTGTAAAAGCCTATGCCTTCACAGACATGCCTTGGTAGCGCTACTGTCAACCAGTTCTTCTTGCTTCCGAAATGCTTTTGTATTCCAAGGTAAATATGGGTTTGCGTACGAAATAGCGCTGTTTTGAGTAAGCCTTTCCTCCTATATTTTTTTCTTGGAAAGGCTGTTTTCAATCCCTCATTTTCTACCACTATCTTTTTTTGATTATAACATATATCTTGTTCATAACAATATTCGTATAGTAACTAGGACAATTTGCATTATATGCAGAACTTTTTTAATGTCCAGATCTTGTAATTCTAAACTCCGCGATAAAAGTTTTTTACTTGTGATGTACACTTAATTAAAAATAAAATAATTCAAATATGTTTTTGCATGCTATTTGACACCGTTCCTCCTCTGTAGAATATAAATACACACAGTTTAATTTATGCGAATTAATGCGTATATCAATTAGTTTAATTCACAAGCTCTTATAGTTAAAATAAATTCACGTTTACCCTAAAATTCTGATCTGGACATGTCGCACGTTTGGGCGTTTAAACAAACCATGAAAAGGGGAGGAGATTACACACACGTAATTTAACTTAAACTCTATAAAACATTAACATACGCTATGTGACCTAAACCACCGGTCGTCATCCAGTTGTGGCCAGTGAGCTCGCCAGTAGGATGCTATATACGTGAAGGCATCAACTCTAGGAAAACCCACAAATGTCTTTTGCTGTCATGAGTCAATGGAGATAGTCACGTGCGTTCGGATAGGGCATAATTGTTAAGGGCCAGTCGGTATAAGGAATACATCAAAGATTTAGTCTGCTCTTGGTATTGTCATGGACAAGTGGAAAAGTCATAGAAGCACAGGTCCCAAAACATCACTGTGATAGCCCAACAAACTAAGTAATCGGGACCTATCAACACTGGAGCGTGTTGTACGAACCAATCGTAAAATAGCAATCTCAGCGATTGCAAAATATTTCCGTCGCAGCTCAGGTAGAGAAACGATAGCACGCTCTGCGGGGAGGAGATGACACTCGGTTTGGATGGCCATGCCCTTGCTAGGCAACCACAGATCACACGCGCCGGTTTCCGCCGTTGTTTGGGGTTTTACAGACATCTTAATTGGACTGTTTAGCAGTGGAAAGTCTTAAACACAGTGATGATTGCATGAATTAGCAGTCAGATGGACGTGTGTATACCCGGCATATAGCCGACAAACGGTATTTACCTGAGTGTGCTATGTGCTGACATTGAAAATAAGTAGCGTAACTGTCTGGTGCTGTTCCTTTTGGTTTGGGCTTGACAATTAGTTTTAACAGACAGATCGATGAACTCTGGCATATACCATGAAGTTTTGTGCGCTAGAAACATGTTTCCCGCACAGTAACAACTGTTTGGAATCTACCCTTTCCTGCGTTAGCACTATTGTTCTCTTGTCCATAAAGCAAAAACAATTGCGCGTCGGTTTGAAGACTATCAGGTGGTCCGTTCAGAGCTCCGACTTAAAGTACTAGAACATGTTTGGGATAAACTGGTGCTCCTTTTTCCCCAGGCGTACCTGACCAAAATAGGTACGTCGACTATTCGCCATGCTTTACGAAGAATGGAAACAAATACCGCCATAGCTGTGTACTAGAACGTCATGGGGAAACTACCCAGATGATCAATGCCATAATAACAGCTAAGGGAGGTCGTATATCTTATTAGTCACGCGGCTGGCACTTTTGGAGTGGGTGTTTTGTGACATTCGGACATATAGTATGCGCCTGGAAAGGCCACCCACACATCCAGGACTCGGCCATAAAATCTCTCGACCCGAAGGTGATGACTTAGGACTCTCACCAAAATAAGCACGTACTAACTGCTTGTTCAAAAGTTCGTTAAAATTATCAGTTCGCGTACTTCATACCGACAAGTGTGCGCTTTGCGACAATTGTTATAACAGCACAGAAAGACATTGAACTTGAAAGCTGACAAAGAAAAGCACTTGCTTCCGCGTGACACGGTACAACAAGTTTGTTGGATCTGGTTGTGTGTTTTATGTGGTGTATCGTCCGGGGAAGCAAGTGATCACGCAGTGAAGCTGGACGAATCCGGTGTCGTGTAAAACGCGTATGCAGAGCGCGCGATTTTCTACAAGTACGGTCCCTTGGCGGCACTGGCCTGGCGGGGCAGAGCGAGGTGGACAATGGCCGCCCGTTGCCATGGTAATGCCCCCCCCCCCCCTTATCCAATTCCTACCGCGTTCATTCCCCTCCATCTTCCTCTCTTCAAGCGGTGTTTGCGGGAAGCGCTGCGATGCGCTATATAGTCGTTCACACTGCGGTGAGGCAGAGCGAACTGGCTGCTGCAGTCCCTCAGTTGTTCGGGTTCGAATTTTAAGTCATTTTTTTCCGCTCGGTTACGCAATGAGAAAACGTATGCGATGTGGCGTCGCAACTTCAGTCAGCTTTGAACACGCAAGAGTTAACGTCTCAGATCACTTCCGTGTGAGCCTTTTCGCTACATAATCCTGTCCAGTGACTCTTATGATGTGCCTTGTTAGTTGCCTACGAATGCAGTGTTAAGGGGCACTAGGAGATAAGGCTTTGCTTGACAACAATACGAGACGTTATAGGGGATTCGAACCCAGAACCTCCCGCGCCCTAGACCCCTGGCGCGCTAACCACCGGCTCCACGGGCGTTCATGTGAAATAATAGTTAATAAATATATTTTATTTTAGCCTAAGACGTTAAGTTCCGAGTTCGGTGGAATATACACACTGTGGTTGTTATTCAAATTGCAATATTTATTTTTAAAAAGTAATAAAAAGATTTTTTTTAAATTGCTGAAAAAAAAGTAACTAGGGCCTCAAAAGTGCTCGCTTTATCGTGAACAGCCTATACCAATGTTATCACTTTTGCGCTTCAGTTTAGGTTTTCACTGTGCAATTTCCAGGAAATAAAACACATGTAATAAACAGCTTTTAACTAAAATTATCTTAAAATAAATCATATTTCCCTCCATTTATAAAATTATAAATTAGAAACTCGTTTCGAGGTTTGTTTTTCTTGTGGTAGGGTAATGACGAAATATGTGGCGAGGTTGTATACTGGAGCCCGAGGCAAATAATGGGTGTTAGATTTTCTTATTAAGTATTAAAGCCCCTCTGCCTGCTGCGTGGAACATTAGAAGTTTTGTTAAATAAAAATAGCCGTACTTATGCATATTTTGAAAATTAATTAATTCCAGTCAATTTAAATGCATATTTTACACGCAAAATAATTTCTCGTGCCGTATATCGTGCCTCGGTACTAACGAGATGTTTCAGTTAATGTACAAATGACAAATTATTTAATGAAATGGAATATTGTAGCAGACTGTATTCAGCAACATTTTTCACTAATTCATGAGTAATTTTTTTCACTGTTTTTCAATGGTTTATTTTGGCAGATGGATGAGTTAAACAGCGTGTAAAATGGCCGTCAACGTTTAAAAATGACCATTAAAGAACGTATAGCAAGTGAAATAAAAATGAATAAACTAGTAAACCCAATACAAAATACTTTCTAAAATGTGTTTCGCCTTTCAAAACACCATTTTACGAGGTTATGTGAACATTCAGCCTTCATTCCGACTTAATTATTTCATTTCGTTTTCACGTAATCATCACAGCGCTCTATTTGAAGGTTTAAACTGCATATAATGTGGCAAATATAGTGCACTCATATAAACATATATTCCTCGCCTTTCTATTAACTTGACTTCGTAGAGCAGATGGAGATGGTAAGGTAACGGTATAATATCGAAGTGGAAAGTATGTGCGAGTTCAATCCTGGCCCCCTGCAAAATTTTTTTACTGTTTTAAATTACTGTAAATTGCGCAATATAAATAGTAAACTGTCGTAAATATGTTTATTTCACGTAATTATTGGCTAAATTCAACTAAAACCATATTTAATTCGCCACTGCAGTCAGCCGTCGCTTATTCAATCAGTGAAATTTTTTTCACTGAATCAATTAGTGGTTTCCCACTGATACTAAGTGGAGCCATTTTCACTGATTCGAGTAGTTGAACTTCACTGCGAATCAGTGGTTTCTCACTGATTCAAATTTAGTGTACTGCATTTCATTTGTGTAGAAATTCATAGCAAAAGAGACAGATGTATTCAGAAAGTTTTTCAGGGTTCTTTTTTGTTACGTTTCGGCATCAACTTCCTATACTTATTGGGCTTGATTTAGCGGAAGTATTCATCAAGGGTTTGCGTTTATCAGGATTCTGGGCAGAGCACCCTTCTCATCTTCCACAATTTCCCAACCTCATTCTTCATTTGTGGAGCTTGGTCTTCTGTTTCCGGATCCCCCTCCCTCTCCACCATCAACCTTTCGACTCCACGTTGTAGGTGCGGCCTTGGAGTAGGAGATTTTTGGCTCTCGTCGTAAATATCGCAGATTGTCTCCCCTCCCCTTGCTTACGTTCGGCAGAAGGCCACGTTTAGCGCAGCCACGCGCGGGCCAAATTGGCTCCTTCTGACCAACAAATATCAAACAAACCTTCGTCCCCCCCCTCCCGCCCCCGGCGGGCTCGCTTCGTGAGGGGCCCGACGCATAGAAATAGTCGGCAAGCAGGCAATATCTGCTGGAGGCGACACCCCTCCAGCGGCCGCCAATTCCTCCAGATTTCTGGGGGAAATTGTTGCTCTTCCGAAACGACCTCGGCGCCTGGAATTTCCAAGCAGCGCGAGAAAGAAAAGAAACCCTCCCTCCCTCCTCCTAGCACACTGCATCCCGTCCCCCTCCTACCTCTTCACATTTGTGTGCGCGGCGTGTGAGGCGTCGTGAGCCATTCTGCCGCCCCCACACACACATACACGACCTTCTAATTCCGACAATCTCGTGCGCTCGGAGGCCCCAAATCATAGAAATGGCCTGATTTAGTGGCGTCGATCGGAGCCTCCTATTGAAAGCGAGCCAAAAATGCGTCCCTGGAAGAGAGGAAATGCTCTCCAGGGCGTGATATATCGCGGGGATTGAAAAAATTCCAGTCGACACTTCCCGTGCCGCCTCCTTGAAAGGAAGTGTCGGAGATCCCTGACGAAGTATCATGCAGCTTGAGGCGCCTACTTTAGCTTGAGGCACCTACTTTAGCTTGAGGCATCTACTTTTGTGTGATGGTTTATGATCATGGGTGCAGCACTTAAGCCTGGAAGGCTCAAGTTTCGGGTGGAAGTATGTTAGGTAATTAGCTTTGATTTCACAAAATACACTATAAGGTCTGTTTGCGGCTTCTTCACACTTTTTTAATCTAACCTTTGAAAAATCAACCCATGTATGACGTATTTCGTTGTTTCCTAAATATGTAACATTTCACAAACGTTTAATACTCCTGTTAACATAAAATAATCTTATTTTTGGTGAAATTGAAATATTACTGATATTCTGTCTATAAATAATAATAATTCTTTTATAATTAATATGAATGCAAACAGTGAGAAAATAGGCATGTTGGTAATATCTAGTAAGAAATAGTTCTTATGCAGAATGTTAATACACTGAGTGCGCACGAATACGGTGCGATGTCTCTTTGGTGTAATTTTCTAGGCTCTGTTAAGCTTCTATTTCCTGACCAAATGTTGAAAAATTACAATGAATGTATGTGGAGAAAAAAAAACCCTTTCGTACTTTTTGATGCATATATAATCTTATGTGTCAAATTTCCGAATAATTTTTTCGAGTGTGTAATTTCAATATGCACTCTAAAAACTATAAGATGCGGACTTCAGCATTACTTTGGGTGATTCTTGCAGAAAAGGCCGCTGTGCAAGAATTGGGTATCAGCTATTTGAGGAGGCGTTCTGTAAGAATCTTAATACGTGCAGCTGCAACATAACATATGCGTGTCAGTAGTTAAACTACGCTGTTTTTTTATTTTTAATATGGGAATTTCCAGTTGGGGAAGCAGTGCAACATGACTAGTAACCGTTTTATCACGTTCTAAATTCTTAACTTGCGTAAAATTTAATAGTTTAGCATTTCATGCTTCTTTCCTTGCAGTATTGAGGTCCACGTGACACGCGAGAGCACTATTTTATTCTTGTCTAATCAGGCGTAAAATGGATAGATGGAATGCGAGCAGATCAGTCGTGTGGAATTTTTGATGACTGATTTTAATTTAGACTAAGTAATTTAGCTAGTTTAATAATTGTTTAGAAATTGTTCGCACTAATTGAAGCCCACGGCAAGTTGGAAGTTACCCGCGCAGCCTCAAATTTCCCGAAGACCCGTGCGTTGAACGCTTTGATGACTGCAAACTGAGGCATGACTTGAAACTTTTTTTCCAGACATGGAACGTTTGGAAATTTTTGCCAACATATTCTTTTGACATTTCCGCAAAGTCATAGCCAGGCCCAAATAAATCTTCGCGCTCACATCAGTAAGTCTGCACTTAATTGTATTACATCTTAATAACAGAATTTTGCTGTGTTTTGAATTGCATCCTGGAGTCACTGCGCAGTTGCGTGAAAACATGGCGTGAAATATTTCGTTTAGTTGAGTTGAGAGATTTGGGCCGCTCTCAACGAGGTCATGGGAGCCGATGAAACGGGAGATCCCCGAGAACACTCGCCGACCATCGGCATCGTCCGGTACGATTCCCACTTGCGAAAATCCGGGATTGGGGAATTGAACCCGGTTCGCCAAGGTGAGAGGCGAGTAGTCTAACCGCTCGGCCATTGCGGCCCTCTCCCGTTCAATCTCGAGAGTTACAGTTGGTAGTAGGGAAAGTTTTAATTATTTTGATAATATTTTGGCGTCGGCGTAGAAGGGAGGGGGGAGGGGAGGGGGCTGCCTCCTCACCGGACTCCCTTAGCACAGAAGTGAAGTTGCAGGAATGGTCGGCGCGGCCACAGCGCCACCCCTCGGCCAGGGGGGGGGGGGGGTGGAGGTTGAGGGGGTCAGCTGGCTACGAGAGAAGTTATTACCAGAGGCGAAATGAAAGGTGCCGGAGGGTCATTATCCAAGTCTGTTGCAGCTGTTGCTCCAGTGTTTATGACGGAAGGAGGATGGTGCCCGAGTGGAAGGGGAAGGAGGGGAGGGGGGCGACTTCATTATAAAGCTTGTTGCGTGTCACAGGTCAGCTCCATCAGGGCGGCAGCTCGGGGTTATGCGCCCCCCCCCCTCCCTCTTTGCCCTCCTCAACACATCAACCTCCCAACACCCTCTTGATTTTCGTCGTTGTTTGGTGGAGTGGGCGGGCAGGGGAGGTACGGTAACGCCGTCTTCTTACAGGCTGCTACACGATGCATTTCTTCAACTCGGCTCCTCCCTTTCTCAGTCACACCATCAATCGACTGGATATTTTGAACTCGTTCGCAAACTCCGCCCAGTTTTTACTCCAAAATCATCTGGTGTGTCCTAGAGTAATCTTTTCTAAGGCTTGTCTCTGTGGACCCTTATTCTCCGAGTATTTCGTGGTATAATTTTTGACATTTCAGATCGTTGTTATGCGCGTGTTATTCTCGCACGGATGATTCATATAAACACAATGCGCTCCGCGTTTAACTTGCAAGAGGTGGCTTTCTAATTTCTAACAATACAAAAAAATTGTCCGTGGCACGCACAGAGAAAATTATGACTTATTTTATGCATGCCTTTGTATTTTCCTTGAGTAGGAAAGTTTGGTATGACATCCGTACAGTTGTCCCAAGTTTCGTGTGTATGTTTGTATGTACGGTTTTCGGAAGGATAAATTATCTTAACATAATAGTTTTTAAGACATGGAGTAAGTAGCTTCCAATTATAGCTATCTGATTTCGAGCAGCTTTTAAGGTACACAGTTAAGGTAGACATATAAATGTAGTAACAAAAGGCTTACAAGTGAAAGTAATAAACCTGCAAATTAAAAATGTTAAGCCCGCGTTATAAATATTAAAATTATTTTTCCCCGTTGTAGTATGGCAACTAGGCTCCTTAGCTGATGTGCATTAATTAATAAGGCTGTTTTTTCAATATTGATAGTTTTATCGCCTTCACTTCCCCATTAATTGTGTTGAATGAAACAATAGGGGCTGTTGGAATGTTTAGTTTATGCTTGTTTTCTAAGGTTTCAAATTTAGTCTAATTTAAATTAAACCGCGGTCTTCCGCGAAACTGAAACTATATAATTTCAGAACTGTTCTCCGCCGTCTGCACCAATGAGATTGTGGTCCTCGCAATCTGTGGAGCATGGCGACGCCCCAAGGTAATGTTATAATAACCCTTTGTTAGTTAGAACGTCACCCTTGAGCCAGAAGTCTGGACTCGCCCTGGCTGCAGCGAGATGACGCCTCTCATTCAACCCTTTTCTCGTGGCGCTGACCCCCCTAAACCCTAAACCCTAAAGCCTTTGCGATAGACACCTCACCCTCGTCGTGGCTCTCTACCCCCCGAGCACCACATGTGATTAATGTCCTGTCGAACAAATTGTCTAGAAAAACAGCAGTCGCCGACCCCCTTCAGCCCGCTTCGATCCCCCCTTCCTGCAGTCTCTAATCTTTCAACCCCTAAGCCTCGCGTTTCGTACACACTTTGAATTGAACATGATGTTACATCCGGCCGGCATGTGGGTTGGAGGATGTGCCTTTTCCTCCCCCGTTCCCCTTTGACATTTCCTCCCACCAAGTCGTCCTCTCTTTCTCTTTATGGAATGCGAGATATTCTAAACGAAGCAGGAGGAAAGGGGGATGCTCGATAAAGCAGCGGAGGAAGGGGGGGGGGTGGATGTTATAAGGATTGCTCAATGGCATCCTCGTGCACTTTTCGTCAAGGGTGAGGAGCGGTTCTAGAGTTCTCTGTAATGGCGCCAAACTGAATCATTCGATCATTCGATCATTCGTCTCCCCTGTGTGTTTTGTTCTCGCGAGGGCGCAGTATTTTATTATACCCATGCACACTTTTTCATATGAGGGCTTGTGTACGTTTCGGTAAACCCATAACTTACGTTGTTCCGTAAAAACTAGCTTTTTGTACGTCAAGGAAAACTGCGATTCTGGGATAAGATATTACATACTTAATTTTTTAAGTTAGCATGCCACCTCTTTATTGTAAGGTGACTCGGTAAACCATTGATAGGTTCTGATTACTATTTGTTGCCTACAATAAGGTTCTATCACGCTGACAGAATCTTTAACCACTTCCGAAATAAAACCATTTGCCTTGAAAAGAAATAATTTTAATTTATCCACGATCAATAATTTTAAAACTTCAGCTAACCCCTGCGTGAAATAAAAATATTGTTCCTCCCATTTTACCACCTTCAGGGAATTTTCTTCTTGCCCATCGTAGGTATGAGGAAATTAATTCTTTACGTTACGTCTCGAACGATAGGCAGGTATCATCGGAAAAAAAATCGCAAAATTATAGTAGCTTGGCTGGAAGTTTAAAAAGTGTTTACGGTGTCGACCAAATAATTATTATTTTGCATAGGCGTGCGGTTACAACGTAATCGTTAACCTCTGTTTATAAACGTGTTAAAGGGTTTTGCTTGTTAACACAGACCCTGGAAATGTTTCTGGAAAGTAAACAACGGGTAGGGAAATTGGCCATACTATATAATTTATGGATACATATTTTTTCATCTGACAAAACTTCATATTCGTATTATCTAGTGTACGGACAGTGCATGTGTGTTTAGTTAGGTTCTTTAGGACGCCACCATGGATGATCTTGAAATAGTTAATTTTCTGTAAGAAAATTGACTATTTCAGTAACTAGCATCAAAGGTGAAATTATTGAATTTCCCTGTAACCATGTTTATGGAGCTAGTGAAGATGTGTCTGGTAAGCAGTTCTCCATTCATAATAGGTTTATAACTTCTCTAGTATTTTACAATGCGATTAGCACGCTCGCCTCCCACCAAGGCGGACCGGGTTCAATACCCGACCGGGTCACCGGATTTTCGCAAGTGGGAATTGTGCCGGACCATACCGTTAGTCGGCGGGTTTCTTTTCTTGGGGATCTTCCGTTTACCCCGCCCCTTCATTCCGTCGCCGCTCCATATTCACTTCAATCACTCTCATCGGCTCTGAAGATCTCGCTGTTCAGAGCTGCACAAATATCTTCACTCACTCTAGTATTTTACAGAATTCGATCTCAGTTAATTTTTCTGAAGGAAAAAAAAGAGTTTAATACATTTGAGACGACTAATTAAGAGAAATCGTAGTTTGAGTAAGATGAAAACTGGTGTAGAGCAGCAGGGCGTCAGCTATGCGGTTATTACTCATTGCAGAGATCTGACGGTGCGAGCTATTCCACGGAGGGCCAGCATAACGCGATGGCGTTGCAGGTTGGTAGTCCCAGTTTGTGACCTCAGGCCTGGGGGTGGCCTGTGTTTTTTTTTTTGTTTTAATCCCACAAAGCGTGGTTTATACTTTTTTTTTTTTTTTGCGTGTAGCTGCGCTCGCAGTGCGTAGCCACAAGCCTGCGGCGTTTCCACTTCTGGTTGTGCGAGAACTGCTGTGCACGCAAGTTCCATGTTGGCCAACAGCCGCAGGGTGTTGTGTGAGCGCCCGCTCGCGCCACACACAGAGAGAGAGAAGGCAGATATTAATCGAGGAAAACAACAAAGCAATGCCGGGAACAATGACGCGCAGGCCGAAAAGAGTGACCAGGAAGGGAGGGGAGTGGGGGAAGTGTAGGGGATATTTCTTTCCCTGCCTTTGTCCCGGCGATGTTGGTAGCCCTGGGCCTGCAGCTAACTAGCGTGTATATTTAGGGGAAGGGGGTGGAAGCAGAAGGGAAGGGGAGATTTGTCCGGCCCTCCTACACCCGTCGTGTGTGTTACTGGGAGTCAGCTGCTAGTGACAACCGCGTGATCAAAACATGGATGACTTGAGGGGGGAGGGGGGACACTCGCCCTTGCCTTCGCTACCCTCCGAGTGGCAACAAACAATGCGTGCGCCACCAGAATTTCCTTTCGTCGCCCCCACTAAAATATGTGCGTACACTCCTTTTGAATGGAAGTGTGCGATTCGTACACCTGGAACGTCGGCAAGCTGCCTTTACTAATTTAAAAACACGTTTAAAATATTTTTTTTATCAAAATAGTGTTAAATTTGCCGTGAGTTCTACTTAATTCATCTGAGAAAACAGAAAAATCAAGAGGGATTTCAAAGTAAATACCTCATCTCGGACTGATAGTATCTTAATGACAAGGTAAATTTGCAGAACGTTTAATGATCTGGAAACATGATGTCCAGCATTGCGAATGGAGAAAAATCGTGTGATTACAAACATTTCCTGGGATTTTCTGTTTTTCCTTCCTTCTCCTCCGCCCATCGTTTTTCACTTGTGACGTATGGCATGGAGCATTTGTCGCTCGTGCATGTACAACACATCACTTACCTTATAGTGTTTCTCTTAAAAACTTCATTTCGTCAATGCACAAAATTAGTATAGGGCTATAAGAGATAGAGTACAAAATTAAATATATTTGATGATATTTTCGTGTAAATGTGCATGAACAAAATTTTCCTTTATAAAAACAATATATCACCGAGAAATTCGAAACGGTACCTCAAGATATATTCGGTATTACTTTTTTAGTGTACAGTAATGTACGGATGTTAAGTACACGAACTTATTCACGTAACCTCATAATCCAAATGTTTTAATGTCTAAATATTTACCTATAAACATTTTGCACCTCACGCGCATCGTTGGCATTTAAAACCTACGTTGCAGCGAGGCACTTAAATATAAATCCCAAATTCCCCCTCCCCCCGAGTATTATCTCGTTTTAGTCTTATCTATACACTCTAAGAAGTTATTCGAAAATTTACCAAACCAGTGTATACGCTTAGTGAGAAAGCGGGAATGGTAACTTTTCCCCCTATACATTAATTGTAGAGATCCTACATTTGCTCAGAAAACAGTCAAATGCGTAGGGAAGTTCCCAACTTCGTATAGTAGCGATGCAAAACATTCCTATATGTGCAGCTTGATGTGTGGTATTATTACCATACAGTGTATAGGTTATAACTTCCATTACAGTTAGGAAGTTTACCAGAAATTTTTTTACAGTGTAGTCAGGAAAAATATAGTGTTTGGTTAAGTTAGCTAGTTAACATTTCAGTCAGTAATCAAAATTTTAAGTTTAAGATGCCTCTAGATATTTGGCGTTGAACAGCAGCCACGCTTAGTTGTGTGTTGCTCGAGGTCCGAGGTCTGTAAACTTGTTCTCCTGATTGTACCCATGACTCATTTTATACGTCGCTGAGGCATTCTCCCTTGTGGAAATTGCTTACCTAATCTTCAGTGTATCTGCACTTCCTTCGAGCCCTTTTTTTTATTTTCTCGCACAATGCATTAATTGCAAAATCGATAGCCTGGCTATGTATTTTTTTTTTGTTCGCACCAAATAATCCGCGGTGCCGGCACATCACTCCCGCCCTGGCAGCCGACCCCTGCAGTAATGCCGCCAAGATTTTCATCTCGTATGAGCAATCAGCTGGGACCGGGTGACAGGCGCGGAGGACATGGTGCCGGCAAGGCGGTTGCCGCCATTCCGTTGACGCCTCCGCGCTGGGATAAATGACTACATCGTACGTAACCACGTTTCAGTCATGTGAAATATCAGAAAAAATATATACGTGTCCTTGGATGTAGCGAACACATTATGGTATACGCTATTCACGGTAAAGTGAGCACTTTTTGAAGCGCACTCGTTTGGAATAATAGTCAATAAATATATGTTATTGTGGCCTTAGGCGTTAACTTTCAAGTCCTATGAAATATATACACTGTCTTTATTATTAATATGACGACATTTATTTTATAAAGCGGCGGAAGGAAAAAAAATACTGGTAGGAAAAAAGTTACTAGGGCATAAAAAGTACTCACTAAATCGTGAACAGCGTATACAGTAAAACGTAAAACGTTTTGGAGGAAATTATTTGAGTGATGATGTTAAGTCTGATGATGAGACATGCCACGTTCAAATCAAGTATGAACTATGTACATGTGTCTGAGAAACGTGGCTGAAGATAATAGGACTCAACAGACTCTTATGGAATACTTCTGTTTCAACTTTGCACACGTCATATTTTTAACGGATTTGATTTGACGAAAACAGCCACCAGCCACCACTCCGGCAGTGAAATTTCTTTCTGTATTAACCTGAAAACTAATAGAATTTTCGCTCGTTAACTGCTCCATCGAGCTTAGTGACATAGATTTGTATCGTTTCCGAAAACCGTAACTACATACACATTCATCTACTTATTAAAAAAGAAAACGTCATTATTTATTTTAGTGACTATTAAATTTGCAAACGACGTGAGACTAAGGTTCCATTCTAAACACACTAACGGATGTTTGATAGATCCATCTGTAAGGTAGCCCACAAATTATAGGACTTTGGTGCCATAGTTTTTAAGTCGAAAACGTTTAGTACGATTCTGTTCAGAAATTACTCCATGATCACTCTTCATGCGCATTTACACCCATGATTTTTAACATAACATCCCAACCTAACAGGTTTTCGTAAACTAACCAATCTAGGACAGTGGGCGAATAAAAATGATTGTTCATAAATATGCAGCTCGTTTTGACATGCACAGTAGCCACGGCTTTGACTGTTCACAGAGACACTTTTTTCCTTTCGGTTGTACTATTAGTTTCTTAGTTTTCACTTGTTTGTCTGTCGTATGGATATTAGTAAATAGGTCATGATGGTGCGATATTTTGCATTTAGCGGAAGGACACTGACAGAAAGAAGGAACTGGAACCACGGTTTATACAGGATAAAGTATCGCCAGAGATCACCTACCCACGCCCCTAGACGCGGTAATAAACTCGCCCGTGTTTGACCAAGGGGGGGGGGGAAGGCACGAGCCACCTGTCGCGAGGGAAGGATGAGCTGCCGAGTCTAGCAGCGGTCTTCAGTATGTCGTGACTGGATCGCGTGCGGTGGGTGTGGCCGGGATGGCCCTGCTCTGCCCATTGACACCTCTCTTGGCCTCTCGCCACCTGCCCCTCGCCCTCTGAGTAGACTCTTTATTAGAGGAGGTTGCCGCCCACCGGAACTGCGCCAGCCATCCATGGAAGCGAGTTTTCCAACTACACACCTCCCGCTCCCGTTCTAATACGAAAACTTCTCCCGACTTCCAGATCTACATTACCCTGTTGTTAGTGTGGGCTTCAACTTTTCACGCCTTTTACAGCCCTCCACCCGCCTGAACTATGGCGTTTACGCTGTTGTGTGACGGCATAATATATTGTTACAAGTCGCTTGGGGAGTGCCTGAGTCCGTAAGGAATTGCCGTCTTCTTTTTATGTGTGTACAATTTTATAAAAATACACACAGTTATTATTTAAATCGAACAGTTTATCTCTTACCGTTACACTTATCCTATCAGTGAGTGCAGCATTTAATGCCGATCTCAATTTTAAATAAAACCTTTGCAATGTCTTTATATTACCTACATCCACTTAATCCTCACTTATTACTAGATACATGAGAAATTCGCGAGTTCCATTACCTGTAGGTTAGATTTCACAGTAGTATATACTCTCATACAGATATCAACTGTTTATTGGTTGATTGTTGTGGTAGTAAAAGGTGTTGGTTGGGCGCACAATTTATTGCATGTTTGTTATTGGTTCATTTATCTCCAGGTGGTGTCAAACAACACGTTGACCAATTACATGAACGTACAAGTGTGTGAATTCCAACTTGTTTATAAATGAACTCGCGAAATTCTTGGGTCTCTACTTATTACTTGCAATCAACATGTCTATTGGTATCATTCCAAATATCTGCATCTCCCACAGTCCAGTCCAGCCTATCACTCTTGCTCTCTACTCCTTCGATGCAGGCAGAATACACTCGCTGCTCGCAGCGTCTTCTATACGATGGCGTCGCACACTTGTATGACGCCGGTGGCCGTGCATGGTTCCAATTATCGCGGCAAGCGTCTGTACTGTGTAAAGCTGCCTTCTCTTCCCCAGTTACCGGTGATGGCTTGCAGCACTCCGCTTCGCCGGTCCGGCGGGGAAGCGGGAAGCGGCAAAGGACAGAACGCAGAGCAGCTACACGTAACAGTATCGTGCAAATGAAGGAGAAAGGGAAAAGACGCGGAGCGGCTGCATGTAACAGTATCGTGCAAATGAAGGGGCAAGGGAAAGGACGCGGAGTGGCTACATGTAACAGTATCGTGCTAATGAATGGACAAGGTAAAGGATGCGGAGTGGTTGCATGTAACAGTATTGTGCAAATGAAGGGGCAAGGGAAAGGATGCGGAGTGACTGCATGTAACAGTATCGTGCTAATGAATGGACAAGGTAAAGGATGCGGAGTGGTTGCATGTAACAGTATCGTGCAAATGAAGGGGCAAGGGAAAGGATGCGGAGTGACTGCATGTAACAGTATCGTGCAAATGAAGGGGCAAGGGAAAGGATGCGGAGCGGCTGCATGTAACAGTATCGTGCAAATGAAGGGGCAAGGTAAAGGACGCGAAGTGGCTGCATGTAACAGTATCGTGCAAATGAAGGGACAAGGGAAACGACGCGGAGCGGCTGCATGTAACAGTATCGTGCAAATATGGTTTCTTGGTTAACGCTTAATTTGCATACCTTGGAATTTGTAACACAACTTTTAACATTACGTAATTTTGATGTTTTGATGCCATGTTTACGATAGGCCCTCCCGTTCTGGCGGTATTTTTATTCCTCCGATACATTTGTTGCGGTCGGAAATAATCCTATATACAACCATGTGGTTAGAGACCTGAAAAATCGGAGCACTTATCTGAGGGTAACCTAGACTTCAATCACTTATAATTATCTGGTTACCTCTTCGATTGGTCCAGAACCTTACTGACATCTCCTGCACTCTAAATCTGAATCAGTTAGAATATCACTGTTTCAATCAGTCACAGTACCTGATATTCAACAGTCACTCCAGTGAATTTAAGTGATGAATAAGTGAAAAAATTCCCGTTTTCCTTCACTTATTAATTCAGTGACATTTTCCACTGCTTCATCAGTAATTATTTTCACAGTTTTTCAGTGATTTGTTTTTTTTTTGACTGATGGATCAGTTAAACAGCGTGTAAAAATGGCCGTTTAAAAACGGCTGCTAAACAAAGTATATCAAGTGAAATAACAACGAATAAGTAATAAAACCAATATAAAATACTTTCGTAAATGTGTTTCATTTTTCAAAACACCATTTTACGAAGTGACATGAACATTCAGTCTGTTTCCGTTTTTACAGCTTTCATTTCGTTTTCATGTAATCATCACAGCACTCTTGCTTGAAGGTATAAACTACATTTGCATATAATGTGGCGTCGGGTGTTCGTTGTAAATAAGTAAGTTGTAGCAACATATTCTCAAGTGCAACAATACTAACCGTACCAATTCTATTAAAAACGAAAAGTATAGGAATGCAATTTTAAAACTGCACGCTTTCGATAAATTACTAGACGCCATTTATTTCTATCTTAGTTTGCTACTTGAGTTCGTAGGGCAGATGGTAAGGTAATGGTCTAACAATAAATTGGGCTGGGGGTTCGAGTTCAATCCTGACCATTTCCGGGGAGTTTTTCGATTTTTTATATTATGGAAAATAGTGTAATATAAATAATAAACTATCATAAATATTTCTCGTAATTATTTGGATAGATTCAATAAAACCAATATTTAATTCGCCGGTGCAGTTTTCTGTCACTTTTCAATCAGTGAAATTGTATCACGTCACTTATTCCTTCAGTGAGCTTTTTTCACTGAAACAATCAGTGGTTTTCCACTGATTCTAAGTGGAGCCATTTTCACTGATTCGAGTAGTTGAATTTCACTGCGAATCAGTGGTTTTTCCAGTGATTCGAATTTAGAGTGTGGAGGGCTATGAACCATTATGAAACATTTGCAATTTGCTTTCTTTTGAATGTGAACGTTATTGAAGAAACGAAATACAACAGTTCCGTGTCGGGCGTGCACGTCGATGTATAGCTGGTCCCTGAAAGATCTGTACCAGCTAGTGACTAATATTCTCATTGGTCCGGTAAAATGGGAGGAGTGTGTGAAGTAAAACCGGCAAATCTCTCGAACAACTTCGATTGACCTTACAATTCGAAAACTTTGCCCAGTCCGCATGGATGGCGTCGGGTGTTAGTTGTAAATAAGTCAGTTGTAACAACATATTCTCAAGTGCAACAACATATATCCTGTTATTTCATGTATACGTTCAATCGCACTTTCCTTTCAACTCTGGTAGTGTGTGTATATAGGCTGTTCACGGTTATCCGAGCACTTTTGAAATCAACTTTTGAAAAATATCACTGCCCCTGCCTGCGTATATTTCAACGGGCTCGCTCACAGGCGAGCGAAAGTTGGTAACGACGTGACGGAGTGAAAGTAGTTCCAGGTCTCAAAATTGAATTAAAAGTTTTAGCTGAGCATTTGTGGATACTGGAAAAATTTTTCTTTGATTTGTGTTTTTTATGTAAGAATGAGAAAAAAAAATTGAAATTAATTTTTATAATAACTGTACAGTTTTGACTTGACCGACATATTAATAAAGTGATGAGCCCCATGGCAGTTGACATGTGATGGAAGGATACACAATACGCATACAAGTAGACCTTAAGCTTACCGCAATGGGGTCGTGCATGTTTTACACGGGGGGGGGGGGGCGTGTGCAGATGCCACGTGGCAGAGAATTGCGCTGCGAAGCGCAGGAGCGGTGTGGGTGAAGGGTCCTCCTGATAAGGCTACTCTCGGAGCGTGAGTCCCAGGATCTCGCGTGAAGAACGACTAGGTGTCACACCACTTCATGGGGCCTCCAGTTGGGGGGGGGGGGTTAGGACGTAGTCGACGTGCAGCTTTTCATTAGTCAACGGATGAAAAAGCGAGCGGCGCTAACAGCAGGACGGGAGTCTGGGAGGAGGGGGTGGCATTCCGGTCCATTTGCCCCGGCGCGCGTCATTATCGCGCCGGCGGCGGCCCCTCACGGGCCATTTCGCCCGCCGGTATATCGCCGGCCCATCGCGCCGCACTCTCTGTGTCTGCCTTGCTCCCACGTGACCGGCCTGTGAGTCACTGCCCAGGCCTGCTGCCCCGCGACTATTAAAAATGTTTATTATAATTATTTTTCCCCCTGCTGTTGTCCAGGGCGTGTCTACGGACAAGTGGAGCATCGTGCACTATTGCAAGATATGCTGGGTTTATGCTGCGTGCATGGATGACTCTTACAAACAACTCTGCTATTGGCTACTACCACTTGGATGAGGTGCGTAGAAGCAGGTAACCTGAGAACACAGCGACAAATATTTCCTATAATTGTCACGAAATTATGAACTCGCAGGGCGAAGGTAAATACGAAGTTGAAGACATATCCTACTATATAAGGCGACGATCTCTGTCTTTCCGCCTTTAATACTTCTAAGTCCTTTTTAAACTCAACAAAAGTTCTTCAAATTTCGCAGAGCGAATCCTCAGGGTCTAATACAGGTCAGATTCGAATTTCAGCAAGATCAGATTACGCAATCGTTATTTTTGACCCTAAAACTAATTTTTATTTACCTTTTCCTATGACAGTTTCGTATAAATGTATAGAGATTATTGCATATAGATATGAAGGTAATGGAATATATTTTTTGTTTACTCTAAATGTCTCGCTTCAATGTTGAGTTAAGTGGGGCCACAGTGGTCAAGTGGCTAGAGAGATTCCAAGTGGGGCCGCAGTAGCGTAGTGGATAGAATTATATCCAATGTTGAGTTAATATCACATCTTTTTTTTTCAGTCTTTGTATGATAACAAAAATTTCTAATATCGTAACGGTTTTAGGCACGTGACCATACTGAAAACAGGGTCACGGGCTATCCCCTAGTATGAAATAAAAGCAAATCTGTGTGAGCAGCGAAAGCAGAGACGATAGCTGTGTACTCTCGTCGACGGACCCGGATGGTTTTGAACATATGGAAGTGTTGTGTGAGCGAACAGCGGTGTGCCACGGGCAGTTTTTTCTGTATTCTTAGCGCAGTATGGTCGGCTCTAATCTGCTCGGTTACACGTCCACCCCTCGTGCTCTGTGTGATGGATTCTAGGATGCTCAAGCTCGCAGATATCTGGCGCACAGTATACGTCATACCGTGGCTGGATTTATTGCCCAGGTGACAAATTGGCCACCAGAACGTAGCTCTGCACAACTGTCTTAAAGCGTGTTTGATGTATGCCTAGCTGCTTAGGTAGGACACGGCGAGGGTTGGGAGTTTGAATATCCCATCGAGGCTCTCGCAGCCAGAGGCCCTTTATACTTGCTTGAAAATTAACTGGTGAGGTTAAGAGTCCGCAGGAGGAGCGAAGTTAAGAGCAATGGGATAAAAGAGCTAGCTACAAAGACAGAAATAAAAGTTACAAGCAAGAAATTTCTAACATGGTCAAAATTTCAATTCTGACATAATATAATGTGCTGAAGCTCCGGACAAACTTCAAAAATCGCTGTTAGGGTTTTAATTCGAAAATTCTTCCCTGGGGCATTTTCATACCCTCAGACCTGCTGGCAACATAGTTCTCTCCTCTTCCCTTGAAGAAAAAGAAACATAAGTCTTGAGTCCACCACTGTTTCCAACGGAACCACCTACTCCTCCAGTCTCGTTGTTTAGTGTAGTATTCAAGCGACAAGTTTCCTTTGCATGGTCTTAGTACGTACAGTTCTCCTGCTGCGTGAACCGAGAACTTCGGGTCTATACTTCATCAATTCCAAGGTGGCAGCAGAAAAACACTACCAGCGATGAAAAACCACTGACTGGCCAACCGGTTTACAGTGTGACAGTATTTTGCCATTTTAAGGTTAAAAATTGTTGATGTAAATTATTAGTTGCGGTGTTTAATGCTACACAGTATTAAAATACCTATGCACTTGAATCTTAGAAGTATTTTTTTCGAGGGAAAGCGCTTCAAATAGGTAATCAGTGTTGTAAAAACGTGACTTGTCGAGCTGAAGTGTCAATTCAAAAAACATAAAAGAGGAAAGCTTTGGCAAAGTAGACACATAATAACTATACAGTATGTTTCTAAATCAGACCGAGAAACTTCGGCTGCGGGTTAATCACGAAAAAGTAAATCGAAAACATAATATACGATCTGTGGTCTAAAGTGAATCCTGCTTGAGGGCGGTAGCCTACATATTTTTGAAGTTAGACCTGAAACACGATGTATTACAAATACTGTAGATGGAAAACTGAGTGTGTGGATAATATTTAATTTTAATTGTGACATGCAGGTTAGTAATCCATCTATGAAATCCCAAGTATGCTATAGCGACATGTGAATTAAGTCGAGAAAGGGTGGCAACCGTGATTGTTTACATGAAATAATTTTATGACAGCGACAGTGAGGTTAACAGATTTCCGTTCCGTTGCACATTACCCAGATACTCAAAAGTTCCACCTCAAAAATGTTCTTCGATATTTGTAATAAACCAGTGTTCCATGTCCAATTTCAGAGACGTGTGTCACTTTTAGGACTCACTTTAGACCATAAGTCTTATATGTTTTCTCGTTTTTTCGTGACTAACTCGTAGCCGACGTTTGTCTGTGTAATTCTTTATATACGCCGTGTAATTAATATACGTGTGTACTGCTGAGTGTAAGGAATTCAGGACTTTGGAATACGTAACTAAAAGAAGTATTGTTTTACAATGTGAAATCGATAGGCGCCGGGCTCCTCATGACGCAACACAACCAATACCGTAAAAGTGCCCTGACAGGTGTAGTATTACAACGATTATTTTTATGCTGGACCACAGATAAAATATTATTTCTCTTAATACCCAGTTTCTTGTACGTTTGAGGGCGTAAGTAGTTCATATAATTTATCACCTGTGCCGGAGTCTGGGTAGAAACCTCCTGACAAACCTCTCTGACCCAAGAAAATGTAATGTTATGTGTCGTGGCAAGAAGCGCCCTATTAGTACATGTCTTCATGTACAATGTGCCTGAATGTTAAGTGCTTTTATTCCGTGGGTATACCGTAGTTGATGTTATGTAGGCCTCCCAGAAGATGCGAAGAATCAAATACCAAGCCCTTTATAATATACAAGTGATTTGTATCTATGTTTTTCTTATTTTGTTCAGCAATATCCCCAACTATTGTTTGAAGGATAATGTCGGAGTCACATAGCCCCGACGCGCAACCACACGACTGCCAACAGGCAATGAAATACAAGATAGATCGTCGTAAGCCCGACTGATTCTGTCGCACGACCAGCAATTTTAGATTATAAATTATTTCTATTCTTCGACGCGCAGAATGTACAACATTGCAAAACGAAATTGTATTGCAAGCTTTCCCTACAATGGTAAATACGCAGTTTAAAAGAAAAATAAATTGAAAATTACTGTATATAACTCTTAAAAATAATAATTTTACCTTCGTGTGCATTAGCAATTTTCCACCATTATGTATTACAAATTTCCCTCTTGTTCACCGCCTTTGAAATTAACGTAGCCGATCAGCGCCTTCTAAATAGTTAGGTTAAATGCTTAGACCGTCGAGTCGGTCGTGCTGCAAATACTAGAAGTAACATTGAAATGTGTCGTGGTTGCGTTTTTGGTCGTGTCGTGTTGTGTTGGTGGGGACTATGTGATTCCGGCAGAATGCTTCAGTCACCGTACGCAATAACTCGACTGAGGTGGGAGTGATATCTGTAATCTCGCTGCTCGCAGGCAAGCCGAACTCCACAGTGGTGACTGACAATGTTAGTGTTCACGTCACGCGGTTGCAGTGTATCCCGAAGCACTCAGACACTTGTTCTCGTTGTTAGCCTGCCCAGACATGCCATGGTGGATTCCCGGACTCCGTTAGCTCGGCACCGATGCGGTTATACACCGCAATGGAGATTTTAAACCTCTACATAGTGTGAGGAATTTGCCGTAACTTAGGCTGAAAAACATAAATGGTACCATACAGAGTTCGGAATTCAGGACGCATTTGAATAGCTGCTACTCGGTCTGCTCTAAGCTACCTGGGGCAATGGTGGCGAAGCGATTGGCACACTCGCCTCCCACCAAGGCAAACCGGGTTCGATACCTGACTGAGTCACTGGATTTTCGTAAGTGGGAATCGTGCCGGACGATGCCGTTGCTCGGCGGGTTTTCTCGGGATCTCCCTTTTCCCCCGCTCCTTCATTCCGGCGCCGCTACATACTCCGGCGCCGCTCCATATTCACTTCCATCGCTCCCTTCGGCTCTCAAGACCTCGCTGTTACGAGCCCAAATCTCTTCGTCTAAGCCACCTCCGTCAAATCGTTGGCTGCTATCATTGAGGACCCAGTTTTATCTTTTGACTTTGATCAGACATGTCTATGGCGTGTAAAATGTACTGCAGCATAATCACAAAACCAACGCGAGCCTTTAAGTATTGCCTGGTTGGCGTTGGTGATGGCGGATGGTGGGGGGTGGGGGTGTAATGGGCCATTCGTGACGCCACGCGTCAAGGGACCGAACACGCGACCCTTCGTTCCAGAGAGTTGTCCAGGAGGGTGAGCGGGGAAGGTTGGTCGCCCGCTCCCGGACCATCATCGCGGAAGGACAGATAACGGCCTGGGCTCAATGGCGCGTGTGGTAAATGGTATCCCCTTGGAGAGGGGAGGGGGGGTTTGGGTTGGAATATCTCTTCCCCCTCCAGCTCATCTCATCACAAGAACGTCTTCCTTTCCCGCCCCTCTGCCCCTACGCTTGACAAATTTTGATGCAACATTCATAAAACGCGGCTCCCCGAGACATAAAATACAGAGTAGTTTTTCCTGTCCCGTCATTCCCCGTTGGGATGATGTCCCCTGGAGATGGTGAAAAAAAAGGGGGGGTAGGCGAATGTAATGTATCAATTTCAGCGGGCGCGGGAGTATGCGAGCAGATCATTTTACTCGCCCACACGTATATACCTCTTTGCAAGTTACCTCCCGTAACTACGAAATGTCTATTGTTCCCGATTATTTCTCATATTTTCTTTTATGTAAATATGTTTCACTATGGTTTATTTGGTGGTTGGATTTAGCAGTTAATGTACTTTTTTTTGATCAGTTAAATGTGGAAATCCCTCTGTGTCATATCCAATCAGGTCTATGTTCAGTTAAGATTTAAATAGAATCCATTCAGTCTGTGATCATAATCAAGTGACCCGTTATTTTCATTTATTAAAGCTAATGTGGCGTGACAGGACACACGGATGTAAGGTTATGATATGAATTTTGAACTGTGATTGTGTTATATAACATTTTGGAGGTAGATATAAGTGTCTTAAACTGTGGACTTGAACAGTGTTTAATCTAACTTGCTTTAATACAAATATCAGTGGACTGCAGAAAGATAAAAAGGGGGTCCGTGTGAATCAGTGTATAGTCCATTCCCGATTGGAAGCAACATATAAAAATATACCTTTGAAAAAACATTCTAGCCATAACATGTCAACCTGTTTTTACAATAACCTGTATTCCACAAATTTATAACACTGTGGTTAACTTTAGAGTACTGTATTATTGAATAAATGAAACTTTACCTTAATATCCTCTATAACTTGTAATATTTCTTTCTTTTTAAATATGAATTATCAACAGCGAAAGCAGCGACGTGTTGACAACTTCCGGTAAGAAATAGTTCACAGTTAAAAATATTATTTCAACCTATTTTTTTAGTATACTACTTGTAAATTAAACGGTGCCTATTGGGATATTTAAATATTTAGGTAGCCCCGATGGCAACATATCTCGTTTTTATAGTGTAAAACAACAGCGGAAAATATCGTCAGTAGGCCGTAATGGTACGGTGTTGTTTTATAGAGCGAGAAAGCAAGTGTGTGTTGAGGGAGGCTTGTCGCTCTCCCTCTTTTTTTCTCTCTTTCACACTCGGGAAGTTTCACTTTGCTAGTAAGCAGGAACATTATACATGTTTTCAATTGTATCATATTTCATACTTATTACAGCAAAATAATGATTTTTTAATTTTAATTTACAACTGAAAAGAGATTTTAATGTTTGAATACTCATTTTAATATATTTAGATATGATGGCGGGACAGAAACAAAGTGAAGTTGGCAAACGTGGCCAGCCATGACATGGCGTGTTGCTTTGTTACCAAACGAAGCGTAAATTATATTCATTCAAAAAATACTTCAAATTACCACATCAAGTTTGTAGACGTGTTTTTTAAACCTACCTAAGCAAGTTATGATGTGATAAATCTGCGTTTCCACGGCAGTAATAAATATACTGTTACGGTGTTTCGTTAACGGCTGCGTGGTGATCGTTACGCTGGATCTGTGCGTGCGCGTGATTTCAAATATTTGATGTGAACTATTTATACGTTTTAAATGTGAACTGTTTTTAGGACGAAGTTATTTATTTACATCCACGTCTGTTTATGTATCACAACGTTGTACCTTTGCCCTGGGTGTTTGAAACACAGTCGTGTAACGTGATTTACCACCAATCCCAACTAAATAACCAAACCCAGCCTCAATAAATTTCAATAAACCTAATATACAGTAAGTAGCAATACATATAAATATGAGTGGAATAAAAGTTACGCAGGCTTTATTGTGTGCATGTTCACCGCTATATTTTTTAAGTTTGTATGGCAAAAAATGAGCGACACGAGTTGCGTGCTTGAATTTTATGTCTTTTTCGTTGGACTAATTATTCCTTCGTTATTCGAGCTGAGACCGTCCGTTTAAAGAAATAACCCAACACATATCAATAACAAAAATTTAAATGCTGTAGTTCATTAACCCGCAGTTGTAATAGTGTTAAACACAGTCGCGGCAAAATACTAACGTGCATTACATGTAATGTGCTATGTCGTAGAAAACAAATATATTAATTAAAAATAACCGTAATAACTGTCGTCAATTGAAGCATTTTTAAAACGTCATAAAGCCGACCTAAATAACGTTGGAGGCCTAAATTGTGAATATTCAAACGGAATGGTATTTGTAATATGACAGAATTATTGAAAAGCTGTAAACAGTAAACAACGCATTTGACAGGTATAAAATTAGTAGTCACATTTTAATGTTTATGTTTAGTTGTAGCGAAAGTATACGAACACATGTACACACGCAATGGCATTTAAACATTGATTTTGACAGATGCTACATGACAGTCACATGGCAATGTTTGTTTATATTTGGCGGAAGGATACGAAACGGGCCTGCAAGTAGATATTTAGCAGTGCTCCGAGAAAGTCCCTTCCAGTGGGGAATGGACTATATATTCTTTACTGCATGCTATAGGCTGTTCACAGTAAAGTGGGCATTTTTCAAGGCCCTTCTAAATTTTTCCTTTCGTCCAATTGCCATCTTTCTGCGTCTTTTTAATATAACCATTGCAATATGACCAATAAACGCAGTGTATACATTTCACCAACCTCAAAATTTAATGCCTTAGGCTGCAATATGATATACTTATTAGTGGTTAATGCCTGTCGGAATGGCCTTATAAAGTGCTCACTTTATCGTAAACAGCCTATACTTTCAAAGCGCTATCATGATTCCTGAAACGAACATTACTTTATAAAAGTAACCGCATCCTTTCGTCGGTAGTGTGTGCGATTCTCTTTGGTATTGTTACTGTCTCTCCAGAGCTACAAATGTACGCAGCCTAACATATGATACTTTTTTTTTTTTTTTTTTTTTCATTTAGTTCTGATTTTTAATTGATAAACCGTGTGAAGGGAAGGTTTTAATTCGTACTTACAATCGTACATGAAGGCCCATCCCGGGGTGTACAGCAGTTGCTCGAGGCGTCTATTGGACGCACAAGCTCGTATACAAACGCGCACACCAAGGAAATGCGTCATCTCATTTCCTCTCACTGTGCCGTTACCTCATACGACGTGTCAGTTTCCCCAACCCCCCATCCCCAGTGGCTGGAAGCGGGCGCCTTGCCTTGTTATGGCCGAAATCGCTGTGCGCTCGTATGCAGAATCTTCTTCCGCACCGACCATTTTTCGCCGGGTCTCTCGGGTGAATACATCATCCCCTCCCCCTTTTACTTTCCCTCGTTGCTTAGAATATTCCGGGAAAGATTGCGGTCTGGCGTCATCTCCCCCACACCCCCTTCACTTCTCCACCTGACAGTGTTATTTCCCCTGTTCGCAGGCCGCCCTCTATACACTGCGAAAATGGCTTCGGATCCTCAAGGGACCATCCACTTTTAACAACATATGCAGCGCGGTAACAAAAAAAGAGGCTATTGGAATACGATAGAATGAAATTTATATTCCCTTTTTTTTTTGTCCGTCCCACGGACGCGTTGAGCGATGATAGCCCGGCGGTAATAAAATTTTGAGTGCTCGTAGAACGCTTGTGAATGGCCCATTTGGCCTTGCTGCAATCACACAGGCAACCAGGTTTTATGAACCCGTGTCCATCTCTCCCAGGGAGAAAAGCGCGCATTGTTTCTTCGTGTCGCGGTTACTCTGTTGTTTACGGTCCTTTCGAGTTGCTCTCGCCAGATGTCTTGTCTTTTACACCCGGCCGCTGATCGTTTAACTGTTGTGTTATCCATGCCCGGCTTGCAGTCGAGTGACGATCGTTATTTTGGGTGAGAAGTGACTTTGTTTCTGTTCTTTCATAACCATGATTATCGTAACGTCTTCGTTTGCTTTCAGAAAGTAAACCTAATTATGATATTTACATATAGTGTTGCATAATTATAAACCCAGGTTATTTCTCAGAATGCCTACCAGATAAGTAGAAAAATAAATAAATGTTTGGTTTTCTGAAGAAAATTTTTGTTTTCAATATTTTAAATCCCGTTATTAATTTTTTTTAATGAATTTATTTATTTGTGTGTAGTTTTAGAAGTATTTATTTTTTTTGTCTTTGTTTGCTATCAAAATTGAATTAACAGTTTGACTCTTGCAAAATGAAGTTCGCCCCCGTGCATTGCTGGCTAGAATTTGAAAAGTTAGCATGAACCACGTTCACTCTTACTCAGTTGGTATTTGTTTTTGCACTAATCTAGTTTTCATAAATGTCTGTATTTATTTACTACCCTAGTATTAAGAAGTTTTAATGTATAGAAATAGTTTAAGAAATAAATTGAACTGTTTATATTTCAGCGTAGCCTAATTAAGGATGCTTATTCACATTTTCAATATAAATGCAATGTTTGGTATGTGTGTAGAATGCTTGTTTGTGCTACTGCTGTTAATTTTTGTTTTAGACACTAGTGTGACACGATGCTTTCATGAATGAAAATAATTGTCATGTATGTGGGACTTAGTTTTGTGCACATTATTCTTTTGATGTGTTTTGAAAATAACTGGTGCTGAGGGAGCTTGCTGGACTTGTAAATTTCAAATGTTAAACGAAATGAGGTACAGGTGCAAAGGAATTTATTGCCAGTACAAATCGAATGTGTTTAATACATACAGAATAGTCACAGTTTGTAACTACAGACAAAAATAGCATTTAAAACGTTTTACATGTGCAATTCGAAGTTAAAATTTGCGTGAAAGGCCGTTCGACATAAGTTTATGAATTGCACGTATTTTTATTGTCTTTTCTCAGCAGCATCCCGTGGTTTATTAGTGCCATAACAGGCATGCTGATTCTGTCACTGTAATTTTGTGATGGCATAGATGTTTAAATTTTATTTCCCCGAGTTTCAAGTTTTTGTTTTCGCTGATAAATATAATAGTGTATATGAGGCAGGTTCGATGGCAAAGAGTGGACTGGATTGGGTGGTTATCAGAGAAGCAGCCCCGTGCACTTGGAGACGCGGCGAGGGCGGTGCGTTGCGAGGCCACGCCCCTTTGTTTACAATCGGTGCGAGCTTACAGCGAACTGTGGGCCGGCAAGCTCCGTCGGCACTGTGTTCCCAGCAGGTGTGTGGCAGCGGACAGCGGCGGCCTGCGGACCGGAGGGAGACCCGGGTGCTTCTTCTTGTGTTGCTCTCTGCCCGCAGGTTTATCAACGCGAGGCGGAGGATCGTCCAGCCTCTGATAGACCAGTCCAACAGGGCGGGTGCCAGCGGTAAGTCGGTGTGCCCCCTGCATCACCAACCACCCCCACTCACCCCCCCCCCCCCACCACCACCTCGCACTAATTATTTTTTACTTGGGTCCTCTAACCCTCTTTTCTTCTTTTTTCTTCTCTTCCCAAGGTTCATCAATGCGCGGCGCCGAATCGTGCAGCCCATGATAGACCAGTCGAATCGGGCGGGTAAGTTCGCCCTGATAACACTTCGCTCTAGCATTGTCTTCCCCACAATGTGCTCCACGTAATAACACACTTGTTGTTCTATGTAGCCACTTTGTCCGTTTTTTGAAGTATCGCCAGTTTCATCTCTGTGGCGAAATGTTAGAACTATACTCAGAATTTCAATGTCAGAAGGTCAACTTCGCGTGGCATTTTTAATTTACTTTGTTTTGACACTATTAAACGACTTCAGGTCAGTTACGAAAAGAGATTTCTATCTAAAAATCACGCTGTAATCAAGAAAATAATCGCGTGATTTGTACGGAATCACAACCCCTTGATTTTCGATGTTAAGATATCACATTACAAAATACAGCATACTTTAGTGCTCTGATTCTGAGTTCTCTGTCCGAAATACCACTTACCAGTTTGATTCATGTCTGTTCATTTAATGTTATTTCAAAGTTCTTCCCGTATTGACAAAAACATAATATTGTATAATAATTATTACATGATTTTTTTTCGATATTTTTTAAAATTATAATTATAAACTGGAAGTTTGTGATGCGATACGGTAAAATTTTCCTCATAGTATTCTATCCAAATGCTTTGTTTGAGGTAGTAAACTGAATGAATATAAATTTTGAAATAGGCAACATTTTAATTCTATGTGCTATTGTTTCACTACATTAATTAAATTTAGGAGCATTGTGGGTTATGTGCTGCATGTAATTAAAAATGCATGGAAGCCAATTAGTATGTATAAATAGTGTAGACTGCCGTAATTTGTAGCCATTTAGTCATGGTGTTGCGTGTTGAAAAGTAAAAGATAACAGCAGTCTTAATCTATTTCCATTTCACTTGAAATGTCACATTAAGAGCTGCCAAGTGGAACTTTCAAACAGATCGTAGTAACTCAGCCCGTATGTCATTGGTGTTACCTTGGGAAGAATCTTTGAAGTCTGGCTGCCATTTATTTTTTTATTTTCAGTCAGGTATTAAAAATAAATCTTTTTTTTTTTCTTCTACCTTAAATTTGCCATGCACAGTCATAATGCATGCTGAATTCATAAAGCTTGTTAAAAACAGTGCACGTATTTTCTGAAAGCTGTAGGAAATTATTATTATTGTGAATTTAATAGTGTGTCGCACTTGTTTCTGGTTGCATGTTCAGTATATTGTGTGTTAAGTGTCAAATTTTTTTTTTTTTTATATTCCTAGTATTCTAAGTTAGTTAGTTAGAACAAACTGATCATCGTACGTTCGTAGCATATAGACGCCTGTTAGCTCATTTATGCTACCCGTCCGAATATTGGAAATTCAAAAGTGCATTGTTGCGACTTGATGAAAAATAATCAGTATATGTTTCTTTTTCTAAATGTGTGTGCATCACTGTTGTGCGGATTAAATACACATGTTATAAAGATAAGTAAATATGTAATTTCAACAGACCACGTAGCAATATCACAGTAAAACGAGCTGAGTGTGTATTTGAGAGTAAAATAAGTCTAGTTGCTTCGGGAATACACATGTGTAGACTTAAGTGTCTAACTATAAATATCAAAATAAAAATTTAATTTTTCAACTTGGAAAGTTCATCTTTAAATTTCACACCATAAGGTTGTGGGCTGAGAAAGAGTGTATAGTCGTTGAACGTATACATACTAAACGGGAAGTTCGTTCAAATTGTATTGTGAGGGGCAAGTTGATATTCTTTGGCGATTGGCTACACTAAGGCTCAGCTTTACCGCATTTGCAGAAATTCGTCTTTTTCGTATCATTATTTCAGTTTCAGAGGTATTATTGGAAATGTTTGATTAACAAAATTTACTATATATATACTAGTTGTTTAATATACTTTTGTATATAATCTTCACTGTGTGTTATTTCTTACTTGCAAAAAGGCAAGAACTTATTGATGAAATATAAATATGTTCTCAACTTTTTACAACTAGCAAATTAGGTACGTACAAAAATATTAAACAACTCGTAAAATGTACATTTTTTTTTCATAATAGTGCATTGTCAGTAATTACTGTGAATCCGAAATTATGACGCGAAAACGACTGGACCAAAATATTAAACAACTCGTAAAAGTACATTTTTTTTTTTCATAATAGTGCATTGTCAGTAATTACTGTGAATCCGAAATTATGACGCGAAAACGACTGGACCAAAATATTAAACAACTCATAAAATGTACTTTTTTTTTTTTTTTTCATAATCGTGCATTGTCAGTAATTACTGTGAATCCGAAATTATGACGCGAAAACGACTGGACCAAAATATTAAACAACTCGTAAAATGTACATTTTTTTTTCATAATCGTGCATTGTCAGTAATTACTGTGAATCCGAAATTATGACGCGAAAACGACTGGACCAAAATATTAAACAACTCGTAAAATGTACATTTTTTTTTTTTTCATAATCGTGCATTGTCAGTAATTACTGTGAATCCGAAATTATGACGCGAAAACGACTGGACCAAAATATTAAACAACTCGTAAAATGTACATTTTTTTTTCATAATCGTGCATTGTCAGTAATTACTGTGAATCCGAAATTATGACGCGAAAACGACTGGACCAAAATATTAAACATCTCGTAAAATGTACATTTTTTTTTTCATAATCGTGCATTGTCAGTAATTACTGTGAATCCGAAATTATGACGCGAAAACGACTGGACCAAAATTTGTGTGACAGGCCTCTGGAATTTTGAGCTAGTAATAAACCCGTAACAACAGCATGGCCGAACTATGTCTCACGTGCAGCTGAAGGCACTTTAACTGAATGCAGCGCACAGACAGTTGCTGGAACACACAGCAATTTTCTAGTGAACCTCTTAATTGTACTGAGAGATTTGAACCTATACTTATGTTTACTTCGACTACAGGCTGGGAATATCAGTGTTCAAAGTTTGGCAAATGGAAAGTTTTGGTCACTAGGTAAGTGCTAGTGACTGCAAAGAACCAGATTTTTTTTCTATTTTCTACGTTTAAAAACAGGTTATAAAATAACTTAGTAACCAAGTAAAATATTTCTCTTTTATAATTCAAGTAGCTTATAATTTTAATTAAAAGGTACCTTTTGGAACACAGCCTATGCCCAACTCTTCCATAAGAAATCACGTTTTGTTCCGAACCTGTTGTAGAAATAACCTAATCTATACATAGTTTGGAAATATTGCCACACATCAGGCTGCAAATACGGGAGTATTTAGCGTCACTACCATGCACAATTGGGAACTTCTTTATGCATTTGACTGTTTCCTGATAAAATATAAGAACGCTACCATGAATGCATGGGGAAGGACGTCACCAGCCGCGGTTTTCTCGCTATGCGTATACACTGGTGTGGTAACATTTCGAATAATTTCTTAGAGTGATAGAAGTGAGCCTTCTGCCGTATTGCATTCCGAACATACGCATTTCCCCACTGTCCAGGCATGCCGTGCATTGCAAAGCAACATCTACTATTTACGTCTGTGAAATAGTTGACAGAAAATGCTACAAAATCACGAACAAAGAAAGCGGAAGATCTGACAGGTAGCATTGGTATTCGCTGCAAGTCACCGAAAACCAAGCAATAACCTTTGCAATAAACAAAGGCATTGTAACGATTCGACTGAAGTATTTAATAAACATGCGCAGTCAAATTTCATTGTTTTAAATGCAACGAAGTCATTGTGCCTAACACATCGGCCTCTTACAAAGGCGATTCGGGTTGGATTCTCGACAAGTTTACTACCGATTATCGCGCGTAACGTGATGTACACTTTTAACCAATGGGTTTTCTCGGGGGTCTTCTCGTTTTCTAGGTCTTGCTCTTCGTGAATTCTTCATCTTACTTCACGCCAAATACGTAGTTGTGATTGTGTCGTACCCGCCAAATTGGATTCGTTCATTTAATACCAATTTAAGTTTTCAAACGTAAACAATATTTCGAAAATACGGCTATAGTAATTCAGTTATTTTCGTTGTTCAATGCACACGTAATAACAGTTGTTGGTCTATAATTATGTCATAATTGTAATAGTAAAATATTTAAAATGCCGTTATTTTTTCACCTTTGGCAACGCTAAGATAACATACAGTTAAAATTTGGCAAAAAATAATTCCGTAAATATAACATTAAAATCGGAATTTTTTCTGCGCAATTGGCGTCACCAATGCTGCGGTGAGGTCTTCTTCCTTGTTATAATGGATTACGTATGGTTAGATTACATTAGGTTATATAGCAATGCACTATTCTACTGCTTTTTAATATCACTTTTATTCGCGGATATAAACTATTTTAGTTATTTTATTTTTTTTAATTGACCTTCTTATAGGTTTCCTCAGGTATATAGAAGGATTTACAACTGTTATTATACTATTTAAAACTCGTCAAGTTATCACAGGTATTTCCACAATACTAGGTAGATGGCCCCAGCATTGTGCATCAGAATCACCCATTCATAACTACTCAACTGCGGTCGCTCAGGCTTCGACGTCATTCCTCGGAACTTTTTTTTTTGGCCACCCCTGTGCGCGGAACGACGCCGGGGCCTGGCCTCTCGGAGGCGTCGTAAAGTTTTAAACCTCACCTGGCGCCAATTACCAGGCGTCCTGGCGCTGCAGGTCGCCGCCTATTAGCGGACGCTGTCTCTAAATGCTCCCGGCACGCTCTTGAATGGCCGTTGCGAGGGGCCGTAAAGCGACGCGCCGTTTGCTCGCCGGGGCAGAGGGAAGTGGTTCCCTGATACAGCGGCCGGCCGTTTGTAGCTCGCTCTGCGGCGCTCCCGAGGTTTTTATTGCGGCGCCTCCGCCCGCCATCCAGCTACTCTCCGGATCTGCGGGGGGAAAAAACTCGCTACTGACATAACAGGAGACGCTTGTTTTGCATGCGCGCGAAGGTCCTCGTTTCATACCTAGAAATCTGGACACGCAGAGAGTTTCTCCAGCGGTTTGTTTGTTGGTCGGCACAGGATATTTCCCGGATTCATTTGAGGCCAACCCAGACACTGACGTCAAGACGTTAAGGTGTCCGCCTGTCTGCATCGTTTTTCTACATTTTTTGGCCGAGAAGTGCGGGAGCTATAAGGGCTACACTGGCAAGCACTACAAGAGCGCCATTGCCGCTACATGCAGGTCTCTGAACTGGCGTGCAGTGTTCTCGTAGTGTTGCGTGTACCTATGGGACATTCAGGGGTGACCCTGTCATTTTATAGATGAAAAGTTTGAAGCAAAGTTCAATACAGGCTCCTATCGTAGTTTGGCTAGTGTCCGGCTAGTATGCTTTCAGAGACAGTCTGAAAAAAAGCTGTTTTTAACTACAGGAGCCCAAAATAATATTTGTAGCATGTGTGGGCATTTTTGAAAGCCCTCCCATTTGGAATAATTGTTATAATAAATATATGTTATTTTAGATATAGTCGTTAACTTCCTAGTGTGATGGAATATACACACTGTATTTATTACTTACATGTCAATATTTTTTTGAAAAGATGGTTAAAGGATAAAAAATGGTTGAAAGAAAAAGTAACTAGGGCATAGGATTGTACAATCTAGGCTACAGCCAATGAAGGCCTCAATAGATTCTTTTCCCTTTTCATCGGAAGCTGCCTAATGTCGTATAAGCGTCTGTAGACAGTCGGGTAATATGCTTGCGCGTGCACTCTATAATATACTGTACATACACGAAGGACTTGAGAGTGTACATGGGGGTGAGAAACCCAGTAATTTTCCTCATTGTTTCCTGGGGACGTATTGACAATGTGAAATGACTCGGTCGTTACTGTGTTTGATAATGCACGTCAGGAATAATTTATCATCTATTCGGAGGTTCGTGGGCTCGTTCCAGTTTCCGACAGGTGCAGATTTATTATAGTCTTGGGTCGACACGGACTGCGATGAGGCTCACTCAGTTGTCCTTTGAGACAAGAGAGCCTTGGGGTTCACGATCATCGAAAGGGGTAACTAGGGGTTCGAGGTCTAAGTTAATAATGGAGGTCCTGCCGCACTTCTGAGCTTAGCCGTACGACGTAAAACACAAATTTAAAACATATTTTCAAACACTACTAGGGTTCTCGCCTTCTTTCTCTCTCTCTCTCTCTCGCTCTCTCTCTCTCTCTCCCTCTCTCTGTGTCTCTCTGTCTCTCTCTCTCAGTGCCTGACGTCGCATCAGTCGGCAGACACCACTTCCCGTCGTCTCTAGGCCTGGGGGTAGCTTTATTGAATCTTTCAATTTTTTATTTAAAGTATATTATCAGTGTTTCCTTAATAGGCCTACTTTGAGACAGATCACGACTTAATGTGAAGGACGATGAAGTGGGGAGGTTTTTGTTAGTTAACTGCGCGTAATTGCTTAAAAAAAAAAAAAAAAACTTTTAAATTCTGATGTATTAGTAGAAAATAAGATTCACTAGTACAAGTAGTCAAAGTACATCAAATAATTCAATATTTTCTCCCTCGTTTTATTCCTCTTCGCCCCGCCCCTATCTGTATTTCGTTATGGGCGTAATTTTATTACTCTAATATTCAACTGTAATGCAGCTCGGAAATTACGTATCCAAAAAAAAAAAAAAAAACATTTCTGATGGAACTGAACTCCTGAATGCAGGACTTTTGAACCAGCCGCATACATTCGGTATGGTTGGTTAACTTTTCTACATTCGGAGTTTGATAGTGTAGTCTCCACCGCTTACGATGACCTCAGATTGACCGAAAGGATGAAAAACTGCATATACAGGTTGTCACGGCCCGAAGGCCGGCACACCTTCCTTCATCCCGCACTGCAACTGTACTCGGATGAGTAAAGCTCAGCACATGTGTGCACACATAACTGCACCATATGTGATGATTTTTTTCGAATACAGCTCTACATATTATCCTGAGGGCGGGAAAATGCAATCCCCAGTCTGTATTTCCCAATCCTCGGAGCTTATGGAACACCACAATAGCCTTGCGGGTTACATATTCAATATGTGGCAAGAGACTAATTTTGTCATCAAGAATGACTCCTATGTACTTAAACTGATGGAAATACTCGAGAAATTCCCCCAATTTGCACTGTAGGATTTCTTTGCAGTTTTCCCTTCAACATCATACTTTTGGTTTTGCTGGTAGAGAAACTCAACTTGACTGTTGCTGCCCATTCTTCAATAGCAGTCATGATGACAGCAGCCTTTTCTTCTAGTTGCCTTCTAGCCGACCCGCTGACCAAGACTTATCCGTCGTCGGCATATCCAAATATTCTGCAGCCTTCTGGAAGATCAATTTCCAGCAGTCCATCAAACGGGATATTCCATATGACCGGTCCTAGGACCGATCTCTAGGGACACCTTTTTTTGTCAGTTTTTTACTGACTTGGGCAGTTTTTTTCTTCGAAATACCAGGTCTTCCTATCCTTAAAGTAGTCCAACAAGACTTTATATATATTAGTAAGACATTTCTTATGCTTTAACAGCCACTTCACCTCCGGCCACCAGGCATTGTCAAAGGACCCTGCTACGTCCAGGTATATTGCTAGGGCATATTTTTCCGTAGATCAGGAAATTGTCGTCTTGACATCACACAGTGCGAAGTCCGTGTCACGTCCTCTTCGAAACCAATACTGGTGCTCATTAAGCATCCCCTTCACTTCCAAAGCTGCAACCAGTATGTTGTTCAAGAGCCTTTCATAGACTCTGCCCAGCACCGGAAGCAATGTCAAAGGTATATAGGACTTGGCTTCAGCCCTGTCCTTACCTTCTCCTTAATAGAGTATTCTCGTTACTCCTTTCTTCCACGGGCGAGGAAACACACTTTCAGAGAGACATGCATTGTACATCACCAACAGTTGATCCTTGACTCGTAGCATCTCTTAAGGATTTCTGCATCAATACCATCCGGTCCAGGGGCCTTCCCATTCTTCACTCCGTAGACTGTTTCTTACACTTCCTCAAAAGTGAACTCAGGAACATCCTCTTAATCTGGCAATACTGCCATTTGTTCTCTCTTAAGGTCCGTGCTTTTCGTGTGGAGCAGAGCTTTCATACTCTCCCTCAGATCCGTCAGCAGGATCCCATTGAACCTTATGTTTGGTGGTGGATTTGCTCTCTTCATCTTGTTAGCCATTATCTTATATACCATCCCAAAAGGGTCTTCATTCCCGACCCTGGTGACGGATTTTGTCCAAGGCTGGCGTTTCTTTTGCCTGGCCCTGTTAACGTATGCTTGATTCTTCCTCCTGTAGTCACCTGCCAGAGCTTCTCTTGCCACGCCGCTGGACCTGTGAAGTCATCTTCTTTCTCTCCGCAGGCTCTTCCTTTCTTCCTCCAACTCCTGGTCCCACCAGCTGAGATTAATAAGTCCAGGCCTCGTTTTACGAAGAGTTTCCTCACAGGTCTGTTGTCAAGTTGATAATCCCTTCTATTTGCTCCTGCAAGTTCCCATGTTGGAAGACATCAGCCAACTCCACCATTCTTCTCAACATGTCCAAGTCAGAAGCCAGCCTGTTTGCATTATTATGTACATATCTCAATTCTAACTCCCATTCTGCTTATGTTGTGAGATATTACAATTTCTTGTTCCGTCGAGCCTCACCTCGAAGACAATGAGCCTATGATCACTGGAGCTATCTTCCGTGACTTTCCAGTCACTAACCATACCGTAAGCACTTATGGTTCTGACTATCATATCAAGATTATCTTCAGTGCCATGTGCATGTGATACATATGTGGGGAGTTCTCCATCCTCGTTTAATATGCCCAGTAGTTGAAAATCGACAAAACAGATTATTTACGATTCTCGGTCTGGCCATCCTGATTTTGATTTTCCATAGTTTCCCGAAATCACTCCAGGCAAAAGCTGGGATGGTTCCTTTTAACAGGCCAGAGACTGCGGTAGTGCAGTGGTTAGATTACTCTTCTCGTACCTAGACGAACCTGGTTCGATTCCCGGTGGAGTCGCTCCCTGATTTTCGCAATCGTGCCGGACGATACTGCTGGTCGGCGGGTTTTCTCGGGTGCCTCCCGTTTCCTCCACCCCTTGATTCCGACGCTGCTTCATACCTCACCTCTCCGGCTCTCAAGACCTCGATGTTAAGAGCCTCCCAGATATCTTCATTCACTCACACCGCTGTCGTGGAGACGCCAAGCCACGTTCCTGCCTTCCTTCCTGGCGTAGAGAAGATATGGCGGGGCAGCGCAGAGCGGCGGTAATTGCGAAGGCTGCCAAGTTGTGTGCGCTCCGGGTGTTGAGCGCGGTCGCGAGCTATCGACCCGCGTCCACACTCTCGACGTCCGAGTTACGGCCAAGCTGTTGCAAGGCCCCGCCGTTTATATCTCCGCCGCCGCTGCCTGCCGGACGGCTGTTATTCGCCCTGCCCAAGCGGCCAACGGGGACTCGTAGCGAGGTTTGTGTTATACGCCCTCCTTACCTCCCACCCATTCGAAACCTCCACCCCCTAGCGCCAACGGGTTTATGACGTCACCGGCGGCTTGTCCTCCCCCGGTCCACCACTACTATATAAAAACAAACACCCTCGTCCAGATTCACTATCTTCATTTTTTTTTGTCTTCGCGGCGTGCATGAAAGTGGAAAAATGAAAATTTGCCCACCCCCTTCCCTTTTTCGTACACGACAAAATCTCTTATTGGGCAACATTTCCAGGCCTTCCTCAACCTTTTCCGATGTTGACCGCAGAAGACGTCTGTAGGTTCTTGGTGCGTAATAGGAGCTCGTCTAGACCCTCAGCAGTAGCTGGACTCTTTTCTTACTGCGTCTTATTTTGCTGCTAAGAGTTCGTGCCGGTAAAGTGAGAACTTTTGAATCCCTAGTTAGTTTTTTCTTTCAGCCATTTTTTTAATCCTTGAGCCATCTTTTTAAAATAAATATTGCATTGTAAGTAATGAACACAGTGTTTATATTCCACCGAACTCGGAAGTTAACGTCTAAGGCTAAAATTAAAATATATTTATGAACTATTTTTTCAAAATGAGACGGCTTTCAAAAGTGCTCACTTTACTGTGAATAGCCTATAAGGAAGTTTTTAAACAAAATCGCATTTAACTTACTTAAGAATTGACGTAATATACTTTCAAAACTAATTAACTCTTAGTTTGAATGTAACTTGGCTACTTTCAAATGCGTAGCCCTATTCATCAGCAGAAAAGACAGTAATCAATTCAGATAAACTGGTTTCACTTTGCGTAAAAGAGATTTTAAAAATTAGATAAATATTATTTTGAGAACGAAAATAATAAATAACGTAAAAAAACAGAGCACCATGTACAAGAATGTGGAAATTTTCTGAAGTAATCGAAAATTTGGAGACTCTTCTTTCCTTTAATGAAGAAATTATTTCCAAAGTTTTAATTTAGATAAAGGAATAATTTACTTTCCCTCAACGTTGAGTTTTCCATATTTTGCTGACGCTGAGAATTGCGTTAGGGCTGAACTTGATACAATATATCAAGATGAATTGAAATTAGAAGCTTCAATAGGTAGCCTGTAATAAGGTAGAGTTTATACTGTCTCAGCACTGGAAAAAAAGGAAATAGTCATTACTTACTGTTAGTGATTTAGAAATAAATACTTGATAAAAAATTCTGAATGACTACAAAGTAATTCAAGTTCGAAAAATGTAACTGACTTTTTTTTGCTGTTTTTTTGTTTGCTTAGCATGGTCCAGTAAATCAAGTCTAGATTTTAGATAGGTCCGTGGTCTTGAGAGCACAGAGATTCTCTTTGTTATTAGTTCACTCCGTATGCCATCTACGTGAACATTTTCCTGATGATAAAGTCGCCCGTTTTTAGAAAATTAGGGATTGACACGTCATTAACCAACAAAATGTGTTTCTCGATTGTTGTAGATGTTTATCGATTATTATGGCGTAATAATCACGTGTACATTAAAGTACGCAAGAGGGCAATCTGGTGTAACGCGCTAAGGCGAACGTTTCTCGAGAAAACAATAGCTTCTGAAATTTCGCAAATAACTAATTTTCTTTTTCTATTTTAAGGGATGTCTCTTAATAATTACGTTAGGTCATAGGTCATATTATATCTACCTCATTTTTCATAACGAACCAACGCAAAGCTTGAACCTTGAGTTCAGGACAATCCTGTATATCAAGCGTAAAATTCTGGAGTATGTTATTTACGTCGCCCATAATAATTTTGAAAATGTATTAATTTTCTCCTGATAAGTCATTAGATTTGTTCATATGTGCACTTCTTTATTAACATTTGTATCCACTTAACTATTGATTTGTTCGTAGGTATTCAGTTGAAACGTAGTAATAATAATTTTCGGTTCATGATGAGATTTATTCTAATTTGCGGTAGATGCGATATGATATATTTTTAGAGATTAACATGTTCATTGACACTGCATAATGTAACGTAGTTACTCCAGTGCATTAAAATGGTTTACTCCGAATCTCAGTAGTGGAAATGAAATAGATAGTTTGAACTCACTAACGCAAATAGGACGTGACTCCATGCGGAAGGTCGATTCCAAACGACTGCATCGCCAGAATTAGGTTTCTAGTCTCAAATTACTATTTCCTTTCATGCGCTAAAGGTGACAATGATGTTGAAACAACGTAAAAGTAACAGCTACAGTCATTTAGGCCAACATCGTTTCAGCCACGGCAACTTTGTACCTCCTGCTTTATTAAATTTCAAATGAACGATCAAAACTACCTTCATATTACATTGTTCTTTATTGATAAAAATTTTAACCAAGAAGTGTGCATTAATTGGTGATATGTAAAGTCTTCAGGTAAAAGAAAATTTGTGGTAGGGCGTTACTCTTAGTGGTGCAAAGTTACCTTTATTTACTGTAGGCCTGACTGCTCTAGAACTGGTGTGGAAATCGTATGTATAACCTATTTCGGATAATAATTACCACTGCCGCCTGCCGGGATTGAACCGATGTCCTCCCGAATGCGGGTCAAGCATGGTACCGTATGACAAACATTGCTCGATGTTAGTAATGTAATTATATTACTTCTCCGTAAAGTGTGTTTAGGCTTTCAAAAAATATCAACGCCTTCGTGGTCACGACCAATCAGCTAGTCATAATTTGGTGTAGTCTGACGTAATTTCAAGCTCATGGTCGTCAACCTGCATGATAGAGTGTGTTCTTATTGTGCGAACTTTCCACCGCTTTCAATACTAAGATATGATTGGATGAAGTGAAAAACCTTAGTATGAAACCTATTACACAATAATGGACAAGGTCCAAGTACTGGTTAAATTTCCTCATACCAGGCGACAAATGCCGGTGCAGCTGGTATATTAGCTCGTTAACTATCTGGTATATGTCAGAAATCGAACGAGTAAGGCAGTTACTCAAAATTATAACAGTGTAATTTTAAGAGCCTTGATCATAGTGTAGTTTACCTGTTTTTTCTTGTTATTGTGATGGAACTTCTGAACTTAGTACGTGCCACATTTACCGGAAAAGTATTGTATTGTGAAAAATATGCAAGCTATTTAACTGGAAAAAGTAACGATTAACGTGAAAAGTAACTATACAGTTACAACTCAGAATAACTTAACAGTTACAACTCTCAATACTTTATTCACGTTCCAACCCAAACACTGCCTTTCTTTCATTTAACATCAAATGTTTGGCAAAATTATGAGAACTTATGGTTTAGATATTTTTTTGATTAGATGTTGAAGTGTGAAGTCTCTATTAGTGATAGTGGGAGGGAGGGGGAAAGAGAAAAAGAGCCGATTAATTATCTACATTTAAATTTATTTCTGGGTTTTTACTCAACTCCGATTTATGGAGTTACGCCATAACGCAATTTAATTTAATTACCATTATCTACCGATGTTCCGGAGTCGAACATTATTTATAATTAACAGCGGAAGATTTTCTTTGGTGTATTGGGCTATTTCAGTGTTCCTTTTGTGCCAAGAAGTGTGTGAATTATAAATATTGCTGGTGTTCCTGCACTGAGAGAAGATCGAACAAAATATTTGTTTCTATAGGGCCAAATATATATTTGGTTGCCCTAACAAGATATATTGTTGAGCAGACACAATTTGAAAGTAACAAAATTACTTTTGTTCGTCTAACAAAATATTTGTTTGAATCAACTGTATATATTTGTTTGGCCACTCATTTGACTGCCTTCGTCCGAAAATACAGCTCGAGAGTTTGTTTGTATATTTTGTGACAATTAGGATAGTAACGTTAGTGCATCTGTTGATGCTTAACAATCGTATAAACGCATTAATAAAAAAATGCAACAAGGAACTGACAAGAAAAGCTGTAAAACTTGAGTTGAGAGACTTAAGTGGCTCTTAAAAAGATCTTGAAAGCCGATAAGGATGGCATGAGAGGAGAATGGAGCAGCGCCGGAATGCAAGAGCGTGGGGAAACGGGAGATCCTCAAGAAAACCCGCCGACCAGTGGCATCGTCCGGCACGATTTCTACTTGCGAAAATCCGAGGTGCTCGGCCAGGGATTGAACCCGGTTCGCCATGCTGGGAGGCGAGCAGTCTAACCGCTCAGTTACCGCGGCCCCTTGAATTTGAAGTGTTGCAAAATGTTACAGACGCCTGATGCTACTTGTTAATGCTTGAAAGGATATTTCTTAGTGGCGTGGATAACATAACTGTAGCAGAAACGATAATGTTCTGGTTATGACAGTGGCGAAGAAATCTGCATTAGACTTGGCTTTGTTCGTTCCCAAACCGCGAATCTATAGGAAATACGGAGACATTTTGTATTTACGGACTTTATTTCAGTTTTTCGTCATGGCGGATTGCGTTTCCGTATATTTGCTGTACATTTCGTTAGCAATGTCATTTAAAATACGGAAATTTTTAACAGTTCGTCTGCTTTGGTTATTTTACACATGAAATTAGTTGTAATGCAATTTTAGAGAACATCTGCCAAATATTTAATGCTCCGCGGTTCTACGTAAATATGCAGGGATGACTAATGCGGATATCGTGAAGAGAAACCGGGTTAGTTAAATACCGCATCGTCTATGTTGAAACTGCCTTTCATAGGAAAAAACAATGCAGATGTACTGTACTGCGTCACCATGTGCAATCTAGTGTTAACTCGGCGCTTGGTTGTGCGATATTTGCTTTCCTGTGTCCTTTCGAAACGTTCCAACCTAAGCATTATGGATACTAGACATCACCCTTGTAAAATATCGAGAATCACAAATTTGATGGTACGTGTAAAAAATGTTGATTTGACATATTTTATTTGTATAACGAATGCCTCGTTTTAAGATGACAATTAATCACATGTTATACGTATCGGGATAATACTATAGACTAAAGATGAGATAGGCCGATATCTCTGGCTGCGCACGACCAATCTCCGTGTCCCAACATTGAACTGCTTTTCTACCTGTAATTCTAGTACAAATGGCGTGGAGTGGGTTTGAGGTTAGAACACTGTTTAGTAAACAAGTGCTTTTGAGATGCTTTTATACTTCCTCTAATCAATTTGTAATTCTTTTTGATTACATTCAAATTGGCAGAAGTATTCTATTAATATAATAGTGCTTGTCATTTAAAAATTAAGATGTAAATAAACACGTTCATCACTGTTGACCGTGTGACTTTGTGAATTGTGTTGGATTGGGATAGTTCGATGTTGGGTACATGCACAGAAGACGAATAGGCGGTCTACCTCATCTTTAGTCTATGGATGATTCAGCGTGAAATCGCAAATCCCGGAATGTGCTCTGTATCGAAACATCGCCGAATACCGCCACGTTCGATCTGGTGTCAGAAGTGGCATGCGATATTTCAGAAACGTGGCGTGCGAGACGTATCGAGAGTGAATAGTGCCTGCGTGGATGCGGGCAGAACACCGTCCCGGTGGTGTGCCAGGGTGATTGTGGAGGAGTGGAGTGGGTGTAGCCAGGACCACGGCGCGCGAAGTCCCTTGTTCGCGGCTGTCGGGAGACCCTGCGAACCAGCCGGCCGGCTCGGCTCGGCGCGGCCGCCAAGAGTGGAAAATCGTGTCGGCGTGGTCCATTATCTGGCCTGGCTGCTCGGTATCGTCCCTCTCCCCCTTGCCCGCATGGCAAGCCTTCTCTCTCTCTCTCTCTCTCTCTCTCTCTCGTCCACTCCCCCGCTCCTCTTTTTAATCATCGGTCCATCCCCCTCCACCCAATCCCAAATGCCCGCGCTGACTCTGATGATTGTCCCGAACGTGGCGTAACCAAGTGCTAGTGGCTGGCTGTGAAGCGGTCAACTTGGAAGGGCCTGGGTTCGTATCTTCGAATTTGAATTTTTTTGGTTTTAAGGCCTGGAACAATTATCAAACAATGCTGGGCCTTGCAAAGTCTGTTGATTTTGAGGTTGCAACAGAACACAACATGAAGTGTGATCTGCGTGGGTAGGCCTTATGAGTAGGGGAAACAATTTTCTTTGTAGAAACTATCTTTTTATTTTCGTCAGCTGCACTCTTAAAAATATTCCCGAAATTTACCACACCAGTGTATAGGAACCATCCGAAAACTGTTATGTTGAAGTTTTTCTTTACGCGAACGTGATAGCGCTCCTTAACAGGTATATGAAACAGCCAAATGGGCATTGTCATTACCAAATCCACATAGTTTACCAGAAAAATTCCATGTTCTTATCGTGGTAATGTTTTGACTTATTTATCTCGAATGTGCGATTTCACATCTTCAAAATTAAATGTGGAAACAGTTATCATTACTAGATAGATGTTAATTTATATTGAAAATGTACATTTCTGTACTTCGACAGTCCTTGGAAACCCCTTGAATCTATATCTCAAATGCCTATAAAAATCAGAAACGTCGAGAAATTGCCTGCATTAGTAAAAGCTTACAGCTTAGTGTTCGCAGTCTGGGAATGGAGTTCAGATATATCTTTGGTTTTGCAGTGAACATTAACAAGAACGTAATATTTGAGCGTGGGGCGTTTTAGCAGTGTATTATTTAACTTTATCTGGACTCCACTTCTATGAGGTTTGATAATAGTGTTCTCTATCGCATGCCTCGCGCCATACTCCTTCCGCAGTGGTACACGAAAGAGGGTAAAACGGGCTGAGACAATCTCTAAATACCAGCCAGAGCCTATCCCAATCCCTACCGGACTCGAGGACCTTAGTCCCCGGGAACAAGCTGCAGCCCTTCGCCGGAGACTGACCACACCCGACTACGAGTTATGCCTCTTCGAGCCACCCAACAATCTCTAAATACCAGCCAGAGCCTATCCCAATCCCTACCGGACTCGAGCACCTCAGTCCCCGGGAACAAGCTGCAGCCCTTCGCCGGAGACTGACCACACCCGACTACGAGTTATGCCTCTTCGAGCCACCCAACAATCTCTAAATACCAGCCAGAGCCTATCCCAATCCCTACCGGACTCGAGCACCTCAGTTCCCGGGAACAAGCTGCAGCCCTTCGCCGGAGACTGACCACACCCGACTACGAGTTATGCCTCTTCGAGCCACCCAACAATCTCTAAATACCAGCCAGAGCCTATCCCAATCCCTACCGGACTCGAGCACCTCAGTCCCCGGGAACAAGCTGCAGCCCTTCGCCGGAGACTGACCACACCCGACTACGAGTTATGCCTCTTCGAGCCACCCAATCTACCGGTGATACACACCCTGTAATCGCAGCCTACTTGGACAGACAAGACAGGCAACTCCCTCCGCCTTGATAACTTGGTAAGGAAATCTCATAATAATTTTCAGAATACTACACGCTTGTAATTTTAAGTCGATTTTTTTTTTATTATTTTTTTATTTAAGTAGGCCTATATTTTGGATATTTCTGTAATGTTACATTTGCTTCAGAATTTAAAGTAACAAAATTGATGTTAGTATCACAGTTATTTCAAAGGTGCTGATTGTTCTCCTGCAGAATTTCATCGTAAAGTTGTCTGAAATCCTGGGCAAACCTAAATTATATAGAGGATTCGAACAAATGTAAGAAACCTACCACGGATGTATGAGAAAAAAATCTTTACGGTTCATTTTTTTTTCTCAATACGTGTATACTCTGATGCTGTAGATTTGCGAACTAATTTCTTACAGTGTAGTAGTTGACTGTACCCCGATTAGGTCAAAGAGTATCTAATGCGTAAAATGAATGTAATATAAAAGTGATATACAGAGTATCTAAATTACACCGACAAACTCCGGCTGCAAGTTAATCCTGGAAAAAAGAATTCGAAAAACACGCGTTCACACTACCTGTGGTCTAATGTGCATCCTAAAGTACCTGTAACACTGTCAAATTTTTCCCCTTCAAACTGCTTCCAGTAAGTTTGGTTACAAAAAGTTGTATAGTAATGACGTCATTGAAACGTGATAAACGCCGCCATATTCGCCTGAGAAGGTTGGATGGCTTCAGTTTCCATCGAACATTTGAAGATTGGACCAGTTTTAAAATTTATTTTATGTTTGACGGTCTCGGCCAATCACAACCACGCACGACAAAAATGGACGCCAAGAAACTTTAAATTAACGAACAATATCTGGAAACGAAATAGGCGATGAAGATAATTATTTATGGAGAAGCTGTCTGAGCATGAATGCTATTATAAGTGAATATTGCACACAATATTACGAACGCGCGCCTGATGCCCCTTCGCTCCTCTGCGCAAGGCATTGACCCTTCGAGCAGAGTTTCTGTCGTGCTGCGTCTGCGTTATGGGTCTTTAGGCGGCGACCCTGTCATTTTATCAGCTGAAAGTCTGTTTCAAAATTCATTGCAGGTCCCTATAATAGTTTCCATGTTTCCAACCAATATTATTATGAGAAAGAGCAGTGTGAACAAGCCGGGTTTAGCTATGTTTGAAGGCTCGGGAAAGCATTTATAATGTACACGATGTGTTGAGAGTATTATACGTAACTCGCCTGAAGTGTGTTTTCTTTTCGTACAATGGTATCATGGCGACACGTTTAATGGTTCCGTAAAAAAAAAAAAGGCGGATTTCAAACACACTGCGACGCAGTTCAAGCGACCTTAAAATTGTTCTCGATTATTTGTAATAAACTATTATTTCAGGCCCAACTTCAAAATATTTACCTTAATTAGGATTCACTTTGGACCTTACGTCATGCGTATGCTTTCACCTTAGTTTTTCGAGAATAATCAGCAGCCGAAGTTTGTCGGTCTGATTTAGATACATCGTATGTAAGGAACCTAACATTTAAGGGATTTTTTTTGCTAACAATCTGATAACATCATGATTACTGAAGTCTCGTGCAGGAGTAACAGTGCAATAAAAATGCAATTTTTGTTTTAATCGAAAGCCAAGGTGCAGAATTTGGCGCTCCCCCCCTGCCTATGCGGGTCGGGCTGAAATTTAAACTCGTATCGGAAATTGTAAAAGAGGGAAAAAATCATCTACTAAGCAATATAAATAACAGTAGTGATTGATCAATTTAATGCGAAGTGTGAATCATTCTTCTTTTGTATTACGAATACGAAACGGGGTGTTATTTTAACACCTGTTGGCCCGTGACGCGTGCGCTAGTGGATAATACGTTTCAAGCATAAGCGCGAGCGATTTTCATCATTGGGGTGTGCACGAAGAGAATTATCGCCGATGACCGCTTGCAAAGTGGTGATCCGGGGCGGTCTTCGTCGGGAATTTTTTATTTTAAAGTTTAAAAAAAAAATAGCGATAGTCACATGAAAGTTACGCCAACATAGAATATTATGTATAAACCTTGTTCCACAAAAATTTCCTAAGATATTTAGAGAAAATGTAATTGAGAAAAACCATTACTGTTTTTGAAAACTGAAATGAAGTCATTAATACAATAAGTTTAAATATTCTAGCATTATGTTACCTAAATTTACTATAGTTTTATCTAAAAAAAAAAAAAACATATATACATTTAAGTTAAATATTAAAAAAAAAGAAAGAAAATTCAATGCAGAGACTAAATCTATCAAAATAAAATTTTACTTTGAAACGTACACACTCTAAAATGCAGTGGAGATTAAAAGTTACTTCACATGCCAATATTATCCTGACACGTAAACCATGTTTTATTAAGTGATTTAAATCCAAAACAGGGACAATATTGCTATCATTAAGGTGTGCCAGGGCAGTAAATTATTCCACCTAGGACTGGATAGAAGACAGCCAATGGCCACAACCACTTGCGCTTAAGAGCATAAATTACATGAATGCGGGCCAGGTGGTTCAAGGCCGGGCCAAGGGTCGCCCTGACGAACTGCTGACACTCGTCTCACAGGATGCCTACCGCTGGGGCGGAACGCTTTCTCAACATAGTCGCGTGAATTCCTCGCCGTCCTGCCTTCTTTTATTTATTTATTTTTTCTTTTTGGTGGGATATTTCGGGCGCGGAACAGCGGGCCGGCTTGCGGCCCCGCATTTAGGACGCGCGGGTCATTCTCCTGGCACAAGTGGCGTGCTAACTTGAGCCAACGGCGTTCTGTTCGCTGTGGGGGTGGGCAGGCGACAGTGCGCTATCAGGCATTTATACGCTATTCACGATAAAATGAGGACTTTTGAAAGCCCTGTTTAAGTTCTACGTGTATGAATGCGTTGTGTATTCATCCGATATGTGTAAGATTAACATTGCAACGGGTCTCATCACTTTATTCGTGCGTCGGTCAAGTGAAACTGTGAAATTATTAAAAAACTAAAAAATGTTTCAAATTTGCTAATTTTTACACTTTGATGCACTAAAAAAACTTAAAGCGTAAAAAATAATATAAGTTATCACAAATTGTTACGTAACACTTTTTATTCGACGTTAAGTTATGGAACTACTTTCCCTCCATTGTTGCCAACTGTACTGGGCGCATGTCGCATGTCGCTCAGTGCGCCCGTTAAAATATTTGCAGGTTAGGGGCAGTGACTTTTTTTCGAAGGTTTGTTTCAAAAGTGCTCACTATCGTGAACAGCCTTTACGAGCATGTGTCAATTGCCGACCATGAGACTAAATAAAAACCGCACGCGCGCTCACATACACACACACACACATACAGAACTCGGCAAGACAAAAAACGGAAAATCCTTCTACAACACCACAGACAGATAATTACGAAAAGTTGTTTCTTTGTCAATAGAAAATAAATTTCTATATAATTAAAACTACAAAAAGACGGACTAACAACTTATTATCACAAAATAGGACAAACAACAAAATCAAACCAGAAGAAAAGACTACCCAATGACGAAAACGAAAACACCACACAAGTGAACAAAACAGTGAACAAAGAACATCGATCTACACAGTTTTACAATAAAAACTCAAAAAACATAAGAAATAGGACAAACACCACTATGAAACACCACACTAGTGAACAAAACAGTGAACAAAGAACATCGATCTACACAGTTTAACAATAAAAACTCAAAAAACATAAGAAATAGGACAAACACCACTATGAAACACCACACTAGTGAACAAAACAGTGAACAAAGAACATCGATCTACACAGTTTAACAATAAAAACTCAAAAAACATAAGAAATAGGACAAACACCACTATGAAACACCACACAAGTGAACAAAACAGTGAACAAAGAACATCGATCTACACAGTTTAACAATAAAAACTCAAAAAACATAAGAAATAGGACAAACACCACTATGAAACACCACACAAGTGAACAAAACAGTGAAAAAAGAACATCGATCTACACAGTTTAACAATAAAAACTCAAAAAACATAAGAAATAGGACAAACACCACTATGAAACAGAAGTCAGGGAAAAATATTCGTAGCCATATTATAAAATAAAATAATTCAACACCACGAACAGCACAGGAACCACAAAACAAAAATAACGAGAGAAAATAATAGATAAACCAACAGAGCATGTAGCGTGGTCATCAACCGAGCAGTTGGCAGGGAGAAAGGCTTTTCTTGCGCCAAACAGTTTTTCGCATTCTTTATTGTCGATTGATACCACACGTAATAAAATCTGGCATCGATAGCTCCAATCTTAACCAAGCAATTAATTTTTTGTCTCGGCCTAAGTTGGTGTCATCATTGAGTAGCTCTTTTATCCCTGCCTTCGTTCATTGTAAATCAGTTAGTAGTTATTCTCTTTTAATGCCCTTAGTTACTGGGCATGCCCTTCTTTTAAGATAAATCCATATTACTGATGTTTTTTTGGTAAGTCTCCGGAATATTTACATGCCGTTATTTCAGATTGTGAGACCTGCCTTCCAGTCAACTCCAGAATTTGGCAAATTAGACCTACTTCCGTAATTAACATTTACGTTTTCATAACTAAACCTCATTTTCCTTCCAATATATATAGCATTACTTAAAACGGTTTTATACTTAGCTAACATATATATATATATATATATATAATGTGTGTGTGTGTGTGTGTGTGTGTGTGTGTTAGCGAAGTGTATAACCGTTTTACGTAATGCTATTTTCAACACTAGACTCTTGACCGTTTAGCTCCTAATATTTCAAATGTTCATTTGGAGCCATAATACATACGGAATCTTTTCCAATCGTTCGCTGAACTTGGCGTTATCCAAACTACGAAAAGCATGTAAATTTATTGTCTTGTCAGCTTCAGGCGTGAGGATTGCGTGCGTGTGCAGTGTTTTAGGTTGAAAACAGGCTGCGTTGAATATATTTTCCGGATACTATCATATCGTGTTGAACCCTACGGCAGTAACACTTATGCCCTGTTGCACCATCATGGTTCGAAACTCGATCCGAGATCGGATCTAAGATCGACACAGAAAACGGTTACACCATTCGCTTTCTGAGCTGGACTGGAGATCGAGATTGATGGTTCGAAATCTCGATCCGAGATCAGCAGCCATCGTCGACAAATGTAGTTAGAAAAAACGCCAGCAGATAGAACTACGTTCGATTGTTTTCTTGGGAAATTAAAACATTATACGCACTTGAATATTATTCAGTAAAATTTTTACAACATTAATTCACTTAAAACAGATAAAACATCGCACGTCTCGTTCTGTCTATAGTGAAAAATACGCCCACTTCTATGACGTCACATGTTATGAACCAATAGCAAAATTTGTCTCATACTTAATATCTATATCTCACTTTTGACGAATCGGAGGTCCATAATCGTGAAATTTTGTTGGTACAACACTTTTACATTGGAACCAAGATCAAACTGGATCCTATTTCGGAACTAGAATCATTTATTCTCGGATTGGGAAAGATGTTGGTGCAACCAGGCATTAAAGTTTCAGGTTATCAGTGCTATTAAAACTATTACCTTATTCATTATGATCCTCTCTGTACGAACTGCCATTTTTACAGATAGGTTGAATAATCGTATATTTTGCGTTAGTTAAAGTAGCAACAGTTAAATGGTCGCCCCTTCCCCCCAAATTCCTTCCACTTTCCAAAATAGCTTCGAAAATACGTGGAACATTGTGCTCGTTGCTGATCTCATAAAAATTGATGTATTTTAAGTTATCAGTTTATCGGTATCTTGATGTCTCTGGAGACTCATAAACTGCCTTCGTTTTCCATTTGTTATTTATAGTCTTCGGCTGATGAAAGGTTTTCGTCGTGATGCCGATGGTAAATTAGAGTTTAGGAAACACGTTGCCTCAAATTTGTTATCATCACCTGCCAAACAGCTGAGAGCATTGAAACTTGCCTACGTTCACGCCATAGAATAGCGTGTACATACTTCAGAGTACCTGCACATCCCCGAGTCACAGTGCACGGAGTATAGTCATGTCGCGTCGCGTCTATTTTTTTTCCTCCCCTTTCTCTCTGTCTCGAGTTCGAGATTACAATGTTATGCAAACTTGTGTGTGTGTGGATAATGGTCCTCCCAACATAGCGGGCTCGTAAAAGTAGATGAGCGCAATAAAATGTTTTAACTGTTTTCGAAAGAGAGTGGAAAATGTGTTGCTGGGGGTAAGATAGACATTCCCGGTTGAATGGTGCCTGGTTAAATGTTTTTTTTTTTTTTCCTTCTCTCTCTCTCTCTCTCTCTCTATCTCGCTCTCTTGCGCACGAGTTTTTCTTTTCGTTTGTGACGGGTGTTTTGAAATGGATGTGCCGCTAGACGGCCGGACCGCTAGTTGTCGGGAGGCACGTGTGATGTGTAGTGTTTCCGCGCCCTCTACTCGGACATCAGGGGTGATCAAAGTCGTCGCTGCTGTTCGGAAGTTTCCTTTACAGTAGACACAGCCTTCCAAAGCCCAATCCATGGGAAAAAAAGAACTCATGATCTGGGTTTGAAAAAGTTGCAAGTTCAAACTATACGTATGTGACAGTGAAGTAAGTAAGCTACACCATAATAATCTAACTACAGTATTATTTAAATCCCCTTGGAGACGGAATACAGGCTGTTCCGTGTCTCAACCGACATACTTCGGAAGCGTGTTATACAGATCATTGCCAACAGAAAAGTCACATGCACAAGTAGGCTATGCAGCCCCATTTCAGAGTTACAGGGACGTAAATACAACAAAAACACAAATTGGATTTACTGAATGTCTTTAATGCAAGTGACTACATTCGTGTTGAATGTCTCACACGAGCTGTTCAAAATATGCGCCATCTTACCGTAAGCAGGCTGCGATACGTTGTAGCCTGCCATGGCGTGTTGCAACTGCATGCCTGCAAGTTCATTTCTGAGTTGATTAGTGGCGTCTGTTATCGCCTGTAGAAACTGGTCTCGTGTCTGATCGCCGTCCGCTATAAACCCTACTCTTCAAGCAGATCCAGACGGGGAGAGGTCTGGAGAGCGCGCCGGACATGGGACTCGCCCACCTCTTCCAATCCACCTGTGTGGATACTAGGCTGCTACACCACGCCAATTTCCATCACAGTATCCATAAACAAACTCCCATGTCTGCGTACTCTGCACGTGTAAACATCCCTGGTATTGTTGCACAATCACTCACCTTGACACACTAACAAAAACTGGTCATGCGAGCCAGACAAGCAGTGTCTGCTCAATGTTAAGACTGGGCACGTTTTGAACAGCATGTGTGTGACTTACAGCATGAATGTAGTCAATTGCATTCAAGATATTCAGTAATTCCAGTTAGTGTTTTTATTGCAGCTACGTCCCTGCAACTCTGAAATGGGGCTGCATAGTCCACTTGTGTACATTATATTTTTTGTTGCCAATGATTTGTCGGTATAACACGCTGCCGAGATATGTCGGTTGAGTCGCGGAACAGCCTGTATACTTATCAACAAGTGCAGGAATTTTTGCCAAATTCAGCAATATTTATTACACTGCTTTTTTTACTTCGAAGCAGTCAATTGGAGCGCAGCAGAGAAGAGCAGTCGTTCGAAACGACTTATGAAAACTGTTCACTTTGAACGACAAACAACTGCGATCGGAACTCGTTCGAAGGTAATGTAACCTCTTCAATAGCTGAACTTATTCTTAGTGAAGTAGTTCTGCATCCCGTGTAACCGCGGCCTATGTGCATAGTTTCATTATACATTCATTTGCAAAAAAAATTGATTACCCTGAAGGTGCCAGCTCAGGACACGCACGTGACTACAGGCACAGGACATGGTAGTATGTATACAGAGAACATGAAAGTATTGCGCCACACAAAGCACGTATTTTTGGGGACCAACACTTGTGGAATGCACTTCGTATGGTGTTGACCATCCGTGACATGGAGACATGCCGTGGTACGGTCGGGCATGGATGCATGACGTAGGATGTTCTCCTGACGAAGATCCTACCACAGCTCGCGCAACTGACCCTCCAAATCCGCTTTAGTCGCTGCTGGCAGTAGTTGCCGCCCAACCTGGTCCCAAACGTTCTCCATTGGCGAGAGATCGGGGACCTTGTTGGTCAAGGAGACATGTTGACATCGCTAAGGCAGGCCAGTGACACCCGTGTTGTGTGAGGCCGGGCATTAGCCTGCTGGAAAATGAGGTTGTCAGGCTGCGCCAGGAAGAGAAGCTCACATGGTAGTAGAATTTCCTAGACATGTCGCCACGCAGTTCAATTACCACCAATGGGGTGCGGGAGACTTGAGAAATGGTACCTCTCACCATGGTCCCTCTCGTTGGTGCGTTGTACCGCTCTACAATGAAGCGTGATCACGGCACAGGCCAGGACGTCGACAGACTCGAATTCGGTGGTCGTCTGTAGCCAGACAGAACCACAGAACATTGATTAGTCAGTGAACACTACTTGTCGCTAGTCTGCAAGCTGCCATCCTGACCGTTCCTGGTAGAAGGTCACACATGCTCGACGGAGATTAAATCGTAATGGTAGACGACGTATGGGACGTCGCGATGACAGATCCCGCAATTATAACAGCCTGGATATTGTACTGGCGGACACAGGCGTATTCCCAGCCTCTCGTTTCATGTTCCTGAATGGTGCGCAACGACATCCGTCGAGTGCTTACAACCTGCCATAAGATGACACGATCATCGTTGCTGGTGGTCCGCCGGAGTCCACCCGAGTCTTCCCGACAGGTGTGTCTACCCTCCTTCTCGCCCTGCGTCCAACACTGACTCACTATGTAAGCAGAACGGTTCAAGCGGCGAGAAATGCGCTGAAAAGTCCAACCTGCCTCTCGGAAGCCGACGATGTAGCCTCTTTCAAACTCATTCAGGTGGGTAGAGACTTGTCGAATGCACCTTCGGGGCATGATGCGTGAGTACTGAACTTTGCCCTGTTGCTCATATTGCTACCTCATATCTTATTTGGTGTCTTACTGCTATGATTGATGGAGGTGCATGTTGGCACATCCTCGCAAGTAAACCGCATTAAACGCAAGTGGGACACGTGTCGCGCTGTGTGACGATACTGTGTGGCAACATTTGTTCTACTCACGCTATTCGCTCATGGTGATCATTTACGAATGAGTGTATTTCGCGTTATTAAAAAAATATATGTGTGAAATATTGCGTATGTATAATCCATAGTTAAATGTCAGTTTCTGAAAATCAGTCTCTTCAGGCTTTCCAAATAATTTTACTTTGTATTCATTCTACAATGTAACAGCTGAAATTATTCGCGTGTTCATACTATTTCGGATACATGTTTTGTACATCTTGTTACTTGCAAATGTATTGCCGACTGTTGCTTGAGAGAAAAATTATAATTTTATAGAAAATTAAATTAATTATAATATTGTTTACACAGTGCGCATGGGTATGGTAAGAACATAAACGTGGCATATTACTTCACGCTTTGCAATACTATCGTTTACCTTTAAGACGCTAGAATACTGAATATTCTGCTTCGTCTGGATTGCAAATGCAGGCAGTGTAACTGTTAGTCAACTTCCTAGTTATGTCTTCGCACATGATAAATCGTACACGTATTTTATTAGGTAGAGGAAAAATTACTTTTAAATAATGTCTCGTTTCCATTATTTGATGGTCGTATTGTCTAGATACGATCTGGATCACTGATCCATTCCTTACGACTCGCATTTCAGACTTAACTCACTATTCAGTGTGCAAGTAATTAAAGGTTCCATTGCCCTTGGTAAAATAAATCATCAGTCATTAAGAAGCTTCAGTTAACTCAATTTAGTTGATGTCTACACCTGAAACTGGAGCACAATCGGATACCTTCAAGTTTGTAGTACGATGTCTAATTCTGACAGTCATTTCTTACCGCCAATTCCCTTCTATTTGTCTTACAAACACGAACTCGGTCAACTATGGGCATAGGCGGCATTATAAATAAACGTCTTGATTTTACAAACTCTTCCCTCTGTCTAGTTGACATGTTATTAGGATCTGTTTGAAAGTTTTCGTAGACTTCTTTGGGTGAACATTGCCAGGACAACTCCTCATGTTGATCGCGGTAGCGTTTCATGGGCGAGCGACTTTATATACTTTGTCCCCTGCGAGAACTTAATGCAAGTCCCAGACTCCCGTTACGTCTTGGCGATATCGCGGGGAACGGCCCGGGATACCCCAAACTACAAACCATTGACTGCTTTCACACAGTGAGCTATTTCTTGCACATATGTAGTGTTATACCAATAATATGTATTATTATTTGTTAGACGTATATTATCATCTAAATGAAAATCACGTTACCTTGAACCCTTGCTTTGTTAACAATTAAATCAGCTATAAATGTTGGGGTTTAATCGGCTGAGATATTCTAGGGGAAACGTCAATTACATTGTGGGTTTTACAGTTGTTCAGAGGCAATTTCTGGATCACCGCTCAGCCAGATCTTCATTCACCGGTGCAGACGATTCTGACTCGTGAACTCCCTTTGTTTTACGTGACATTTACACAAGTTTGCCATATAATTGTACATCAGACGTATTACTAGACTTCCAGTTGATATTCCTAGGCTGTGTTCGTTTTCAGTTAATTAAATCCTTTTCTTTTAAATTATGGCTCGCACACGCCAATACTGGCCGCTTATTTTAGCGCAAGAAAGGGTATCCTAAATTAAAAAGTAAACCGTAATATTATAAGAAAAATGTTTTATTTCACATAAATATAATTTTGAATGCAAATGTGTGTATAGGCTATTCACAGTAAAGTGAGCACTTTTGAAAGCTCTCATTTGGAATAATAGTCGGTAAATATATTTTATTGTAGCCTTAGACAATAACTTTCCAGTTCAATGAAATATATACACTGTGCTTATTACTTGCATGACAACAGTTATTTTAAAAGTGGAGGAAAGATAAAATATAACAATACGAAAAAAAGTAACTAGGTCTTCAAAAGTGCTCACTTTACCGTGAACAGCCTATACTTGAATAGAGAAATGTTATGGCAGGCATAGCTCCAAAATGTATTTTTTTAAATGACTAGAATATAAAGCATGTTTTGCCTATGTCACCTCATATTGTGGAAGATATGGTTCACTACAAAATACAGGATGGGGTGGTTGCCACACATTAAAAAATTTCCTAAAAAAAATTTATCATCAGATATATTTAAAATTTCTGCAAAAACATAATAAACATAACTTTCAAATAGATAAACAGTTTATGTCATTATATGTTATCCACGATTAATCAAAATGTTAGATGTTTAATATCGGTGTAATTTACTTTTATATTTAATTTCAGTGTAATTTACTTTTACGATATATAACGATAATGCTTTCATCGACTACTAGAGCTCGCATTTTTTATAATTTCTTTTCATAAGTTCTTCCTCCTGCGATCGATAAATTTATTAATTTGCATCATGCATGTTGCATGAAGTAATTGGTTGCAGTTCATGCATATAGACTTTGCAGCTGAAGTTGTGTGGTAGTAAAATTCTAGTACTTTGCACACTTTACGCCAGTGTCGTCCAATTGGTCATGACCATATCACGATTAAGTACTGCAATCAACATACTTCTGGTTGGCTCACATCATGAAAATGCTTCCTTTTTTATTTTTTTGTTGAAATCTTTTGCTTCTTCCCGCGCTCTATGTTTCCGCCTTTTTTTCTTTCGAGACTGCTATCTGTTTCTGTGTATCAGTTTGTTTATCAGAGGTTAAAATCGGTGCAAACTGTTTTCTTAAATTTGGTTTGGCCTTCGTAAGAATTATTTATTTCGTGCAATAACTTGAATGGCGTTTCTTGATAGCTAGTGTAGATTGCTAATTCTTCTGTGGTTGGTATCGGCTGTGAAGTTTTGATGGGTTGTGAGTCACAGACGAAAGATTTGTTGAGACTGTGTAAGAAGGAAACCTTAGCGAGACTGCATAAGTTATAGGTTCCGATTATAGCATTGCGGAAGATAATAGTTTTTAACTTCGGGGGAACTGGTGTGTTGAACTGAGTCTTGGAAGATCTATGAATTCCTCGTTTTTTTTTTTTTGTCGCATATGGAAAAGCAGTGATCCAGAATTGTACGTTTTTGAAACGAAATAACTGTGTGCCTCTAAACCTGATGTCCATCCCTCAATATGAGGTACTATCAAATTCTTTTATAGTAAAAAAAAAAAACCTTGCCAACGTTTCAAGATTACGTTATGTGTATTGCATGTGGTATTTCGCCCTAAAGTAAAAAATGGGGAATTTTCTCCACAAAAAATTTAAAGTATGTCTTCGAAAACATACGGGGCGATGACCCACCTCTGCGGCTGGTGTCGTGAATACAGTAATGACGGTATTTTGTCTTAAAATACTCTTAGATCGTCAGTCTCGATTAATAAATTGCAATTTAGTAACGAAATATTGAATTGAAAAGGTAACATAATCTTGTGAAATTTAACAATATATAATTGTTAACACGCTTGAGAAAGCCGTTGTGTAAATAATTAAACATCTTCAAAGACTTACTCACAGTTCTTGGTAGAAATTAACTGAACCAAAAATCTCCAACCCAACACAGTTTACCAATTTCTATGCAATGAAACTTCGAAGAGTGTGGCAGGCATCTCTCAAAGTCACCTTACAGTAGAATTAGACATAGGTTTTATTTTCAATATTTTCTAGTGTGTGACCTATCCACGACTTAATTTGGACTTAATTCATAATGCAGCTCGTAGATGCGACAGGGAAGAAAGAAAAGATAGATAATTCAAAATATTGTGTGACTTCATGTCCACTATATGTCACGTTTATCTTTGTAGCAACGGGAGGAGTTAAATTAACGTCGATTGGAGTTAGCAGACATGTTTAGTTAATTAAACTTAATAACATAATTTATATTCATTAGAGCGTGAACTTCACTCAAAACCTTGATTTGTCTTAAATCACATTCTGGAAGAACGACTGGAAATAAGTTATGCGAGGATGTGCATTTCGCTTCGATGAAAACTTGCTCTCCGAGGTGTACGGACTGCTCTTGGGGGCCCCCTCTGGCGTTTGCAGCGCATCAATCAACTATGTCAATTTGTGATGGCAGTGCACACTTTCCTCTTTCCCTAGCCCCATTCCCTCTCCTCCCCTGGTCCACTCTGCCCAGCGAGACCACTTTCAACATTCGTCCCGTTTCGTCTAACCCCCCCCCCCCCTCCTCCTATTCTCCCTACGCCTGTTTTTGGAACCCTCTCTCCTTGTCCCCTCTTCAGGGATCTTTTCATTTCCCCCCTTCCCTCGTGTGGTATCGGATGCACGCCATGACCAGAAAGTGCACTATAATCGGCTCGTCAACGAATTAATGGTGTCGGTTACCCGCGCCAGTTTTATCCCCGTCTTGCATATCGCACTAATGAAGAAGAGCGTGGGGGCTTGCTCGGGTTACTCCTTCCCGTCAGGGTCCGCAGGGATAGCTTGGCCGTGACGTGCCAGCATACTCGAGCGTTACGTATGACTATGGCGCTGTTTCTTTCCTGCAAAAAATATTTAATCAATTGAATTATATTTTAACTTCTGAGTTTAGTACGATACATGTTACTCATTTAAGTTTTTGGAAATGGATATATTTGGATATGTCTCTCGTAATCAGTGTAACAGAAACTAGCAATTAAAATGCGAATTTTCCAGTTACAAATGAGATCACGTTAGCGGCAGTGATGCTGTGCGTCATTCCTTAATAATAAACATAGATTTTACATGTGAACTACGAAATAATTACATACAAAACGCTATATCCTTTTATTTCTTTATGATGCCTGTAAGCTCCTTGTTCACTAAGTTCGTACCTGCGAAGCAGCTAGAAACTAATTGACGTTAAGATATTTGACTGTGTCAGAATCAGACATTGAACTGAAAACTTGAAGGTACCTGATTGTTGTCCATTCTCGGGCGTGGACATTAAATTTTAGCAAGCATGGCCGTAAAGAACTTTCTGTGAAACATGTATTAGGACGCATTCCAGAGCAAAAAAAAAAAATCCTTGGACATGCAAAAATCGACGTATGTGATTATTGAATAAAATATAATTACAATATAATAAAAAAAAACAATAAATGTTTTATCAAGTCTTAATGCAGAATTGCAGTGTGTAGATTTTGGTGTGTTAAGTTGTGCCTGCGATTTTAATCAGAGCTCTTGTTCGAATTAAAAACCGAAATGTCATACAGCGTAAATACGAATTAATTTTTAGTGAAAACTTAGTTCGTAAAATAATGCCATCTTCAGAACGGAACGTCTTTATATAAACATTAGAAAAGGCCTTGTGTTCCATACACAGGTAGGATTACTTACCCCTTTGAAGACGTAATTTCGTAGTCGAGTGGGACATAAAATTTGGCGAGTTTGGACAGTTACTGTCCATTTTCGGCCTCTCGGGATTTGTCCGTCGCCGAAATAGCTGTGTTGAAGACGCGTGGTCGCCACGCCAGAGCCATCGCTGACCCGCCGGATGTTCACGAGGGCATTTCGCCGACCGAAGAGGTGGGGTGGGTCGTCCGTGGATGAGGCGGATGGGGTGGAGGGATCCCCGGCCGTGACTTATGGCCGTCATTCCAGGAAACCACTCCGGATAAGAAGACGTCATCCGCTGCTCTCAGCTTCCCTGTCTGGATCCCTCGGGAGCATTAAGGCTGCGACGGGGGAGGTAGCCCCCCTTAGCCCGGGATGCATTTGAGGAAGAAAAGGTATTAATAGATAGCCGCGGTGCGACGGGTCCTTCCGCTGTGCGCATGCGCTGTGCGAGACGCCGATCACTGCAAGAGGTAGTTGCTTCCTGGCGTGCATCAGGGGTTGCGGTGGCTGAGCGGTTAGACTGCTCGCCCTCCCTCAAGGCGAACCGGGTTCAATTTCCAGTCGGGGTCACTCCTGAATTTTCTCACGTGGGAATCGTGCCGGAAGATGCCGCCGGTCAGAGGGTTTTCTCGGGGTTTTCCCGTTTTCCACGTCCCTTCATTACGGCGCTGCCCCATAACATCCCTTCACCCTCATCGGCTCTCCAAGACCTCGCTGTTAAGAGCCGGCCGAATATCTTCACTCGCTCACTTTCTGCCGTGCAGTTCTGCAACCTGCAATTCCGAGACTGAGCACACTTGCTTCCGGAGATCTGTGGTCGCTAGACAATACTACAGAACAAGTTATTCTACCTATTGTTGTCATACTCTTCTACAACTAGGTAATACAGTATAATCTTGGGAACTCGACGTAATTTCGACTATAGAGATGTCGGTTCAGTGGAATTTCGATTTTTTACGGAATTAAGGGCGAGGATGTAATTAACCCAATACTAGAAGCAAAGCATATACACAGTTTTTTAAATCAGATATGGACACAAAATATGAAAAATATTACGTAACGCGTAATATTAATTTTAACTAGAAAATATTAAATAATTGTAAGTAATAGGTTTTATTGCATATATGAATAGTTGAAATTACAGTATTTTCTTTTTCAAAAATGTATTCGCATTTGTAATAAATATTTTTTTATTAAAAAAAAATTGAACGATAACGAATGCCAACTGACCCGTACGGCCTGTAAAGCTTTCAAGTTTTTTTGGAATGTCGAGTTTCCGAGGTTCTTCTGTACTATTCTCCCGAGTTAACGTCGATCTCTTGTGAGGTTCGCACTGCCTCTTGAAGGAACACTTACACTCTGCTTTCACCTCTTGACAATTCATTAGTGATCAGATATTTTAACACTCAGATCAGTCTCTAGTTAGGTGAAATAACTCATTGTCTTAGAAGAAATGGCTGCAGTACGGGGATATCTAGTTGTTTTGGACGGCCGCGATGTGTATGCTGCAGGGATGAAAGTGGTACAGAACAACGGTGAAGAATACTGTGCTGAAGTATAGTCATCGATAACTGTTAGTACATACTTCAAGCATGGAAAGATGCCTTATTTGTTGCAGGGGTGATATTTTGTTGTCATTCGAGGTTTGTCGTATATTATTTTGCGAGAACTTACATGGTCGTGTAGGATGTTGCAAACTACAAGACACTTTGAAAAACTTGCTAACATGCAGTTCTGAAGAAAATGACTCATCACTTCTTGTGATGATTAATTTAGGCACTCTAGTCTGCCCCTCTATAAGAAACATTGCTGTGTCTGGCGTTAGGAATGTGGTTGGTGGACAAAATATGATCAGCCGTGACCGAACATGGTATCTTCATTAATATGAGGTTGGTTCGCCCGTGGGTTAAATCACAACTTGCATTTGACGTAGGACTGACAAATAAAGGTTATGCATGACTTTCGCATCCATTTCTCGTGCAGGGCGGTCTCTAAATGAGAAAGCCCGTACATTGGCTTACAAAATACCACACAAGTTTTAACTAAGAGCAAAGGACTTAGTAGATTATACGAAATATTCGAGATCAAAGTGTGAATAAGACGTCGTCTTGGGACATAGGCAGTTCGCCAGGAAATTAAAGTGTGAAGCATATGATAGGGTTGATTATCCAAAATGTTGAGACATTGGTGTGATGTGTGATCGTTTTATGTAGGATTTTCATTTATTCTAGGCCACGTGAACATTGCTTGCAGCACACCAGCACAGAGCGCACTTCAAGCTTAACAGTTGAAAGAAAGCAGTTGTGATATGATATGATTCGGCAAGTATTCACCAGATAGAAGCGCGTACAATTGCTTTGAAATAATGTAAATGCACATTCTGAGGACCAGATGATTTATCCCCGCTGTTGTGCCTAGTATCTTGGGTCTTGGTGCCACTGTCATCGCTTCAAACTTATTACGCATATCAGAAGTAGTTCTGCCATATAGTCTTTTCGCGGTTTCTTTCTCACTTTGGAAAATCACCCCATGGATAAAGTTTTGGTTACTTCCTATATGTGGCATTTATTACAAGCGTTTCATACATGTCTTAACATGAATGTATCTTATTTTTGGTGAAATTGAACTTTACTTATATCCTATCTATAAATTATCATATTTATAATTAATATGAATAAGAACAGTAATAAAATAGGTGTATTAGCAGTGCCTAGTAAAAAAATAGTTCCCTTTTGGTGTAATTTTCTAGACTTGGTTAATCTTTACTTGCATGAGACTGAGGGATATCTTTGATGCAGAACTTGAGCAGGGCTTCAGAAAAGTTGGAAGTAACTGCTTCGCCGATAATGTTTGCAGCACGTAGTTCCGGTTGGGTAATTTTGGTTGATACGAGTTTCTGGAGATTGGTGCTCGTCTCCGCGATTATCTGTGAGATAGCTGTCTTGCGTTCGACTGTTAGCGCAGTGTGTTCAGATACAGCTCTTATAATTGCTGCTGATTTACTGATATCTCCGCCTTCACGACTAGTAATTGGTATAATTTTGTCCTAGGTGGCGCATTTGAACCGTTGGCTGTTCGTATTTTTTGACCGTCCCTTTTAACTTGAATACTAATGCATTGTACGTATTAATTAAATTTTTGCTTATGAAGTAGTAATCTTGTATTGGTTTTTCAAGGCCCTGTATGCGACGCGTACCGTTGGTATCTGTAAGGACACGCTTACTAAATCCCAGTTCGCTATCAGACGGAAAGGACACTTAAAGGGTTAAACTGCGACTAATACTTCATATTTCTTTCGCAACTTCACAAGGAACAAAACGTTTGTGATAGTAATATTGTTATCATATTTTTTATTGCAGGTTATGTTTAAAAAATTTTGATTCTTTGTTAATGTTTTCTACGTTTCTTGGAAACACACGGTACATCTGGGATATATGCTAATTTCTGGAATAAAATATGTTATGCTGTTTTTTTTTCACTAGTGAGCGAATTCTCTTAATGCACCTAGTGTTACAAGAAATTGGGTATAAGAATAATGAGAATAATAAAAAACATTTTTGCAAAAAGCGTCGTTGAATTGTTGACTAGCCCACTGCTAATTATGTAGACACTTTCAAGTTCACAGGGGAAAAAATTTTGCCGCCTAACGGCACGTGTTAATGAAAACACAACTGGCCAGGATAACGTAACGTTGACAGCAAGTCGGGCAAAGGCAATTCATTGTCATAAGATTAATTGCAATTTTTAAATTGGTGGCCACTAAAATAAGTTTATACATATACAGAAATACAATAATAGTTCATGACTTGTGTATCGCATGGATAGTAATCATTAGTGACATATTAATATAATTTGGACACACACTACACGTGGTTGAAGGTTGCACAATAAGCAACTAATGCCCGGTTAAACCATCGTGGTTCGAAACTCGATCCGAGATCGCATCTAAGATCGACACATAAAACTGTTACACCATTCTAGTTCTGAGCTGGACTGGAGATCGAGATAAAGTTAATTTCGAACCGCCGAAATTGGCTGTTCGAAATCTCGATCCGAGATCAGCAGCCATCGTCGACAGATGCAGTTAGAAAAAAAACGCCAACAGATAGAACTACGTTCGATTGTTTTCTTGGGAAATTTATACCACATATACGCACTTGAATATTATTCAGTAAAATTCGTACAACAATAATTCACTTAAAACAGATAAAACATCGCACATCTAGTTCTATCTATAGTGAAAAATACGCCTACTTCCATGCGTTATATATTACGAGCCAATAGCAAAATTGGTCTCATACTTAAACACGATGTCTCACTTTGGAACCGAGATCGACTAGTCGGAGATCCAAAATCATGAAATTCCGTTGGTGCAACACTTTTTCATTGTAACCAAGATCAAACTGGATCCTGTTTCGGAACTAGGATCGGGGAAGATGTTGATGCAACCGGGCATAAACAAGGTTTTCACCCGGCTTTATTGCGATCGACTCTTCGCACACGCATGCTGTAGTAGGTAGGCGCACAGACAGCAAGATTAAGCGATGACACAACATTGTCGCTGTCGGCCTGGGAAGGACGAAGGACTCTTTGCGCGTCGCCACAAGATAAAAAAAAAAAAAACATTCCGGCGCGGCGGGCCGCAGGAGGAATGCCGTTGCGGCAGCGGTTCCCGAATTATCCCCGCGACGATGTCGCGTGTTGTCTTGTAGAGCGTGGTCCACGGAGCCCCGCTGCTATGAATAGCCCCTCGGGGTCCTTCGCGCCCACTCTCCCCCCCTCCCTCTGCCAAACCTCCTGCCCCATATAAAAATACGACTGACTAATGTAACCCGCGTGCTCCGACAAGTATTGGCCCGATGACACGTTGATACTCCAGCGCGCTGCCGTGACAACAAGGTTATGTCGGCTGGGGTCTTCATCACTGCACCACCCGTCTTAAGGCCCCTCTACAATCAGCGTGGCCTTAACGTATCGGGGAATTCAATATCTGTAGTGGAATAGTAACGTCTACAATACGAGCATGTCGTGGCCGTCATTCACTTTCTTATGTGTATAATTTTTTACGCCAGCCGATCACAATGCAAGACGTCAGGGATTCCTCTGTGTATAGGCTATTCACGGTAAAGTGAGCACTCTTTAAGGCCAATCCAACAGGAATTTACCACTAATAAGATATCTTATTGCAGTATTAGGTTTTAAATTCTGAGAGTAGTGAAATGTATACACTGTTTATTGGTCACTTCCCAAGGTTTATATTAAAAAGCAGCAGGAAGATATAAATTTGGCGAAATTAAAAATCTATAAAGGCCTTAAAAAGTTCTTACTTTACCGTGAACAGCCTATATAAAAAAAAGTTTTTCGAAATAAATGTAAACATGAAGAATATTGCTCTCGCCATAATTGTAGATAACCTACAAAATTTTTTTTTTTTTTTGTTTGTTTCTGTTGCTGGCGTTGCCTTTTGTGCCTGCGAGTTATGTTTTCAGACGGCGGCGAAATTGATTACTCTATACTTGCAGCGGTCGAGACAAGTGTCCATCTCGTTCAGCACATGTGGTTAAAAAAAATTACTAAAACGAAATTTATGAAGAGAAGCGAGCGCTTGGATTACCATTGCAGATATGCTCAAACAAGGAGGTTACTTCCCGCTACGCTGAACGTACACAGCAGATTTATTTATGCTGTGGTGTATGCCAATACTTTACTGTATGCCATTTTTTATTTGCGACAAGCCCTTATTTGACACGGGACGAAAACCTTTACATAACTTTAAAAAACAGTTATATGTGACTTTGTATTTACGATGCTTAGAAGGTGCAGACAGCAAGTTCAATCAGGAAGAATATGCTGATTGCACTGAAAAACACAGTCTTTTATTTTTTCTCGGCAGTTACATGCCAACAACAAAACCAAGTTAGCGATTTAAGAAGATTTGGGAAGCTACTATTTATAATGCTTCAACTTGAAAAATTTCGATGCCTTTTCTGTAACAGAATTTCTGACAAAAATAAGTTGCAAACCCAAAATGTAAGGGTTTGATATTTCTTAAGGTTTATCCTCGAGATAAACAGCATCCTTGGCGAAATCTCGCATCAGTATTTACAGGCTACCAGTTAGTTATTGAGCTTATGAATTTCTCGTTTCAAAATTGTAACGCATTCAAAGTTACAAGTTAATCGCTACTTACCTAAGCAAACAACTACAAATAGTTGTTGGTACTGGATAATTATAACAGCAATCGCAAGAACCACATGTATGTGTTCTGTACATGGTTAGAGTTGGAGGTTAAACTAAATTAATTAAATAGTTTGTTCGCCCAATAAAGCATCATCGAAGTTGTAATTTTGCCATAATTGTGAACATTCAGCTTGGTTTCTTCGAATGGAAAGTGCATTAGAAAAGCAAATCAGTGAATGTGACTGCTGCGTTGCCAATAACAATATGATGAAGGAACCCGCTCAGAGTATGATTAAAGTTGAATGCGATACTGTTTAACGTTGCAACCATTTGAAGACTATGCCCATTCCCTGTTCTCAAAACCATAACTCTGTACAGACTAAAGAGTTGTGGGACGGCGTGAGCATTTTAGATCACGGTGATCAGTTGCAAAATAGGCCAGAAAAACAACTTATATATTTACCAATTTTTGTATCGTATACTCCGTGTGCTGTGATATTTTTAAATCTCAATGGTAGCTGGTGGGGAAATATTCTTACCGTTTACTTGGGGTGTAGGAGGGGGTGCCACCTCATTTGTAAACAGCAGCGCAGAGTTGAACCTATGCGCACCAAGGTAACGGGGCCGAGGCCTAGCCAGCCTCTACAAACACGCTTCGTGAACGAGTTCCTTTATCAGGATTTAAAGGGCATTGCATTTTGGGTATAGGCTGCTCACGGTGAAATGTGCACTTTTGAAAGCCCTGCTTAAGATCCACTTGTATACACGTTGTGTATTCCTCTGCCTTATGTCAAATTATCATTGCCATGGGCTTCGTCACTTTATATTCGTGCGCCGGTCAAGTGAAACTGTTGAATTATTAATTAAGTAAATACTTTACAAATCTGCTTATTTTTAAACTTCGATGTATTCAAATAACAGAAAGCGAAAGGAATAATTTTAAGTTATCACAAATGGTTAACTAATACTTTTTATTCGACGTTAAGATATGGATCTGTTATCCAGCCATCTTCACCAATTTTACTGGGCAAATGTTACGCAGTGCGCCCGTTAAATGATATGCGTGCAAGGGCAGTGACTTTTTTCTAAGGTTCGTTTTTAAAGTGCTCGCTTTATTGTGAACAGCCTTTAATGTGATGTTCTGGTGTAGTGCGTCGTTGTCTAGAGCGTGCACTTGAAAAATCACCGGCAACCATACTTACTATAGGCTGTTCACGTTAAAGTGAGCACTTTCGAAGCCCTAGTTAGTTTTTCCTTTCAGCCATTTTTTATCCTTTAACCTCCTTTTTTAAATTAACATTGCCATGTAAGTAGTAAACAGAATTTGTATATTTCACTGCACTAGAAAGTTATTGTCTAAGGCTAAAATAAAACATATTTATTGACTATAATTCCAAATGAGAGGGCTCTCAAAAGTGCTCACTTGGCCGTGAATAGCCTATACGGTCCTGTGTAGGGGCAATTGGCGGTGGGTGCACGGATCTCTGACCGGCTAGGCGGGGCGGGGATGTGTCCGGACGTCAGCTTGTTTATATTCCGTGCAGCGGCAAAGTGGGTGCGTGTCACCGGGGTGTCGGAGGGAGGATGGGGGGGGGGGGGGGGTGGATTCACGGGCGTGCGTAGTCCGTGCACGGCCCTCCCCGAGAGGAGCGCTCCTCCAGCATCCTTCGTCCTGCCCAGTCGGTCGCTCTTGCCCGCCTGAGTTACGATTAGGGCACAACTTGGGTGATGGTGGAGGAGGGGGTGTTGACTGTCACCCGTGGGCCACCTCGTGGCGTCGTCTTATAGAGGCTTGTCGCTCCTACAGTCCGTTCACTGTTACTTTCCTGAAGCCCTCCTAAAGGTCTCCATTAGAAGCCCACACAAACGATAGTATCCCATTTATATGTTAACCCAGCAGTCATCATCCCAATACCCCGTGTAGTAATGTTCTCTTGACAGTGATTCCTCAATCATTTTAATTGTATCAAAATTGTATTTTCTTATCTCTATTTAAAGAATTATTTTAAATAACTTCCTTCCAAATTAAACCCCCCTCCGTCAAATAAAATAATATTTTTATTTAATTTAACTGATTATGTAACAGAGTTCAAGACTTTTAATTGGGATCAATGTGTGGGAGGGGGGAATTAAAAAGATGTCCAACGATCCGCTTTCCGGCTACTAACAAATAAAAAATGAATAACTATATATAGGAAGTACATTAATTAACTTTAATTTTAAAAAAATATAATAGAGTTCGGTTATGGCCAATGCCCGAGCATTGAACAAATTTGTAATTTTTTTGTTGTTGTTGCAAAAGGTCTACTTCCGGGGTATTCCTCCGCTTCCTACCAACAAAGCTTAACTTAGTCTAGAAAATTACACTGGATACTTTACTTGAGAACTATTTCTTCCTAGGCATTATCAACACCTATTTTCCCAATGTTTTATTTATATTAATTATAATTCGAATATTATTATCTATAGTTTAAGTAGAAATAAAATTCCAATTTAACCAAAAATAAGATACTTTTACGTTATTTTATATTAAAGTAAGTATAAAACGCTTGTAATGCATAGCGTAATTAGGAAAACCAAACGCGTCACATAAGAGGGGATTTTTCAAAGGCTTGATTCCAAAAGTGTGAAGAAACCGCGAATACACTATATCTAGTTTTCTCTTGCACACTGGATCAACAATATGAAATCGTTACTTTGTTTCTTATCTTTACGTTATGTATCCTTCCACAGCCATGAAATTTCAAGAGCTGAGCACGAGATTGGTCATCTGAACTATTGTTGCGGACTTAAGCCACTGCAACACTTTGTTGTGGTCGCACAGAACCTTCAATGTATAGAAAAAAACTTTGGCAAAAAGTTATAAAATACGAATAGAAATATAAGGCCAGACTAGATTCCTACTTGGATTTATTTGCATATTACTTATTTGTCGACAACAACGAACTTTGGCTCGTATCAATTGCTATCATTTTGTGTCCAAGTATTGTTCTGATAATCACCCCATTGCAAAATTCAGCTTAACTCAAAGTTCAGAAAATGGTTGTATTGTAGAGGGCTTTTAACGTCCCCGGGTTTTATGATTGATAGCTTAGCAGACTAACTTAATTTAACACCCATTCATTACCCGGGATTCGAACCCAGATCGGTGGCGCACCAACCGACTGCGCTACGGGAGGTCGGCTCTAGAAAAGGATCCCCGCTCCCAAATGCCGCTAGCTGGGCAGGGGGGGGGGGCGCAGTGCAATGTTGGGACAGGGAGAGTAGCTACTGTGCATCTCGCACGCGCGTTCTAGCCGCCATGTTCAGTGGTAGGACGTCGTGTGGGGCACGCTACTTGTAGCGCCGGCGTATGAAGTGCAGACAGGCGTCGTCTCCCGCCAGCGGCTGCTGACAAGATCTGAGGTTGTCGTCGTGCCCCCCCTCCCCCTCCCACAGTTCCACAACTGTGCACCTCGTGCGAGGCCGGCCGGCGATGACGACCTCTGCCACGCGCGCGCGGGGAAGACTCCGACTACACCAACTTTGCTGTCTTGGCGGTGGCCGGCAGGCGAACGTCCACTGCTGACCGCAGTAGTGAAGCAGAAGCACGATATAGTCTATTCGCGGTATCTTTCCACTGTTGAATCATACCTTCGAAAAACCACCCCATGTAGGACGTGTGTGGTTGTGGTTGTTTCCTACATATGCCATGTACTGCAAACGTTTTATACTTGTGTTGACATTAAAGTATCTTACTTTTGCTTAACTTTAATTCTTGCGTGTATTTTATAGATAAATAATAATATTTGATTATAGTAAACACAAGGAGATAATATATGCGTTCGTAATGCCTAATAAATCATAGTTCTCATGCGAAGTATTATTGAATTGAATGCGCAGAAATGCGGTTCGTTATCCCTTTGGTGAAATTTTCTAGACTTGGTGAAGGTTTTTGTTTGTATGAGGTGGAGCAATGTCTTGAAAGTAGAACTTAAGCGGGGCTTAAAGTTAAAGTTAAAGAGAAAAGTTGGAAGTTACCTTGAATGGAATATCTAATAATATGGGGGTATATATATATATATATGCGAAGATAGTGGGTCGTACATGCTGTAGGGAAACTGTGGAGGGTGCGGGCGAGTGGGGGTAAGGGAGGGTCCGCTGACACAACAGCATATTATAAGAACTTTATACAATCACAGCTCCAGTAATGGATGATAGTCTGGGGACTGGAGTAACGCTGGTGTGTGCGTTTTTTTTTTTTTTGTCTTAAGGTTGCTATAACAAATCATGGTGAAAATCGGGGACTGTATCCATAACATTTGTGTTTCTGTTTCTGTCTATATCTTGTGATGGACTGTCCCAGTATCTGATTTGAATTGTAAAATAGGTTATAATTATTTTATATATTTGAATCGTAGATCGGGCTGCCCTCGCTTACGGCTAGGTCCTCAAGGCTTGTCCAGGTTGCATAGCTGATGGGTCAGGTACTACTTGCCTTAGGCCATTCGCGATTCCATCCTGACTCCGAGAACAATTCTCCGCTGATATGAAATTATTTATTTATATTTATATTGTTGAGTGAAAAACCTACCTACCGTATTAAGTTTCTAAAATTTAGAAGTGCAATTTATTAAATAAATAAAAAAAGTGTTACGTTCTAGTTACGGTGGGGGCCGCCATGCTTGACACTGGCATGTTGTACCCGGCGCTTCAGCTGTGTTACCCTGAGCAACTTCTCCGTACCTAACCAACTTCCGGGTGCCCTCTCTGTCTCTGCTGATATCTGGTGAAATATAATAATGGTCAGCTTTTCAATTATAACGTCACAAATTCAGTAATGGCGGAGCCGGGAGAATAGATACATGCTAGTTACATCTCGTTTGCAAACCTATTACAACTCGTTCACAAATTTTTAGTCAGTCTTTCGCGCTGAGAAGCTCTTATTAAGTTTACTTGGTTTCGTTGTGTTAATGATTATTATTTACTATTTAATTACTTATTTAGATTAAAGCCACTGTGAATAGTATATAAGGAACGTCGTCACCTTGTTCAAGATGACGTAGGCTGTTGACTAGACGTATGTTGGCGGACGTCACGCCCCTATCTCTGGGCGTATTGCTGGTGCAGTGTCTTGGCGACAAAAACCTCGTTTGCCGTGTTTCCAGCCGTAATGGCCTGTGTTTAGTAACAACCGGCCCGCCTAAAGGGGGTTTGTTTTTTTTTATGCGCTCAAGGCTTCGTTCCACTTCTTCGTAGTATATTTGTGCTCACGCAATCAGGTTAGCATGCCTGTTGCTGCACATAACAAAAATGCACTGCTCATAGAAAGGCTTACCTTGTCGAACTCCACAACTGGAAACGATAGGAACACGCAATGGCCTACCCAGGATTCGGAGTTAACCACATTTGGAGATTATTTACGTATGCTGCGTAACTCTCTGGCTTAAAAGGTTCGTGAATGACTCTAGGCGATAACTGATTCAGTGTTGGATCACAATATTTTTATAACAGTGTTTAGTATGTTTTAGAGTTGCAGTATGATTCATGCGCGGTCTTGTACTCAGAGCTCGTACTTTTCTTACATTAAAATTGATCCTCGAAAAAAAAAAAAAAAAAAACTGTAGCTGAATAACGTGCTAGCTATAATAACTTATTTATGTGAATTTTCGGATGGTTATGACAAGTCTGCAGCCTTCGTATTTTTTTAAAATAAATTGCGTATTTTTTAAAATGAATTTCATTTGGCGTGCATCCGTGACGTGTTATAATTTACTTCTAATGATAAATATTTTTGCAAACTTCCCAAACCGATGATTTGTAGTGTGACTGGACAACCCGCTACAAATTTACAAAGTGAAATATCATAATGCGTCGAGGTTAGCTGGGACTAACTAATCGGAAATGAGAAACTAAAAGAAAAATGTTCACTGGAAAATTAAAAGTTGCAGGAATGGCAAAGTGACAAGCAGGCGTGATTAAGTTTGTGACATTTTAAATATTTTTCTACAAAAATAATTTGTCCTTGTATACAATGCATAGCTGCCAGCCAAAAAAAAATAGCTTGTAAGAACTTTTCAGATTGAATTATAACACAAGTTTAACTAGTATTGTTATCCAATAGATACGGGTGACTACATGAATACACGTGTTAAAACAGCAGTTTTACTACTGTATTGACTTCATCTATGAAGGAAATAATGTAGACTAGCATTATAGCAAGTGGTTAGAATTATGAAACGGAAAAAATGTTACTTTAAATTTGGGCAGCTGTGCGGCATGAAATTAGTTATTTGAAGTCGAAAAGTCATTTGACTAACAGAGAAACAAGTTAATGATATTTTGTTATCTGAATCGTCATTTGAAGCTCTGACCACATATTGTTCGAATTTTTCCCTTTGCGAAAACAATTTCCATCAAATGTCAACAAGCTAGCGTTATCGCTTCTACAGAGGAGGAAGACTGGTGAATAAATGCACAGTGTACTGCCAGTTTTAATCGTTCCAGTCATAAATGCCGAGGAACAAGAGTCGAACTGTTTACACTGAGTGGGTATTGCAGTGATGAGCAACAGTAAAGTTAGCTATAGGCCGTTTACGGTAAAGTGAGCACTTTTGAAGCTCTAGTTACTTTTTTCTTTCAACCAATTTATATTCTTCCACCACTCTTTAATGTAAACCCTGCCATGTTAGTAACAAACACAGTGTATACATTCGCCATACCCAAAACCAAAAGTACGAGGCCACAGCAGCTTAAAAAAGTGCTCAGTTTACCGTGAACGGCCTACAGTACCACATTTAGTGCGTGCTATGGTGTGTAAGTTGTGCAGTGAGAAAAGAGCGAAGTAAGTTAACAATAGATTTTGTCTATGCCATGCTGGGTGGGCAAAGTTAGCTTTCACAAAGTTTAGTCTGTGCGACACTGGGGCAGTGCAGTGATAGTTGAGTACAGTTACATAGCCTCATTTTTATAGTCTGTGCATGAATAGCATGCAGGAACTGCTGTGACGTTTCGTTTCATTCAGGGAATGCAACAATTTGGAAAGGGTTTTTTTTTTTTTTTTCGCAGACAAATCAAAGAAAAACTCTCTTGTAGCATTTTAATTCGTATGTATTATCACTAGTAGAAAACGCGTGATACATAATATTAGATTTTTGGATCTTTAATTTTAATGTTGTTCCGAGTTGTATAATTGTGGCTTCTTGTGGCAAGTATCGCTAACCTAATTGTTACAGTGGGTCCGAGGTTTAAAGTCCCGCGGTTTTGCACGCAATTTCCAGGAAAATACTGGCTGTAGTTCGTTGTCCTGCGCCATTGAGATAAGATCTTCGTTAGCAGTTTGCGTACAGAGGTATTACAATTTCGGGTAAGAAAGTTAACATACTTCGAAGTATTGGTGGCGTGTCATCGTCCCGGTATTGTTTAAAGTCGTCGGAAGGAGCTTATTTTCATCAGGTTACGAGTGCCGGCGAAAGTGAGTGCTGCGATTTATTTTCGGTGCTTACGCGTCAGCGAACGCCTTCTATATTTAATTTCGGCCTTCTTCGGACAGCGGGAATAATTATTTCAGGACGCGCTCTGACGGACAGGCGGGGCGGGGCGGGCGCGCAGTAAAATGCTTGACGAGACGTGATTGAGCCCGCTGATTAGCCAGTAATTGTCACCCGGGGCCCTAGCTCGCCACTTCCGCCGCCGGAATTAGAACTCGGCCGTAGCCATCACTGCTCCGCGCTAAGTCTAAAAGTAATTTGACGTGACGTTGCCCGCCAATTAAGGCCTGCCTCGCATCGCAGGCTCCCTGACACCCCGCTGTCCTCCGATGAACTGGCAAAATGTTTATATTTCTGCTTGCCCCTGCCCCCCCAAACCGCAGTGTAATGGCCGTCCCGTGTTCGCGACCGCGTTTCGGATTGGCCGCGTGATATGTCGGGTTTAACTTTACATGCATCCGTCCCCCCTCCTCGCCAACCTTTCCACTCTCTGGTCGTTGACCACTGTCACCCCCCCCCCCCCCCCGGTCCAGTCCTGCCAACCCTGTCTAATTCGATTCCGTTAGTCTTGTTTCGTTCTGCCGCGACTTCCCGCGTCCACGCCAAACTTATTCATGAAATTTATTTCGGGGTCGGCTGTTGAAACGTTGGGTGGGGGGGAGGGGGGGGGGTCGTATTGGTCTAGAACGAATGACCGCAGCCACAGGATCCGCGTGTTCGAGTGGAAGGCTTTGTCGGTTCGCACGGGCTTGTCAGAAAAGGTGGAAGGGGGGTCGGGGATCGGTTCCGTGGTCGGAAAGAAGGGGGTTTGGAGGGGGGGGGACGTGAGTGGCGTATGCCCACAATCGCAAACCACAAATAAGGGGGTAGGGCAAGCTGTCAGTTGGGGTGTAATTGAAATGTACCGCTGGAACACTCGCGGAAATTGCGAAAACACAGTTTTCCCACTAACACTCGCCCCTTTCCCCCGCCACAACCGAACCCGCCGTTCATGCGCACGGCACAACACTACGATGCTCTTTTTTTTTTTGCACCATTTCCCTCTTCTCTCCCCGACTCTTGTGAATGCGTTGGTGGAAGTGTTTAAAAATACATTTTCGACCGGCCGCGGAGACCGTGCTATTTGGGAAAAGCTTTGTGCTGTACCTTTAAACCGTTTGCTGCAGCCAAAATGCCCCCTCTCCACCTTCCGACCCCCTCCCCTGGACAACCCCTTGTGACCCGTTTGAAATTAATCACGGTCGCGTTACAGTTCGTCTGTTGCTGCATCATTTGTGTCATCGGCGGAGCAAATAATTTATGGGTTGTTGGACAGATGATAAAATTCATGTGCCGGGGGTCCTTAAATTGAACTATGTTTCAGACCGTGCTCGTTTACATCATGACCCCAAATGCTATACTTTTTTTAAAAATATGAAATGTGTTCGGGAAACCATTAAATGTATTCGTACAATAAGAAAAGCTAGGAATAAAAACTAATGAACAGTGAAATCATTAGTCGGAAAGCTACGTTGTCTTCTGAAATATTGGAACAAGTTCTGCAGTTAATTACGTTTTTTATAAAAGGGAGGTTCGAGCTGATAAATAATTTTGTTAAACTTACTTCTGAATCATATCACTAGTATTAGTATTATGCCGTAGGTAAGTACATATCTGATCTGTGGCATTGGTTTTGATGGCAAGATTTGATCTTTAATACCTCGATATTCACGGAGAACTAGATGTAAAGGCTGTTCACGATAAAGTGAGCACTTTTGAAATCAACCGTAGAAAAAGTCACTGGTCCTACCTGCATATAATTTAACGGGTGCACTGAGTGGCATGCGCCCAGTAAAGTCGGTAACGAGGGATCGGAAAGTAGTTTCATATGTTAACGTCGAATGAAAAGTGTTAGGTAACCATTTGTGTCGACTTAAATTATTAATATCAGTTTCTGATTTTTTAATGCATCAAATTGTAAATATTAGCAGATTTTTTCAATATTAACTTTTCTAATAATATCACAGTTTCACTTGACCGACGCCTGAATAAAGCTATTAGACCCATGGAAATGTTAATTTTACATAAGGTGGAAGAACATACAACGTGTATACAAGTAGATATTAAGCAGGGCTTTCAAAAGTGCTCAGTTTACAGTGAACATCCTATATTTACATGAAATACTCTTCAAAGCGTAAGTCAAATATGGAAAAATTTAGGAATTTTAAACAATGTGTTTTTGAATATGTCGATAAATTAAGGGAGACCTACGAAGTTATTTTGTTCTAGGTTTATTCTAGGGTTTTAGTTCGATGTCACACTTCCTGAATTTAAAATTATATGTCAGTTTTTGCTATTTATGATAAATTAGAAGCGTCCGTTTCATTCTCCAGACCTTTAAACTGATTAATTAAATTGATATAAAAGGACGTGAACCAGGTTGAAAGAGACATCGTCTTGCTATCAACCAGTTAACCTTTCTGCTGACCACAGAGTGGACATGTTTACAGACATTTCATTTTAAACCGTGTCGGCTACTGTGCAATTCTAATTACACTTGAAATGGTCTAAAATGAATCTCTTGTTATGCCAGTCAATCAACGACTACGTCTCCTCCCATAGACATATTAGCATTATGTCGTAGAGAGTACTACTAAATTGGTCAATGCAAAAATTTTTGTAGTTCACTCTTTGTTTTATTTGTGAAAAATTTTCTCTGCCCTATTCCTAAATTGTTGTGTATATAAAGACAACTTCAATAAAATGTCACATTTGCTCGTGCCGGAATGTGGATTTGTGCTACACGCACACTGCCGACTGACAGATTTATATTTTGCCAGATTTTAATATTTCTTAGTGGCAATGAAATTAATAATTTTTATCGGCAATGCTGTAAAGTCTGAATTAACAATTTGGTTCTGGGATTCTTTAAGGAAACGAGGTATCGATTACAACGCCCTAAGATGGCTATTTAAAATATTCGAGTTGGCGATTGAGCGAAGAATGCGATAGAATGGGTATGGGCTGTTTACGGTTAAAGTGAGCACTTTTGAAGTCCTTGTTACTTTTTTCCTATCAGCTTTTTTTTATCCTTCCCCCAATTTTTAAAATAAATATTGCCATATATGTAATTAACACAGTGTATATATTTCACTGGACTCAAAAGTTCATGACTAAGGATACAATAAAATATATTTATTTACTACTTTTGGAAATGAGACGGCTTCAAAAACGGCTCACTTTACCGTGAATAGCCTATAGTAGAGACCACTGGCCGGATGGCACGAACCTCCCCCCTGGCTGCGCCCTGCCCCGGGGTGACGGATGGGCGTGCCGAGGCCGACGTGTGCGGCCATTTCTCTGTGCCCGGCGATCGCCGCGAGCCGCGCGTGGGGTGCCGCCCCCGCCCCCGGACTCTCCCAAGGGGTGAGCTCTCCGGGGACACCGCCCTCGCCCGCAGCCGTGCACTCCGGGGCGAGATTGCTGTCATTTGCCCGCGAGCCTATCCGCGTCTCGAGCCGTTGCCTCCAGGACGGCGACGACCTTACAGCGCCGCCTCCCCCCCCCCTCCTCATGATTGTGCTATGCTTCCAGTGCCGTTACCGTTCGAGCATGGGAAAGTATTGTCTACAACTGCAGTAAGAAAGCTCTTAATGCAACCAATCTGAAACGAGCATGCCCTACACTTTCACAGATATTTTGATACTACCTAACCAGATATTATAATACGTTATTATTTAAATAAAAAAAATTTTTTCCTATGAATAGCTCGAAGCGAAGAAACTAACGCCAAATCAAGGTCATCTCCTTGATATAGGCTGTTCACGGTAAAATGAGCACTTTTGAAATCCCTGCTAATATCTCTTTGTATTCACGTTGTGTGTTCTTCCGCCTTATGTAAAATTATAATTGCCATGTGCCTCATCGCTTTCTTCACGCGTAGGTGAAGTGAAACTGTAAAATGATTAGAAAAGTAAGCATTTAAAAAATTTGCTAATTTTTACACTTCGAAGTATTAAAAAAAAACACAAAGCGATAGAATTAATTTAAGTTATCACAAATTATTACCTAACACTTTTTATTCGACGTTAGATATGGAACTACTTTCCCCTCCATCGTTATCAACTTTACTGGGCGCAAGTCACTCAGTGCGCCCGTTATTATATATGCAGGTAGAGGCAGTGACTTTTACCCAAGGTTGGTTCCAAAGAGTCACTTTATCGTGAGCAGCCTTTAGATAAACACGCGCCACGCTGGTTGTGTGTGTAGAGGGGTTGGGGCGGAGGAGGGAACTGACACAGCATGGTCAGAGGATGCAGTCTGCGGCGCAGTTAACCCCCGGGCTTCATGGTCCGTGTCGCCGGCCCCCGCGGTGCGGCTCGATGGACCGGCAAGTTGTCTCGGGGGCCCGGAACCCGGAAATGTGTTCCGGAACCATCGTGCCGGTCTCTTACGAGTGTTGTTTCGGCCGCCCGCAGCTCCCCCTAGGCCTGCTGGCGTCTTGGCTGCGGTCGTTTGCCGCACACAAGCCACTGCCTGTCGCCCTTGCCGTGGGCCTGTGGACGCCTGCAGTCGTACCATATACTAAACATGACGTAGACCGATCTCGCTGGCTGCACACAACCAATCTCCATGTCCCTACATTCAACTGCTTTTCTGCCTACACGTCTTGCGAAATCACCATGGTTTGGATTTTAGGTTAGAAAACTGATTTATAAACAAATTATTTGAGATGTATGTACACTTCGTGTAATCAATTTGTTATGTAGTGTGATTAAATTGACACTGGTAAAAGTATTTTATTCGTATAATAGCGCTTGATATTTAAAAATTAATATGTAAACAAATGCGTTCATCACTGTTGACCATGTGACTTTGACAGTCGTGTTCCTTTGGGGTAGGTCAATGTTGGGTACATGCGCAGAAGACGAATAAGCGGTCTACCTCATATTAAGTCTGTGACTCGTACCATTCAACATAAATATTTTGGGGTGGAATCCGACGGAAAAACTTTGAGAGAAGATTCTGTATGCAAAATCAAATGGAAAATAGAGGACACTTTTTACCTAAATTGAGTGCGTGGAGTGGAGAGATTTGGGTGGCTCGTAACATTGACGAGGGTGAAATGAGGTGAGTATGGTGGAGCGCCGGAATGTGAGGGAGGGGGAAACGGGAGATCCCCGAGAAAACCCGCCGACCAGCGGTATCGTCCGGCACGATTCCCACATGCGAAAATCCGGGAGCGACCCCTCCGGGTATCGAACCCAGTTCGCCTTGGTGGGAGGCGAGTAGTCTAACCGCTACACCATCGCGGCCCGTACCTAACTTGAATATTAGGGAGATATGAGCCCTTGAAAATCTGAGTTTTTAAAACCGAATTTTTGCAAAATGTCGGAAAGTATGTGATATTAATTTACTGTTATTCAATCGTTGTTTCATGTGAAGGGAACCTCCCGTTAAAGAGCAAACTCTCATTAATACAATACCTCACCACCGTGGTGAAAATAACAGGAGTGGCCACCCGCTTTTTACAAACAACTTCTGTACCGTCAGAAATTCCGAACTGTGATGCTGGTTTATCAAGCAGTATCGTCTAATTAACACAGCAAATCGTTCTCTTCTAGCTGCTGCTCAAGTCACACCGTTTTCGTATAAAACTCACACAATACTTCCTGCGGGGAATCGAACATCGACTGTCGTCAGAAACAAGCAGGCAGCTTCAGTGCTGTAGGCTTTTTAACGTGTTGTACATGTTGTTCACTGTAATTGTTAAAGCTGCACGTGCAGTGGCCACAGCAGCATACCATTGACCCGTGTGTGTAGTGTTGCATGCTGGGCAATGTAATATTCTGTTATTGAAACCAAATTATTTCGTCGTTCTTATTTGCTTATCGCAACTAAAGATTTGTTTGGCTTTACGTAAATTACGCAATTTCGACTAATATAAAAAAAACTTGGAAGCCTATTGGGATTCGAATCTAAATCGTTCGCCGCCGATCGTTACGTCCTAGAAACCTCGCCTAAAGTGACTACTGATATCATATGAATGTTTTTTTTTTTAATACACACATTTCGAATATTGGACAACGTGCGAAAATACATATTTCAAGTTTTAACAGCTTTACTTTGTAGTTTTCTGTTGAAATTGTTTTATTGCGATCTTTATACCATTATTAAGCATCAATAAATGCACTAACAAACACTGTTAAAGGCGATTCACGGCAAAGTGAGCACTTTTGAAAACCCTCTCATTTGGAATAATAGTCAATAAGTATGCTTTACTTTAGCCTTAAACGTTAACTTCCGAGTGCGGTAGAATATACACACTGTGTTTATTACTTACATGACAATATTTATTTAAAAATATGTTTAAAGGATTAAAAAAAATGGCTGAAAGGAAAAAGTAGCGAGGCCGTCAAAAGTGCTCAATTTACCGTGAACAGCCTATACTGTCGTAATTGTCACGAAAGTACAAATAAACTCTCGAGCTGTATTTTCGAACGAAGGAAATCATATTAGTGACCAAATAAATGTAATTAGTTGATTCAACTGAATATTTTGTTTACAGTCTAATTTTATTTTGGTCCAACACAGGAGTTTAGGTTATTCAAGCGTGTATTCTGTTACCTTATCTCAGCGAAAGCTTCAACCGAAGCTTTGTGTGCTCTTTGCCCGAAAACGGCGAGTTTTGGGGGGTTGAAATGTTGCTTAGTTCATAGTACGCAATAAACCAGCATCATAATTCCTGACGGTAGAAAAGTTACACACAATAACAGTGTGGCCAGCCCTGTTATTCTCATTACGGTGGGAGATATTAATGACAGTTTTCTCTTAGGTTGAAGATCTCGACAACTTAAAACAATTGTTCGGGGAATTGTAAGTTAATTCCACTTAGTTTCCGATATTTCGAAATCCCACGTTCTTCGGAAGATGGCGTAGAATATTGCGAAGAAACGATGCGTATCTCTATCAGTTTAAAGGTTCCTGAAAAAAAAATGATAAAGACCGTATGTATACAGTCTGCAGTGATCGCTTCTTACGTTCAACCACACTGTATTTGATGATCAACCTTGCATCCAGTGTGGGTTTTCAATGGACAATTAGCAAAGTAGTGAGTGCGTGTTCTTAAAATTCGCGTTGCCATGATTTGCGAACAAAGCTTCATGTTACGTTGAGTGAGGACTGCGAAGCATCGTGGGACGAGAGGGGGGAGGGGAGGTCGCAATTTTGAGTTCGTTACGCCACCTCTCCTAACTTCCGCGTAGTATAACTTTTAACTAGGATAAGCTATGACGTTCGTTTAAGTTTCAAAACATTCGTAAGGAATATATTGCTATCTTGGAAACCGCTGAAAGTGCAGCGTGAGTGAATTCAGTGCGCTCCTTAAAGTCATGTCTACTGTACAGCTTGATGCAGTAACATGTAATATGTATGAAATGTATGCGTGCGCAAAATTCACCAAATTCTAATGAGGTTTATTCCAGATCTACATGTGATCTGTTGTGTACTCACTTGGGGATTACACGACACAGCAGCCAGAACAGCTACTTGGCTTTCCTTTGCTAATTACTGCCTTTGTACGTTGAGGTGTTTTGTTGGGATCCGACGTCCTATTTCTACAAGACGTGAGCAAATATTGTTAACAAAAAGTTGGGCTTGGCTGTGTAGGGGACACGTCTACGATGACGTGCTCGGACGCCTTGGTGTTTTTTTTTACGTTCCCGGCACCGCATTACTCGATCATATGGGGTTTTATGGGAATTACTGCCTTTACTTGATCACCAATTTATATTAATGGATTTAACCTGCGCTGACACATTCATGGTACATCAAATATAACTTTCTCATGTAGTTAAGTTTATTCAAATACGCTTGTATGACGACTTTGCCATAATTTTCTTTGTAAGTTTTTCTTATACAATTTTGGGTTTGTTAATGGCGAACCTCGAGTCGTTAAGGATTAATTAGTTGTGATGAAAACAGATGTCTGGAGTAAGGAAGATTTACTCGTACAGCTGGAATGTGATTATTCACGACGATATCTCACCACAGTAAAACAAATAATGCAAACACGAGATGTGTTTTTAACACTGGGGTTGCGCTGAATGAGTGCTGCGCCAGTGCGGCTAGGCGATGTTACGGTTGAAGGTCGTTTTGTACGTTACTTAAGTTTCTCATAATTTAATTTATCAGGCGTTAGACAGCGTAACGCCGTTCATCTGATCTCAATTCTTCTTCTTATAAGTGCAATGATACATCATTCTGATAACTGTTCTTGCTATTTCTGAACAGCGAAACCAGAAACAAGTGCTCCGCTGTCATGGACAGCATAATGTTGCTCCTGTTTGTTGCTCGTTGTCGGTTAATTGAACACCTTTGAAAAAAATATATATATTCCTGCCCGTTAACTGCATGAAGGTTAACTAAAATACACGCTTGCAAATCTATAGTAATGCTGGAAATCATTTTGGAATAAAACGCTTAGAATTATCATGTGTTATTAAAGGTTTGAAGTTTGAATTTGTTGGGCATAAAAGTCCGTTTCCTATATTTTCATGGCGTGTACTGTTTGTTTTTTTTTTTTTTTTTTTTTTTGTCCAGTTAACGGAGAACCAGATATAATATTAATTTTGTTCACACTTATATATTTGTGAATTTATTCTGTTATAATAAGGGACCTGCGAATTTAGCGTTTACTACCTGGAACACGCTAGCCTATACTTCATAAGTGTTATTCATTTCTCTATAAGCGTCTGCTACGGTGAGCACACATTGTGTCTTCTGACTTGGCTAATGGAGTATCCCACCGTTGGTTGTTTGTAACAGGCTCTGAGTTATCCAGGCCGTGTCGAACAAAGTGTAGTCCAATCACAATAGCAAAACAAATGCACGCGTGTTTGAAGTATTGAGAAAATGAGCAGGTCCCTGGCTATAATGTGATGTAAAGATGACTTAGTTTAGTGTAGTTTGTAAGGTGATAGCAATGGACACTGGCTCAGATGTGACGCCCCTCGACTTATAGTTGGCTGTGTGATGTAAAGAGGTCTTCCGCCGTGTTGGAACATTGCTCGGGGTTGGGGGGTGACCGGAGCAGGGGAGCAGTGTCCACGGCTAGCGGAGCAAAGTGACTCCCCTCCCCGCGTGTTGGCCATGGCGCCGCCGCGGGGGAAGAACAGGGATGTGACCCGAGTGACGTGTAGTGTTCTCGCCTCACGCAGGCCCGAGCGGCGCCTACAGTCCGGACGCCACCTCCATGGGCTACATGATGGACGGGCAGGCGCAGATGATGCACCGGCCGCCGGGCGATCCCGGCTTCCACAACGACTACCACTATCCGCAATACTATGGCCACCTGTAGTGCAGGTGAGTGTTGACTTCCTTCCTTCCGCACGCTACACATCACCCACGCCCGTCCGTTTGACTGTGCGCGACCTCGTCCTTCCCGACACCACTTCACCTTACTCTCTCAATATTGTCACTTCACGTTTATGTCAATCAAACCTATTATAGACACATGTTCACGCATATATATATGGCGGAGCGGAATTTGATTGACAAACTTCCTGTGGTGATTCCATATGTAAATCATGTGAGACACAGTATACCTAAACTGAATATTAAGGGTGGTATGAGCCCTTGAAAATCGCGACTTCGAACTGTATCTTTGGAAAACATCTTAAACGTAGCGATATTAAATTACAATTCTCGAAACGTTTTTTTGTGTTAGTCATCTACAGCCTAAGAGCGAACGCTCATTAATACCTACCCCTGTTATTTTCGTTACGGTTAGAGGCGGTAATGAGTTTGCTATTACGTTGAATATCCCGATAACATAAAACAATGTTGGAGGATTGTATTTCGGTTTTGGTTTGTTACCGATATTTTGAAAAATACAATTAAAAATCTTAATTTTCAAGGACTTATCTCTTTTGATATTCAATTTAAGTTGAAAGTGATTTTTCATAAGGAATCACCTCACGGAATTTATCAGTCGATTTCTACTCTTTCCTGCATTTTTTCGTATAGAGAGTGTTCCCCAAATATGTGGGAAGTAATCGGGAAGTGGATAGTACACTCCACAACAACACAAAATGTTCCTATGTACGTATGTCCTAAAGACGATAGTTTCCGAGTTACAGACTTTCCAACACTGTAGCACATATATTTGTAATAATCGATCTTTTACGAGGTGTACCTGTTAATGTGATCAGCTGGAATGGTGTGAATGTTATTACCTTTCCCATTGTACTGCTGACAGCAGAATAACGCGATGCCGTGTGCTTAGAACACCGAATCTCAATTTCAAGACCATTGCTTATGCAATTCCAGGTACGTACATACAAGTGTTTTGCCAGCGAGTGAAACAAGGTTGCCAGGAGATAGTGCAATTCCTGAAGTATATGAACACGTAAGACAATCAATGACGCGATGTGTTCAGGTACAAGTTGGACATTTTGGGCACTTCTTGAAGAGTGACGTATTAATGCTGGTATACGAAAATGTATACAGCTACTTGTAACTTGAATGTGTCAGGAAGTATGTTACGAATACATTCAGTACAACATTGGAAGGTCAGTAGTTATTAAATGGGGGTTCACCCGCACCTGGCTGCGGTGCCGCGACGCCCATCATGGATGACGTCCCTTTGCCCCCGGTATTTCCTTTCAAACTCCAAAATTTCCCACAGAAATTTTCCTTGCCAAAATTTTTATGAATCTCTCAGTCCGAAAATAGCACGACTGCACAATGTGGCTAAATGACTCCATTTTGGAGATGTGGAGTTGGCAGTCATCCTGACATTCACGCTCTGTCATTCCATGCAAGCACCATCCATCTTGTCTGAAGAATGTTCGAGCTCATTGCCCCATCGTGCAATTTCATGCACGAACTCGTTACAATGATATATTCTGCGACCTATGCCAAGTACGCGTATGCTAAGGACAGAAATACTAATTACTCACACACATATATGCTAATTGTACATATACTTATCGAGAATGCAACATCAATCACCCCATCATCTTGTGTTTGTCCCCCCCCCCCCCCAATCTTGGATTCCCCCCACCGAACGACCATTTATACCAGCTAGAGCATAGCATCAAGGTGGTACGGCTAAGGATGCCTTAAGCCCTCTTATAAGCAGTTGGCCACCATTTCCGAACCGTGTAATATATAGTCACCAAATTCATAACATAGACAACACCCCTGATCGCAAATAAGGAGGTAGTCAATTATGCCTTAAACCCTCGTATAACCATAGTTGGCTGCATTTTCCGAACTGTGTAAGATATAGCCAACAAATTCATAACATAGACATCACTTCCGACGACAAAAAGGACCGCAGGGTCAAGTATGCCCTAAGTGACTATGTCTTAAACGCTTTGGAAATGGCAACCAACTATGCTTATAAGATGACGTAAGGTGTAATTCATTCTCCCGCCCTATTCGACATCAGGGGCGATGCCTATTTTATGAATTTGGCTACTATATATTAAACGGTTTGGAAATGGTGGCCAACTGCTTATAAGAGGGCTTAATGCATCATTTTCCCTGCTACCTTGATGCTATGCTCTAGCTGTCACGAATGGTAATTTGGTGGTGGGAATCCAAGATGGCGGGGTGATTGATGCGTGCGCGATTGGTATTGCTGTCTTTAGCATATGCGTACTTGGCATAGGTCGTAAAATATATCCTTGTAACGAGATAGTGCATGAAGTTGCGTGATGGAGTCATTTAGCCACATTGTGGAGACATGTTGTTTTCGGACCGAGTGACTCATAGAAGTTTTGGTAAGGAAAATTTCTGCAGGAAATTTTGGACGTTTGGAGAGAAATTCGGGAAATTTCGAGAATTTCTGAGCGGGAGAAGGGAAGTTCTGAGGGGGAAAGTGACATCATCCAAGATGGCCGCCGTGGCTTCGCGGCACCGCGGCCAGCAGCCAGGTGCGGGTGAACTCTGTTTTATAACTACTAAGGTCTGTTACTCGGAAACTATAGACTTTAGAGCGTATGTTTATAGGGATATTTTGTGTTTTTTTGGGGTGTATTAACCACTCTCCGATTACTTCCCATATATTTGGGAACTTTTTATATAGATTCACACGTATAGTACATACGCGCATTACATAGGATGTCATCGAATGTTGCAACCTTAGTCATGTTTAAAACGAAACAACAATGAAAACCTTACACACTCGCAAAATGAGGGAATGTACATAATCTGCAAATTCAGAAAGTACTACTTTCAACTCAGGATCTATTATTTATGTTTTTATAGAACATTTTTGATTTCTCTAATGAAATGTAAAGAAGTGATGAAATTATTGATAGCAGAATTGCTTTCACTTCCCTAAACCAAATACTAATAAACTAATGTGATAAATATGTGAATATATTTTTAAAAAGTAAGTTCCTTTCCGTAAATTACATCCATCAGAAAAAAAAACGAAACATAATCAAAACAAAGAAAACATTATATCTTATGAAAATCTGGACATGTTCAAAGTAACCACCCTTTTCACCAGCACTGTTGGGGATACTGTGAACAGGAGAGTGTTCCACAGATTGTAGTGTTTTCCCAGATATTGTGCACACGCCGCAATAACACGCTACTGCATATTCTTTATTACTGTCGGGTCTTCCTCATACATACTATATTTCACTGCGCCCAGAGAAAAAAAGTATAACGGTGTCAATTCGGGGACTTAGCTAGCTCCCTCCCAGGACCACCCCGTCCTGTACACCGATTTGAAAAACGTTTCATCAAGTACCTCTGCTCATATGTGCGAATTTGGAGGGGCAGCCATAATTATGTAATCGTAGTGACGAGTTTCCAATCCCATGTTCTTCAAGAGATGAGGTCGAATATTGCGAAGAAACAATGCGTATCGGTCAGTTTAATGGTTAATTATATGGACCTTATTATTTACAGTAGGCAGTGATCGCACCTTACGTAGAACCACACTGTATCTGATGATCAACCTTGCATCCAGTGTGGGTTTTCAATGGACCAGTAGCAAAGTAGTGAGTGCATGTTCGCCAGATTCGCGGTTCAATGATTTACGAACGATGCTTCATCCGTAACAAAATATTCGCAAGGAATATATTACTATGTTGGAAACCGCTAAAAGTGCAGAGTGAGTGAATTCAGTGAAGTCCTCAAAGTCATGTCTGTATAGATTGGTGCAGTGACATGAGATATGTATGAAATGTATGACAGTGCGAAATTCACCAAATGCTAAAAGGGGCTTATTCCAGAACTACGTGTGATCTGTTGTGTGCACTCTTGGGGATTACAAGACACAGAAGCCAGAATAGCTGCTTGAGTTTTCTTCGCTAATTGCTGTCTTTGACGTTTAGACGTTTTTAGGGTTCCATCGTCCTATTTCTACTAGACATGTGCAGATATTGTTAACAAAAGATGCGGACACCATCGATCAGGGTAGTGTTCAGTATTCATAGTCTTCGCCCATGTTGCATTTATGTAAGACTATCTTTCTGTCTGCGCCTCAGTCTGTGTTTACTGCACGAAGCAGCTACTTAATTTACTTTACCGAAGCACCTCTCTGTACAGCACATTAGTTGTTATTCACTCATGTGCTAGGATTGCCAAGTTGCTCGGTGAACTTACTCTGGAGCAGACTATAACTTTACTTATAGTCATAGCAGAACATACTTTGAGAGGGAGTTGTAGTCTTTTAAACTCGAAAGGATGCTCGGATGGAATGAGTGATATGCGCGTTATAAACACTCCCCTACCCCCCGTCCCTTAAAATGAAAATCCAATAAAGAATGTGTCTATTGCATATTTTCGCCAAGCTTTCACCTTGAGCCTAGCGCTATTACAGCGGTTTCTGCTGTGCCATTAATAGCCCCGACCTTGATAAGTAGCTTGTGTGGAGATAGCCCAGGAGTAAAGATACTGTTTTACTTCAAAATAACAGAATAAAGATTGTATAAACTGATTTTAGTCTTCTAAGTATTTCTAAATGTAGTGCTACTAGAATTTATTCAAGTTACGTTAAATCACAGTAGATCGCATGTGGTTCTGGAATAAGCCCCATTAGCATTTGTGAGTTTTGCACTTGCATACGTTTCATGCATATTCCTTGCCACTGCACCAAAGCCATACAGACATAACTTTGAAATTACGGAGACAGTAATACATTGCTTATGGATATTTTATTTACCGAAGCTTCGCAAATGATGGTGATGTAGATAACATCATCGAGAATACATTCTATCTTTTTTTACTTTCGTAGGTATTTCCATATAAATCCTGAAATAATTTTTTGATATCTATATAGACACCTTTTGAAGTTAAATCCGCAACAATTTCTCATCATCAGATTAATGAGCTAAAACACATTCAACCCGTCTTCAATCTCTTAGGCGTTGAATTTAAAAAATCCTGAAATTATTCTTTAGGTATTTGCATGGACTACATTTTGAAGCTAGGAGCACAAAGATATTTCATGGGGTCAATGAACTTATTTATGTTTACTCGAAAATCTATTTTACCCCTTTTCACTTTACTAGAAGTCAAATTTCGAAAAATTCTTGCATGGTGGGTGCCTTTACCTTAAGGGGAAGCCATCCCTAGCTTTTCATGCTTTTGAGCCCAGCGGTTTGGGCTGTGCCGTCAATGTTTCAGTGAGTGAGTCGGTCAGTCAGTCGGGATACTTAATTTTATACATGGAGATTAGCTATAAAACAAAATAACTTTTATCTTTAATTCATTGTTTAACATCGGCATATCCGCTAGACGAAACAAGGTACTAAAGTGACAATAAGAAACTACGGATCCAAACATCAACAAGGATTGTGACATCTACGAACATCAACTCCTGATGTTTACCGACTTGATACTGACAGAAGTGTAACAGACCAGATCAGGTGACACGAAGCAAATTGCGAAGTGGCTTGTGCTGTGTTGTTCTGATATTTTGGTTTTTAATTGAACGCCCACAGCGGCATCGCAAGCGACTGATGCTCTGTGTAGTTAATACACTTGTGTTGTAAATAGTACTATGTGACTTCATCACTAAAATTGTGTGCTGCAACAGTTGGCAAGTCTTACTCAAGCGAAAAAGATCAGTGTTTTCGCAAGATGGCGGCCGGTCGTAATTTTTCCGAGAGAAACTCGAGCAAATTTTTCCGTTTAATGGTCCTCCAGGTTCTTTCGACGTTAGTAAAAATAACAACACTACCGGTGTCTCAACTGCTAATATTTACACGTTAAGTATTTCTAGTTCTGTTATAAATAAGTTTACTTCTACTTTACATTTCCCCATACAAAATACGCGTGTTGCGTTTTAAAAATATAAACAATCAATTGAAAGTAGTATTTTCTGAATTTTCTGTGTTGCGTGTATCCATCCTCTCATTTTTGCGAGTCCCCGATGTGGGTAAACTGTACAAGTAGGTTTTCGAAATTTTGTTCATTTTCGAACATATTTATGGTCCTAAAGTTACAGGAAATATGACAAATTACATTTTTTCAGGTTCTACTTTATAATAGCGGCGTACACTTTAAAATTTGAATCAGTAATGTTACTAGCCTTAAGTACAGTTATTTAACACCTTCTGTTCCTGGCAGAGCTGCCAGATTGAGTCCTAATCAGTAAATGTATGAAATCAGGCACTTAAGTAATCCACAGTTTTCAAATTATTCAATGACTCAGTTTTCACAGATCAACTGTGATTTCGATTTCATATTGTAACGAAACGTATTTGGTTTTACCTCACATGTAGGTCAACTGCAGAAAAATTTAGATAGTAAATAAATGTTTTTAGCACTACTGAATAAAATAACACTTGTACATTTCTCGCTTTATTTGATTGAATAGTTAAACCATCCAAAAACTGCGAAATACACTTAACCGGCTGTTTATTTATGTGAAAGGGAATGTGTACTGAGAAGAAAAATGCTGAGATTCTCATAATAAATATAGTTGTCAATTGTGCATGAATGTGTCGATAAAGTAATGGGATCGTACTAAATATCAGTACGAGATGGAACACATTTCATTTTTTATTCCACCAGACTTTTTCAAATAAAAATTTTAATTTAGTTCTTTTTTTAAGAAACAGGTTTGGTATCCATTATTCTTCATTGATAGCAGTATCAAATAAAAATACGTTAATGTTATAATTCACTTCGTTTCAGTACATATTTTTTTTTGCTACTACAGCAGTAATATGATTTTATTCAGATTTAACTTCGTTATAGCAGCAGAATAATTATTTATATGAATGTCTTGAAGTAATTACTAACACAGGTATTGTAGTTGAACGGCAATTTTCTAAACTAAACTGAGGAAGCTGTATTCCATTTGCATAAACTCCAGAGTGTCTTATGCAGAATTAACTGCCAGTTCTTTGACATTATTTTTCGAACTAGGCATGTGTGGACTTAGAATTGATATTGGTGATCTGTAGAATGATTCGTATCATAAACTTGTGTTACTAGATTGTAAAAGTTGTTAACCATTTTATATGTTTTTTTATTTATATTTCTGCCCTACTTAAAAGTTTAATGTAGAGTATTTCCTTTTATTTTGTATCTTACAGTAAAGTATGAAAGGATTTTTTTTTTTTTACGTATGACTACGAGAACTTCGTGGAGAGTTAAATTTAATTCTAATATTTTCTATAACTGACATGTCTTATTAGTATTATACGTTTTAATATGTGAGGGTTGCGATCGAACTCGTTCCTGTCAGGGGATGTAACCGTGGGAAAGAGAGGGGGTTTGTAATCCCTCCCTTCGCCCATTAGGTTGTCAACAATTAGTATTAAATATTATAATAATCCTTTAATTGTGATAAAAATATGCAATTCCTGTTCACTATAATGCATTTTATTATAATGTGAGGTAATTTTCTCTTAGGATTTGTCCTAATTGCTCTCCGTCCGTTCACTTGAGTCAGTGTAATCAACCCCCACTACCCTTCCTTCTTGAGCCACCCACCCCCTTCTAGTTTACGGCTACGCCACTGTTTGTGTTTGGAGATGAGAGTGGACCAACCGAGTAACTGTTTTGACGGGTGTCGCAGTGGTTTTATTGCGACCCTTGGGTAGTGCAATGTTGCTTGCGGGGCTCTGTGAAATGAGTCTTGTTTTGTTTCTCTGTTCCAGTTCCCGGCTGTGTGTGGCTGTCGGCGCATTCAGCCCGTTGTCGGAAGGTTCGTGTTCCGTGTGACAGTGAAAGCTAATTTTTTAGAACGGATGTTCTTCAGTCTTTGTTACCACCAATCATTTTATATTTCGTATGGAATGCCCCTGTCCTCCCGAGAAATGAAACCCGGTATACGAAGAGGAGGAGGAGGAAACTCGCTCAACACTTCCGCGACGCCGACTCTGAATATGTATACTACTACTATTATTTTATTTTGATGTGATATCAGTGTAAAAAAAAGTAATTATGGTGCTGGCACAAAAGAACCACAAGAAAGTGCAGGAATACCCGTTTTCGATGGACTGAAAAACTAAAAACCTGGCACGATAAAAAAAATATAGCTGCTCCGGTGTATTAGCGTGTGTAATGCAGCGGGATAGGGAAATGAGTCGAAGTAATAATGCTCTTAATGTTCTTGGCGAAGAATGGAGAGGAGGAAAAAAAAAGACTCATGTTTATGACTTTGGTAAAGGTACAAACAGCCATTATAACAATGACTTTAGTCTTGTAATCATTTCTAAAAGGAAAGTTTCAAAATTAATAGTCGTGATGAGCATGTCCTTGAACTCAGACTTATTCCGTGGAGCAAATGTAAAATTTCAACGACAGAAGCATGTCGTTCGATTGGCCATCGACGTGGTCTCCAAACTAAGGGAAAGAGCATAGCGTGAAAGTAAATGGCTGTAGGGTGTTTCTTACCCAATTTTTAACATGTTTGTGTTTCAGTCATCGTAAAAGATCTCTTCAAAGTGTCAGACTGCACTAATTCTTGGCAACTTGTTTCATTTGTGTTATAATGGACGAACATCGCGTAGAAAAATATTATAGGTATAATATTATACATAATGTATATTAATCTTTAAATAGACTAAAAGTTAATGTTTCCCCTCCACAACGTTTGCTCTTCTATTTAATGAACTACTCTACGTCCCCTTCGAGTTGAAGAAGTGATGAAATAGAAGAGACAGAGCATTAAATATTTGGGGCGTGTGTGTGTGATTCTTTGTGCAGTTGTTTTGTTTGTTTTTGTTTTTATTTCCCAGTTGCATACTAAAGAAAGATCGCGACGAGTCTATGTTTGTTATCGAGATAAACTGGGAAAGTATTATTATATTATGAAATGATGTATGTAAAACAATACATGGTAGAGTAGACAGTTCTTCCCCACCCGATCCCACCATTCCTCCTAGCAATTCCTCAGCCCCTCGTCAAACTTCGTATTTACCAGTGTTGTTAATACCACTTTCGAAAGAAGTTAAAATATTGCTCCTGTGTTCCCCTCGACAATTCATCCTTTTCCCGGCCAGAATTTTCCCCATGCCATCTTCATTAGTAAAATGTGTACGAAGCAGTTTTGTTGTAGAAGTAAATCACACGAAATTTTTTTATAAGTAAGGTTGTGCTGTTGTGAAAGAGGTTCTTAATTGTTATATAACTGTTGTGATAATAATAATTATTATTATTTTATCTTGACTCCACCAGTTTGTATCCCATTCATCCAATAACTGTGATTTGGACTGTAGAAAATATACGTAAATTGGCATGCTAAGTCATGAAATTGCAGACAGACCATGCTCAGAATGGAGTCCTCATATTTTTAGACATGTTGTTTCTTTTTAACAACGTGCATTATCGTTTGTAACTGCTGACTGACTGTATCGTTTTTATCATGAACAAAGTAATAATCTTAATCGCAACATTTTAAGACTTAAAAATATTGATTTTTGTTTTCAGTGTGTTCTATAGTATGTTTTCTTACATTGTATATCAAACTCATTCAAAAATTTGTCAATGTACTATTTACATGATTGTGTTGCTGAAATATGTACCATCCGGAACGAGCCTTGTGAATGATAATTTTTGTTAGATTTTTTAAAGTGTGTCAAAATATGAGAGCAAATTTGTAAAGAAAATTATTGAAAAGAATTTGTGACACTTACGTGACAAGATAATTGAGAGCTCTTTATTACATCTCTATATATATTATTTTTTAAAGTTCAGAACAATGGCAGTGTTATTTCCGATCTCAGTTTGGATGGTGCTATTCAAAACGGCCTTTTCAGTTATTCATTATAACGCCGTAAATAATTTCCTTAAACACACCTTTATAGTGTATGTAAGGGTAATTGGCAGAAGTATATTTTGTCTCTTTGTGTTTCATTGAATGAAAATAGCAAATTGGTTGTACAAAGTGTGTGTTATAACAACAATACAAATTTTCAAGCTAGAAAACTTACTTTGTTATTCACACCTAATGTTATTTTATGTGTTTTTTATGGCTTGTAATAATAGTGTATAGAAGGCGTATTTTATGCCACTTATGCACATATTAATTTAATGGGAAATATCTAAAACTGATCCATGTGAAATGTTTATTTGGCCGTGTTACTAAAGACGCACTGTAATGTGTATAACATTTTTGGCTATTGTAACAATAGTACATGCAATGGTAGTGAATAACAAGTAAGCAAGTTGTCTTCCAGTTTTATATATGGCATTTGTTGTAAGATTCAGGATGTGCGGACTGTTTGTAGTATTCCAACAGAATGCATGTTTTTGTAGCTAGTTTAAAAATCTGTGTTTGACTTTCATATGAATGGCACACATGTACACTACTATTTCATTCATAATCAAAAAGTTCTAGAAAATATAAGTGTGAAAAAATTACAGCTTTTCTCTGGAAGGTACTAAAATATCTTAAATATTTGTTGTTATAAATGTGTTCATGTCCAATATGATTTTTTTTTTTATTTCTTAGGATCTAAAGAAGCTAATTTTAAGAAAATAAGAGACAAAATATACAGTCAAGTAATTGTGCAGTCAAGTACATAAGTGAACAACTTTTATATCTCTATTTGTTACTTTGTATTTCATTAAAATTATTGTTAGAAAATCTGATTATTTGAAGCTCCTTGTCAAGATTGATTATCTTGCACTTTACAAAAACATTTTAATGATTCAGGTGCACGGCCCATCAAGTCATTGCTTTAGCACACTGCCTCCATGTGTGATATAAATAATCGCCTTATCAGATGTATACGATGTTTCATGACATTGGGATGTCTAATAATTTTTCTCCTTTTCTTCTACTCTGCTTAATAGTGACAAGTGAAATATTTTGTGACAACTTTGAAAAGTGTAAGACTTAATAATTTGTAAAAGCAGGGCGATAAGGAAGCAAACATACAAATATACCTCCACGATCAAAAATAACGATGTAACAGAATTATAATGCTGGTAAGAAGTCATGTCATCTGTACACTTTGTTTTACATGTGAGCATTAAATGCTACATATTGTGTAAATGATTTTACTTTTGTGTTATTTTATTACCTTTACCATTTCACCTTACATCCAAACCTGCTTATAAACTATGTATGGACAAAACAGTTTTAAACATAAGCAATGAACTGCAAAAACACATTGCAGCTCTCCTTTCACCCTCCAATTACTATCTCAGTAAACTGCTAGGCCTACTATGAAAACGGAGTTAGTTAGTTAAATCATATCTTGTATTTAATTTAACCTATCTTTTCAATACGTCTTACATTGAAAAGTTTTCAGTAATTGTTAAGAAATAGTTACACAGATTTTCTAAAGAAGAGATAACTGATATCTTTAATTAAATTGTTTTTATACAGTTTTTTTTAATTCCTAGCATTTTCACAGTTATAATTTAACTACCCATGGAAATTGCTAAAAATAACAACTGAATTGAAGTTTTTAATGGTGGCGATACGGGTAGGATGGCACAGATATGTTTGTTTTTGTTGTAGCTGGTAATATTTTAATGCTTCAAATTGAAATGAGTTCTCGGAACAAATATTGCTGTTAATATAATGGAACTACAGACCATGCAAACGATCTTGTTCCCAGATTCTTGAAACATCATTCGTAAGATTATATCATCTTGCAATGGTCCCGTATGGGGCCATTCAAAGTATGTGGGGAAACGTGCTCAGAATGGATAAAGTGTGTTACTGTACTAAGTCATGTATTTAAAACGGATAATCGTACAACGTTTTACATTATACAATACAACACTTTACATTATATTAACTACCTTGAGTTGCGTCGGGGGAGCTCAATATGTTAGTTACTATTTAGCTGCAAGTATATTAACTATAGGCTGTTCACGGTAAAGTGAGCACTTTTTAAGCCCCTCTCAACATGTATTAATCACTAATAAATTTTTCTTATTGCAGCCTCAGGCATTAAATTCAGAGGATGATGAAATGTATGGACTCTGTTTGTTGGTCACATTTCAATGTTTATATCAAAAAGCTGCAGGAAGATGGAAACTGGATGAAAGGAAGAATTTATAACGGCCTTAAAAATGCTCATTTTACCGTGAACAGCATATAATAAAGTATTGCTGCGTGATTCTAATTAAGTGTATATCTTCTAACTACCTGAACGGCTTGAACTTCATAATGCCGAAGGCTGATTACTATGGCGGCTTACGGTGGACTAAACCCCATTCTTCGGTCCATCTTAATTCATCGTAGGCTGGATGTGGTATTACCCGAACTCGACTCCTCGGCGTCCTTAAATATAGAGGCAGTTTACGAACTACTGCGTTTATTTGAAAACTGCCCCGCGGCTTGTCCTGATTGCCGCGGTGGTGCTAAGCTTTCGTGACCTCGCTCTCTTTAGAGGTGTGCTGGCGTGTTCAGGCAAGCACCAATGTAAGGGCTTGCCCACACCGTAACAATCTGCAGACAAGTTGGATACCTGGAGGTGTCACACTAAGTAAAACTCGAAATTTGAAGGGTCAGAATGTTGCTACTCAACTATAGTTTACACTTACATATTTCATAGTCTTATCTGTGGCAGATTTCCTGCGGAAAAAAAAAATTACAGTCCTAAATGCCTTCCCCTCCAACCCAAGAGATAAAAAAAAATTATGTTGATATTTATGTTTCACAAAATTTAGTTTTTCTTACTCTCCGATGTGTTTGGGCGATCTGGTAGCGCCGAATTAGTTTCTCCTCCTTCACTTTTTACTAAAAATCCTTACCTGAATCATAACCAAATTAATTTTCGGGTACGAAGCATAAGCCTGTCATATTGACAGTGACCCAGGGCGCAACAAGTAAAATGTGATTTGTAAGTTTTGCAAAGCTTCGCATTCAGTGACGTAACCATGGCGACTTCTTCCGTATGCTAAGCAGTACAAGGTGAAGTTGATTACAAATTAAAAATATTGTCGATTTTAGCATTGAGCAGATCTGCTCAGAATATTAACGTCCAACTGTCAAATTTGCGTATTTGTTGCGTAGTGATAAATGGTTATCTATAATACATATGCTGTGCGTTGTGTGAATGAATGATCGTACAGTTTAATATAATCACACGTGAAATGTAACTTCATCAAAAAAATGTTACTCCTTTTAAAATTATTTACAAAAATATTTCTATACCGTTGCTTTAGTTATGATTTGTATTAAATTTGATTACCTCTTCAATTCCTCCAGTAAATGTTCTTGCTGTAAATTATAGTCTTGGTTTTATTAAAATGTTAATCATATTTTGATTTTTTCAGTAGAGCCATGTGGTGGCTTACTATAGTCTTGATCTAATTGTGTACAATCCAACTTGATGCTACTTTTTGAAGCACTTATTCCAAAGCATGCGAATCGAAAACCAGTCTGGAGGAGGCTCATTAAAAGACAAACCAAAGAGGCTTTTTCCATGTGACTAGTTCACACAGACTACATTTCATTGGCAAACCAACTGACAGTCCTTTACACAGTCGCTTTATGAAACTGTTAAAATGATTGTCCTGCCTATACTCATCAGAAACAATGACATCGTAAAACAGTCGTCCAGGTCCTAGAACGCGAATTTCACATAATTGGGACAAAAATTCGTTCTCCTTGGAAAATTTTTTATACATGTGTTCTTACCAACATTGGACGGACCCCACAAGTAATTTCCTTTGTGGGTATGGTCTGTATTGATTACGTATTTTGCCAGTTAACCACATTGTCAAACAAACATATATGTGCCTATTAATTGCAAAATTAAAAACATGATGTAAAAATTCACACTGCTCGCACTTTTGTTAACATTCTATTCATGGCAGAACTACAGTGGAAGAAGCTTTTCATTTGCTTTATTTATCTGCTAAACTTATTCATTAAAATTCGACGATGGGTTGAATCTGTGGAGTAGTGTGTAATTCAGAATTCTGTGGCTGAAAAAAGCTGAAAGTTTTGGGGGTATTCTGTGTGGTATACCTATACTGCAGCAAAAAATTCAAATCGAATAACACCTTCGAGTAGCCTTCATACTAAGGTAGGGTTGGGATTTGAGTGTCGGAATGACTGACACAAAACAAGCAACGCGCGCCCAATGTTTACTTGTGCAAACATTTTGACAGTTTATATGAACCAACATTCGAAAAAAAACATTCAATATAGTTCACAAAAGTCGTTGATTGGTTGTTAGCTCTGCTGGCAGTGACAAATCCTACCAGGTGGTACAAGCTCTCGCCTAATTATTGTTCCAATCTCCTCTGCGCTTACAATGATTGCTGTGCTGTTAGTTGCGCGAGTTAAATGCCTCATGGTTATGTGCGGAAAGGCTGGAAAGGGAGTTCGTCGATGAACTCGCAGATACTTGATATCGAATCGGTGCTGAAACTTCATCATGCCACGGGCAGTCACAGTGACATGTATAAACTAATCGTAGTTCATAATTACAGTTTTTTTTTTTTTTACAGAATGTGCTGTCATAAATACACTGTAAAAATTAGTGGGAAAATTGCCTGACAATTGTAAGGTAATGTTCGCAAAATTGTTTGGAAAACACATTTTTCTTACGTGTCAGGTAGAATTACCGCACTCTGGAGTAAAATTCACATACATGGCAGAAGAAAATCCCATTCATGAATGGGAACATTACCCTGCGACGTGTGGATCTCCTAGTCTCGACAGCTCGTTGGGAGGACCGGAGAAAGAAACAAAACGAGGCGCCATGTTGGACAGCTTGTAGGACTAGACAACAAAAACTAATTTTAAGGTAGAAAACATGTAAAATACGACTATCAAATAGTTACAAATAGACAGTTTGTGAAAAAAAATGGAAATAATAAAATGTGTTTCACACTGTGGAAAACGGATCGCTGTTTGTCCCAATGTACACCTTTATCTTCACCCGCGTAATTTTATATCCATGGAATTATCAAAAGACTTGGAAAGTTATTGACTTCGAAGCACCAGCAAAGCCACCAAAGAAATTCTACACAAGCTTCGCTTTGTATTGCACAAAAGTAACTGAGGAACCTGCAACATAAAATTTGTTATTACACCAGCCCCAGGAATAACTGATGTGCCAAGTTGCTCTTGGAAAGGCGGGGATGTAAAAACTAATAATAATAAGTTTTTTTAGGGAAACTTGTATAGTTATTTCATTTTAAAAAATTTGCAGGTAACTTAAATTAATATTTTATTTTTCGTGTTGAATAATGTAGCCTAATACGATAATGATCAACTACACAGTTAATTTGTTGCTGTTATGGAGCCCTGTAGCACGGAAAAGCCTATCTCGTTTCACTAGATAATTTGTACGTAATCTCATACAAATTATATAACCTTTGGGATGAGGGTTGGTGAGCAATTCACATAAAAAGGGTTTACGTAGTCCTGATATAATTACAAAAATATTTAATTAATAACAGCAACGTTAATTGTAATGGGGTGCTATTGAAATAGTAGTAAGTATTATAATTATTTTATATTTAATTTATAATTAATCGACGCCTTCTTATGTCAATCTAACTGGACTGTCCCCACCTGAACTTGATGTCGGAGGCTGTGTCTGGCAACAGGAATCACGACGGCGGCACACCCAGTGTAGCGACCTCCTCTTTTCGCTGACCCGTTGTGGAAGGCTCCTCCCAACCCACCCGCTCTCGCTGGCGTGCTACGTGGACATACTGTGCTTTTTTCGCTCTGCGCTGAAGAGTATTGCAGGGTTCATAAGGCCCTCGTCACGTGCCCTCGACACTGTGGCGTGACGGTTAAAGCACCAGTCAGTCAACACAGAGGACCGTCGTTCGAGCCCATCCACCGGCAAGTGCTGAGGATTTTAGAATTAGGTTTCGGTTACTATTCGTCTGATGATGTAGGTAATATTAAGAGAAATAATACAATTTTCAGAAAATATTTCAACGGGTACACCGAGTGACACGCGCGCAGCAAAGTTGGTAGCGATGGATGGGAAGTAGTTCTATATCTTAACGCCTATATATAATATAGTCGGTATTCCTTGTATGTAATTTTCCCACAGACTTTTAGTTGTAGACGTTTGTTAACATTGTTTAAAAGAAAGCAAAAAAATTGGAAGATCGCAAAAAAAAAAAAACGCTACAATTATGTAGGTTTCTATATTCTGGGCACAGTCGTACTTGCTGCTAAACGTGTCTCACTTGAGTCAATAGATCATTATCAAACATTATCTCACATAATTTTTAGGGACACGTACCAGCCCTTATAGACCACACAATCTGTTAACAACTCTCTTCGGTGGGGTTAACGGCTGCATTTATTTCTGTGCTGATCCTTTCTAGATTATTCTGCACTTAATGCACGCACGGGGACGACTTAAATTGAGTATCGAGAGGTTTCTGAATAGACAAAATATTCATCAACCTTCTAGAAGGTGTCACTGGCCGTGAGGTGTGACCGATCCATCAAGTAGGCGTGCTGTTCCCCTTCCAAGCTACGTCATCCTATGATGGACTCGTCTCCTGGCAGGTAAATGGTTTACAAGTTGTCAGGGGGTCGGGGTTGGGTGAATAGGTCGCAATGATATATTTACTACAGCGGCAAAATCATCTGAAAAGTACCAGTAAGTTTAAGCTGGACAAAAAAAGTGACTAACAAATAGCTATTCCCAATTTCTTTGGTTCGCAGTTCTTCGAAGCAATCATAGACTTGTATTGTCCTCCCAAACGGTAGGTGGTTTATGTACCTAACTAACGTAAAGGCTGTTCACAATAAAGATAGCACTTTTGAAATCAACCTTAGAAAAAGTCACACTATGTACCTTCATATATTTTAACGGACACATTGACATGCGCCCAGCAAAGTTGGTAACGATGGAGGAAAAGTAGTTCCATATCTTAACGTCGAATGAAAAGTGTTAGATAACCATTTGTGATTATTTACATTATTTCTTGTGCTTTCTGTTTTATAATGCATAGATGTGTAAAAATAAGCAGATTATTTAAATATTAGTTTTTCTAATAATTTCACAGCTTCACTTCACCGACGCGTGACTAAAATGACATAAGGTGGAAGAATACACAACGTACATACAAGTAGATCTTAAGCAGGGCTTTCAAAAGTGCTCATTTTTCCGTAAACAGCCTATAATGTTACACCCGGTACGCGAATATATGGCCCAGGTGTTGTTTGAAGTGAAATCTCATGGTATATCGCCAGACAATCCTCTGGACTGGAACATCCGAAGGATTACCAAGGAACTCGTTCGGCAACAGACACCAATTCAAGTGCACGGCACGATGAGTTTATACCCTCCCTGCAAATGCGATACAGGCCGTAATTCTTAACTGCGTGTACCTCCTCAACCCTCTTGGTCATGACGTGAATACGTCTTTAAAATAATATCGACGCATGGGGTACCAGCATGAAAACATCGCTTTAACGTTTGCAGGGTGACCGTTTCCAACACTATAACTTCACGGTATTATTATTATTTTCTGGCAAGCCCCATAAATCCCGCTACGCCAACGTGAGCATCTTCTTAGTTCTGTGTGTCCTCCGGCATGCATGTTAGTAGCTAAGACGGTTGGAGAATGGGATGCGTCTCAAGGCAAGCTCTTTACACCTTAGATCGGGTTTATTATGTTAAAACGAGCGCATGCATCGTGGTTATAGCAGGGCTATCAAGTGCCATGTCCGCTACTGTGGCCATGGAGAAACCCCGAAAGAAGAAGGGTCTAGAATGGAAGAGCATAACAAACCAGACGAAGCGGAGAGGGCCCTGGAAAATCTATGCGGCAGTCACGATGGATGAAACTAATTTCCTTTGACTGGATTGGGGCTGGATAAAGTAGGGCAAGATGTTAGCTAGCGAAGATAGTCTTTGTGGTTATGGTGCAGGGTGAAATGAAATGAGCGCACGGCTGATCATAACTTCACGACTAACAACGCGATTGTAATAAACGGGGTCTCGTTCGATCGGGGTTTACGACTTCGGCACGAGCATGACCTCGAGATGGCACCGCACACGCTCAAGGCGCGGGTGGGTTGACCGCGGCGACTGATGGCAATTTTGGACGCGGGCGGAATATCTCGCGGCTCCGATGTGCTAGGTCACTGATTTTGGTGTCAAATGAAATATATCGTCTAGATCTGTCGATTTAAGCCACAAAAGCCGAGTCTCCAGTTTCATTATGTTCTCAGACCCCAGAGAAATTTAATATCCGTTAACACGTTTTCGTATAAAATCCACAGCAGTGTCTTCGACACAGCCACACCTTGATTGATTTTACTCCCTTTCGTCCGCCGGTTGTGAATTTGCGTGGTGATGCGACTTTTTAGCCGCATTTCCAGCTTGACGTTGATCTTCAGTAGAGTGCGGCGACGCTGGCCTTGTTTTCGCTTTCTGCTGCGGAGCCGGTCGCCCCCTCGACTGGCCTCCCGGGAGCCGGCTGTAATGAAATGCAGCCAATGGGACGGTAATGCCTCCTTCCAGAGCCATCGGCGCTTCGTTGGTATGCCGGCAAGTACGCCGTCACACGCTGGGTAACTTCCAGCCGGCCCCTTCGCTAGAACGAGGGGAGGAGCTGGTCGAGAGGGGGGTGCGAGTGCGCTCTCCGCGGCCTTCGAAATTGGCCAAGTTCAAGGTCGCCTGTCTGCCGGGTTTCCGCTCCGCCCGTCCATGTCTGCTCCCCCGCTGTGGAGCTGTGGTTCGGAGTCCGCCTCGCTGAGCGACCACCGAGAACAACCCGAGCCCTTGCATAATTATGGAAAAGAAGATTCAATTACGTGGCTTGCAATCATCATTAAAAGCTTTTCACGATAAAGTGAGCACTTTTGAAATCAACCTCAGAAAAAAGTCACTGCCCCTACCTGTATATATTTTAACGGGTACATCGAGTGACATGCGCGCAGCAAAGTTGGTAGCGATGGATGGGAAGTAGTTCTATATCTTAACATCGAATAAAAAGTGTTAGGTAACAATTTGGGTTAACTTAAATAATTTATTTCGCTTTCTGTTTTTAAATGCATCGAAGTGCGAAATTAACTATATTTGTAAAATATTTACTTTTATAATAATGTTACATTTTCTATTGACCGACGCACGATTAAAGTGACGAGGCTCATGCCAATGTTAATTTTACATAAGGTGAAAGATTACACAACGTGCATACAAGTAGATCTTAAGCGGGCTTTCAAAAATGCTCATTTTACCGTGAACACTCTATACCCGACAGTATTCTTGATCTTGATCCGTTCAAACGTCGCCACGTCCACGACTGCGGATATGTCGCTCAAGAAGGATACTTACGGCTGTAGGCTGTTCATGGTAAAATGAGCACTTTTGAAAGCCCTACTTAAGATCTACTTGTATGAACTTCGTGTACTCTTCCGCCTTATGTAAAATTAACGTTGGTATGGAACTCATCACTGTATCCATGCGTCGGTCATGTGATTCTATTTTAAAAGTAAATACAGTATGTTACAAATCTGATCATTTTTATATTTCGTTGCATTATAAAAAAACAGCGAGCGAAATAAATAATATACGTTATTACAAACTGTTACCAATCAGTTTTTATTTGACGTTAAGATATTTAACTACTTTCCATCCATCATTACCAACTTTACTGGACGCATGTCACTCAGTGCGTTCGTTAAATTATAATGCGAATAGGAGCAGTGACCTTTTTTTTTTTAAAGTTGATTCCTTTTGTAAGTGCTCACTTCGTCGCGAACAGTCTTTAGTAATGTTCACTGCATGGAATCAGTGACCTGTGTTTCGAACGTCTTCCTTGTGAGTAATTTAATTTTCGAAAGTTTCTGTTTCTCTCGTTTATGAATGGTTGTGCGCCGGCTGCGCGAAGAACACTCTGGGCGCAAGTACAACTCACCCCAAAATATTACACGACTGCAACTCTTGAGAAATTCCGTAACCGGACGGATAAGGGCTCGTCCAAGCACAGCTATTTCCGCCGTTTGAGTCTCAGAAGCGCGGGAGCGATAAGGGCCACACTGGCACGCGCATCAAGTGCCCCGTCGCCGCTACGCGAAAGGCGCTGAACTTGCGTTCAGTGTTCTCGTCATGATGCGTGTACCTATAGGACTTAAAATTTCGACCCTATCATTTAATTGATGAAGGGTCTGTAGCAAAGTTCAATACAGGTTCTTGCTGTAGTTCTCGTCCCGTAATATTTTGTAAGAAATAGTAGTCTGAAAAGATAATTTTTACTATATACGTAATAATATATCATACCTTACATATAAATAAAATATGATGATAGTATGCGTGATATAATGAAAGTACCATTCATTCCTCATTTGAGGTACGTCTTCATTTCATAGGTAAGTTACTGGAGACACGTTTTACGATTTCCTTTAAAAAAAAAGTAGCTATTACAAACATGTTGCAATGCATTTCAAGCACCAGGTAGGAGACATACTTAAGTAAGGAATCTGATTAACTATGCGATGTTTTGCGTAAATCGGAATAATCGGCCTTATAAGTATCGGCTTATAAGTAATCTCCCACCACTGTGCTGCCCAGACACAGTCAAAAACGAACAAACTTTTGATTTACAAATTCCTTAAACTCCAGTATGTTAAACCAATAATAAATAATAAAACTCGTATTTTCAATAACGGTACAGCCGTCGACTCGTCTAAATGAGTGTTCCACGTACTTGAAATTTGGGTAGAATTTTATCAACTACAACCATTTCTAGTACTGCAATGAAATGCCGCTCTCTTGTCTCATAATTTGAAACACTGGAAAATCGTGAAAATTCTTCGAACCAACGCATAGTTGCGATAACACTTCAGCTAGCTTAGGCTATCCTTTTATGATCGTGTGATAGAGATTTTGACCCGGCCAAGATCTTTGCAGACCATTCACAAAAGTTCTTAGGTTATCAGACACTTGAAATGGGATAGTAGCTTAATACGTGTACTAGAACCAATAACGAAAGAAAATGGCGGACATGTGTACAGTACGCTGAATCAACTTTTCCCGCGATAAACCAACTTCTCTATAGTCGATGCCCAGTTATCCACACTTTTTGAATCAAACATGTGAAAAATCACCCTATTTATCACCCGTTTTATTGTTTCCTAAATATGCCATGTATCACATGCGTTTTATACTTCTGTTAACATAAAAGGGCATTATTTTTGGTTAACTTTAACTTTTACAATAATCTATAAGTCATAAAATTACATTTATTAATATGAATAAAAAACAGAAAATAGGTATGTTGGGAATGCCTGGTAGGAAATAGGTCTACTTATGGAAATTATTATAAAACTGAGCCCGCACGAATACGGCACCTTGTCCCTTTGGTGTAGATTTTAAAAAGTTGAAGCTTTGTTTGCATAAGGCGAAGAAATAACGTGGAAGTATAGGTTTAGCAAGGCTCCAGAAAAGTTGTAATTAATCATTAATGGACTACAGATTTTATATACGTGCAGCTCGATGAGATCTGTTATCTAGTGCTCTTTGGGCTTTGCAACATATTTACAGTTTAAAATATTTTAATATTTAACGTGATATGCTGTATGACTAAAGAAATATTCTGTGTGTTAAAAAATTCGCAGCAGCGTTCATTCGCAGGTTAAAATAAGCACAGGAATTCTTGTCATGACCAGATCTCCATCAGCATTCCTCAGTCGAAGCTTGTCCCGTGGACTGAATTATTTTAACTTGAAGAAACCACAGTGGCATTTACCCCATCTTAACTTTCCTTATACGATCGTGAAAAGAAAAAATCCTATTCCTGCGACTTCATCTTTCACACGGCGCATACATTACACGCTTCGCAGGGAAACAGAAAGCAAGTCAGTCGGCCGTAGATCGTGAGATCGTGTTTGGCACGGGACTTGCGGGGGTTGATTACCGAGGCAGCATGCTTATCTAATGCTGCGATCTGCACTCGTTCCTGCGAGGGAGGCCCGACATTCTCATGCAAGCTGCTGCGGCCGCCACATGAGAACACGACCAGGTGTTGATTGATTGCATGCAGTACATACCTTCCAGCGCGAGTCAGCTGCAGAACTACGGTCATGTCGCGAGGAAGGTGTTAAATTATTACACCCCGTTGGACCTTTCATGCCGCAAGGACGTTAGGGACGCACTTGCCAGCACGCCAGTGTTTGAAAACCGAGAACGAGCCAATTTACGTTACACACGATATGGTACAGTCGCGTTAAAAACGTGCCTTGAAAGACTGCATCAGCCTCTGAAATTAGATCTTTGTTGCTATTTCAGTCTGCTGGAAAGGAAATCGCGCATAACGAACAAAACACTCTGATATTTCGTGTAATTACGGACACATAAATGAAATAGCTACAGATACTGCGAACAATTACTAACCACATTACAAATTTCTCGCAGGCCATTGTAAAAATTATCCCTCGACGTTTGTCATGACATTCGAATTAAACAGGTTGTTACGTCATGCAAATTACATTCTTTGCCAGCATGTATGGATGGATGGCCGCTCGAAAGGAAAATGTTCTTGTTTACAGTGGGTAGAGCAATTTCTTTTTCGTTAAAATATTTCCGCTTATACTAGATTTCTATATTGATCGTGCATCAAGCAGCTTATCTGTAGATATCGGTTGGGTATCTTCATGAGAAGACATACGAGTGGGCAAACAGAATTAGGGTACTCCGATACTAAACGTCTGTGATTGGTCAGCAAGCAGTTAACACGCATAAGCATAAATAACAGTAAATTGCCCAATCACGACATTGGCTCCGAGCTTAAGTGTTTTAGAGTACTGGAGTATAACTACTAAGGGTAAGATTTTTTCACGAAAAAAAAAGGTGGCCCAAACAAAGGGTTTCTGGCAAAAACAATCTGTGTCAAAAATATAATATTTTCAGGAGAAACAAAAAACTGTCTAAATGTGGTTCTGTGTCACAGTGAAACCGGGCGAAATTACCATACACTTGTTCATAAGAAAGAAACATTTAGTTGAAGGTTTTGATGTTGAAAGTTCAAAATTTCCCTCTTAAAGAACAAAAAAACTTTCTGAAATTGGTTGTTTTTGCTTGAAATTGGCACGAAAACAAATATAATATTCCTTACATTCATTTTGTAATGCATCAGAGTGCGTCTATACATGTGCATATCTAAGTTGGCAATATTATCACAGTTTATGCAACATAACTTGATGATAGTCTATGTTGGTGTTATAGAGTTGTGATAGTTTTCTTCCTTATTGTTTTTGCATCACATGGTATTGAAAATGGATTAAGAAAATAACAAACACTGTAATAATTTCATGGCTCACTAGAATGTTTTCACTAGGTGCATCAATTAGTGTTGCCATTTTCATCTACATCAGTATCACCATCAGCAATACATTCTGGGCTCTCTCCCAGCTGTGTGTAGAACATCGTGCTTTCTGGCTTCTGAAGGAATGCACGCAATCGTTTTAAATCCTGAAACTTTACTGGAGGAAGGGGAATGGGACCTCCATACAATAGGGTTAGTTCTACACTTTGAGGAAGCATAGTTTTGCTGCGAACATTACACTTATCCCAATGTCCACAGTACACATCCCGTTTCAAAACAAAGGGGCAGTCATCTGAGATTTCCATCAGGCAAAGATTTCTGAGAATCAGGGATGGTCTTCGCATTTTTAAGAAGTAAGGAACTACTGCAAGTTTGAAAACATACAAGCATGTCCTGGGTCACAACAACTACATCAAATGGAGATGGTCTGCTGTGACAACTGCTCATTATTTCATTACAATCATTTGGTCTTTTGGTAAAGTAGTTCGCTTTTTATTTCCTATAAATGCAAAGACTTGGTCACTGGGAAGGAAGGAATGGCCCCTCATCGGAAAAAAAACACGAGTTATTTTCTTGAAGAGATAGAGGCAGTGAATTGTTATGTATTGACAATAGACCATTGTAAGATTTTTTATTCTGTCCAGAGCATCCATCACTCAGCAGAACTAAATGATGGGCAGTGATGACTGGGCCTATTAAAATAATGCAACAAATGTTGTAAAGTAGTATCACATAACACATTAAAATTATGCGATATCTCAGAAAAACAACCGATTTATACAAAATTTGGCAAACAAGTAGCGCCATGGCAGGCCATGTATACTGATAAAGTTAGAAAGGTCAGACACATATTTTCAAAATGGCGGCAATATAAAATTTAACTCAGAATTTTTTTATCTACAAAATTACGAAATAAATTTCAACTTAACTTTGTATGCTGACAGTATCAATTATATCCATCAAAATTGCCTATGCAAAAGCCTCATTTCCCGCCATTTTGTAAGATAGTCCACATGAAAAAAAAAAAATTTGTATGAATTATCTCGGGAAACAAACAACCGATTTCTTTCAAATTTGGTGTAGTAGTTGTAGTGTGGTGGCTGTATTAATTTGTGTGCTTTAAGTACGTCAGTCTTTTATTTTCCGAATTGTGTCTATACAAACATTTTAGCTTAGTGTGCTATATCTACGAAACTATGTAACAGATCAAAATTTAACTTTGTATATTGTATCTATTACAATAATAGAGCATGACAATAAACAAACTTTCTGTCCTCCATTTTTGAAGATCGTCACACGAACATTGGAGTTTTTATGCCATATCTCGAGAACCAATCAACCGATTTTTCACAAAGTATTGCTACAGTAGGGTATGTAAACTAACATGTGTTATGTGCGTTATACATGTTTTAAATAGGTTTATATAATTAATTAAGGTTAATTTATGTCTATGAAACTTTTCAACAAAATTTAGCCAAAATTTTGTACGCAAATAATATTAATTAGAAGCATCATTTATGCATATAGAAATCCTATTTTGACGATTTTTTTTTTTTGCAAAATAGTGTCAGGTGAGTAAATATAACATTTTGCTATATTTCCGGGACAATTCAACCGATTTCCAACGAATTTTTCATGCAAGTGGCATTATGGTTGGCCATGTAAACTTATGTGTTTTTAGTGTCTCAGACACTTATTTTCAAAATGATGGCAGTATAGATCATTCAGGTTAGTGAACCCTATCATTAAAAACATTAGACTGATTATATCCGAAGTTGATACTCCGAATCCCACCTCCGAAATGCAGTTGATTGCACACTAGCTTAATTTTACGAGATTTTCCTGAATTTGAATACTGGATAAGTCACTTGTGTATTTTTGTCTTGGTACTGTTTACATGTTTCGGGTTTTCATCTCTAAAGATACTGCTATCAAAGAGACGTCAACACCTACCTGCCCATTTAAGCTTTTAAGAATTTCACTAAAATTTATTCGCATCCATGTAGAGGAAAGTAGACTCATTAGTTATCAGTAACTTCATAATTAAGACAGCATTGCATGATAAACCAAATTTTATTTGTCGTAGCTCCGTAAAAACATAAAACTGCCACCAAATTTGGCAAACAAGTAGCACTATTGCAGGCCATGTAAATTGACAGGTTTTGAGTGGGTCAAATATTTATTTTCAAAACAGCGGCCATATAAACCTTTTTTCTTCAGTATACTATATCTGCTAAACTACGAAACAAATTTCAGCTTAACTTTGTATGTTGACAATTGGTCTATAGGTACAGAGCTTCATTTCTCCGCCGTCTTGTAAGTTAAAATCACATGATGTAATAAAGTTAGGTACGTAGGTAAGCGGGCTTAACGTCTCTTCGACAGCGAGGTCATTAGAAACAGTATAATGCAATAAAGTTGCTACATCATCGGGAAACAATCAAACGATTCCCACCAAATTTGGCGAAGAAGTTGTACTGTGGTAGGCTATATTGATTTGTATGTTTTAAGTATGCCAAACACTTATTTTCAGAATGGCGGCTATGACAACACTTTAGCCTAGTGTGCTATATCTATGATAATCATAGAAATTGCTAATACGAAACCTTTTTGTGCTCTAATTATGACGATCATCACATGAAAAAAATTTAGGTTTTATGCCATATCTCGAGGACCAACATACCGATTCCCGCCAAATTTTACACGCAAGTAGTGCTACAAAGGCTACGTGAACTAACATATTGTAAGGCGCGACAGGTCTTTCTTTAATGACGTTAATATGAATAATTAATGCTAGTATGTTATATATATTAAACAAATTTTAAAAAATTTAAGAAAATTTTGTACACTAACATAGTTCCCCGTGGAACCAGCGCTGGCCTCTCCAAACCTCCCCTCCAGGTGGACGATACCCATTAAAAGGTCATACCTGTAGCTCTACTTTCTATTCAAACTACTTTAGCCCCCACAAACAAAAGCTAAAATCGGCTCTTGTGATCTCAGGTACCACCGGGAACTTTGCAATTTTGACACTGCCATGCTGTCCGAAATTGCCATGCTGTCCGAAATTGAAAAATGAATACTACACTAATCTACTCGCTCAAACAGACTATCTACATTCCGCGTCTGCGCATATCATTACTTTATTGAATTTAAGCATGACGGTATTCCCATAACTGCCATCTCGGCTCAGTGCGCCCAGGTTGTGCAGGACTTAGTTTTGGGGGATGTCCGGAAACCAGTAACATTCCCCGCCACCTCGCCCCCGGGCGCAAAGAGCTTGTGTCTATACTCACAACTGCTCCACGTTACGGCACTCATGCACACACACACATACATATCCAACGCTGCGCTCATTCGCTTTGCATTTTGTCCAACTACAATACTTCAAACAGATACAATCATCTGTGTCATGTCAGGTAAAAATGCCTGAGCCTTGCTCAGTGGCATCAAGTCTAGGCAGGATTGTCGAATCCGGTAATTGTTCTCTGGCCAGGTGGCTGGGGGCGCAATGGGGAAGAGTCCTTATTTCCTTTGCCTTGTTTGCTTCAGCCAAGATCGCGAGTCTCTTGTCTCACCGATCTTTTTTTCCCCAGATCCTCCTTCCACCCGGCTAGTCCCCTCCCGAGGGAGGGGCATGTCACGTTCTGTGTGGCGCAACCAAAACTATTGGTAGGATGCCATCTGGAGTTGGAGGACTAGTACCGGACCACAGTGTACCCATTGAAGAGCTTGCTGTAGTCAAAAGTACGCCTCCCGTATGTACGAATGGCATCCTGAAGGACGTCAGATTAATTGAATCTTTCGCCTCTAAGCCAATAACACACCTTCAACAGAGTGACCAACTCTGAGGGTTTGGTCGGCAGGCCTGCCTGGGCGACGAAAAGCCTGTTAATGGTCTCCATTCTTGGGAGAAGGACCCTGTCCCCCCCCCCTCCATGTTCCTTATTACAAGGGCTAGAGCAGATGTCAACGTTGTTGGGTCTTCCAATTTCGTCAACATTGCTCCCCTGATAAGCTCGTTATACAACCACTGTGGGTCGCTCGGGTGAGCCTGTGCAGGCCAAGCCTGTACTGCGACATATACCATGTTTTTGTCATCCGGCCAAACAATTTTCACAGTTTTCATTTCCTCAGGTGTTGCCACAGATTTTCTGGTGAGGACTTTATGGAGGAAGACTTCCCTTTCAAACTCGGTGTTCCGTGGCCGATAGGTCCGTACCTCCTCCATTGGTACTCCCGTAGACCATACCTCTTTGGCTCGGGACATAGCACAGACTGTTCGTCGTCTGCTGTCGCGTTTGAGCCTGCTCATGTTGCAAGTAACACGAACAAAGCCCTCCTGCACGAACACCACAGGGTTCCAAGTACACGGCCATCCAGGTGTTACTTGGTCTTGAAGACCTTGGCCACTTGTTTTGTGAGGTTCTAGGTCTATAACTCTCATTATAGACGTAGATCTGGGCAGCTATAGTTCCCTTTTCATTTTTGCTTCAGTCCTGGAGGGGGTGCACGGGGAGTGCTCCGATGTGCCATTGCAGATGGTAGTCCCAAGAGGGGAGGGTGTTGGTGGGGCCATCCCCTTCATCCAAGATTACGACTGGGAAAATGTGATCACCCATTTTGGTTCACAACATCTATCCCAGTCTCATCCTCGCCGCTGTACATCTCCGAACATGTCCAGATCCCTGCTCAGCCGAGAGCCAGACCACCAGACGTCTAACTCTTCTCTCCTTCTACCAATTTTTGTAAGATGTTTTAGCACCGTCCTAGTTGTGTTCCTGTCCCGGAGCATGTCCCCGAGATGAAGAGGCCCATGGATCTCCTCAAATTCAATTGTCAGATCTTCAACTTTGGGGCATCCAAGTGCGTGGGTAGAGGTGTCCTCCACCCCACACACCATGCACATGGTGTCTTCCACTAGGCCTAGGGAGGACAGCTTCGCACCCTGAGGGGAACTTTCCTTCAGAGAGGCAATCGTTGAACAAGTCCAACATGTCATGGCGTATTCGAGGGAATGCACGGATGAGCATTTCCCCTGTAATCCCATAACATCCTGGTGATTTTCTCAGTTTCGTCTTCTTGACTATCACATCGAGATCTTTGATAGAGAAAGGTGCCATATTCTCCGTCATTATCGGGCTGAGCTGTGCTGCCCTGATCCTCTTGTGATACTCGGTCTCCCCTACCACAGTATCATCTAGCAAAAACTTTTCAAGCAGATGCTGAGTGATCTCTTCGGATGTCTGCAAGAGACGGTCATCTGACTCAAGGGCAGGAAGCACCTCTGAGCTTCTGATCTTACCTGTCACCATCCGGTAAACCAATCCCCAGGGGTCTTGGTTTCCCCTATCCGTAACAAGCTCTCTCCAAGCTGTTTGTCTTTTCTTTCTAAGGATTCTTTGGTACTGCGCTCTGGCAACATTGTACTGTTGGACTGCTTGCTGTCTTAGGTCTGGGCGATATGTCCTCTTAAATCGTTTCCGCAAGTATTTAACTTGCTTCCGATTTTGCTCTAACTCATCATCCCACCATGGGTGATGAGGAATCTTCCTTTGAGTTTTGGGGATGGCCCGATCACAGGCGGCCATCACTATTTCCTCCATCTCTTCAGCCCGTTGATCCACAGACAGGAGCATCTTTTCAGCTCTGTACTTGTTAAGGTATTTCAACAGCACTCTGTCAAACAGAGGCCAGTCCGCCTTAGCAATGACACACCAGGGACGTTCTAATCTTGTCTGGCGAATTCCATTCACCTGGATGGTAAGCAGTATCATTTTATGATCAGAATCAACCTCATCCGAGACTCTCCAGTCCCCAATACAGCCAGCAGCACATGCCGTCGCCACGGTGACATCTAGATACGAATCTGTATCATTGACAGGGGACACGTAGGTTGCCACGTGTCCCGGTCTATTGACCACCTGCAGGTCTTTCTCCATTAGGTATCTTATTACCTCCTCTCCGCTGCCGTCCGTCCTCAGGGAGTTCCACAATTCCGACTTGGCATTGATGACCGCGCCAAGTATGATCTTTGTATCATTGGCTCTCGTCAGTATGTTCTCCCACTGACCTAAATGTTGTTCGATTGGGTCCTGAGGTTGGAAGTACGACGAGACTATCGTCATGCTTCCTCCCCCAATCTCCAGACGAATACACGTATGGTGCGTGTTAGAAAGAGCCTCTAACGGAATATAATTAATCTCAGGGTTACACACCCAGATTCCTGCCAGTGGATTTTCTCCAAAGAGAGCGAACCGACCTTGAAGAGTCGGCACTTTCCCTCTGAGCAGGTAAGGCTCCTGCATTAGTACCAAATCCAATTGTTGCTCCATCACAATTTTGTGCAGTTCCATGGTTGGAACCGTATCTGTAGGTTTATCTGCCCTAACCGTAGCGGCGCATGACTACTAGTCATACTGGGTCCTGTCAAGCTCCAGCGCCATCATTCTTTAATGGACCGGACAGTCGGAGGTACCAACAGGGTGGAAACAATCTCTGCGCTTGTCTTTGAGACAGTTAGCGCATTTGGGCTTGGCATCCTTGGTTTTGCATTCTGAGAAATTATGCCCTTTCTCCGAACAGTGGGGGCAGACTAGCTCACTTTTACACCTTTCCTTGATGTGACCGTACCCCTGGCACTTATAGCACCGGGTCGGCATCACATAATCCCTAACTTTACACCTTTGGAACCCTATGAATAGGGTTCCGCAGTCAACAAGGAGCTTTCTAAGTGGGGGAGTAACCTTAAGGACTAAGCTTACTACGTCCTTATCTCTGGGCCCGGTGCGGAAAAGGACTGTAGCGTTTTTCCTCACCTCCTCATCTGAGATTTGGGCGGCCCTGAAGTTCTGGAGGCGTAAAGTACATTTGTTCATATGCACTTTCGTGGTTGTATGATTTTAAATGTCACGTGCCTCAAGTGTGTCCACGAATCATGGACGTTCAGTATCGGAGTAATTTATTACGATTGGCCCAGTCAAATAAGAACACCTCTTCTCAAGTAGACAGGCGGTCAATACAATAACCAAAGGAAGTCGTGGTTGTGGACGTTGGATATTGAAGTATAGCATGGCCATAAATCTTTTCGCGAAAGACACTTGTCCTTACAAATAACTAAACGCGTCATATATGGGATGATTTTTCAAAGGCTTGATTCATAAATGGGAAGTGGCTCTGTTGGGGACACGACAGTTTGTCTTGCGTGAATACATCTATGTTGACGCGCTCGGACGCCATGGTGTTTTTTACGTTCCCGGCACTGCTTCACTCGATCATAGGGGATTTTATGGGTAACGCTGGATTGCTTTTGAGGTGCTCTTTCTAACCGTATACTATTTCTGTATTTCTACTTGGCTTCATTATGTTAAGCTTTCTTAATTTTTTACATTAAACTCATACAAGTTCACCATACCACGCCACACAAATGTTTTTATACAGCATTCGATTGGTCTTGACGAGGGCTGTCGATTGAAACTCAAACGAGCGCCGTAGCTTCTCCTAGTCAAAAGTTATACTACGCGGAGGTTATGAGAAGCAGCCAAACGAACTCAAAATTTCCCCCACCGCGCAAAACCCCCCCCCCCCCTCCTCCGGGGGCGCGCGCTATTCTTCGCAGTCCTCATTCAACGTAACACATTCTTTGATGCTTTGACAACCGAGTGGTGTAATTGAATTTTGAATGTAGACCATAGATTTGGAGCTGCAATGCCAAACCGTATCCCCCGATTTCGTTATCATCGGATTTTCGTGGATTACCTGCAACTATGGTAACAAATTTAAAGACGTATTCTCGTCAAAAGTGTGAAGAAACCGTGTATAGTAGACTATAGTGAGTAGCGTAGCGTGAGCGCTGTGGAGCGCACGAGGTACGGCAGGCGAACCCCGCTGGGCTTTACATAAGCGATATTAGTGGTGCGTGCGGTGCGTGCGTGTGTGTGTGTGTGTGTGTGTGGAGTTTCCGTGGGTGGAGGGGGTGGTCGGTGGATGGGTACTGGGTGGGGGGAGTTTCGCGATAGCGTCGACCATGCTGGGGGCCCCCGAGTAATTAGCCAACCAGCGACGGAAGGTAATGAGATATGGAGGGGAACGAACGACGTGACTTGCAAACTCGCCACCGGCTGGGACCCCTTTTGGAAGGTGGTGGTGGGCCTGCACGGGGAAAGGAAGGGGGTGGAAAGTTGAAACATGGGAGAGAGGAGGAGAGGGTTAAACTCTCACGTGACTGAATGGCGGCGGTATTACCGCCCCTCGTGTTACCGGAGGGGATGAAGGGGGGGAGGGACATCACTGCACCGAAGGGAGAAAGAAAAGGGGGGTATGACAGAAGCCTGGTTTGATCATCCCAGAAATAGTATCAGCATTAAAACGTCTAATTGTGTGCTGTAGATACGGAGTATTGGCAGATGTTTCCGCTTGTCGCTTAACTGAAAAAAAAAAAAAAGTTTATTGCTGTATACGTTTTAATACAAACCCTGACCTCGTTGTGTACGGGAATATTGTCAGTAAATTAGGATAATGTAGTTCTACGAACCAATGTCTTATTAAAAGTAAAGTTTCAAAATTTGTGGCTTTCTATATTTGATTACAATTTTATATACGCGTTTATGTAAGAACACTCTAAGCTTCGAGTGCATTGTACGTTTTATGGCGGTTTCACAATCGAAAAACATACGCGTAGCGCATAGGACATAACAGCAAAACATTGCATCTAATTAGAAACCTTGTACGAAATTTATTCACATTTGATTATACGTATTATATTAGGTCAATGAAAGTTTTAAACGAGTCTGACATGTATTAGCAGTGCTGGTTAATAATTTTTGCGTATACTGTCTGATATTGTGTTGAAAATTAAAAGTGATTTAAAACAGTTGCTTCGTTTGTTTGTCTTTAAAATCTCTGTTTTTTTCGATCGTAAAGATGTGAATAACCTTTAAATTTTTTTTGCTGGTCACCTGTTCTTTTTCTTTAAATTTATGTTTTACGACACTTTTTGCGACAAATTCTAGTCCTTTTCGGCAATGTTCCTCCATTTTTACAGCTAAACAAACAATTTCGTTGAAAATTTGCTTCCCTTCTCTGATAGGTTGTTACCCAGTGTGTCTAAAATAAGAAATTAAATATTACCCAGTATGAAAGAAGTTCTCAAGTACACGATTTGTTTAGCGCGGTTATAAATCAATATGTTCGAAACTAAAACTGTCTATTCTTGTGCACACGACCTTATGTTTTCCGGTTACTGCCACGCTTACATTTGTAAATCTAGCTTTAGTTTTGACGCGCAGCTGAACAATACACGGCGGACAGAATTGCCGAAGGACAGGGCTTTCAAAAGCGTCCAACTATCCAGGGAAAAAATGTAACAATTAACAGCCGCGTATCCTAGCCACAAACTATATCACAAGAACGTAATCGTAATGTAGGAGTCTAGCATTCACAGAGGCAAGCGAAATAGAAATACTTTCCGTCTTTGGCAATACGCCGATAGAAAGGAATGTGCACACTTTAAAAACAGCCGGCTTATTATATTTAGAAATCACAAAGAGCCTTTTTAGTGAAATTCGTACCATATTTTATTTTAGCAGTAAAATGGTATGTCACTAAAACGTATTTTTCTTTTACTTGATTTTCAGTGATGGCTGGAACTATATAAAACCTCATTTTATAATGTATCTGTTGAATTGATTACGAAATAAATTCGGTCTCAAAAAATTTGGCTTATTTACGGCTTATGGTTGTAGTTAGTCCACTGTTAAACAAGTTCATCAAATAGGTAATTCTATCAAGCGATGTGTTTACTTTCATAGACATCTTTGTTTATGATATGACATAAAACGTGTGATCTGTAGTGCAAGACAATGAGTCTGAATTTGTCAAGTTTATCTTACGAATGATCTGAAACTGAGAGACTGACTTCCTATATTCTGTATGGACTCTAAGAGGCATTTGCACACTTCAGCGACCATGCCCTTTGTATATAACACTGCTCCATGCTGTCATCATTTTCACCGCTCACCAACGACCTCAAAAAGTTAAACGGTCGCCCTAATAACTTTCGGTATAGCATTACATCCCTGCCCTGTACTCCTTTGGTATCTTTGCTTTGTGATTAGGGTAAGAGGAATGTTAAGAACACGGAGATCCGCAGTTCCAAGGTTCACGTTGAGAAACTCCACGGATGTTCACCGGACCCCATGATGTAAATTCCACGTTGGAAATCCACCACTTGTGCGGTTTGTTGGAATGAAGATCACGACCCCAAGAGCACCCTCCCCCCCCCCCCCAAGTACTCTAACTATAGGATGTTCACCATTAATTGAACCTTTTAAACTCCGCATACATTTTAACGGGCACACCACATTGGTTAGCATGCGTCTAGTAAAGTTGGTAACGACTGGCGGAAATTATAGCTGTCTTTAAGGGCCCGCCAGTGCTTGAAATTGAAATTTTCCTACGAAACTTTTAAACGAGCGTTATGATCTACTAAAAGGACACGCACTGCAGAATACTACAACACAGAAGAAAAACAAACGGATGTTTTTCCAAAGCGCTGCACCTCAATAAATGCGCCTCAGGTACACACAAAAGTACTCGAGGATCTTGCATTGAACCTCGCCACAGACTTCCCGCTAATGAAATATCAGGGTCGCCGCTAAAAGTGCCGTATGTACACACGACACGACGGTAACGCCGCACGCCAGTTCAGAGCAGTGCGCTTAGAGCCGATGGCGCACTTGATACTCGTGACACTATAGTTTTTTATCGCTTTCTCGTTTTTAGGCTTCAAAAGCGGAAAAATAGCTCGAGTTGAAGAGACCCGTCAACACTGGATTAAAAGCTCTGGGCAAACATTCGGGAATACTGAAATTATTTATTTGGCTACAGTAAGAGCTAGATCAATCTATAAAGTATAGGCCTGTATGTTTCTAACAATTTAAGATTTTCACTCGGCTGATGCATGAATAAAGAGATCAGGCCCATTGCAGGGTCAATTTTACATATGGTGGAAGAATACACAATGTGCATCTTAAGCAAGGCTTCAAAAAGCGATCGGTTGACCATGTACAGCCTAATAAAATCGAACTATTTAAGTAGAATAATTGTGGCTATTTCGAAAAATTCTTTTATGAGTAATGTTTGGAGACTGTAAGAGATATATGGGTGAATAGGTGGGGAAAATGTGGTGGAACAGAATTGGGGGAGGGGGCGGGAGGGGAGGGGGGTATTTTTCAGTAAAATAAAACTGCTTTGTTACAGCCACAACGTTCGAGGTTGATGGTAACCCGCGGGGCACATGAAAAATGTATGCCTGGCTGGAGGAATATGTAAGTGCGGGGAGGCGGGGTGGGGACTGGTTCTCACAGAAAGTGACTAGACAGGAGCAGCTAACCTCCTCCTCATTTCCTATTCCTTGGCTCCCACGCATGTAAACAATCCAGGGCCACCCCGATACGCTGCGCGCGAGAAGGGTACAAATAGCTCCCCGCCCGCCTCTCTCCCGATCCTGCTGGATGGAGGAACTGAGGGATGACGAAACGCAACTGCAGTGCTGTAAGGTTTTTATGTACCAAGAGGAATAAACATGTAACGATGGATTATATTACACGCTGTAAATTCTTTTTTTTTTTTATCTGTACGAGGAATTCTACGGAAACCAGCTACAGAAGAATTTTTTGGTAACACTGCAAATAAATTAGAGTGAATTTTATAAGCTTTATTGTGGAATGTGTGAAACTAACGTTGAATTTTAACAAGCATGTGTCCTAGACTTGAAATCTATTATAAACATTGAGCTACATCAGTTGTGTATGTTTTCTAAAATATTGTGTTGTAAATATACAACATTTCCGCTGTAAGGCTAGAAGGCAATCACCGACACTAGTTTACAGAAATTTGTTTGTAACAAGAATAGATTTTTGTTACTCTACACATAAATGTTGCATGCCCTCTCGCAGTGCATACTGAGACAGCTGACAGCAATGTTTCGGTTCGCCAAACCGGAGTGTTTTTTTCCTTCACGTGATAATTAATCTTTTCAGGCATAGTGTTCCCTATGTTGGACTTTACACAAGAAATGTATTTAATGATGAATACAATACACGGGAGAAAACGCCATTCAATACGGGAAGTGCTCAACTTGGGTCGCCCCCCGGATTTTCACACGTGTGAATCGTGGCGGGCGACGCCGCTGGTCGGCGGGTTTTCTGGGGGATCTCCCGTTTCTTCCTCCCTTGCATTTCGGCGCTGCTCCATACTCACCTCGCTTCACCCTCATCGGCTCTCAAGACCTCAATGTTAAGAGCTGCCCTATTATCTCCACTATCTCAACTCACTTGGTGGAAGACAGCATTCATTTTATAGACAATATGCTTTAGTCTCATAAAAAATTGCTGCTAATAACAGAAAACACGAACACACATTATTGCTGCCGACATATAACAGGGCATTATAATGGCAATGGCATAATTTTGTTCGTTGTAACGGCTAAAATTACATATCTATTTATATTTGAAATAGTTGAGAATGTACGTAATCGCCTCGTACGAGAACAACTCACACGTCGACTCTTAGAAAATGGTGGCATTTCTCTCGCACATAGCCCAGCATCGAAATTGGAAAATGCTTCTTCACTCTACTTGACTTTATTGGAATTTTCAAACGGCGCAGCAACGAAGCGTGAGTTGTATGAAGTGTTAACAAACAACGTCACGGTAGCCAGGAAGCTTCATCAGACGCATCCACTGCAGCTGACTTTCAAGTTTTCTAGCTCACCTTGCCTCACCTCAAGGAGTAAAACTTCAAGCGAAAGCGTAAGAAGTTCACTAAACAAAATAGATATAGAAGTTTAACTATAAAAACGTAAATTAGGAACTAAAAAAAAGTTTATACTAAACTGCATAAAAACCACATAAATCATTATTTCTTTTACTATCTTAGTATAACAATTTTCTTTTTAAATTAAACTTGATCGAAGTCAATATATTTTTTTCTAAAGTTTCCATACCACATGACAGCAAGTCGCATTCTTTGATAAGCCTATTTTTCGTGCTTATTTTGTGAAATGAAATAACTGTTCTGACTCGGTTTGTTTGGATGAAAAACAGTACTTTTGAACCGTCTTACTAGAAGACACATAATAATTCAGGAAGATAAAAACGAATTTTTAAATATTTTGAAAAATAAATATAAGTTTAATTACTTTTTGCGTGATCGAGGTATTAAGGCTATGTTTTGTTTGATCTACATTCGAGAAAAAAGTTTTTCCTAAGAATTAATACACGTTCTTTTATCACAGAAATAATTATGAAACTAGTATAAACTATAATTTTTTCCTGATCTCACTTATAGCGAACATATGTAACGACGAAATAACGAAAACTTTTTCGTTTACGCTTTTTTTCAAATTTTGACGTAAATAAAAAATAATTGTTGATTGTCACATAAGTAGACATAAAATTATATTTAACTGTTTTTTAAATGAAAATATTGTCTATAATAATGAGTGGTTCTCAGAAGGCTAATAGTACTTTTAGGCAACATGTTTTAACATGTTCTCTACCAAACAATCAGCTGGTTTGAAACTGTCCAGGAAAATCAGAAATTACTACCGATAAGTTTTCAATGCAATCTTTGTACTCAGTATCAGTAATAGCAACATTCCTCAACTCTGAGACTCCTGTCCGCTTGTACTGATATAAAAGCAAGTCTGTTTAGGAATTTCACATGTGAAGTTGCTTTTATTTTCAGTTGCCTGTCAGCGACAAGAATCATCTTGAAGGAAACTACAAATATATGTCGGAGATTCCTGAAGGCATTTGTGGCTGTCTCGACCTCTTTTTCGGTAGCTTTTTTTTTTCTATATTGATTGGTTTATTTGTAATATTATTTTCTTGAACAACATAAAATCGTATTGATCTAACTTGGTAATGAATTTTCTTTCAAAGCAAACGAATGTATTTTCCGATAAAGGACTTATTTATAAATCTAAAAAATGCAATGCTTAATACAGGTGTGTATTTACCAAAATAAAATTTAAAAAAACTATAGTTTAAGACTTACTACAGAACTCGTGCAAAATACGCACGGTAATATTATTTTCATCTTCGTGAAAGGACCAGAGGGAAATTAGAAATGTTTGTTAATCCACGAAGTTTCAATGCGTCATTCAAGTCAGGTACAAACATAGGTAAATAAAACTGCCATTAACACCCCAATGGGAATAGAGTACTGCATGGATATACACATAATTTTGATTATGTGTATTTTGAACCGAACATCTGTCATAATGAATACGAAGCAAAAATTTTTCCTCATGAAGGAAAGACCCTAACTCTACCCTGACTTGGCTACCATCAAACTTTTAACTTACATGTATACTTGTCACGGTAACCTTACGAGAAATTTGAAGGCTGTATTCTAACGTCGAATCTCAATCAGTTTCTCGTAGTGATCTCTCCGCCACTGTGGCCATCTATGGCGTCGATAAAAACCCACTTAAATTTGGCATCGAACCGGAAGCAGTAACTGACGAACGAGAATCTGCTCAGTAACCACGCCAAGGAATATATCAAAAAGTATTCTTATTTGAAGCGCATGCGCCAATTTCCGACCGTTGCCGAATTTTGTTTGCCTTTGTTTGGACGCCATTAGATCCGCGTTAACCTAACCTGATGTAGGTTTGGTCTTACCTCGTTATAATCAGAATGTAGTACATGCGCTTAGCCGTAATCACATAGCCCCGACGAGCACAGTACGAGACATGACAAAATCCCCAACCACGACCATTTTCAACGTGACTGCTCGAATTGACAACCCGGCCGTGTTTACTGACCCTACACGAGTAAGATTTTCCGGATCCATTAGAAGGCGGTGAATAACTACGCTAGTTTCAAAGGCGGTGGACAGACGGGAAATCTGGAATACACGATGGCGACAAAGTTTTACAGCTAATGCATACAAAGGAAAAATGATTATCTATAAGAGATAAATACAATAACTTTCATAATTTGCTTTCTTTTAAGATACGTTTTTCCCATTGCAGGGAAAGCTTATAATACAATTTCATTTTGCAAAGTTGTACACTACGTGCGACGAAGAATATAAATAATTTCTAATCGAAAACTGTCGGTCGTGCGACAGAATTGTCGGGCTTGCGTCAGATCTATCTTGTATTTCATTGGTTGTTTAGTTTTTGTCGTGTCATCCTTACGATGGCGTGCTGGTCGGGGTCATGCGATTCCGGCATAACACTTCGCAGTCCCAGGCAGAGGAAGGGGACTTTTTGTTTCACGTGTTTAAAAGCTACGCATGTCGTGTTGTTCCGGTATCTTGCGGGAACACACAGCGTTATAGAGATCAGCTAGCACACAGAAATCCATCAGTTATAAGATGGGACACGAAGAGTCGTAATGTTCTTAAAAAAAAGGTAGTCGATGGTCGGTACATTAGGAAGTGGTACATACGTCACGCGATCAGATTTTCCCATTTTCGGAATTCGTGGCACAAAATTACTTTTCCGAGGTGACCGTCTTAATACATTTACAAAAGAATCACGCTTGGTTCTCGCCTCAGCTGCTGAGACTAGATGAAGCAAACATTTCAACCTACGTACGTAATATTTTATAACTTAAAACTTAATTGCATATGTTAGAATAACCATACTGTGGAAGGGGAAAAAAAAAACATTCGCAAAACTGTTCGCAAAACTTAACACTTTAAAAATGTTATAGTGTGGTTTTAAAATGAAGAGCTAAGATAATGATAATTCTGCAGAAGGAAAGCAACGATTACTTTGCGAGTAACGAAATGCGTACAACGTATCGACTCTTTGGAAAATTCGCGTTCTTCTCACACAGCGTTTAGCATCGTCATTATGAAAAGGCCTCTTCACTTTGCTAAACTTGATTACAATTTGCAGTTTGCGCGTGAGGTAGATGGGCAAGACTTCTAACAGCAGCGAAGCTCTGGTGGCGTTGAAAGTTTATTTTCTTACTGCAATTTTCCATGAAGGTTGTAATATTCCCTCTCTTCCTGTCAGTTTAGCAGTTGGTAATCGTGATCATGTTTAGTGTCGAGTGTTACACTTTCCTTTCAATTTGATTTTATGTACAGATTTTGCAGCAAATTGGAGAATAACTGAAAAGAAATAAGCCCCTGTGAAAAGTTATAATATAAAAAAACAGTAATAATCTTTATCATGATCACTCTATTATAGAGACAACGATGGTTAAGAGTGTTTCTTGATCCCCTATACAGTTTAGACCTTCCCTCCAATCGGTTCAGTATTGTCGTCATAACTCGGCGAGAGAATCGGCATAATATATCAGAAAAACACATACAATGTTTTTTTTTAATTATTGGCTTATAAAAAGTATGTCACCGACCTTCTTTATACAAAAAAAAAATATTAACAACTTTTTCAAGTGAAGTCAAGCTGTCATTTAAACTGTTGTGTGATTTATTTATCCGACTGGAACACATTCTCGAACACAAATTATTTATAAAGCCCCAACAAAATTTCACAGCGTTCTTAAATACATCACTTTAATAAACGATTTAGGATTTTTTCTTTGGTTGAATGATTTTTGTTAAAATAAAGAATTATTAGCTTATCTTCTCACATGTTTTTGAGTGTTGAATCTGATACGATGACAAATTAAGAGAACTGAAATGGGCAGGTTTATAAAAATTAGATCCACTTTGGTAGTCTCTCCTCTTAAAAGTACTTTACACATAATCAGAAGAATTTTTCCATGCATGCCTGTTATATGCGTGAGTTCATGTATTCATCAATAGGGAACGAAACTTGCAGGTGAAAAGTTTGGATAGAATTAGCCACGTATGCAATATAGTTGTTTGGTGGAAGGAAAATAGAATGTTATTTGCCTACCAAAAACAGAAAGGCCAAGAAGTAGTCAAAAAATAAAGGGCATACGCAACGCGATACTGTAGCTTATACGGTTGAGAAATGCCAGATAATTTAACACACTGGTTTCAGTAGTGTAAGTAAAGGGAGCGTAGCCTACTGAGATTAACAATAGGTAACTACTGGAAGCAGTAAATTAGCGATCAGCAAATAATTGCTTCAACTGACGTAGCCTAAGTATGTAAGGAATGAACAGCAGGAAGTTGTAATAGGTGGATGTGTGAGAAAATTCGTATTAAGTATCTGTTAAGGAAAAGAACATACCGTGATGTACTTCATTGAATGTGCAGTGTACGAAAATGAGCTATTTAATTATTGGTCCAGCTCAGTTCTGCCAACAGTTTTCTGCAGCTTTTTATTTGTTCTGAAACTTTTTTCTGAGTAAAAAACGAGACATATTGGTATTCATACTTTTTTTTTATCGTTTTATAAGTACTTATAAAACACGCCGGTTTGAAAATCACAGGAATGGAAATTATGTAACGCAGGTAAATTATAATTAAAAACATATTTTACCCCTTTATGTCACACTAGGGCTTCAAATATCTAGAAATTTGGAAAATAGAAACGATATTCGCGGGGTTAATAAGCCGTTAAAGGACCTCGAAAGCTCTTGTTAACCCTTTTCGCTTTATTGAGGGTTCAATTTGAATATTTCCTTAAATTAATTTATAGCTATTTATATGGAAGTGCATAACGATATTTGATCGGGTTAATGAGCATTTGAGGAATCCCTGAGAGCATATTATCCATTTTCATCCTCTCAAGGGCTGAATTTCGAAGAATACTTAGTTAGTGGGGTGTCTGCATCATAAGGAGAAGTCATCCCTAAATGTTCATGCTTTTTCAGCCAGCGGTTTGGGTTGTGCCTTGATGAATGAGTGTGTCAGTTATTCGGGACACTTGTAAGACGATAAAGTCCCACTGTTACAGTTCTGATTTGCGTAGTACAGCATCACGACGGAAATACTGCACGAGTTGTGGGTAAGAGCGATGAGGCGCTAGGCGTGCCTGTTAGTGTCGCCAAGTTAAGCTCCCTCGCTTCTGAGCCTTGAACGGGCAAAACAGCTTCAGGTACAAAGGAGCCTTAAAGCGTATAAGGTTGGAATTGCCATCAGACGTCTGCAACATTACATTACTACGTACTCGTAGAATATACGAAATATTTAACCCTTTGTACAGGAGACAACGCGTCTTAAACGAACGCCAAATGAGATAAAGCTCAATTTTAATAACATTTACGAGCAGAATAAGTAGAGTGATTAGAAAGCGCTTTCAAGTATTGTACACTTTAATTTCAGTAAAATGTTACAATACTAGTTTTATACGGTATCCATTATGATCATAATATCTTCAGACCTATCAAGATGCACTTTGACATTGGGTAATGCCTAAATGTAACAACCACCTTAAACATTAATACTCGGTATAATACACGTTCTATGTGCAGTACTACCAAATTACATACAACATAACGAGGAAACACTCGTCATAAAATTTAATAGCCATACTGAATTGATCAAACTCTCAACTGCATGTTTCCAAGAAAAATTTGGTTACTTGATACATTCTCGGGACTGCGTTAAAATTTTAATAACTCTTACAGAATCTTGTAATGTGCAGTAACAAGAAATTTTATTGCATTATTTCTTCCAAAAGAGTAAAATATTTACGGAAGTTTTGACTTGTAACTAGCTACTGGATGGTGCATAAATAATAATAGTCATTCCGAACATAATAGCGCCAATGTAATCTACATGACATGACAATTTATTTACATTTTGTTAGGTTTTAAATAACATATTCGGCTTGTATTGCATTTCCTAGGTCAGCCTTTTCGGGACCAAAATCTACGTTGGGATAAAATAAATAATAATAAAACATGCCATTACATTTTACTGAGGACATATCATAATAATTGATTATGCAAGTTTATATTTTATTTGGGGAGGTCCACATAGATACAACATACAGATAATACCAACGAATATAAATCGATTCCTTATTTTCAAATAGAGACCTGATAAATATTTTACTTCACTGTATTCTATCTAAAGAAACTTTCTACCCACTTCATACAAACTTGATACAATGTCAGTACATTTTACGAGCAATAGCCTAAACACACTTTTAGGTATACACAGCCGCTATTTTTCGCCATTTTGTAATATAGCACTATCACAAAAATAGAAACCTTTACGTCATATTTTGGTAACTACTCAACCAATTCCTACCAAATGTGGCATAAGAGCAATGCTGTGGTATGCCACCTAAGTTACATCCTTTTAATACATCTTGGGGGATATTTGGCGCTAATGGCAGACCACCTAACTTGGGAATTTTAAACGTGTAAGGTATTTATTTTAAAAATTGGGGCAACATTTTAATCCGTATCACATACTGCATATTATGGAAGACAATCTACACTTTTTGTAGAGTAACTTTATAGCCTACTTTCCTTAGAAAGACACCGTATGCCTCCCTTAGGAACTTTTTAAGGACCAAAGAGATTTTAATTCTTTTTTTTTTTTTTAATATGATGCCATTTACATTCGTTAAGATGAAACTTTCGTAAATGAACATCTTCTGTTTCAGTAGTAAAACTCGTGATTCGCATTGGGGGCGACCCGGGTTCAACTTTTGGTACGAACATCCTGATTCCGGTTTTCAAGGTTTTCCGAAATAACTCCAGGCGAATGCTGTGATAGTTCTTTAATATAGGCCCTGTTGCCGATTACTTCCCGATTTCCTTAATAGTGTTCTACTACCAAGACATTATCGCTGTTCGGGGTCACACTGAAATACCTAAATAAATAGAACTCTGACAATGCAAACTTCTCAATGTTTGAGCGTGATGTCAATCCAAAATACATGTAAAGGCTATTCATGATAAAGTGAGCACTTTTAAAATCAACCTTAGAAAAAAGTCGCTGTCAGTGCCTGGATATAGACGTATTTTATCGGTTGCACTGAGTTACATGTGCCCAGTAAAGTTGGTAACGATGGATAGGAAGTAGTTCCATATGTTAACATCGAATGAAAAGTGTTAAGTAACAATTTGTGATAACTTAAGCTATTTTATTCGCTTTCTTATTTTTTTTAAGGCAGATTTGTAAAATACTTACTTTTCTATTAATTACACAGTTTCACTTGACCGACGCATGAATAAAGTGATGAGGCCCATGGCAATGTTAATTCTACGTAAGGCAGAAGAATACACAACATGGATACAAGTACATCTTAAGCAGGGCTTTCAAAAGTGCTCATTTTACCGTGAAAAGTTTTTATCAGCCCGTTTTTATTACATCTATGCAAGAGTGACGAGCAGTAAGTATCCGCAATTTATATCAGTTCTCCGTGGTAATTTTACACTATTTCTGTATGTTTTGTTAATTGTAATGTTCCAAATATCTCACTTAGCAAGCCACAGTCGGCCGACTGTGGTTTTACTGATGACATTGTTGGATAACTGCTGGCCCAGAAAACTTATGGGTCTACACAACTACACAACTGGCCCTGCTGTGGTTAACTGCTGGCACCAGGATATTTGGCATGCCATTTATGGCACACCGATGGAATGTTAATGAAAATGAATCTGATGGTTGAGCGCAGGTTAAAAATTAATGAACCATAAATGGCTTTCCAAATGTATTTCAGCAATGGCTGTATATGACCTATACTTATTGCTGGTGAAAGTATATTTGGGTAACCATCTGTGGGCCATCTGATGGGTGCGAAGGGGTACATCGATGGACCATTGATGGTGCAATTTGGCTTACTATGGGGATGTTTATGGCTCCCACTCTACGTAGAGAGCTTCTTAAACCTAAACACACACACACATATATGTAGGTGTGTGCGTGGATTATATAAGATCTCTTGATACAACGAGTATATTATTTGTAAATATACTGGTATTGAATAATTTGACATGTGTAGTTTTTTACATGAACGACTGCATTTAATTTAAATGAGAAGGTAAAAAAACAGCCACCTTTAAAAATTAACATTGAAGGGCTTTGCTTTTGTTGTTTCACATCAGTATAATATTCACTGAGTGTATTTGAAAACAAATGAATAGCATCCAGGTGACATACAAACTGTGAAAACATACATTAAAAGCAGATTTTTGGGTTAATATCGCAATTCAGGTAGGGAGTTTTCCCTCAGTATTCTTTTGTTTATCTGCATATTTTTTAAAAACTGATTTGTTCGCAAGGTAAGTTTTAAGGCTATGGAATAACTGGTGTCATGTATATTATATTAAGGATTGTTAATAATTCAAGTCCCAATATATTCTAGATTAGTTTATCTAAATATAAGAATACATAATGGTGTAATGGTTAGCATGCTGGGCTGTCACTGAAAGGGTCGTAAGTTTGCGCCCCCTCCCCTCCACTGGCAAGCATAGGATTTTCATATCGTATAATGTGTGTTTAATAGTGAATTAAACGAAAAAAAAAAAAGTTAGGAATGACGCTGAAAAAAATCGATTTTAAGAAATAATGTTTGTCATATGATGACTTTGAGGTGGTGTATCGATGGGTCATTGCGGTTGTAAGCCATGATTAGGCCATTTATGTTCTCCCCACATAGATCAGTTATGGGCAGAGTATGGCTAGGACCATTAATGGTGATGGGAGCATGCCAGCTCTTGGCCAACCTTTTGCCGGCTTGACATCCAACTGTAACCTAGTAATGGGCCATATGTGTTTTGCTACATGTGATATATTTTAAACATATCACTTATAGCCGGACATCTTACATATTTCTTCGAGAAAGTGTGGCAACAGAGGTGTTACCAAGTCTTGCCAACTTCTACTGAGTAATGCATTTAATTGTCTTTAAGTTACGATACCAACATAATGGACTCTGACACTTAACTTTCATTACTCAGTAATGTGAGTTTTTTTTTTTTAACGATGACCGAAGTAAAAATACGAAATTAAAACTTTAGCATGCCTACTGTATGCAAATAGGAAAATTAATCCTAATGGAAAATAACTATACATTGTTGCGTAAAAAAAAGTTGTTGTAAAACGTTGTAGAGAAACCCTTGAACAAGAAACTTATAATTACGTATCACAACTTCCTGATTACCCCCATATCTCTTGAACAGCACGCTATAAGCGCACCATACTCCGCTTCCAAACCAACCCATCGCCCGGCAAAAATCACACTTGAACACCTTGAGCTAGCTCACAGATCGTGGTCACTTCACTCAGAACCAACTTTAAAACATGGTTACGCCCATATCTCTTGAACAGCACGCTATAAGCGCACCATACTCCTCTTCCAAACCAACCCATCGCCCGGCAAAAATCACACTTGAACACCTTGAGCTAGCTCACAGATCGTGGTCACTTCACTCAGAACCAACTTTAAAACATGGTTACGCCCATATCTCTTGAACAGCACGCTATAAGCGCACCATACTCCTCTTCCAAACCAACCCATCGCCCGGCAAAAATCACACTTGAACACCTTGAGCTAGCTCACAGATCGTGGTCACTTCACTCAGAACCAACTTTAAAACATGGTTACGCCCATATCTCTTGAACAGCACGCTATAAGCGCACCATACTCCGCTTCCAAACCAACCCATCGCCCGGCAAAAATCACACTTGAACACCTTGAGCTAGCTCACAGATCGTGGTCACTTCACTCAGAACCAACTTTAAAACATGGTTACGCCCATATCTCTCGAACAGCACGCTATAAGCGCACCATACTCCTCTTCCAAACCAACCCATCGCCCGGCAAAAATCACACTTGAACACCTTGAGCTAGCTTACAGATCGTGGTCACTTCACTCAGAACCAACTTTAAAACATGGTTACGCCCATATCTCTTGAACAGCACGCTATAAGCGCACCATACTCCGCTTCCAAACCAACCCATCGCCCGGCAAAAATCACACTTGAACACCTTGAGCTAGCTCACAGATCGTGGTCACTTCACTCAGAACCAACTTTAAAACATGGTTACGTAATTAATGGCGGTAATTCGATTCCTTGCAACATTTTTAACATATGTCCCGAAGGAAATATAGACTTACAAAATCTGCGTCCTAGAGCCAGTGTGTATGCCTATACTTATGCTTCTAACTTTGGGTGCCTGTGTGTCCTCCCTAAAAACTTCCGGATCCGTTCACCAATTTTTACTAAACTCGGCACTCTTTATAAGAACTTACTAATAATTACACCAGACTTGTAAACTTTTTGACCAAGCTAGATGCTTATTTTCAGAATGGCGGCCGTTTTAAATTGCTGGGGGTTATATGTTAGCTCGGAAACATTTTAAGCAATTTAAATAAAAAATGGTGCATTTGCAGTAGAAACAACTATAATTAAATCAAGAAACTATTTTTCGTTGGTCGTCGATTTTTGGAAGAGCCGTTATCTGAAAAATAAAGCTATCAGGCCTATTCATTTCTCGAGAACCAAAAAATTCGTCTAATTTCAATAAAACTTGAACTGATAAGCGAACTTAATGCGAGTGTTAAACATGATCATTTATAGTTTCTTTTGACTGCTATTTTGAAAATTATCTTAAATTGGAGGAAAAAGTCAAGCTCTTAAATCGTATAAAGGAAAGTTGGGTAAAGTGGCTTCTATAAGGTAAAATGGGAGCGCGTCTTTTCTGTCTTTAGTCGTTTTGCCCAAAAGTGTTTTCCACATTCGTTTTGCCTAAAAGTCATTTCGCCTAAAGTCGTTTTGCCTAAAAGTTGTTTCGCCTGAAGTCGTTTTGCCTAAAATTTTAGTCTCTCGCTGAGCTTCACAAACAGTAGTTTTGCCTAAATTCGTTTTCACTGAAAGTAGTTTTTCCTAATGTCGTTTTGCCTAATTTTAGTAAAAACGATTTTAGGCAAAACGACGTGTACTCAGGTGAAATGATATTTAAATAGATTACTGTAAATAAAACTAAAATAGAAAATCACCCTCCATTCATTGTAATTATTGTACAAACAATTTAACATATTATATTTTAAGTATTGCGAATTATTATTGTTAGTGATATTTGAAAATTCGCTTACCAATGGTTACTTTTCCTTACTACGTCGAGTAGAATGGCCACTGACTACCCTCTTACGTTCTTCGCATTTAACAGTATCTCCCCTTTTGTACATAATAAACATTCATCAGCTGAGGACCAAATTAGATACTAGAGAGTCACGAAAATCAATACCATCACACTTCGGCCATTGCCGAGCTCTGGAAAATCTGCTAGAAGCGACGGCGCTGATCCTAGAGTTACTTTTCATGTGGAACTGTATTACCTCTCCTTTTACCAACTGCAACCATTGCACTCTGTAGTGCGAATGTTTTGGTCAAACTAGGTGATTGGCCACTTTGTCCTCTTGGCAGCCACGGCACTTAAGCTTGTTTATAGTAAAAACTACGTAATTTACTAAATTCTATGGCACGTGCTTTTAAAGCTTAATACGTAATATTTTAGTGCGCTGAAGGTAAATAGCTATAATCATATTACGTAGTGAGATAAAACTAACAGTATTCATTTCTTCCCTTGCACCAGGCTTGAACCAAACTACAAAAAAAAAAAATTAATTAATCCATTAGATTGTAATGCAACCAGCTCAGATGCTCTCAGAACACTTATGACTTCCCTCTTAAGAGTTTCCAGTCTTTAACACCAGATTGCAGCCCTCTCCAGCGGAAAAAGAGCTGATGACCACTTTACCCACACTGGACACTTATCCTGCTCTCCACTTCCGGAAACCACTCTCTCGATTCTCGCCAAATTTCACACACAAATTGTATTATAAAAATAATATTACTGTGTAATATTTTAGCATATACGCGACTTGTTTTCAAAATGGTTACCAAGCAAGTATCTTAGGTAAGTATGCATCACGTATCAAAGAATTATACTTATATGTGCTGCGCACTAAGTACACAATTTCATAACTTCTTTGATTTGTCTTGTTGAAAAATGTCGCCTGAAATTTAAAATAGAGCATCGTATCAGCAACTTCTCAACCCTTTCCCACCAGAATTTTGCATGCAAAGCGTATAAAAGACAAAATTAGATTTTTAATGAAAAGTGTGTTATTTACAAAACGGTGGTTATACCCTTGCAGTGGTGTATGCCATAACTGTAGCACAATTAAACATTCAGAGCAAACGGGGTATGCAAGTACCTTGTAGGATTTGATCGACACTATAGTGATTTGGTCGGAAATGTGATGGTTGGCAACACCGTTTAGTGTGATTTATTTATTTAGATACTCTTCGTAACTTTTATCGATTATTTTATATCAACTTTTATTATCGTTAGATACAATATATCGCTGTCACGTGTATTGTCTATTGTATATACGATATAGTTTTTAGCATAATGTAATTATTTAGGACTACTTTGATTTACAGATGGCTTTTGTGTGACAGTCGATACTCTTTGTATTTTATTTTTTTAATGTTGTTCGAGTAGCCGTCGTTTGGAGCGCGGCTGTTCGTGTTAGTTATGCGGTAGGTCTCGGACCGGGTAGTGGGCCGTTTGACTGGCTGAGGCGCGAGTCGCACGTACGTGAGTCAGCTGTTGACTTGCTCGGTGTGCCGCGGAGTGTGTGCGTGTGCGTGAGCGCGCGCAATGCGCCGGCGAGCTTGTGGTTGTCGGTGACCGGTCGCTTATGAGCGGTGTTAGTAGAACATGTGTGGTTGGGTATCAGTTACTCGTTCCTGCACCGCGTATCGAAGTGCATCCCCGGGAAAGATGCATTGCTTTCGCATTTGCGTGCGCGGCGCGCGTTTTGGTAACGAGCTGGATTATCGCGCGGCTTCTGTATCCACTACATGTAAAACTGTGTTTTCCCGTATAAATGAATCGCGCGGAAGTGGAGCACGTGACTAATGCCTGCCAGAACATTGCGGGAAGTGTTAATTATCGTGAAGATTTTGCTGGCGTATTGCCGTCGCTGCGAGCTGTGCAGTCGCGGCGGCCCATTCTCCTCGGACGGCGCAGCAGGCTGGTCGGGCCTGTGGTAACTGCGTCACGAGGGAAGCCGACCGATTTGCGAGTGTGCATGGACATTCCCATACTCGTCTCCTTCGTGCAGCAATCTCAAGGTATTGTGTCTACAATTTTAAAGCCCGAATATATCGCGGGTGCTCACGTCGCAAAGTTTTCCCGACTGTGATACTGTTGCCCCACTCGTACCGCAAAACCGAACGACGGCGACTTTTAATGTGTTTGCGTGCTGTACACTTCAATAAAATTTGATTAAGCGCTTACGGCCTTTTGTCAGGCGAATTGTCGGCCCGATACGTGTACCGTCGGCAACTGTCGTTTCAACGGCAGAAGACAGCCGTCTGACAACGGCGCGACGTCTTTTTTGAGTCAGTATGTTTGCATTAGAAAAAAGACAACGGCCCACTGTATTTTCTTGGATAACAGATGTATATCACCTAAATTATGTCGGCGTGATATATCACAGACAGCATGTAGTCAATAGCAAAAATAATTTTCTGGCCCGATTCCGATATAGCATCTTTATTTTTTCGGTAAGGTGGCCGTCATCTTATTTATTCCGGCCCGCTAACGTTTTCGAGACATGACTCTCTATCACAATAAAGATACAAACGTGATGTCTTTTTGTCGACGAACTTTTTGAAAGTGGTTTTTGTATAAGCAAAATGTTAACTAGCTATTAATGGCATTATGTCTTTTTTGAGACTATGTGTTAACCGTCAGCATGTTTTTTTTTTCATGATTATATATCTGTCACGTGGTAACCCGTGTCACTTTTTGCTTTGAACTTGTCTTCATTCGTACAACCATCCGACAGATATATTGAAAACTAACAAAAACCATTTGGTTTGCAAGCCTTTGAAGAAACTAAGAAACAGTTTTTAAATAATTAGTGTTTTAAAATTATTTGTTATATTTTCATGGAATTTATACATTCACTTATAATAGTTTGTGTCATGATAAATTCGAAATTACTGGATAGTATAAGCAGCTTACCCCAATGTGTATAGGTTAGCATGCTGGACTGTCAACTCAAGGGTCTTAGGTTCGAGTCCTGCACTCGGCAAGCAAAAGGTTTTCATATCATATAATGTGTTGAGAAGTAAATAGAAAAAATACATGCAAACAGGAAATAACAATTACTAAAATTTTAAATCGAAAAGTTAAGATTTTTTCATGGTTATACTGCTTATTTCTGGACATCATGCCGCTGCATGCCCGGCATTGTAATGGCATCCAGCCGTCGCTAGCCCGGCATATTGCCGCCATTCCGGCCGGCATAAGACAGCGGGACGGAATCATATGGCCGGAGTTTGTCGGCTATCTTTCACCGGCTATCTTTTGCGTATGTCGGGCCGGAATACATTTTGTATCTTGCCGTTAGCGGTACGGTGTATTTTTGACACTGTCGGCAAACAGTCAGCTGCCAGTCCATATTTCCATCGGGCTGCTTCCGGCATAAGACAGAGGGTTGACATCATGTGGCCGGAGTTTGACGGCTATCTTTTACCGGCCCGATTCCGGCCCATACTTTTCGTGTTTGTTGGGATGTGTGTTACGCGTCTAAGTTTTGCAGTGCCTATATTTAACATTTGCATAATTAAGACCCATACCTATATTTTATATCGGGGCTAATCTATACGTGCACAAGTGTCAGATTAAATGAGACGTGACAAAGGAACGATAAAACCAACATAGTGGATTATGCGTTGGCTTAGGCTTCATATATTTACTGGTTAAATATTCATTTGGCGTCACGGCAACAAACTTATTTGAAGATGAGAACTCGTGTACCCTAAGTGGTAGATGATATTAAGTAGGGCTGTTTGAGAGTGAGGTAGCGTTTACGGACCTGAGCTCTAGAGGGTACGGGAGGTTTCAACCTACTGTGTGCACTAAATTAGCTAATTACTGGCTCGTATCGTTCTCTATCATGGGTGCAGTGCCACTAGCAAAGTATAAATATACTTTGTACTTGAGGAACTACTTTACCAATTACCATACTATCTATAATGAAAATCTTTTCTGTAAAACCAATTTTTAACATAGGAGTCTTTCACCTAAGCTTCTGAGAACCTCATCTAAATTACTTATATTATGTGCAGGGTAATGTAGGTTAGTTAACTGTATCTGTAACTTATTGGTTAGATTGCGAGATATGTGGGTAATTATGTTTTTGAAGATATTTGATTCTACAATTCGGTCATCACGTTGGATTACAATTCAATTATAAGGAAGTTTTATAAATTTTGTGCGCTTAACACTTGTGTGCGCTCATATAACTAATCTGGCCTATGTATATAGGGTGTTGCAATTTTCTAATAGTCGACTCAATATCTCACGATAAATTGATATCACTTTCTGTTTACAATTAATAATATCAATCAATAAAATATACAATTGCCTCAAAGGAATTAATGATATCAAATAATTAGAAATCAGTTCAAATAAACAGTGTATCAAAACCTATTCAATTATTTTCCAAATTATGTGTCCATATTTGACAGTTCCAATATTTACAATAAAATCCTTATTACATGTTTATTCAGTCCCACCACAGTTTAGTTCACGTCCAGCCAGTCTGCAGTGTTGTAGAGTTATCCGAGCGCCCTCACGCACAGTAGGCTTCACTCGTCGGATTTCACGTCCTCTCGTCCATTCACACCACGAACATCTCTCCCACCATTGTCCGTACTTGACTTCGCACTCCGCACTCACCCAGAGGGCCTCCGCCAAAGACTGCTGGCCGTTGGGCCACTGTAAAATTGATAGGGTCGTAGGTCATCACCCAGAAATTTATATAAATCCCGCGTTGTGCCAAGAGTTATGATTCCCAGAATATTCTTGTCTATCTTCTACACTTGTCGCCTTCTCCAGAAGAGGGAGGAGGAGGGGCTGCGACGCCAGCCAGGTCTCGTTGCTGTCAATTATTCTCCAGCTACCCCCGGGGGGGACAAGGCAGCGAGCGCTTCAGTCTGGGAGGAGGGGAGGATCGAGGTGGGTCACCCCCTACAGAGCCGGACAGCGCCGTAACGGGAGCTCACGGCCGGTTCGAGCTGCAGCGCATAAACACTGCCCCCTCCTTAATCATGTTCGTCCCGAACAGACTCTTCAACATCGGGACCTTCGTACAACGCCAGTCAGTCGATGTGGGCAACCTTAGGCTTCGCCCGAGAGCCCTGTCGTTAAATCCGGTAGACCACATAATTTATCTGTTTCAGGATCCTTTACAGGCCCTCCTAACATTTCTATATATTCGGGCAATAACGCTTCTTCCTTTGAGGGTTGTACAACCAAACCAGCTGTTCTTCATGAATAGTTTCCTCAGGCAGTCTTCGGTCATATTGTGTTTTCATTCTGTCACTATGAATGTTAAGGTTCCTTTGGGAAAACTCATGAATGTCGGTTAACTTTTGATGTAGTTTAATGGCATGTTCTGGGGTAATTGCTTCTTCTTCCACCTGATGTCCGAACAGTAAGTCACCAGGGAGGCGGAACTCTCTTCCAAACAGTATTCTTGAAGGTATTGCCATTGTAGACTCGTGGACTGCCGATCGATATGCCAGGAGAAATAAGGGTAATTTGTAGTCCCAATCTCTCTGGTTGTCTTAGATAAAGATCGACAGATATGTCTCCAGGGTACGATTTAGCCTCTCTACCATCCCATCCGACTTAGAGTGTAATGCTGTGGTACAAGTTTTCTTCATTCCTAAAATCCTTGTGACCTCTTGGAAAAGAGTTGCTTCAGAATTTCGTTCTTGAGCAGTATGGAGCTCAAGTGGAACTCCAAACCTGGAGAAAACATGCTCTACAAGTGCACCAACTACAGTGTCAGTTTCTTGGTTTGGCAGCGGTATGACCTCAGGCCACTTTGTAAAATAGTCTTGTGGTACAAGAAGGTACCTATTCTCCCTCTCAGTGACTGGTAGTGGTCCGAGAATGTCCACTGCCATCCTCTAAAATGGGGCCCCAACATTGTACTTCTGAAGGGGACCTCGTCCTTTAACCTGCAGACCCTTCCTGGTGGTACATGAATCACACAGATGGCACCAATTCTCAACATCCACCCGAGAATGCAGTCAACTCTGTCGAAGGTCCTATTTGCCCCTAAGTGATCACCTGCTGCTGTGTTGTGCAGTTCTCTTAGCACTTCTGGTATTTGGTACTGTGGTAGGACCAATTGTAAATGACTTTGTTTCTCATCATTACTTTTCCAGTTCCTGTAAAGCACATTATTCTTTAGATCAAGGGAATTACACTGTGACCATTAACCCTTGACTGTCATGCCTAGACTGGATATCTCCTCCCACCAGGGTCGATGCCCGGCTTCCTTCCACTCTAATATTGGATGCAAGGCGATGTGACTTAAGTGATCATTCCTTATGTCCTTATCGTTCCATGTTGATGACACATCGTAAGATACAGGGCCTTGAATTCTTGTCCTCCTGGCTTTCCACGATACACCACCCTTTTCCTCCTGGTGTTCACAATGACGACATAATGGTTCGCATTGTCTCCTCGACAGTGCATCTGCATTGCTGTGAAGGCGCCCAGACCTGTGATGTATTTCAAAGTCATATTCTTACAAGTGCTGTATCCACTGGGTTATCTGGACATCAGGGTTCTTTAAATATAGCAGCCAGCATAATGAAGCAGGATCTGTTCTTAGGATGAAGTGTATACAATAAAGATACAGGTGAAAATGTGCAACTGCCTTCACCACTGTCAGAAGCTCGCTAGACATCACACAGTAATTCCTCTCAATCTGGTGTTGCACCTTACTGAAGTATTCCAATGACCTCTCCTTTCCATCCTGAATCTGAGATAACACAACCCCGATACCTACATCAATAGCATTAGTATCCAGAATTCACCCTATCTACTCGGGAAGCTCAGTAATGTGGGAGATACCAGAATTTCCTTTAGTCTGTTAAAATCAATGTCATACTCTGGGGTTTAATAAAATTTTCTTTTTGCCTCAGTCAATTCATTTAGAGGCTTGGCGATCGTGAATCCGGGCACAAATTGATGGTAGCAAGTACTGACACATGCCAACATGCGCTGTGCGAATGCGCACTCCACGGGCGACTTCACCCCATCTACGAGCGACCCGAGCTGAGGGGGAAGTCATAACAGTGACAAATTAAATAAACCTATCGAGCAAGGAGATTCCACAAGCTTGCACAGCCGAATACATAATTGTAAATTGCCTATGTAATTACAATCTGCATTGCCCGCCTGGAAACCTGCATTCAAGAGTCACCGCCGTGAATAAAATAAATATTTGTAATATTATACTACGCGTCGCTTAGCCCTGGAAGAAGTTCCTACAACACCAGAGATGGCAGCACCCGCGTGACCTTGTGATGTCACAACCCGCTCGCCTCAGGAGCAGGCGTTTTAATTTGTCGTCGCCTCCAAGCGGGGCGATAAAAAATGAGCAGCGCTCCAGCACTCCAGACAACATACCCATGTGCTGTTAGGCTACACTAAACCCCCCGACCCTCGAAAAACTACTGAGCTGAAAAAATTGAGTATAAATAGAAGTCCAGCATCCTGCACTGCCAGATACGCCAGGCTCGCTTGCTGAAGAGGACGCAAGCGATTCCTAGTCTGCGAAGACTCTCCTCAGTCTGCAAAGACTCTTCTTCGTCTGCAAGGACTCTCTTAGTCTGCTAAGACAGTCTGGACAAGGCTCTCTTCAGTCTGCGAGGACTCTCTCTCCTCTCCGCTACCTGCAGCACGGTGCACCATCCACTCCGCAGACTGTGAAGACTGCAGACTCCACAACAGCTAGCAAATGACTTTCCTCACCTACACCTGTTGACCGTGAGGACAGCAACTTGTTCGTCCCAAGTAAACCTACTGCAGATACCCGGTAACCCTTTACCCAAGTCAACTTCCGTGACTCTGTGGTAACAAGCCGGTGCGCTTAGTTTACCACCTGATAAACTCCCGGTAACTTTTAATACGCTGTGAAAGTGTTTAAAGTACCATAAATTTTTGTCAAAGTAATTTTGGGGATTTTTGAGTAATTAATCTTTCTCCAGGCTCACTTTCGCCTATTTCATTCACGTAATTTTATAATCGTTGATTGCTTAGCCAGCCACGTAATTATTTTTTAATAGAAAATTTGATATTAGCCGGGACTTTCCAGTTTCATTAGTGCACATAATAAACTTTACGCCAAACCTAATTGTCAGTGTATCATCACTGTTAGTTAGTCTCCCCTTTCTCTTAGAGTCTGTATTAATTATTGTATCAGGTAACTTCACTTTCATTGGAGAGAAACTGCGTGTATTTAGTGTGTTTACGAGGGTCCAGATGTATAGCAGGACAGGTGGAACACAGAGTAGGCAACAGCGTAAAAATCGCCGCAGCCTAGCGAGAACCGAAATAGCTGACACCCTCGTAAGTACTACATCAGAGGTCGAACCCCTGCCGCAGAGTAACGAAGCCATCCCTCGGCTGATCTCGCCTTTCGTTCCCCTTGAACACGCGTCCCCATTGGACCACAATTTAGGCACCTGTTGGCCAAGGTACCCTACAGGAGATTATGTAGCCCAAGTAGAGCAGTCATCGGCTATAGTCCGCGCTACTCCTGAGGACACCGTGCCTAGCCAGGTCCCCAAGACGTCCAGCACTATCAAACTCACCACTGGTAAACTCATCTGGTTTCAACACATGGCTGACACAGAGTTACAGAAGTCCCCAAGTCACGTGTGACACCAACCGTGTCAGATTTCGTTCCCGCACGTTGACCCACTCGACCCGTCAAAATTTCCCCAGCCAGATCATACGCCTCCATCCCCACGATCGCGTAACTGCATCACCACATCACATCCCCAGGTCATCTGGCATCCCGCTTATTGGCAACCCTGATAGTGAGGAAGGTCGGGAATATACTTTCATCTGTCTCATTCTGGGGTTTTACTCCCCTCGTTCCCATCGGTACCCTACCATCAAGCGGCCACTTACAGCATCTAACAATTCCATGACCCACCAGTCCCAGGATGTTAGCCATTTACGCCGCGGTAGGCATACTTAAGGTTCAGAAAGGGTAGTCAGCGGTTTAACCGCTACCTCACGAGGTAGGGCACGCTTAAGTACATACGTCTAGGAAACTTCACATTTCAGTTTTATCCTTTGGTAGATGCCAATATCTTATTGCTCTGGTCTTCTCAGGGCCTGTTTAATCCCATGGGCAGACACAAGAAAGCCCAATAAATTAACTTTTTTTTTTTTTTTTTGGAAATGTGGTATTTCTGGGGAACTAATCTAAGGTTGGCCGCAGCACCTTTTTGAAACACAGAATCTAAGTGTGCCAGGTGCTGTTAAAATGTTCTTTCTGTGGCTACAATGTCGTCTAGGTACACCTGGCAAATTTCTAAAGGCAAAACTTCCTCCTTCAGTCATTCAAAGGTTGCAGGAGGAATGCATAGCCCAAAGGGTATAACCTTGAATTGCCAGGTTCCTTTCCCTTGGACATAAAATGCAGTCTTTTCGTTGTCTTCCGGGGCTACATCGCATTGCCAATCACCACTCTTCATGTATAAAGTAGACAACCACTGCGAACCTGCTAGGCTATTCAATGTGTTGTTTATCACAGGGAGTGGGTAAGAATCTTTCTTGGTCACATTATTAATTTGGTGGCAATAAAAAAAAATCTAATAGCAACATCTTTCTTTTTAACCAGTACAATTGGAGAAGAGCATTGACTGACTGATGGCTCTATCACATCTAAATCCATCCTTTCTTTCAGAATACTGTGAACCACCTCATTTGAAGCTAATGGTATGTGCCTCCGTGTCTGCTTTATGGGCCTGGTATCCCCTGTGTCGATGTTGTGGCATGCCACAATATATTTGCCAAGGTCATTGGGCTCACAGGAGAAAGCACCTCCATTTCTCTGTTGCAATTCTGAAACTGCCCCTCTTGTCGCCATTTAATGTTTTGTCGTGTCCTTGCCAGTAGTTCCTCCAGAGCATCTGGTAGAGGACATTAGATATTTTGTGGCATTGAACCTTCTCGTGCATTTGGAAGTACCTGCGAGAGCTGCTTGCCCCTCCTCAAGATGGATAGCATGGTCAGATAAATTGATCATCCTAACTGGCAAATTGTATGATTTTGAAGAAATCAAAGTCTTTACTACAATAATACCATCTGATAAAATGCCACCTTTCTGGGCTTCTTCAATTATACCTAACTACAAGAAAAATTTTCCCTGAAGTCTGCCTGGAATGACAACTTCGCTAGAAGCAGAGAGCACAGTCGACTGATCACACACTACTGGACAGCTCGTTGGCGAAGATTAAACTCGTCGTGTTGACACTACCAGTTCGATATTACCTACCTGTAACATCCCCATTCGAGTATCGATACAGCATCCCAGCTTACGTAATACATCAAAACCCAAAATGTAGTTGTCCTCTATTTCTGCTATGTAAATATCATGCTCTATCTTAAGGTTACCGAGCTGTAAGAATACCCTTCTCTTTCCTTTGCCTAGTGTGGTCTCGCCTGTTACTGAATTTAAATAGCAGTTAGCAGTGATCCATGCTCTGATCGGATGATCGCTGGGGGAAGGCCCAAGCATGTGCGGTCTTACCACTGTTACAATCGCCCCTGTGTAAGTGACCATCTGACATGACACATCATCTAGGCTTCCCTCCACCAATATGGCATTCGAGTCCTGTGTTGTTGAACGTACCTGCAAAAACATTGCGACCTCCCCTCCAGCAATTACCAACCTTTGCCCCTCAAGACCGATGCTTACAAGTTTCCCGAAGATGTTGCATTCTCACCTACCCCTCACTGCCCGTTTCTGTTTGCTGCTGAGGACAGTTGGCTATCAGGTGCCCCGACTCTCCACACGACAAACATTCCCGTTTGGGTGGGGGACGGCGAATCTCCGTAGTGTGCACCCTGGAGGAGATGTCCCTAATGGTCGTCTGAAAGTCCTTTAATATCCTCTTGCCGCTGTCGTCCCCCCTTTCATCAAGTATCACTGCCCGCACTGGACATCGGGGTACTGATACCTGCCGTGCTGACTCCAACTCCAGTGCTCGGGCCAAGGCACCCTGCATGGTGTGAGGCGCAGCCAACCTTACAGCTTGCCGCACCTCGGTGTCAGCGATAGCGTCGACGATGAAACCGACAGCGATGACATGTCGTGCCTCTTCTGAGCATCTCTCCAGAGACTGGTGTGACAGCCTCACGATGTCCTGCCACAGCTCTTGTAGTGGTTCTCTTGGCATGGTGGGCTTGTCACAAATATCAGTCGCCGAATTGCAGCTCCAAAGCCAACACCAATGTGGAGTATTCTAGCCGATGCCGTTCCGGCAGCGACTGCAGTATGCTCAACGCTGGTCCCCTCACTAATACTAATAATTTGCCTCTTAACATTTTCGTTAAAACTACTAATTTGACTATTTACATGCTTATTAACTTTATATACAACAATATTTCTTCTACTATTTACAGCACCTATTTTTCTATTTATCTGGCCACTTAAACGTTCGATTAGCAGAGTACTTCCACGTCCGCCGATATTTTTCTAGTTAGTATTAAAAAATTTCTAAATAATTGCTTGGCAAATTATTACGACTATTATTGTATTTAAAAATTTATCCTACTTGTTAATACCCTACTCTAATAACAACTACTAGAATTTTATTTCAATAAAATGCCTCCATCCCACTTCTGACACCAATGTTACAATTTCTCCAAAACTTAGTTAGTGGTCTAAACCAAGTTCGTTAAGGGATGGAGATCTTAATTAAATAAAAGGGTCAATTGTAATTTCCTAATTTTATTTACAACAACTACAAACAAAATTCCCTCGACTCAACATCTCACCATAAATTGATATTACTTACTGTTTACGATTAATAACTTCAATTAGTACAATTTACAATTATCTAAAAGGAACTAACACAATTAAATATTTTAAAATCAGTCCCACTATACAGGATGTCAAACCCTATTCAATTATTTCACAAATGATATGTTAATATTTGACAGCTCCAATATTTACAATAAAGCCCGTATCACATGTTAATCAGTCCCATCTCAGTTTATTCCAGATCTCACCAGTCCGCAATTTTCTAGCGTTCTCCGAGCGTCCTCAGGCACAGTAGCCTTCACTCGTCGGATATCACGCCCTCTTGCCCATTCGCACCACGAACACTTTGTCCGCCGGCCTGCACTCTCTTGTCGTCGTCCGCACCTGACTTCGCACCCCGCATTCAGCCAGACGACCTCCGCGAAAGACTGCCATTAGCCCAGCTATGGCTTATATTTATAGGGGGGATATGCCAGCACTCAGAAATTTCACTAAATCCCGCATTGCGCCGAGGGTCCTAATTCCCAGAATATTCTGGCGCTTCCTCTACATTTGTCGGCTTTTCTATCAAGGGAGAGGAGGTGGGGCTGTGACGCCAGCCAGATCTTGCCGTTGTCAATAACTCCCCTGCTGCGTCACCCCAATTTGTGGTGGGGGGGGGCGAGGAGGCAGCGATCGCGTCTGTCTGGGAGAGGGGAGGGTTGTGGTGTCCCCCCCCCCCACAGAGCCAGACCGCGCATAACAGGAGCTTGCGGCCAGTGCGAGCTATAGCGCGTAACAATATGAACGACTTTATAAACAACTAAGAAATAAAACGATTAAAATTTAAAAAAAATAAACAGTGCAAGTTTTATTAAAGTAACATACTAAACCTTTTATGTTGTGTTGTTCAAATTACCATTAAACTTACTCATTATGCAAAAAATTCTTTTTTGGATAGAGGTTAATCGTACATGGTACATACAAACCTTAAGTGACTGCCTAAAACAAAGCGAAATTCGTGTTCTCCTTAGGAGATGTAATATAATAATTGCACTACCTTTCAAGGCTCAAAGTAATGCAAACTTGAAATTAATTTATATACCAGTTTGCAGAATTTTGTAAACATGTCTCACGTCTTACAGCATTACTTTTTATTTTGACACACATCTGACACAGAAATCGACATCACAGTTTTATGCCCGGAAACCAAAATAACCCAAAAGTCGTAATGATCACGGGCTTAAATATTTTATTTGCGCGTCATACATATATGTCCCTCTGCGTCACCTCACGTTGTCAGTGTTGTTCATTTATACTTTATGCTCTTGCTTTACTACGTTATACTTCTATTACGGATTTTTCCACGGGGAAACGTGAAGACGTCATCTTTGGCCGATGGGTTTTCTTGGGGGTCTCCCGTTTCCTCGGCCCTTGCATTCCACCGTTTATTCATATTAACCTCACTTCACCCTCACAGGATCTCAAGACCTTGATGTTAAGCGTCGACCAAAACCTCTCATCTCAACTAATCTCCTTCGTATCTTGTACGCTACTTGGAGGCGAAAGCTTCATAGCTCACTGCCAATGGCAGTAAATTTGTTTGACAAACCATTCAGAGCCGTGTACAGTCATCGCCAATTATTGCTTCCCTTGCAACAAACCCATGCTTCCCGTCTGGTTGCGAGTATAGAAGAAGCCGAAAACGCGAGATGAAACATCGCATAGTTTTTTCCATCTGGAGAGGCCATTAGGTCTCTCGTGACGCCTTTGGCTAGCTGACACCTGGCCAGCTGCGCTTCTCTCGATAAGTAAGGGAAGTCCGTCTCGATCCACTTGCATCTTCACCAAAGGAAAAGAGAAAAGAACAAGAACCGAATCCTCGTTATCTGAATCTCAAGACGTGGAGGCGTGTAAGAGCTCGGTAGCCAGGTGGCTAGAAGAAGCGCGGAACACCTGCTGTTCCTTCCCTGTTTCAGATCGCGATCAAACGGACCAAGAATGTCCGCACACGTGGGGAACGTGACGACAATACTGAAATAAGACAAGTTTTCCTTTGGTGTCCATAGTCCTAGAATATTATAACAGGCATCGAAATTGGGATGGAAATCACAACTTCCATTATATTAATGAAATGGAATAGTAATAAATCATAATTTTTGTGTCAGTGCATGTACACTAACCACAATTAAATTTCTTTTTTTCAAAGATGATAATTCATGTAAGTCAGTATCTGTGAAAACTACATGGGGCGTTGAAGACTAAGATAGAAAAATACGAAGTTATTTTATTCATACCATTTGATACTAGTTTTTCATGAGTTTTATGTCAGTGCAAGCACACTGTTCACCACCAAGTTTTTTACAAGGGTGATGATTCATGAATATCAACGTCCTAAAAGACTACCAGAGGGCATTGAAAACTGGAATGGGAAATGACAACGTCGACTATATCCACCAGATTTAATAGTAGTTAGTCATGGCATTTGTGTCATTGCAAGCACACTAACCACCATTAAGGTTTTTTTTTTTTGCAATAATGATAATTCTTAAATTTCAATACTATATTTTTTAGATTTGGCTTTTAACGTTCCCGCTTAATGCTGGAGAAGACGATTTACATGTTAAACGAACCTAAATTAACATCTTAAAACACACACATTTCCATTGATTATTCAAGATAAAAACCCTGAACTTTGCGCTCAGAAATCTCCTTATAATTATGGAGGTCGCCATCAATTCTAATACGGTCAAAAATAATCAGATTGATCAACATAATTTATCCTGATCCTGCCTTTGCATGTTCACTTAATTCGAACTGTGTTTAACTTTTTTAGTCTTGTGCAGCCCTTTTTACATCGTGTTAAATACTATTCCGCCTTACTGATCTCTGCTTAACTGTAGACTTTTGGCATAATACTACCTCGAGATTTTCGGGGACCGTGAACGCTAATGCATGACTCTTATGAGACGAAGGAACGAAACTGGTGATCAATAGATACCAAAAATAGTTCGTATTGTATTTCAGTACCATGGTGGACGGCATACAAGTTGCCTATATGTTATTCTGACCTGTGTCATTGGATCTCAGCTCATGCGATACGCTCTGCAGGACTCAGAATCAATGGTAAACAGTCAGCACTCTGGTAGCTTCATTCCGGGTGGTTCAGGTCAAGCAGGCGAATGAGCTCTGTCTGTGGTGGGACTCAATGTATAAGCGACTTCTGGTTCTGCTCCAGTGTGTAGATGAATTTAGAGTATAGCTTGGAGCCATATTATAACGTGAAATAGCAGGGTCCCTAGGGATCTCTCAAGAGCCGTATATGGTAAGGATTGGAATCTGAGTACCGAATTAGTGAATTTCTTCGGAGCCCGTCGTAACGCAGATGTACGTTTCCCTTTATCAGTTCTTTCTATAATGTGTTGACGTACAGCAAAACTAACACGTCTAAATGAAGGTGAAAGGACTGTTGTAAGAAAACCAGTCACATCTTCCCTCACGCACAACACAGCCAGTAGGGTTCGAACCCAGAGACGTCGGCAGTGGGATTCGGACGTCTTAACAGCAGGATCAAACACGCTGCGGGCGACAACGATGTGTAGGCTTGGAGGGGTGAAGGGGGATCCGCCAACTTGGTACTTGAATTGCCTTGCAGATTGTTTGAATTACACGTTTTTTCCCCACGAAACTACATTATTATGTCTAACCGTGTGTCTAGTGTGCTGATCTACAAAAGAATACACATCATACGATACCTGCCGAGAGCTTTCAAGTCGTCAAGGACATAACGAATTCAATTTTAGGGCACTCAAAAATTTTTGAAACAATTTTTTTTTACAAAGCACTATGTCTAAAAATACAGGCCTGCATGTCACATATGTACAAAATTACTCAAGGTTTCTGAAATAAAACTTGCCACAGACTTCCCACTAATAAAATTACGGGGGTCGTTTTATTGGTAGGGCCTATACGTACCATGGGCACACTGACCACCGATTCATGCGTGTAACAGTGCAGCTCTCGCAATATCCCGCACTTCTTGTCCTCACACGCGTGATACAGCTCCAGATAGGCAGGCACCTTAAGGGGGAGTATGCCATCCGAAATTCGCCGTCATCTACCAGGGTTGGCGCGGGGCAGTGGAGATAGGCGGTTGTTGGCCGCTGGAAACCCCCAGATATGAGTTGGGGGGTATTATCCTGGGATTCCCGGGACATGTTTACGGTAGGAGCGCCCGCACCTTTACCAATATTGCATGGGAACCGCCTTCCCTCGCCGCCATCTTTATTTATGGGGCCGCCGGGACAGCAGGCGTGCATAACGCCCCGAGAACCGAAAACCAGAGAGAGGGTAGGGGTGTGTGTACGTGTGTGCATGTGGGCGCATGTAAGGGAATAAATTTGTGGAAAATTTTCCGGGAGATTGTAGTCCGGGAAAAGTTCATTCACAGTTCATCGTGCTTTTAACCCCTTGAGATAGACCTGTTCCAGCTATAATGTAGACCGTAACGGGGTTGCGAAACGATTTATACTCAGGTTAAAGCTACACCCGTAACTTCTTTATGCGACTCCAAATCCGCACACGTCGTTTGTTGTAACTAAAAAAGAGGATTATATAATTTGCTAATATTAACTGTAATGAGTCCAGATCGCAAACCAGAAGAGTTTTGTTTGAGAAAAAATGTTCTCGGTAATCCACTGATATGAGTTAGCTTTTACTGATGACTGTTACGCGTTACCGTCTTTCCAAAACAAACATGTGTCCTCATTAAAGCCATCCGCTCAGACTTCTTGAAAAGTTACACACAAGCGTCACTTACGAAAGACTCGAACCAATGACCTCCCAACTATTTTTCACCACATGTACCGTTGGAGCCAGCTTTTTGAAAATTATTTCTACTGTTGGTCACGTGAAGATAGTTTTGTAGTTTGACGTGTAACCCATTTACATGATAATGCTGAGTGTCTTACAGACTTAATAGTATCACAACTTCGAATCCCACGCGTGTTACAGTTCATTAGCTTGAAAGTTCAAATATGTGGCACTATACTACATGTCCCATGTTGTGTAAAATCTTCAGATGCATTCAAGACAATCTTGAGAAATAGCCTATTAGGTAATATCCCCGCTTCATTAACAGCCTTGAACAATCAAAGAAAATTGTCACATAAGAACAAGGCAAAATGATTATCATCATTATGTAACGTCTCTGAACTCAAGGCTAGGCCAGGGATTATTAACCAACACATAAATACATTATCAATTCCAGTATTACTCTGGCCAGATAATACCACTGACAGCAATTTATAGTATATGTGTATTCGATATATAGAAAAAATATTCTGAATGAATATTAGAATCTACCTGTATGTACGACTGACAGAAAATCTACCAAGCTACAATTAACGACTTGATTCGTCCTACAAGTACTTAAATGTATACAAGTGAATTATTTAAATATAACGTACGTACTACAAATTTTTTTCCAGGAATCTTTATTCTCGTTTCCAGCAATCTTACAAGACATTTTAAACTTTATTCCCATTTTCCAACAACTTTTAACCAACACAATAGCATATGTCTATTCTGGTAAGTTAAACATATAACGATCTACAAGAAAGTAATTAACAATAGAAAAAATCTTACCCAAATAATTTATTTCAAAATAATCAACATGCATCGTAGCAAAGAGCTTAATTCCACATCACTTTATATATAACGGAAAAAATGCACAGACATCCTCGAAGAGAAAATTATTTTTAAAATAATGGACGTACTACAAAATTCCGTAAAGTGCGGTAAATAGAGCGCACTTGTTAACCTAGACGCGATTTGAAAATGCTACGAAGTTTCGTCTTCTGAACACAGAAATGGAGTTTACACGATGAATACACTATCACACGAAAATTTATATTCTTTCCCGATAAATTAAAAAAAAATAGTTTTATATTGAAATGCGTATATTATAAAACGTTAATCGAGGCTATCACTAAAGATGAAGGTAGTGTGATGGGCGCCGGTCCGTAGTTGCGGTAACCAACGATCGTAACTTCATCGGCCGCTAAGTTTCTAGAGGTGCGATGAAGACGAGAAAGAGAAAGAGCTGATGAGGTACACGTCTGTCTAGCCCAAACATTGATGACCAACTGAAGATGGCGCCGAGTGTCCAGAGAGTTCAGATCGGGGGGCCTGCCTTCTTGTAGCCATCCCCTCCCACCTTCACCCCTCGCCCGACTGCTACACCAGGCTGCCTGCGATTGTCAATTTTTTCAACACTGAGACAAGATGGCGTCAACTGCCAACTTGCGTTCAAATCGGGGGCCCTGCCTGCTTATAGTCACCCCCTCCCACTTCCACCCCACGCAACCGGCCTGAGTCCAGGATGCCAATCACCCGCTACACCCCCTCCCCCCCAAAGTCGTGTCAGCGAGCTCCTGAGGGTCATTCACCCCTCTGTTAGCGATTGTCATTTTTCGCAACTGAACCAAGATGGCGACAACTGGGTAGGTGTATTCAGATCGGGAGCTGTCTGCTTATAACCAGCCCCTCCCACCCCTACCATACACCTCTAGCTCTCAGAACCGGCCAGAGTCCAGGATGTCAGCCACCCTCTACAATCCCTCCTCACCAAGCAATGTCTGCGCGGTCCTGGGAGTCTAAAACCTCTCCCACCCCCTAGTCACGAAGGTGACTTGCCATGAAATTCTAGTTTTCTGAAGAGCTCCGCTATCGATTGACCGTGGTGTTCCTACTTTACACACCCCATCTTCAGCCCTGAGAAAGATTTTTCGTATTTTTTCGTGAGTTGGCACCCCTGCAGTATCTGTGTCATGACAACGCACCGCTACCCCGCTACAGTATTCAGAATGGGTTTTTCTAGTGTTGACTTACCTCCTTCGGCTCGCCAGCCTGTAGCCCTCTGAATGCGTACCCCGAGAGATTTCGCCTGATTCGTTGTCATTTCAACCTTACGCAACAGGTTAACTATATTAGCAGGGTTATGAAAAAATCTTACAAGTCCCTGAAATAAAGTTTTATTAATCCGCGAGATAATCCCCAGATTTAACATTCAAACATCAACTTCTAACTATAATCCAGGAAACTATGATTTGAAAAATCACACAGAGCGAGAGAACTTATCCGTTCCTCCACCCCCACCCCACCCACAATTTTCACCCTGCGACACGGGTTCCCGGCCTGCAGCTCGCATACACTTTACACAATGATTTTCCTTGACCTGCCTCTTCTCGCCTGCCTTTCGAAAACGTTTGGAGCGCGCGGACTGTGACTAGCAAAAGTGATTTGTTTTACGTATACGATATTGCATTTAAATGCTAAGCCCAGGTCTGTAAACCATTTGTTTAATAGCAAAAAAAAAAATTACATCGTAAATGTTCTTTTTAAAAATTTTATAATCTTACACCATCAAAGTAGTCTACACCATAAAAATCATTTACATCGTCAAAAAAATTTATGAATTTTACACTTTAAAAATCATATACAGCGTAAAAATCGTTTACACCGTAAACATTAATAACGATTTTTGTATAAAAAATTTTAGCATGGGGAAAACTATTTTGCTCTCTTAAAACATACCAATTTCCAAGGACTGTACCGTTACAAGAAAAGAAATATAACCTACCACAAACAATTATGAAACCCAGAAACGTATTTTGATAAACTAACGATGAATTACGCCGCAATTAAATAAAAAACACGAAATAGCATAGAAATATAATTCGAGAAACAAATTCCGGGAGACATTATCCAAGTTCTAAGAAATATATTATGATACAAATACATTCTAAATAACATTAAAATGGAATCGCATCCCAAATTCTTTTAAGTTGAAAAATTCTGCGAAAAAATATTTCAATTCCAGGAAATTTCAACAATGAATTAAACAAATCATGTCTTAAATGTTTTTAAGCTGTAAAACTCCATGAAATTTATCCAGATTCCAAGAAGTGTAACATAAAAACTAATCAATTACATCACATTTAAAAGGAATCAAATGCAACGGAATACCACCCAAACACAATGAATTACAATACGTACCAAAAACAACCAATTAACACCTAAATGCGAATTTCCACTTAAACGATTCTATCACACATACGAATTGAATTACACATCAAATGTAACAGATTTTCACCTAAATGTGAATGACGTCACAATTAAAAGGATTTAACCAAACTGGATTATCACTCAAACGCTAAGCCAATCAACAAGGGGATTGAGTACACAATTGTACATACATTCCCGATTCAAAGGTTTATTATATCAAATAACACAATAATTGTAATTAAAAATCTTTTATTTAGTATTAGAAATTCTTACAAATAATGTATTAAAATCTTGAGAATTCACTCCATCGAATCAAGGATATATCTTTCTTCCTTTTAATGATTTTATCAACCAAATATTCATTTGGAGAACTGACTTTGGGCAGTTCATGTTCGTAAAATCCACCTTTTATTAGTTCTCCATCATTTGTTTCTATGTAATACTCTCTGGGTTGTTTTTGTCTAATTGAAATAATTTTAAATATTTCAAAAGAACAATTGACAGTAAAATTTCTTCTCAGAGATTCTTTTCTGCTTCGACATATATATAAATTCCCCAACTTTAAACTTTGAACTTTTATGGATTAATTTAACATTATTATAAACAGTTTTCATTAAACTATTATCCGTAACTTCTTTAGGAGCCATATTAATAGTTCTATGATATCTATAATTATAAAATTTAATTATTTAAAGCGCGATGTGAAATGCTTATATATTAACTGTTTAATAGATTTGTTGTAACGTTCCACAACAGTAGCTTTAAGCTCCGAATACGTTGCTTAGTGATTAATACCATATTCGGTCATTAGTTTCCGGGACGGTACAGAAACAATTCAGATCCTCTTTCGGTTTGGAGCGAATTGGGCTTTCTCTCTTCCAAAACGATCTTCATTGCATCGCTAACCTGTTTCCCATGTTTGTTTTTTTAAAGGTTTACCCCAACAATTTTTCGAATAAACATCTATTACAGTCAAAATATATTTGTATCTCTTATTGTATGTGGAAAGTAATGTCATTTCACACATATCGGTTTGAAAAAGATAATTTAAACCATGAGTTATAACTCTTATTCTAGGTTATCTTATCCTTGCAGGAGTATGAAGCTCTTGAGAAATCTTACTAAACTTCATTGGTAATATAACCGTCTTCTTTCAACTCTTCAATAATAGAAATAATTTCGTTCGTATGTGAATTATTCCCAGACTCTCTCGAAGCGATGAGAAGTTTTCATGTATCGACCAATTCATTAGATTTATTCCAATATACAGGTGAAAAGCGGTCGCTCGACGAATAAGTTCTTTATATTTCTGTTAATCGGTGTTGGAATATCCATTTGGAAAATTTTTACCCATAATTCAAACAATCCTTGGCTCACATCAGTTTCGTAATCACCTATTTTAATTTTATTGTTAAGCAAATATTTTATTACTGAATCTCCCAAGAACCAGACGTTTTCATGTCAATAAACACCAAATGTCGTATCGCGCAGAGGTGAAGAATGTTGTAAAGATAAAAAACTAGGTGTTAATAGAGTAAGGAATTTCCTTTTCTTTGTTAAAGGTTCTTCTTCCAATTTAATTTCCAAAGATGTTTCTTTAGGTGTATTATCACAGAATGCAATGTATCCATTCTACTCGTAAGAGGTTTTATTATTTCTTCGTTAAAACATCCCGCTCCATACGGGCTCGCTTGACTTGTAAATACTTCTCTTTCAGAGCAGATATAACGTTATGTAATTCTGAAGTAGAGGCAGCCATGTTGTTCTTCTAACTGTTGCAATAGGTCGATTAGATTGCACTTTTTCAATCTTATCCACTTTACTGAAAACTGTGTCTAATTTACTTACAATTTAAGCTTTCAAATCATCGATAAAATAGTTCATTCGCATTTCCAAATCATTATTTAGTTTTCTCAAATCTGTTTGCATAACTAAACTAAATCTTTTATTAATCAATTCATCACTTATATATTGCATTATTTGTTCAATTTGTATTTCAAGTTGTTTTGTAATAGTATCGCTTACCGCTTCATTAATTAAAACTCTTAAATTTTCTTGCATTTCTGTAAGTTGTGTTGTAATAACTATGTTTGTCATATCGTTAAAATCTTTACTAAATCCATTTAAACGTTCTCCTATTTTAAATTAATTACTCTGCAAATCAGTGTTACTATTGCTTTAAATGTTTGAAATTACACTAGTGTTTTTATAAACATTGTCATTTAAATCTACAAACTTTATTAATTTCTCTTAAATATCGTTCGATTGCGATTTAAATACGTTTAGCGTAATAGTGTTTGAGTCATCCATGTAACATTTATTTATTGCATCTGTATCTTTCACAGCCATACCCATATTACTTAATATATGTCCGTTCAAAACACAATTCCCATCGCGATTATTGGTTAAACAGCTATTGTAATGATTGCGTTGTATACCGCCATGTCCAAACTTTGAAATGCTCATTGTTCTTCGCCTGGAAGTAAAAAAACTGTCAAAACCAGACCTATGTCTGCCTTTATATAGGGGAAGTGTTGGTATAATCACCAATAACCCGTATTTTTAGTTCTAACAGTTGAAACACATATCTTTAAACTTTGTAAATGTCATATCGCCTAAAACATGATCATTGTAAATATGTTGCAGATTCATATTATCCATTTTAAACACAATTACCATATTTGCATAATTGTGTAAATTATGTTTCGGTATACGTGCTCGTAATTTGCAATATGAACAACAACCAACTTAACGTACCCAAAACGAAATATTGTTGTATTTTACCCTGCGGTTCACACAAAACATTGTCAATAAATACGGAATTGGGTAATGCTTCATTCGGAGGCACTATATATTCTTTATTTGTAAAAGTGAAATATCGCATTCCTCCACTTAACGACAAAATGTTTGCTAACCGTTGATATTTCTCTTGTTGTATTGTTTTAGAAAACACATATACGTTTTCAAATTTAGGTCCATTCGGATGCTCCAACAGCGACATAAGATCACCAGTTTTTCCGCATGAAGAAGGACAGCTTATTATACAATGCATATTTGATGCTAAAAGAATGCCAGATTTCTGTTCAATATCATTTTTTTCGTATTTGCAAATACCGGCAGTTGTACATTTTGTTTTATAACTTTCATTTATATACACATAGACAGTATAATGTATTGTAATGTACTAAGGTAACTTATTGTAATGTACTAATGTAACATATTGTAACAAACTAACATTGCATACTAATGTAACGCATTGTAACATAATGAAACACACTAACCTAACACATTTTAATGTAATATAATGTACTAATGTAATATATTGTAACATAATATAATGTAATACAAAATACTAACATAACATACTATAATGTAATATAATATACTGACACAATGTATTGTAATATAATATAATGTTATTAATGTACCAAAATAATGTTAGTAATGCATCGTAATATACCTACATATCATATTGTATGTGTTGTAACATAGTAAGATAATGTATTGTAATGTATAGTACTAATGTAACATTAGTAATGTATCAATGTAATGTATCATAATGTATTGCAATGTAGTAATGTAACATATTGTAATGTATTGGCATAACAAGGTAATGTAAAACTCACATAATATACTAACATAAAACTATAAATGTAGGTCTATACATAGGCTCACGTTCAGTTGAAAATAATGGCTCATACTAAAAGTATCAAAAAAGGACGCAGTGTATTGAATACATTGATTAATATATTACCATTTGAATTATATTTACCGAAATACAATTATTGCGGACCAGGTACTAAACTTGCAAAATGTTTGGCATGGAACGATCAAGGAATAAACTCTTTGGAGCGTGTAAAGAACACGATATATCTTACGATCGAACAAACGATTTGAAAGAAAGACATATCGCAGATACAATTCTAGCCGATAAAGCAGCAAATATAAGGAAGTATCAATCTACATCTACAGGTGAAAAGCTTGGCGTTGATAAAGTTATGCAAGCGAAGGTGAAGAGAGGCAAGGGTCTAAAATGCAAAACCAAACAAAAAACAAAGAAAGGAGGAATAATTCCATTGCTATTTCCAGTATTAACAGCTCTTGGATCAATCCTCGGAGGGGTTTTGGTAATTAGTAGAGCACTTAAATCAAACGGTAAAGAAATGTATTTGAAACCTTATAAAGTTGGACAAGGACGAAAAAACTCCAAACGTGTAAAAAAAAAAAAAAACACAAAGTCCTAAACAGTCTTCCAAAATGTGCATTAACAAACAAAGATACTTACATGTTTGTAAAGAAACTGTATATTCCCTATTTCTGAGGTGTGTATTAGAGAGCTGATTTACCGAAGAAACCAAATCTTTGTGAATGTATGATTGTTAATTTATTTTCGAAACAAAATGAAGGAACATATTGGATTGCATTAATTAAAAACGTAAGTCAATCATTATATTACGGCGATTTCGGCGATTTACGTCCTCCAATTGAAATACGTAGTTATTTAAAAACATGCCATTAAGATATAATTACAAAATGAAACAATTACCAAATACAATCCATTGCGGACATTTATGTTGTAGGTTTTTTGGGTATAAATAGGCTATATAAGTAATTGTAATAGTAAAACATATTAATAATATGTCAATTGCGTTGATATTAAGTGGAAATTCGTTGCAATGGCATGTGGTATATTTCCCAGCTTTGGTGTTAGATGGAGAAAGTCAAATAAGTCTAATCGAATTCGTTACTTACAACAGCATACCAAACATTTATATGCATAACCAATCATTTACTGTTAATATTGGTGAAAAAAAACATATAAGATTGTGATAATGGTAGGATCTTATGAGTTGGATGGCCTTGAAACATTCATTAAAGTGGCATTACCTGAAGATGTGCATTTTCGATTATGTGGAAATCGTAATATGTTAATTAGTGCAATGTATAGTAACATTGATATCGATTTCTCGAAAGACAATGTAATTACAAATATGTTGGGTTATGACTGGAGAGCATATCCAGCTTATCAATTACACAAATCATCAAAACAGGTTGTAAATATGTGTTGTATAAATGTTAATATTGTAGGCGGTTCATATTTGAATGGAAAACCAACAAATACAATACATGAATTCACATGTTTTGTAACTCTAGGATATAAAATAATTGAAAAACCTAATACATTGTTATATCTTCCAGTAATGATGATGGTGTTGATGAAATAGTTGTTACAATTGTCGATAAAGATGGCTAACTTATTAATTTTAGAAACGCAGATATCACCATCTTTTTACATGCAAAAAAGCTATGTAAACAGTTGCATTCCATTGCTCATTACAATGATAATCGATATTGTGTACAATAGTAACTTCGGATGTAAAGTAGGTGGTTCTTGTAAGAAATATGTCACTAAGGAACATATTTCAAAGAAAGAAAGTATAAAAAGATCTAAACATCAACATAAAATGCTCACTTCAAATAAGATACCCATGAAGTAAACATGAGACAATGAATTGTATTTAAAAGAATTAGCATATACTGTTAATAGAAATGGAAGACATACTTAATGTTGAAGAACTGGTTAGCTATAAAAATGCAATCCCCAATATGGAAATACATGCATTTGAACCATTCCAAGCAGGACCACACGTTTCCATCGGAAATAAAGATTTCAATACAAAATCATTATATTTACATATTACCATCGAAATTAAGTCTAAGGTTTAGAGGAAAAATTAAAAAGACAGCCTATGCAAGTAATCCAGCAACTACAAAAATAGTAAAAAAATGGAATACTTAATTTAATCGACAGAATAGCATCTGCTAAATGAAGTGGAAATCGATCAAACACAAGATGTTGTAATTACTTCCAAAATAAAGAACTATCCCTCGGGAACTGTAAACAATATTTATGCAGGGCTTATGGCTGGTTGGAACAATGCTAGTGATTGCGCACTACAAATAATGAATGCTAAAAAGAATTAGTTATTCTATTCAGCAATATGCATTTGAATGCTATATATGATACAGTTAATAATGAGGCAGGAGTAACATTTCAATTAAGCACCGCGGAATGGTCGATGCCACGTTTTGAACTTAACACTCGTGAAAGTGTACATTTTTAAAAATATATCGAAAAGGCGAAGAATCTAGACACTGCATTCAGATCGTAAGTTTTGGAGCCGTTTCCAAATCTACTGACATCACAAAAAGTAATTTGGAATGTGAAATGAAGTTTTTTCGTCGGCAAAATCGAAATATGTTGTCATTTGTTTTCAAACAAATAGACAAAACAATTTAAAAGCAGATCGATAAAAAATGCGAATTGTGATATAAAAAATATTAGACTATCAAAACAGTTAAGCTTACCCCTATGTGGATTTAAATATGAATTCTGAAAATGCGAACATCCTTATTTCATACAATATGTACTCAAAGTTTTAGGAAACATATTATGACAAAATCAGTTCACCAATCCTAGAACCCAAATAATTTAAAACCAGAGGAATTTTATATGTGTTTGATGTAAGCAAACAGGATGATAGAATTATCAATGGTGTAATTGATTCACAAATTAAATTATTGCAAATACACCAATTCCAGCAAATATGCAAGCTTATGCTCTTATAACTGATGATAGATTAGTGAGTTACAATGTAAGAGATAAGCTGGTTAAATTAATGAATAGCGTCAGTAGATGATGAACCACTGCTATGACAAGATGTTTTGTAATGTGCAAGGTTTTCAGTCTGCAGAAAAAATGTTAATCATAAAAGAGTTAGCTATCATTGATATGGAAGAACATACAAGTGTATTCAGCTTGAAATCACCATTTGACAGGAAATATCTCCCAAATACAAGAAAACTAATAGATGGGTTACTAAACGTCACCATGTTTTAAATGGGAAAGTGGCTGTATAGAGTATGAGAATATTGAAGATATTTGCAAATATTACCGAAATAATTGTGAAATGTATGTAGGTGGAGTTGAGCAAAATGCATTTTCGAAAGTATGTATAATGGAAAAGTAATAGATATTCAAAAAGAATACAATTGCCCCTTGTTGAAACAATAACAAAAACATATGGATCTAATTCAGCGTTATTCTCTGCAGAGGAAAACTCAAAATTAATGCTAACTTGGGCAATGATATCTGACTGGGGTGAAACAGAGTATGATGATTCTCCTTCCGAATCACCTGTGGATGTTATTCGAGTCATATGGCATTATTTAGGACGAGTGAAATTTAATATAAAAAGTATTTGATTGTATGTAATCTACTACTTTGTAAAGATGGATCAACACAAGAACAAAATTACATGCTCGTGCATATAGAAATCCAAATGTAAATGGAATATTAGCAAGTTATTAGCACATTGGGGCAAACCATTTCGACTTTGTTTTGGAAAGAAATAGTTTTAGTATCTTTGTAATGTTTGTAATGTAAACATGTCTTTCTTCCACCCAACTGGTATTTACGTCTCTGTCACCCCTGGAAACTCAAGTGTGAATTACTCTTGTTTGTTTGATGGAATAATACATCATTTTCGAGAGATATGCGATGGACTGTTTCATTTCAAAAATATCAAATGTCACTTAGAGGATGAAATTTCATATCTTGCCCAGATCTGAAAAAAATGTCTGGTATACCATATGTGTCCGAATGCAAGTCTAGCAGCGAGTATCGAAGTAGTGTATTCACACTTTTATGAAGCTTTTCCTGATTTATAAGAATGTATAATATTACACGCACATGAATACAAAAAAAAAATAATACTAATCAAACAGATGAAAATACTATAAATATTGCCAAGGAGAGAATGGAAAAGATATGATGTAAAAAATGTTTTTATAAACACACAGTGATGAGAAAATGGTTTGAAAATATTTTTTCTGCTTTACTAACTTTACAAATGTATGAATTCTAATGTTCTCATATTCTGACAATCAGATGTTACATAAACTTTGTTTGCATGCATTTAACATTTGAATCTAAGTGTGTTTGCACATAAAGGTTTTGTGTGTGGGATTGTGATTAAATAAACCTTTAGTAATTTAAAAGTGATTAAATACATAGAACTATTTAAACATACATTGTACGATTCATACATCTTATGTTTAAAAATGTATGTTTAACACCTTCTATGATTCAGACGTATTGTGTTTCAAACAAATTATGTAGTCAAATTGCTTCCTAGTTTTGCCTATAACTATCTATAAAAGGTGTACACTTTGCAGTTTGATTCTAATCTTTGAATAGTAAGGAAGAAATGGTGTCTTTGTTGTGTCCCTTCTGCGGTAAAGAATTTACAGTTCTGCGTAACTTATGACGACATGAAAGAATGAGCTGTGGTGGAAAGGAAAATTCAAGAAAGCAGTTTCAGTGTGATTTAAGCCAGAGACAATTTACACGGAAGTGATATTTTGAAAAGAAATGTTAGAAGTTTTAACACTGATTCTATGAAAACAACACCATATCTTAAGATAACTACACAGAAAGCTCCACAGTTAGCTACACAGATAGTTCTGCAGACAGCTCCACAATATGCTCCTCAGTTATCTATGCATTTAGCTCTGCAGACAGCTACACAATCTGCTCCTCAGTTAGCTCTGCACTTAGCTCTGCAGACAGCTCCACAGACAGTTTTGCTTACAGCTCCGCAGTTAGCTCTGCAGTTAACATTTCCAGCTCCTTTCACTGAATTACCTCCAAATATTCAATATGTTAATTCAGGGATGAAAAATAATTTGATTTCCAAGTCTCCAGCTTCAGTGAAAAGTTCATTAGCCAATCTCAGATACAAGATACTGGCTAGCGTGTTCTCCGGCAGGCCAACTGATGCGGAGATAGTTAACAGTAGGCTTGGCGGTGATGTGGACTCTCTCATTTCTTCGAGACGTGTAAAATTCCTTTATTAAGCTTAATAATGGCATCACCACGGCCAGTTAGATTATCCGTTTCTGTAGCGGATAAGTATTTGAAATTCCTCACGGTGGAGGAAGATGTTACACAAACCTTTTATCCTCAAAGCAAAGCACTCCCTGTCCTACACTCATCCGATGTGGGTTTAACCTATGATGATGATATCGTTCCTTATCTAACTAACAAACTTGAATTTAGTACTCATGGAAGAGGCTGGACTTTAGAACTGATATCAAAGATGGATGTACATGTGAACCAATACCGGCCATTCATCACTGGTGGTAAATAATCCAAGTTTATTAGCGACAAGACGGCTTGCAGTCTGATGTTGCTTCATTACTCGCCTTGCTTCACCCTCATTGGCTCTTGAAACCTCTGTTTTTGAGAGCCTATAAAATCTCTTCACTCGCTCCATGCACAGATAAATATTTTTTCTACAAGATTTTAATACAATTATAAATACGTAAATATTTCCTGTTCACAAAACCCAGAATATGTGTGGAGCCTCTGAACTGCGTGCCTTGCCTCATGTCAATACGATGTGTATGTTAAGTTTCCTCCGCAAACTTTACAATACTTGTATGTCAGCGCTTCATTCAGTTGGCTGGTGTATCCCTGTCTGATATCATAGAATTCATGTCTACATTTTTTTCTGCAACACTACACTGAATACCATGTGAAATTCAGCTCTGCTGTATGCAGTACCCCCAATGGGGTATTTAAATTACATAGCATCTACGAGTCAATTAAACTGCCAGCCGTATCAAGAGTGAGCCAATCAACTGACAGGTAATGGCTTAAAATAATTAATCTGAAATTCTATCAACCAATGCCTCATCTAGAATCCGCTGTGAAAAACCACTTCACACAGATTTGAGAGCAATGAGTTTGCCTTCCTGCAACATCAACCAAATGTTACCAACCTCACTCCCAGAAAAGAAGATTGAGTATTTTCTCTGTATACAAATAAATATTTTTAAGAAGATTGTGTTTTTGCATATGTAAATCAATATTTTAAGAAGAATATGATTTTTTATATGTAAATAAATAATCTGTTTGTTGGAAAAATTGGATATATTAAAAATGTATTTCAAAGTGAATAATTGTTTGATTTATCTCCAAACTGTGGATCTGAAAGTTTATAAAACATATATCATATAGAAATGGGTGAGTCAATGCTTTCGCAAAAATATATTTTATTGCTTTATCCATCAGGGGTAGAAGCTTTGTTTGTGTGAAGAACATTTATTTATTCGTGGGTGTAACCAGTTTCTACATATATATCTTGAAAATGGTATTTCTACATAACAAAACCAAAATTACTTGGTTAATTGATATGTTTTCAGTGAGCAGAAACATTTATATGTGAACTGAATACGTAGTTTTTCCTTCAGTCGGTTTAAATAGTGTGTGTTTGTTCGCAAAAATTGGCGAATCACTTTGTCGTGATTTCCATAACAGCGAACAATACTGTCTCGCTGTGAAATCAGTTTGTGTGAATATCACCTAAATATTACGAATTATATTTAACATAGTAAAGACTATGGAGATTCGCAATGAGTTAACGATTTTGCCTCTAAACAGAAAACAAGTTGGAATACATAATTTACTTATAGTAAACAAGTTTTAAGATAAATGAAAAATACAGTTAATAGGTTTAACAAACACTGACAGTTTTCACGGGAAGTTTTAAAATACCTAGAGTTGTTATTTACTCAATATCTGTCTTTATTGTGCAAATCACTTAATTTATTGTTTATTCAGAAAGCAAATCTGTACGACACTTCATGTGAAGCCTCTAGGATTTATATAGCTCGGACATGTTCACAACATGTATAATGCATTGCTAGAAGCCCTTGCCCTGAGCGTGAGTTCTGCTGGTCGGTTGAAGACAGTTCGCTAGGGTGTTCCATTCGCCATTGACAAAGGAAAGAAATCATCCCTCATCGGCTAGCAGTCTGTTACAGGATAGAAAAAGATGGACAAAGTAGCAGCAGCCTACAGAGGAACTCACAACGACCCCATGCTTTGCCTAGTTGCTCCCCAACCAGCATTGCTTGTTAGGTGACATCATCATCTATATACTCGGGATTCACACCTTGCTCACAGTCTCCATAGCACTATATTTCGAAATATTTCAATTTTTTGCATATTTAACCTTCATAACATAAAATACGATAGGAGTTAGAATATTTTTACAAGTGTTAATAAATTTATTTCTTTTTTAATAATTGTTGATTAATGTTTTAATTCAGTTTTAGTAGTGTTAATTACAGGAATCAGGAAGATTTTATTTCGATAGCTTATAGTGTAGAAATCTTTTCCGTTATTTTAAAGTTTGTGCCCATATAATATTTCTTTTAAATAATCCGTATCTCTTTCAGCTAGGATTCGAAAATATTGTTTTCCAAAGCTTGTATATGTGTGTTCGCTGTGAGTATTTTTTTTTAAACTTTTTCTGCAATATGTTTTAGAAGGAGTTTTTGTTAACATTATTTCGCATCGATAAACTGTGTTTGTGTTAAGTAACTTAGTATTCATTCCATCATTCTTCTTTCACGAAGTTGTAGGGACTCGAATCTTTCCTATATTTATTCATTTTGTGACAGATTTATATGGATTATTCATATGAATCATTCGCCTAGATCGTGATAAGGTATTATTTGCACATTTTCTCACAAATTATGTGCAATAATTAAATAGTGTGAGTTGTTAAAATTTTATTCGATGGAAATAAACATTCAAATACTTGAGAGTGTAAATGTGAGAATTTTTCAACATCTCCTGCACACAAAGGTTTGAAGGTTCTTGACCAGCTCCAAGTATAGTGAGTCGTGGGAAGAAGGTGGCAGGGGAATAAGTCACAGAACAGAGCAGGGCAGATTTTAGGGAGAGTCCACTTTTCATGGGTAAAGCATACTTTTGCAAACAAATAAAAGTTTTTGAGGAGTCCAACTTGGTGTCTGGCAGTTGGAGACTCCCTGAAGTTGTTGTCCGACAAAAGACGTTATCTGGGCTGAAGATGTAGGGAGGCGTTCGGAGGTGCATGTCCTTGGATCGGCAGCAAGGGCGGTCTGTGGGGACAGGCCAGCTATCGAGATATTCGATAAAATGTGTTCCAGGCTGGGATACGTGGCCTTGGAGAAGAAATGGCTTTTCGCACAAAGTCAGCTTCTGGAGTATGGGTGGGAGGGATGGTCTAGATTCTTGACCATGGTGCATGTGCCTTTGGACAAGGGGTGGAGGTAGGGGGATGTCTATAGGTGAGCCGGGGCGATGTGAAGTTCTCTTGCCAGTTGTCGCCATCTTGAGTCAGTTGCGACAAATGACAATCGCGAGCAAAGGAGGGAATGACCCGCAGGGGCTGGCAGGCACAACTTGGGGGGAGGGAGTGTAGTTGGTGGCTGGAATCCTGGACTCGGGGTGATTCTGTGGGGTGGTGGTGGGAGAGGGTGGCTATAAGCAGGCAGGGCCCTCGATTTGAACGCAAGTAGGCAGTTGATGCGATCTTGCCTCAGTGTTGAAAAAATTGACAATCACAGGCAGCCTGGGGTAGCAGTTCATTGATGGGGGAAGGTGGGAGGGGGTGGCTACAAGCAGGCAGGCCCCCCGATCTGAACCTTTCTGGACACTCGGCGCCATTCTCAGTTGGTCATCAACGCTTGGACTAGACAGATGTTCACCTCACCAGCTCACTCTCTCTCTCTCTCTCTCTCTCTCTCTCTCTCTCTCTCTCTCTCTCTCTCTCTCTCTCTCGTCTTCAGCGCACCTTTAGAAACTTGGCGATCGACGAGGTTATGATCGTGGGTTACCACAACCTCAGACCGGCGATCATCGTACCTACCTTCATCTCTAGTGATAGCCTTGATTGAAGTTTCATAATATACACATTCTAATATAAAACTGTTTTATCTGGAAACTTTTTTTCCAATTTATTGGGAAAAAATTACATTTTTATTGTGTGATAGTGTGTTTATTGTGTAAACCCCTGCTTCTGTGTTTGGTAGACGAAAGTTTGTAGCATTTTCAAGTGCGCTCTATCAACCACACTTTATGGAAATCTGTAGTACATCCATCATTTTAAAAATTATTTTCTCTTCGAGGATGTTTGTGCATTTTTTCTGTTATATATAAAGTGATGGGATTAAGCTCTAAGCTTCGACACAAGTGATTATTTTGAAACAACTCATTTGTGCTAAGATTTTTTCCATTGTTAATTACTTTCTTGTAGAGTGTTCTATATTTAACTTACCAGAATATATGTATGCTACTGTGTTAGTTAAAAGTTCTTGGAAAACAGGAATAAAATTTAAAATGGCCTGTAAGATTGCTGGAAACGGGAATAAAGATTCCTGGAAAAAATTTGTATTAGGGAAGTTATTTTTAAATTATTCACTTTTATACATTCACATACTTGTAGGACGAATCAAATTGTTAATAGTATCTTGGTAGATTTTCTGTCAGTCGTAAATTTCTACTCAGATGCCTGTAAAATACATTGCATGTATCTACTCACAACTCGACGTAAGTGCTACTCATTCATACATTGAATGGACTTATTTTAATATCGTTCCAGGCACGTATTTCTATCTGGTTTAAATAGTGTTCAGAGTTTTTTGCCATAAGATATCATTTACCAGGCTGAATTGTGTAAGGTACGTGTAATTTGTATGTGTAAACATGTTAATGTGTTTAGGAAGTCTGTAGTTTAATTAAAGTAATTTATAGGGACATTTTTGCTGTGCTAATTAATTAATTGAAAAGAGTCATGTAATTTCTTTTTACACGTGGATTATATTTCTAAAATTACTCGTTGTCAGTCTCACAGGCAGAGAGACGTGTAATGTATGAGTGTGAGGCATCATATATATATATAGTTCATTTAATTTATATGGACATTTTGTTGTAGATCATTAATTCCACTCTTATGTAAATGTGTTATACTTCTCTCTCATGAAAATTATATTTCTAAGCTCGAGACTCACGTAATTGCACTTATTATTCACATAGTCGTTTGAAATTTGCAATTCGATGTGTGTAATTTATTCATATGTAGAACACTATGATATTCTCTAACATTTAATTGCATTCGGAAACAGTAGTCAATCGTTTGTCATTACTAACACGTAAATCGCATCTTTCAAATTCCCCTATCTTACACCACCATCCATAAGTAATATTCCCCCAAAAACATAACATTTACACTTAGCCCACTCTTGCACTCAACTCAACATCTATATAACACATTGCAACCTACCATTCTGGTAGGTCGCCTCCAGGACACCACATCGTCAATATCGTACAGAGCTCCTGCTACCCCCTTCCCACACCCAAAAAAATAAAGAAAAAATCAAGTATACCCATGCACAAAATATAATTAGATCCAATTAAAAATTAACCCTTTCAATAAATTTAACCCTCTCTATTTTTGATTAACCATTTCAATCAATTTAATTAACCCTTTAAATCAATTGAATCCTTTGATATCTATAAAGGCGGCATCCCCCATTTGATATAGAACGCCCCCACCCCTACTACTTCCATTTCATAATAAATGTATCAATAAAATGTCACGCAAAAGACATTGTCTTTCGAAATGTCTAGTTTCAACAAAAATAATATGTTAAGAGGACGTTTCAGTATGTGTTGCTGTAAAACCAGATCCATTGATTAAATTAAATTTCTTCTATCACTATTTTTGTACTCAGCAAACTTTTTTGTTGTACAGAAAATATTCCACCGTAATACAATATTGAAGCTCGTAAGTTAGCCTTGCGTAGTTGTAATACTACAACTTATCTTACAGATGTGTCTTTTATCTACAACTGGAAGCGCAAGTATTTCTTATTGACTGCCACAGACACAAATCCACAGCAGGCTGCCTGCCTACATATCCAAAGATTGTATTCTTCCAACTATGTATTTTTTTTATTTTGCAAGCGTGACTTTCGATTTGCATTTCGTTCTCTGCAAAAATTGCCAGTCATTCCACCAAGCAAAAAAAATGTTTGATGCTATGTATAATATAGCCCACATCCTTGTTTGCCGTATGTAACCACTTACTTAACTTAACCTCCTAGGAAAATGCAGTCACGCTTTTGATTAAACAATGCTTAAAATGGGTAAAAGTATTTTGTAATTATGCTGTAAGCTTTTTACTTTCTCGAAATTTTTGGTTATGTAATTACAAACTCACGTCAAATATTTTTCAGTCATGATCGACTTCCTCGCATTTTTAAACCAAAATTAGCAGTGTTCTGGCACCCAGACCAGGACTTAAGAATGGCATCTAATTCAAAACAACAAACTACACTTGAACATTTCCCTATGTCCTACTCATTCATCTAACATGTGTAAACTAAATCAAAAAGTGTTGAAATTTCAACTTTATATTGTCAACATTTCATTTGTAATGGGGAAAAAAAAAATTTATAAACGTTTACATATAATTGTCTTGTTTGACCACCAGAATAGTCAGTGATATAAGATCAAATTAAGACATTAATAAAACTTTTCAGCAATCTTTGGGATTGAGAAGGAACGAAATCCAGCTATGTATACATGTTTGTCTTCCAGCGATATTTAGAAATTTTCCTTGAATTTATATACTTTTTTGGCGATCAAAAAGGGCGTATTTTTTGCCTACTACTTGTTCACATGGTCTTTTGCTAAGTCATGTCATTCGTATAGTTTGGGAGCATCTAAAAAAAAAAAAAAACACTCGATAAATGAACCCAGAATATTGGCACCGAACGTATCCTTATGCCTAGTTTATTACTGTATGTAGAGTTCAGTTTTAACTATGGGCATTTAAGAAAACTGTTTTAATTATATGGAGGCTCTGAAAGAGATATCTGCTGTTTAAAATTCCGAATGCATTTTCGATTAGACTCAAAACTGGTAGCTATAACTCCTTACGCGCTTCCCATCGCAAAGAACTTAGTTCCTTTGCGAATGTGATTACAAGCCGTCTTAAGGGGCACTTGTGATGATATAAGGAGTGAGTTACTTTATCTAAATAAGTAAGCCCCAAACCTGGCCAGGTAAACGTCGTAAAAGATTGGCGTTTTCGATACCTCCAGTGCGCAACACTAAATGCAGCTCGCTAATGATAAAGAATCGCATATTTTCGGGAAATGGCAAAAAAAAAGGAGAACAAGATTTTGGGCTTACAGTTTATGCTGAAGCATTATTATTTATTTATTTATATAGTTATACCTGTGCATTACAGAACGCAACTGTATATTATTCTTCTATTATTTTTTCAGTATTTGGGCTAGATATGCTTTAAGATTTCCGTCAATGTCTCAGTTGTACGTTGCGGATTAATGGAGCATAGTCCAATAAATTAAAAAAGCTTGAATTTTGTTTTGTAAGCATTTATAATTTTAATCATAGACATTCCTTAATTTTTTATAAATCTATATCGTGTATATTATTAGCATAAGCCAATTTCTAGCGCATACTACCACCATTTCTGTCACTTTTTCTGACAGAAATTTGTGTACCGATACACCGTACCCTGCCTTGATATTATCCGGGGGAACTGAATTATATTTTTTCGAGCTATTTACATAATGTATGGGAAAATATAGTTACGTAAAGTCAACTAGAAATCATGTGATTTCAACATTACGTTTAATTTTACTGCAATTAGTCATGCCAGAAAAGGTAGTTAATACCCTCTATAATAATAGGCCTACATATTTCCGTCACTAGAGACCATGTCCTTTGCACGAAAATGCGAATATACATCTTCATAAAAACTCTGGATAGCGTAGGCGCCCAATATTAAGGCTCGTTCTACAATGACATGAATGCGGATACTTATCACGGAACCAGAGCATGTAACACATTCCGTATTGATTCTACAATGGGACGCATACGTAAGCGCATAACGTACGGATCCACGTATGAAATCTGGGTGACTCCCAAACACTTCCGTATCTGTGAGTCCGTGCAGTAAATAGGAATCGAGTATTTGTATTGTTGATATTCGCCATGCTCTCTATGTGGTTAACAAGAAAGTAATGGCGTGGATTTGGGGACGAAATTACCATGTTTGTTTTAATAAACACGCGTGCAAGGTTTGGCTGTATTATTTGTAGAATAACAAATATTATAAGTATAAATATTTGGTGTTTTAAAGCTTATTTGAGAATTTTATAACAGAAAGGTTTTTTTTTTTATTTCGTAGGCAGCACTTCTATACTTTTCTTTGTAGTGTAGAATAGCAACAATTGTTCACGATTCGTCCGCTCATTCTGTTCACGGGCTCCATGTACTTTTTTTTTTTAAACACATTCGTGCATTGTTGGTCGGGCGGCGTAAGTAAAGGCCCTTACACAACTGAAAACTTTGAACATTTGGCTTTACGATTTGACTTTGCGTTCGTTTTCCGATATGTTGTTTCTTATGGAACTTGACACAATGGAACTGTCAAAGGTAAAGTCTAGCACTTGACGATTTAGAAAAGATGAAATTTAAAGTCAAAGTGAAGCAGCCATTTAGCCGAGAATTTAACAGAGGTTATATGGAAAGTGCGTAATTTTATTGTAGGGCGATTTTAATGTCAGTATATTAAACGAAACTCATCTTAAATTAAATAAATGACAAGGAATATAATGTGAAGAGCAAATATATGAATTGACATATTTCGGTAAAGTAAACAAATGAGTTTTTAATTTCGAAACAAACTTTTAATATAAATTTTAAGCATATTTTTTAAAAAAGGTAAGTAAAATGAAATCCTGAATGACTCATAATTATTTTCATAACAAGATACACATTTTTATGGAGCTCGCAGAACCGATATTCAATTGCCTGAAATCTGACTTCACAATTGGTATTGTATTGTGTATTGGTGGTTTCGTCAGAGGAAATGAAATGTAAAGTCAAATGCTGAAAGTTTATATTGTGCAAGAAGCTTAAATCGACAAACGAAAAAAAAAAAAAAAAAAAAATTCCCACGATAGGAAGTTCTGAAACGGCTGAAGTTTTAGAGCAGAGGTATGCTCAGCTCGACCACTCACTATGCGGGAGACGAAGTGCACGTTGGCACGTGACGGGCGGGAACAGCTGCTCTGAGCCAAAGAACAAGTAGGAAAAAAAAAAAAAAAAACAATCACTTGCTCTGGGGCTGCGGAATGTGGGCAGCCGATCATGCTTCAACTGACAAGTCTTCGTCTGTCTTCGGGCGCAGAGCTGCACCCCACCAGCTATAGCGCCCGGCCGCCCAACTGCCTCTACGTCACCCTTTTCCACACTTCTCCAGAGGAGTTTTGTAGTTGCTGCTAATTTAGCGGCCCGCGTGCCTGGAACTTCTTCTCGCGTCTGTGACACAGAGGTCGCGATAAGGGCCACGGTGTCACGCGAATCAAGTGCGGCATCGCCAATAAGCGCAAGGCTCTGAACTAGAGTGCAGTGTCCTCGTTGCGGAGCGGGCACATATGAGAACGTCTGTGGAAACAGAGGTCGCGATAAGGGCCACGGTGTCACGCGAATCAAGTGCGGCATCGCCACTAAGCGCAAGGCTCTGAACTAGAGTGCGGGCACATATGAGAACGTCCGTGGAAACGTGCAATGTAAACCGCGAGTGAAAATATTTGGGCGGCTAGTAACAACGCGTTCTTGAGAGCCAATGAGGGTGAAGGGGTGGGGGTAAATGAGAGATCCCCGAAGAAACCCCCCCCCGCCGATCAGTGGCATCGCTCGGCATGATTCCCCCATGCGAAAATCCCGAAAGAGACACCGCTAGGAATTGAACCCGGTTCGCCTGTATTGGAGGCGAGTAGTCCGACCATTGTACCATAGCGGCCCCTCAATACAAAGCCCTGGAGTATTTTTGTATATTCTGAGATATAGCGATTTGAGGAAGCCGTTTGCTCTGAAATAGTGTTTCTATTTTAATAGAGGTAACGCGTGGGAAGCACTCAACATTATTCACCTGAAGTATCTGTTCTTTTGTTGGTGAGCACATTGGACGCATGTCCAGTTGTTTTGAGGAAGAAACGTTTATTTCAAACACAGCACCAGGTAGGCCAGGACAACGTGGTACATAAATTAGCTCAAAATACGTCAATTAAAATTCACAGGTTTTTTGAAAGCCGAAGCTGAAGAACTAAGAAAGGGAAATCCTTGATAATTGCTCTAGCCAACTTTGATAGTAGTTACTTCCCCCCATGCTGGTATGTGTGTGTGTGTGTATATGTGTGTGTATATATATATATATATATATATATATATATATATATATATATATAGTACTAACAGCACTATCCACCCGACGTCACCCGGGCATAACAGATCAACAGAAGATATACTAGACTCAAAAAAGGACCGGAGCTCATTTTGGCATACACAGTATTATAAGTTGGGAACTTAAGAGCATCCCTGCACAATTTGGTCCAGATAAGTCGAATGATGTAGAAATGAGATACACGACCCTGCTTAGAGTTTTTTTGATGGGAAAGGGGGGGGGGGATGTTTGGGTTATATTAGGGGGGGGGGGAGTACGACCCATTTTGATCAACACAGTATTTTCAATTGGGTACTAAAGGGTATTGCTACAAAATGTTTTTAAATCCGTCAAACTGTACATTGGATAGTAAAAGAAGTGAAATTCTTAGGAAATTCGAAATTATCATGTGAAACTAATCCACGCATATTTCCTACGAAATTTTGTCATCAATTTGTTTTACCAACAATAAAACATTGTGTGAACGCACACGTTACTGCTACACGTATAAATTGTGTTCCAGCTGACAGCCGAAGGTCCAAGTCCAAGAAACAACAAATTAATAACAACGATGAACCCGTTTTCTAAGAGGTAGCGTTCCCTTTCTGAATCATGTAAGCAAGATGGGCGTTTGAAGTAAACACGCTCCCTACACACTGGTTACCGCTTCGCATGTCGCAGTGAGGTCACGGAGAACTTTTTGACGTCGTATGGGGACCATTCCTCGGGGCTGTCGAAAAACTCTGCTCTGCTCTGTATGCAGGGCGGCGGATATATATATATATATATATATATATATATATATATATATATATATATATATATATATATATATATATATATATATAATGTATATATATAAACTCACCACGTTTCCCGGAAAGTGCCGAAGTTTTGTGGGGGTCCGCTCGGAAGTATTTCCACCGCCTTGCCACCTTCCCCCCTCCCGGAGACGCATGACCTAAATATTCCCTGTGAGCAGAATTGTAGGAATATCGCGCCGTGGATTATTTACGATCGTCGACGTGGTCGCACGCTGGTCTGGGGGGATATTCCCAGGGACGTCTCCTTGACGCGTCGATGAATTATGCATTCGTGCGGTGACGGGGAGAAGGAAAGAGGGAAGTAGTTAGGAGGGAGGGGGAGGTAAGGAAATAGTTCTCTTTCGCGGACGCACCGAGAGTGGGCGGGGAGTGCGTGAGATAGTCGGCTGTGGTCGCGCGAGGTACGGAGATAAAAGGCCCTCATCCCCTACTACCTCCCACATGTTCCCGCCTGCGAGCCAAGTCCAAAAAGTATGACGTGTTTTGACAAGCTGCTTGTCACGTAGCCGGGACCACGCCGACTCGCGATGTCGAAACTCTGTCAGCGATGCGGTATTTCAAATATTCACGACTCACGTGGTTCCCCCACGCCCCCTTCCCCTACACGTATGGGACGTCATGGATTCAGGGGACAAAGCGCTTCGGGGGACGAATATGTGGAAAAGCTGCTATGGCGGCAAGGGGGGAAAAATGGAGGGAAAAAAAAATTAAAACATTTATGATATGACGGCGGAAGTACAGCGAAGCGAGAACCGAAAGCACAACTCCGAGTGCAGACGGAGCGGTGCCGTAAGTCGTCATGTTTGACAGCTGCCCCAAACACACGTCACGTGATCAGGGAGCTCCTAAACAAAAGGCGAAATCTTCGAGGAAGCTCGTTATATAGCCAGAAAATTGATACACATAACATCAAACGTGGTCGAATGGGTTGCATGTATGATTCCAGGGGAATAAGTAACAAGTGTATACTCGTAAGCATTTCATAAACTCTCTACATTTCGTAAAAAGTACCTCTGATCCTGAAAATGTTGTGGGAAATTTCGTATTCTGTAAACTGTCAAACTTTAAAAAAACAATGATAACGAATGTTAGAAAAGTCATTTTGTTAAGCATGCTGAAACATTTTGCCATAATGGTTTGCCGGTGATTTTTCCTAATTTGTTTTAATTTTTACAGTACATAATTTCCAAGTAGCTTCTGCGTTAGTTGATGTGGGGGAAAAAAACTCAAGCAACAGCAAGAAAAAAATTGATGGTACTACTGATCTGAGAATTGTTTGAATAAATGTTAAATATATAGGGCCTTATTCACAGCTGTTTTTAACCGGGACTAAGGAATGATCTTCCCCCGACCATTTTTTTTTTTCGTATTTAGAGGGTGTTATTATTGCTAGTTTCAAGATAATCTAGCTTTAGTGCGGACTAACGTTTACTCCAGAATTAGGGGTAGGAATAACGACGTATTAGAGTCAAAAAGAAACATGGCGAACTTAAAATAAGACAAGTCTGCTAATATTACATTCAAGTGAAAGCTATATAAAATTTACGAAACATAAAAAATACGTTTAAGGGCGATTTTGTCAATCTGTTGAAGCAAAAATATGACGAATTAATGGATGATATTTTCCGTGAATAATACTTCAAAGAAACTTCAATCATAATACATTAGCATTAAGCTACAGTAATGCCTTTCGAATTTCTGTGTCAATCAAATGCCTTCTGTAAAATTCTGAAAACCGATTCTTACCAGCCGTGATGATAATTTCGAAGAGAATTTTAACACAAATCCGACATTTAATTCGTATTTATTAAAGTATACTTTCTACGTGTGTCTGGGTTGGTGGATATGCACAAGGGTGCATGTTCAAATCTTGTTTGGGTGGAAGATTTATCTAATTTATAACGTATTTTTTTATGCATTTTGCACTAAAATACAATTTTATCATCACTACAAAGTCGTAAAAAAAATTTAACCAGCCCATACTACCAGTGCATAGGGGTGTGCTACGAAAAATTAACAAACCAGCATGTAATAAGAAGATCATCAGTATATTAATCTTTTCGTCTTCCATACTGTGGTATTATAGGCTATTCAAGGTAAAAGGAGCACTTTTGAAAGCCCTCTCATTTGGAATAATAGTCAATAAATATTTTTATAGTAGCCTTAGACCTTAGCTTTAGAGCCTGGTGAAATAAATACACCGTGTTAATTATTACACGGCAATATTTATTTATAAATGTGGTGAAATGATAAAAAAAAAAAAAAAAAAAAAAAAAAAAGCTGATAGGAAAAAAGTACTTTTGCCACAAAAGTGCTCACGTTACAGTGAACTACCTATACGTTACAGGATCGAGAATCAGATGTACAAAAATCTCAAAGAATTTTTTTTTGCAGTTATGGAAAATATAGAAATGAAATAATTTCGTTAACATGTACTTGTCGTCGAAAGAAATAGTCATCATAAACTTTATTGAATAAGTAGGATTCGAACCCGCAGTTCACATTTACAAAATAAAAACCTCATACACTTATATGCACAGTTATATAAGCTTTGGACTAACAAATTAGAATATTACTAACCATTAAATCATCGATGAAATATTGAACAAGTTGCAGTTTATACGAAATTTGGTCATTAGGTTAAGGAACAATCTCTGCTTGGATTGATTAAAGCTACTTTTAATATGCGTGTCGTCTCAAATGTGACTTTCCTTTCGTAGTTAGTTTTTTATTTGAGACGAGAATCTGTAATTCGCATGCGCAGTACACCTGGCAACAGTGTACTTCGATGATTCATCGGCTAAAGATCGTACCGCTTTAGTCGGGGTTAGTTCACCCTTAGTTCGGACTAACCTCAGACCAACTCCGAGTAAGATGATGTCAGGATCAACCTTGGACTAAGATATGACTATGAATAAGAACCATAGTGCTTAGCGAAGGAAAATTTAAAAATGCTTCATATACTGAAAATTAACATTAATTTTACATGTATGGTAGAGACGGTGGATTCCACAAGCAATGTGAGTGAGAAAGATTTGGGCGATGTTTGACAACTGAGGTCTTGAGCCCCCGTGGGGTTCTCCCCATGGAGACGAAAGCGGGAGTTTCCCGTGGAAACGTACCTACCATCGGTAGCGTCCGCCACGTTTTCCATGTGCGAAAATCCCGTAGAGGGAATATTGCGTACAGTGCGCGTACCGACTGAGAAGTAACCACTCGCAGTGTTCTAACATCGTTGGACGGGGGTTTTTTATTTTTTTATTTTCCAACAACACTATGAAAACAAACGCGGATCGCATTTGAGCTTAGAAATCCCGTGTATGTAGTCAAGAGCTTTGTAACGTTTTCACTCTTCCTCTGGCGTAGTTTTAATTCAAATACAATATAATCAAAGTAATCTAAATATTTTATTTACGTAAAATAGCGGATCAGTTGAGAAACCAAACGTAAACAAACATGCTCATCGCTGTTGACCAAGTAATTTTGACAGATCTGTTAGCGATGGATGAGTCAATGTTGGGGAAATACGCAGAATATTTAAATCGATATGCTTCGTCTTCAGTCTAAGGAAAATCCCCGGTTTATCACGCCGGGACTTGGACCCGGTTCGTTGTGGTGGGAGACGTATGCCATAACCGTTACACCACCGCGGCCCTCGGAAGGAAAGGAAAATTAGAATATTAATTTATTATCATAATAAAATTACTGAATATAAAAGTCGAGTTCTTGTGTCTACATGTACACGACGGTGAATCAAAAAAGGAAAAAGTAATTTTCATCGTATAACGCCTTTATTACCGCTGATGCTGAACAAATGTGCAGTTCCGTGTTGGCATTGCTCGCCTGCAAGGCGATAACTCGTACATATCATTAGACAAGCTTCTCTACCCTTCCGAAAAGTAGCGCCAAGATCGCTCCCGAAGCCAGGTCTGCACTGCTTGCTGGACCTCGTCATTAGAGCTGAACGTGCGACCGTGCTGCTTCTCCGTAAGCGCGGGGCGAAGATGGACTAGTCGGACGGAGCCAGAATCGGGCTGTGAGAAGGATTCGGAAAACAATTCAAATACAACCCGTTGCATGTATGTGCAGTTGCTGTCACGGCATGTGGCCATGCACCGTCGTGAATCAGTAGCACTCCTTTGGATAGCAATTCTCTTCGTTTGCGCCGACTCCCGTGGCGCAGTTGGTTGGTGCGCCATCGATCTGGGGTGCGGGAAGCTCTGGGTTCGAATCCCGGGTAAGGCATGGGTGTTAATTAGGTTATAAGTTAGTCTGTAAGCCATCATCTTCTAAGCTTTCAAGCATAAAACCGGGAGACGTTAAAAAGCCCTTTACAATTCAATTCACCTCTTCGTTTGCAACGAACTGCTGCGTGTTTGAAGTGGCCTTGCAGGAAATCACTGTTCACTTTTTCATCATGTGCCTGATCCGCATTCAGAATTTGCCTCTTCGCGTCCCAAAGGAACGTTAGTATAAGTTCTTTGATGGAAGGCTGCTGTTTGAATTTACCTCTTGCTATCCGATTCGTATTGATGCCTCGTCATCTGTCCCGATTCGTTCAATCATGCCGTGATCTTCGTAGCATTTGGAGATCTGGGTCGCAACACCGGCGCTGTTGCTTATGTTGAACTATACGCTCTATGGACATTCATAGTGCACAGACTTTCTCGTGCCCCAAGTCACCATACGAATTACGGCTTATGCAGATCCGTAGATGATGTTCCCTGATCAAGGAGACAGCTCTCTGGATGAGATCATATGTGTGGGATATTGATGCTGCGATCTCACTGGCTGCGCACAACCAATATCCATGTCCCAACATTGAACTGCTTTTCTGCCAATACATATAGCGAAAATGGCATGGTTTGGATTTGAGGTTAGAATACTTTTTAGTTAACAAGTGCTTTGAGATGTTTTTAAACATCTTCTGTCCAATTTGTTATGTAGTTTTATTGTATTCTAATTGGTAAAAGTATTTTATTCATACGATAGTGCTTGTCATTTTATATATATATACATATTCAACACTGTTGACCATGTGACTTTGACAGTTGTGTTCTTTTGGGGTAGGTCAATGTTGGGTAGGTGCACAGAAGACGAATAAGCGGTCTTCCTCATCTCTAGTCTTTTGTTCTTCCAGTTTCAAAGCGTTTTACCCACTCCCGCTTCTTTGTTTGGTTCGTGGTGCATACCCCGTTCTGCGTCAACATACAATGGATCCAGAGGTCCGACTCCCTCTGCTCACAGAAAGAGCACTTTGGTGCGTTTACCCTCGCTGGTGTAATTAATGAGCGGAGCGTCCATACTCCTGACCTCGTTGCTACCTGCCTCTCAAATGTACGTTGGAACGCTGCATGCGGCCAGCTACTCGTCATCCCATGCGCACGTGGTGTCGTGCGTTAGTGGAGGTGGGAGCAGTAACCACATTACCAGAACAGTGACAACCACTGACAGGGACACACAAGTCGCAGTGACAAATAGCGGTGACTGCTTGTCATCTGACACTTATTTTATTCCATGTGCCTTCTCTATGGACTCCTTTCCATGTAAACAACGATAATAAACTGTTTGGATGACATCATAAACTCAGTTTAATCATTGTGCTGTATTATTTTATAGAATTTGATGTACAATAGAAATGTCCAAATACGAATTATCAAACCACCGCCATATTTTGAGGCATTTGCTCCAGAACGATACAATCCGTTTATGCACCACGGAAAGAGACATTCACCATACATACAAAACACTTTATGTTACGAATTTAATAAAAAAATAAATAAAATTAAGTAGGTAAAATTATCCTAAAATTAATATCTTAAAATTTAGGTAATTTTTTTACGTGATATTCTTTCCTATGTAAATGCAATTTGAAATATTCTAGACGTTAACATCCTTCATTTTTCAGATACGTAGATATGTGTTAAATTGAATTTATTTGGCTAGAAACGTGTTTGAAAATATATTTAAAATAAGTTATTAAAAATATTTGCGGAAGTTTTCGCTGTGTTTCACCTTCGTGATGTGTCTTATTTTTTGACTTAATATTTCACAGTCGTTAGTAAAGCGATGGCATTCGAAATGTGGAGCACTTAAGAGCACTATTTTATTAATAAATATGTATTATTTTAGCACCACAACAATCGAAATAATACAAACAATCTCGTCAAAGATCTTGCTACTACAAATTAAATAGCTAGATGTAACAAGACTTACCAAGCCAGTAGTGCCCTAGTTAATGAACTACCTTCGCATAGCTAGCTAGGCCAGTGCCAGTAAAGGCTGTTCACGATAAAGTGAGCATTTTTTAAATCAACCTTAGAAAAAAAACCACCGCGCCTGCCTGCATACATTCTAACGAGCGCACTGAGTAACATGCGCCCAGATAAGTTGGCAACGATGGAGGGAAAGTAGTTCCATATCTTAACGTCTAATAAAAATTGTTAGGTAACTATTTGCGATAACTTAAATGATTTTTTCCGGGTCTTGTATTCTTTTAATTCATCAAAATGTATAAATGAGTATATTTGTAAAATATTTAATTCGTAATAATTTTACAGTTTCACTTGAAAGGCGAATGAATAACGTTATGAGGCCCATGACAATGTTAATTTTACATAAGGCGGAAGAATACACAACGTGTATACAAGTAGATCTTAAGCAGGGCTTTCGAAAGTGCTCAGTTTATCGTGAACAGCCTATACCAGTGACACGGCACGGCAGAAACTGTACAGCACATACACTAAAGATGAGGTAGACCGATCTCGCTGGCTGCGCACAACCAGTCTCCGTGTGCCAACATTGAACTGCTTTTCTGCCTACACGTCTAGCAAAAATGGTGTGGATTGGATTTGAGGTTAGAACACTGTTTAGTAAACAAATGATTTTGAGATGTTTTTATACTTCCTCTAATCAATTTGTAATGCCCTTTGTTTACATTCAAACTGGCAAGAGTATTTTATTAATATAAATGTGCTTGTCATTTAAACATTAATATGTAAATAAACACGTTCATCATGTTGACCACGTGACTTTGACAGTTGTGTAGGAATGGGGTAGGTCAAAGTTGGGACATGCGCAGAAGACGAATAAGCGGTCTACATCATCTCTAGTCTATGGTACAGCGACTGTGGCAGAGCGACGCGGATAATCTCTGGTCAAGAGGTGGCCTCGCCTGTGGATGTGCATGATATAATGATGAAGCTTATCCGCCACATTGTGACGCCCACAACATTGGAAACCTAACCTATCTCGATTGAACTGATACCATTGTATCAGAGTATGTTGATATTTAACCCGAAAGTTTATCTGCAATAGTTGATATTTGTTTAAAAAATTCAACATTTTACATCCATCAAATACAAAAACTTGCCTCAATGTTTACAAAGTTTTGGACGTCACACTATGGCGATGGGCGAAAATACACCTTCAAGTTTGAGACGTCAAACTAGCTCCTCCTCTTCTTAATTCTATGTCTCTGTCACTGGTCGCCGACTCGTAGGAACCAGTCGGCGCGGTCGCTGTCACCGTGACGTGGAATCTTTTGTCACGTGATGTGACAGCGGCAACTCTGGAGCAATGACAAAGTCACCGTGACATAAATATCACCCATCCCTAGCGCCATCGCCTCCTTATTGTCGTTATCGCATAATTTCGGCATCTGGCATTGGTTCTAGATATTATTTTGTGGGTTTTGATACTCTTGACTACTGGGCAACTGTCAACTATCTTAAACTTGGAGGCAGAATTTCATCATGATTGATAACATTAAAAAAAAAAAAAATCTGCAGAACTCAAGGAAGTACAAGGAAACAACCTTAAAATCAATCCCTGCTTTTACATTATACAAAATTATTTTATAATAATCTAGCTTTATATTTGAAAAGTGAGGAGAGGTAATTTGATTTTTCCTGTTATTATATATATTATTATTTTTTCCTTAATAACACTTTCATTATAAAGCTATTCTCTTGGCACCCATATGCATGATTTAGAACATGTCACCTTCGTCCCTCTACGTACCACGTACACATATTATGTTAAATGCAGGTGGCTAACAAAAAACTAACTGAAACGGATACCCAACTACTCGATCTGCATTACTAAGGAAAATATTAATTTACGAAGGTACCTATTCTTAATAACAGTCAATATAAATTTTACTGAAAAAAAAGCAAACAATCAAAGAAGGTAATTAAATTGAACAGATATAGGGCAGCTAGCGCAAAAATTTTATAGTGTAATTTATGTTATTCTGTGAGTATTCTGTTCAAAATTCTGTAGCAATATTTTCTTACGGTCCAGTTTGATGACGAGGAAACTTCAGGTGTTTAACGGTGGATTTCCGGAGATGCATTTCTAAAGAAGTGATGCCGTGGGAAAATAAATGAGTGAGAGCAGGGTTTGGTGCGGCACAGTTGGCAGCATCAGAGCTGGGCACGCACGCACCGGGGCTGTCCGCACGCAGCGGGTCGCCTGTCTGGATGCCTGCAGCGCGCAGAAGTATCGGAAAGCCTGGTGTAAACCGTGTATTAATAATGGTTGAGGGGAGGCTGGCGGGGGATGGTGTTGCCATGGGGACGACACCGGCCCTAGCGACAGTGACAAATGATGGACAAAAGGGGTGGATGGTGGATGTGTTCCGCGCTTTACATATGCAGCGACACCCATTTGTCTTGCCGAACCTTCTCCCCCGCCGCCGCGCCGCCCCACATCTCCGGACATTTCGTACCACCGCCTCCCTCGCCGAACTACACTTCCCACCAACTTCTTCTTTTTTTTTTTGTTATGTTACGCCGGGGCCTGTTGTCGAGTGTGAGAATCTAATCTCCAGGGGCCTCCCCCCGACTCTCCCCCGCTCCCAGGAACCCCAGCAAATTCTCCTTAGATGCAGTCTTCTAATTCCGCGCTCCCCTTTCTGGATCACCGGGCTCCACTCTAATTTCCACGCCCCGGGAGGTGGCTGGAGACTTCCTCTCTGCGCCACGTCGATCAACTTTTGAAAAACTCTGCCTCATGCAGACACTCGGTCACTCGAGCATTCGTTGCGTTGCTCTTGAACCAGTTTCTATAGGCTATTCGCGGTAAAGTGAGCACTTTTTAAGGCCCTCCCAACAGTCATTAACCACTAATAAATATATCTGATTGCAGCCTTACGCATTAAGCTTTGAGGGTGGTGAAATGTATATACTGTGTATATTTGTCACATTGCAGTGTTTATATTTAAAAGCAGCAGGAAGATGGAAATTGGATGCAAGGAAAAATTTAGAAGGGCCTTAAAAAGTGCTCATTTTACCGTGAACAGCCTATAGCACGCATTTCCTCTTATTCAACACGTATCATCTGTCTCAGTTCACTGGAACGTTGTTCGGGAAACAGACAGCACCCAAATACGACATGTTATGATATTTGCGTGCCTTTGCAGCTCTAAAATGTGGAATTTTAATGGCTAATTAGCCGGGGAACACATTAAACTCGACGTTCCTTTATGACATGTTTAACGACCCTTGAGTGCCTCGAGTGTAATGACTCTATAGCCATTGCCTTTTTCCTTTAAAATATTTAAGCCCAAACTCTCCAAAACTTGCGGAGTTTATATAAATAGCACAAGGCGACCTTTCTATTAACTTCGACTTGCTGATTATCAGAACAAACCTGTTTTTTGGTGAAAAGATTTTTGCGCAAGTTAGACTTCAATGCCCTACATGTGAATTTCCTTCGGTTACTGACCACGATTCTTCTTGAGAAAACAAGTTTGTTTCCTAACTGGACCAATCAGAATTAAGATTCTACGACACCGAACGTCCGGGATTCGCGGGTGGACATTTAAGACACGTGACAATTCAAAATTCTCCAATGACGAAAGTGGGTCCGAACTAAGGTGTTTTGGAGTACAACTAGTTACGAAATGTTAGCGGATAACAGCTGCCCCTACTGATTATCCGTTCCGTCGTTAAGAAAGATTTTTGTTTCCGTATCACGGAATTTAATGCTCAATAAGAGCGTAAACAAGAATTGTTTACTTGAAGTTACCGTTATGATAAAGAAAGGGGCCGTGTTTGAATTCACCAGTGTAAGGCCCTTATGGCTTCGTGTCCTTGGAAAATGCATGCCGGATGTGACGTCATATTGTTGCTGCCTAAATTCACGGGAAGGGTACATTGTGCATCCTAGAATATCCATTTCAGCCAAGGGCACAATCATATTACCCTTCTCGAGCCGTAGATAATTTTCCCGATGCGCACCTGTTTGAAATATTTCATTTGTATGCATTTGTTTTGTGTTTACAACTCCGCACGGCCGCGGAAAACACTTGCAAACGCCACAGAGGCAAATGAAACTCGTACAGAGCGAAATCCAACAGAAAAAAACTCGAAGTGGACACGAACACAGACATCCGAACTTCGCTAACAAACTTTTCTCATGAAAGGTCTCCTGAAATGGAACGGAATCAAGGATAAGTGATCAAGGCCACATCCACTGATATCGATCACAGCCAGGGTTTCATTGGTCGCCGATCATCCTTCAGTATCACATTGTCCATAAGCTTAAGAAGTCGATGGTAAAGAATCTATTTGGCACTTGTAATAAACGTCAATTGCAGCTATAGATTTGAATCACTTTAGAACTCCAGGTGTGTACCACAGACGCATTGAAATATCCGCGAGTTCAGTATGCCAGACTTTGTAGTCTTACAATCAAACAAATTCTAGTTGCTCATTGGTTGCGCGCTGTCACAGTGGAAGGCGATTATTCGGGCTGCATTTTGCTGCGTGTTCGCTAGTGTACCAGTGTTGTCGAGGAGGTGTCAAATAACACATAGGCCAATATAAAAAGTAACTTAAATGAAGGCATTTTTGGTGTCTAGCTGTTGTAAAACTAATTAGGTCTCTGTCTATAAGATCAAAAGTAATTTTTTTTGACGAACCTAATTCTGCATGTTGCCTGTACATTAGAACATGGCAAAAGGGAACCGCTGGAACTTTTATTAAGTTCATCGGCTCTAGCCATTATAAATACAAATAATTCCTGCGCTAATTCATTTTGTCTGCAGTATATAAAACTATAGGATGTTCACGGTTAACGGAGCCCTTTTGAAATCAACTTGAAACATATCACAGTTCCTACCTGCATCGTATACTTCCCACTGACTGGCATGCACACAGTAAAGTTGGTAACGACAGAAGAAAATTAGTTCCATGTCTTGAAGTTGAATTTAAAATTTTAGGTAAACATTTGTGAATTATGAAATAATTTCTTATGCTTTCTGCTTTCTTACTGATTGTAAGTAAAATTTAAAATAAGTAAATGTGCACATTTATACTTTTCTAATAACGTTACAATTTCACTTACCCGATGCATGAATAAAGTGAGCTGGTCCATAGCAGTGTTCATTTTACATATGACGGAAGAATACACAACGTGCACTTAAATAGATCTTACAAAGGGCTTTCAAATGTGCTCTTATTTTGTATTCTTCCTCCGGTAGCTTTAGAAAAACACTTAGTCTCTCAGTCACGTGACTTCGATCAGTGAGAATGCTGTTAGCTGGCAAACGTACCCGAATATGACGTTTAAAATATTTTCTACCTCGCAATTCCTCTTTTTATTTCTTGTCCTTAACTGCATCGAAATCTTTGGTTCCAATAAAACAAAACACCATGAAGTTTAAAATATTTAAATTTTCACGTAATCTAACATTTCTGGAGATTACTTACCCTGCCATAAAACTTCAGTTTACAGCTGGAAATGTCTTCTTATGCCGGTTCAAATACTGAAAGATATAACAATCAAAATGATACACTTCTGAATCCACATAAACATATGCGAAAACTACTTAGTTCTCTTACATAATTACTACTCTACGATTAGCATTAATTCATACGTTAGTGAAAATTTATCAGTTTAATACAAATGGTAGTTATCTTATTTAGGTACACTGATATTCTTTACACGTGCGTAATGACATTAATATTTCAATCTAGAAATCGAAGTCATTGCATAAAGTGCATATCTAAATCATAAAAGCTGCGACGGTACAATCCTTTTTGATGAATGAACTTGGATGTGAAGATTTTTCAAGTTCACGACTAACTCCATGTTTGTGGATGACGACGCAGAAGTAAGAATAATAAGGCTGGAACCAATATTAGAACTTATTAAGTATTAACAACATTTTGTGTAGCTATTTGCGGTGAAGTGAGCACTTTTGAAACCCCTCTCATTTGGAATAATATTCAATAAATATATTTGATTTTAGTCTTACACGCTAACTTCCGAGTCTGGTGGAATATACACACTGTGTTTATTACTTACATGACAATATTAATTTAAAAAGGTGGTTAAAGGATAAAAAAATGGCTGAAAGAAAAAAGTAACTAGAGCCTCAAAAGTGCCCCATTTACCATGACGAGCACATAGGAATTCAGGTAGTTTGAAAAACTTGCTTCTGGAGAAATTAGTCAAAAAATTAAATGTAGAATATCTTACAAGCTCTCGTACAACACGTCTTGCATTTTATATAAATAATTTTTAAACGTTACTCAAGAAACTCAAATAAATCAGACGAATCATCAATACATGATGCATTCGAATAGCTGGTTCAATAATAATAAACAGGAGTCAACCGACAAGCTCATATTACGACCACCACAAAGCAAGAAAGATAAAGAGACGAAGCTAAATGCTATTTTGGTGGGCCGTTATGTTCCTCTATGTTTGGGTTATTAGGTAGAATATGCTACCAACCATATAACTCTTAAATATATTAATTTCAATTTTCACACAGATGTCTTATTTACTGCTAATAACAATTTGGTGAAATCGTTATAATTAAATGCTGCATTTACAAACGGTAACATGGAACTAAATGTGCGTTTAACAATTGATGGTAGAGAATACATAGGTTGGCTACTCTGTTAACTGCACAATCGTTTATTAAAATGCCAGTTGTACATATTTCTTTCCTTTAAAAAGGCATTGTCGCTGGTACCAATAATTCTTGTACCATTTATTCTCAAGCAATCAGCATTTGAAAATTCAATAAATCTCAATTCTAATTCCTGCAATTGATTGCAAACTTCAACTCCACCTTCTCCAGCAACGAACATAACAACGGCAACAAAACAACTCAACGCTCAGGCGCTGACAGTGCATGCCTACAGCAAAATTATATATTTTATGAATGGTGATAAGAATAATTTAACTTACTTTACTCGTGACTTAAGTATATTTAAAAATAAAATAATATTGTGTATAAAATACACAGCTTTCGTTATCAATTAGCATTATTTTAATTTTTTCAAGAGTTGGCGAAGTCATTCTACCCTATTATTTAGTGGCCCCCGAATTCCCTATAGAGCATCGACCACCTGGGGGCAGTGGCTTTTTTCAAAAGCTGATTTTCAAATTGCTCACTTATCATATTTTGCTTATATTCTTTTGTTACACAGAACATTTACTAAACACAGACCATTCATCAGTAGGAAGTCCATGTGTGTCGAATATTGTATCTAAACAAGCACACTATATGTCACTTCGTAGAGTTCGCTGCGCGAGGCGACAGTGGTGTGTCATAAAGTATTACGCCCTTTTGAGATACAAATCCTCATTCAAACTACTGCATCTTGTTACATTTGAAAGCAACTAGTGTGGTTATGATGACGTGTGAAGGTGATACAAGAACTGTAACATGCTATCTATAGCTTAGATACTCATCACTGAAATACGACGTTTTTCTCCACAATTAAAAATAAACAGTACCTATCTCGGTTTAAATAGTGTTAATAGAGATATAATTGTATAAAAAAGAGGAAATACCAAAAATCCAATGAGATCCCGTCCGGCCTTACATTAGGACTAACCAAAGAGACACATCCGTGGACAAAGTTGTGAAACTTTGAGTTTCAGTACTTGTGAAACCGTGTGTACTAGTGTAGTTCTAAATTTGAAGAGAAATTGTAATACTTAAAGCGTCCTTATGACAGCTACAGTGCACTAAGCATGACTGTCAGCAAACAACACTTTGTAATACACCGTTATCATTTCTCTGAGCGCTACTAACTATTAAGAGGGCGAAACTGATCCATGCTAAACTAAGTTTTCAATGAAATTGTTTCTATTGAAACGATTAAATACACATACTACATATTTTTATCAATTGATTATATATGCATACGTAAAAAATAAAAAATGTTTACGTTAAAATATGTATATGTAAAAAAAATTATGTATATGTAAAAATAAGTACAAAATATACAGCACACTTACCACCTAAACCGAATGTTAAGGGAGTTATAAGCTCTAGAAAAGTGAGATTATGAAATGTATTGTTGCAAAATATACAGTACACGTACCACCTAAACCGAATGTTAAGAGAGTTATAAGCTCTAGAAAAGTGAGATTATGAAATGTATTGTTGCAAAATATCGGAAACAAAGTGCAATTAAAGACCAATTCTCCAGTCGTTGTTCTATGTTAATGGGATCTTCAACTTAAGAGCAAAGACACATTAATAACGTTCCCCGTACAATAAATAACAGGGGTGGCCACCCTCATTTTCCTGGCAACTCTTTTACAGTCAGGAATTTAGAACTTTTGATGATGCTTTATTGAGCAGCGTGGCCTGGGTAACAAAAAAGTTCTCATTTTGCAACTGCCCAGACCCACCGTTTACGTGTAAAATGCACACAAAGATTCGTCTGCAGCGATTCGGTGCCTAGCACATGCAATGATATCTACATCCGCTGCTCAATAAAAATGCATCACACGTTCACAATTCCTGACGGTAAAAACGTTATATGCGACAAGAGGGAGGCCACATCTCATCTGTTCTCTTAATTTGGGGGGGGGGGGGGCATTAATACGGGGTTTCTCTTAGGTTGACGTTCCCGGTCACACAACACATTATTCGAAGAATTGTAATTTCATTTCACTTCTTTTACGATATTTTGCAACAATATCATTCAAACATACCATACAAGGAATACATACAAACTGTCGCCAGAAACAAATAGGCAGCTGTCTGAGCAGTGGACACGTAGCGGTTTATACGCGGAAGTAGATATTATTGCCTATGTGCTAGGCACCGAATCGCTGCAAACGATTGTTTGTGTGCGTTTTACAGTTTTACACGTATACCGTGGGTCCTGGGTAGTTGTAACAAGAGGCCATTTCTTGTTAATTAGGCCATGCTGCTCAATAAATCATCATCAGTTCGAAATTTCTGACTAAAAGATTTGACAGAAAAAAATAGGGTGGCCACCCCTGTATTTTCCTGCACGGGGAATATTACTAACGTGAGATTGCTCTGGGTTGAAGATCCCGTTAACATAGAATAATGATTGGAGAATTTTAATTTCGTTTGACTTTGTTTCCGATGTTTTGCAAAAATACATTTCAAAATATCACTTTTCAAGAGCTTATAACTCCCTTACTATTCGGTTTAGGTAGTACGTGTCCATATATTTTCTACTTTTTATGTAATAAATCCCCTCATGAAGTTTGTTGGTCTAGTTGAGAAAGATCCTGTATATAACATTTAAAGTGAACGTTATTATTTCTTATAATATCTCAATTTTATCTTTTTCAATATACATGGTAACACGTACCAAATGAAACATATTTCAATCCTCTGACAGTTTAGGAAGTACACATTAAGTTTGTAATATTTCAGATTTTTCGTTCATGTTTTGGTCCTGAGCACATAAAATTAATTAATTCGAATATAATTATATACAGACTACTAGTTAACGTTAAAAGTGTACGAATAAGACAGTTCATAATTTTTGTGATGAAAATACTGTGTTTACCAATTCAAGGATTAATCCGCACTTGCTAACAAAAGTGTTTATAGGCTGTTCACGGTAGAATGCACACTTTTGAAAGCCCTGCTTAAGATCTTTTCGTATGCACTTTACGTATTCTTCCGCTTTATGTAAAATTAACACTGGCAAGGGCCTTATCATTTTATCCATGCGTCGGTCAAGTGAAACTGTGGAATTATAAGAAAAGTAAATGTTTTACAAACATGCCCATTTTTACACTTCGATACATAAAAAAAAAAAAAAACGGAAAGCGAGAGAAATAGTATTTAAGTTATCCCAAATTGTCACCTAACTCTTTTTATTCAACGTTAAGACATGGAACTACTTTCAATCCATCGTTACCAACTTTACTAGGCGCATGTCACTCAGTGCGTACGTTACAGTATAGATAGGCAGGAGCAGTGACCTCTTTCTAAGGTTGATTTCAAAAGTGCTCACTTTATCGTGAACAGCCTTTACTGAGGTGTTGTTCATAAAACCAGGCTGATTCGGCTGACTGTGAAGTGAGCTGGCTGCAGCCGCCACAACTGATTCGGCTGACTGTGAAGTGAGCTGGCTGCAGCCGCCACAACTGATTCGGCTGACTGTGAAGTGAGCTGGCTCCAGCCGCCACAACTGAGCGCAAATAAAGGCAGCCGGGCGGCCAGAGAACTCCTTATTGGGTTTGTACTATTTTTGAGAGCACACGATTAGCGCGGCGCGAGATGGGCGGTGAGCCGCGCGCGTGACGAGGACAAAGGACTGGGGCAATGACAGAGCGCGCCCGGTTTGTTGTGACACGAGCCCGTTGTCGGCTCTGCTGGTTCGAGGCCACGCAGTTGACCCCTGACTCGGCCGAGCCGAGGCGCCAGTGTCCTCTCGCTCAGAGGCCACAGCTGCCTTGCGGGAGGGATTATCGGGGAGGGGGGGAGGGAGGGGCTGGCACACAGGAACTTGCAGCTATGCTACCACCTCCCCTCACCAGCAGACAAGAACTCCTCAGAACCTCTCTACTATACTTCAGTTGAGGAGCCGTTAAATAAACATTTCTCCCAAATAATTCGTCACACACTCTCAGCTAATGGATGTTGGTTTTCTTCAGACCACCAAAAGAAGCGCGGGGAAACATTCTTTTCAGCTAGAAGAAATGACCAGGACGTAATAAGGCAACTCTAGGGATATATGTATTTCCTCGCCCTCTACCAGACTTTCGAGTTTCTTTGAAAGCCAAGGAACTATACGGTCATTTTCGTAATTGACACAGCTACTGAGTTTTCGAATGGAGCAAACATATCTGCATCATTCCAAAATAATCTCCGCCAACGATACGCAAGGCTTTCAGTTCCGTCCCTGAAGAAAACGTGGTTCTAGTGAGGCAAAGAAGTCCTGGAAGGCACTTTCTTCTCTACCTCTGCTTCTGAACTACTTGTCCTTCAGGAACTGATTTTGATGTGGCAGCCTGGTGGTTTTAAGCCCGGAGAATATCTCATATATCAGGTTACCGACCTTCTGCTTCATCAATTTTTCAAGTGGGGTTCATGCTATCTGCCGGCAGATGAGGATTCTTCCTATTGACTAACCAGGCTGTATATGTCGAAATTATACTGTACATAGCTGAGAACTTCACCACTGACGCACAATCATCAAAAATTACTTGCAGTTAACCATCTACTACCCATAGAAAATCGGGAGAAAATTAGCAACTATTCGTATAATAAGAGTTTAATCTTTTGTTTCCCTCAGCCTAAACTAGTGATAAAATTATTATTTTTATTTCCTCGAGGACCTTTATTACAAAGGCGTTGTGTCCATATTGCAAGGAGGCAGAACTGGTGATAGCATGCACCCACCCCTCTTCCTAAACGCGGTGTTATTCAGAAACCGAGTCTCTAACATTTCTGTATTGCTGTACACTTACAAGAGCAACAGCTGTACTGGTGTACTAAAAGTTCGTTCAGAAAAACTCATATTCAGTAAAGAGCTGATAAATCTGAGAAGTTCAAGTTAAGGTGTGTATTAAAGGGTGATGAGTCATCACTTCCGAGAATCCACTTATGGTGAGGGCTACTACTTCCCTTGGATAATACGGCAAAGTCCATTTTGACTGGTTTGAAACGAATATGTTCCCCCAAGTCACAGGTTTGCAACATTAATTTTGTAGCAGTACATGCCAGGTTTTGTAAATTTGTGTGAATTTAGCTGCGATAGTACAAATATGTACGTTTCTTTTAAATATTTTAAGAAATGTTTAGAATGATTTCGTAATTCATATATTGTATTCAATAATGTTTCTCTAGACAGCTAAATGTAAAAAAGTGCGTTGCAAAATACGAGTACATCCACGTATCTAAAACGTTAATCCTAAAAGCGTTTTTAAAAGTTTCAACTAACTATCGTCTTAGTAGTTGAAATACTTTATAGGAATGCACATTTCTTTGTTTTCCTTGAACTATATAGAAAGCCGCCAAATAGAATCATGCCCAGTAGGAGATTAACACATAACGTCTCATCTTGCATGCACACACTAGTCAGTAATAACGAAACATTGGCCGACAGAGCTGAAATAGCATTGGAGACCTCATGAGCTTGGTGAAGGTCGTCGTCTGGCTGGAGTTATTTTGTGTGTCCAATGCCTTGAAGCTTAGGAGCTCTAAGGGCGTCCTAGACAAGTGCATCGAGGGCCTGTTAGCCTTTACGCGCAACGCACTGAAGTCACGTGCAGTTTTCTCTCGTCGACTCGCTTCATAGGACTTGTGGCAACGCTATAATTTTATGTTGTAATAATAAGGACAAATGTGTGCTGTATATTACATACAGCGCACAATGATTGTGAAACATTCGTGTTAGCCTCCCCCCCCCCCTCCTTTTAAAAATTACATATTAGAGACGGAAATAGAAAACGGAAACTAGCATTCTGATATGAAAATTTTCTTAAATGTTAGTCGTAAGTAGACACCGCTCAAATATATTGAACAGTTTTTAAATGACAAGCATAGACTGAAACTTTGAGTTTGTGAACAGAAGACGCCCTAAGATTTCTCCGAGGTAAACTGGGAAGCAGCCCCCTGCCGAGGTAAGATATGAACAGAGACGCCACGTACCCTTTGCTTGTACACGCATGACGTGACAGGAAGTGACACCGTTGTGTGTTTTTTTCGGGGCCGGCCGCGCCGCCACCCTCACTCAATAATTCATGCAGCATTGTGACGTCACGTGAGGCCCGTCGTCGCCAACCTCGGGGCCCCAGCCGCCCACTTGAATGGCCGTCCTCGGGCCTGGCGGGGGTGTTTTATTTATCGTGGCAGTAAAGGAATACGTGCAGCACCGGACACAATAGCGCTTTAATCGGTCCCACAGCGGAGCTGCGAGCGGTCCCGAACACCGGGCCCCCGGCCGTTGTTGTTCCCCGGAATAACAATTCCGGTTGTGCTCTCCGGAGCTGCCTCGTCGGCGGGGGAGGCGGGGCATGTTGCGTCGCTGGACTGGCAAGCGCCTCTTCCAGCATGCGGCGCACGGACGTCTCGGAGAAGTGTCGTGCGCTTGTTTACAAGTGCGCGCACAGCGGATACACGCGCTTTCAACTAGTTTCGACAGCAGCCGCCGTGGGTCTCCAAGTCCCCCTGCTCCGTCCAGCAGCCCTAGGCGGAGGAGATGCCTATACTTCTATCAGGGACAATATCACTGACCTTGCGGGAGAGACTTCACATCAGCATAAGCGGCGCCGTGGTGGCTCAGCTGTTAGACTGTTCGCCTCCCACCAAGCCGAACTAGGTTCAATTCCCGGTTAGGCTACTCCCGGATATTCGCAAGTGGGAAATCGTACCGGACGATGCAGATGGTCGGCGGGTTTTTCTCGGGATCTCCCGCTTCCCCCGCCCTTGCATTACAGCGCTACTCCGTTTGTTTTAACCTCATCACTCATTCACCGGCTCTCAAGGCCTCGTTGTTAAAGGTCGTTCAAATTTCTCAACTCAACTCATCATAAGAATGGCCGGGTCACATCATCAGGGATTGTGACAGGATTCAAGCCGCATTAATTTGAGTACTTTCTGTGCAAAGTTGACACGTCTTCATGTCTGTTCTCTGTTCTTCACGTAAAATTTCACCTGGTATAGCTGCCTTCTTCTTGGTTGGTATGCCGGAATCAACGTCTCGTCGACATCGAGGTCATTAAAGATGGAGCAAGTTGCTTGGACAAGCAGAAACAGGGAAGGAATTTAACATTGGCCTGCGCTAAGGAACTATCTCAGCGTTCACCTGGAGTGAATTCGGGAAACCATTGGAATCCGAAATAAGGATGGCCGGATCGGTAACCAAACTCAAGCCCATCCGAATGCCTACTACTGCGCCACCTCGCTTGGACATTCGTCTTCTCTACTTCATTGGTAGATACAGTTTTGTTATTGATACCCAGTTTATAACCGTGGCACATATTTCTTCTTATTTATTTGGCAATTTTCACTACAATTGTTTTCAATACTGTCAATTTTCATAAAAAATTTTGCCAGTGGCGTAGGTAAGACTTCCTTTCGGAGAACGGGAGGACGTGGATTATTGTAACAGCAGTGTTGTGGGTCAAAAAGTAATTTAAAATAAATTAATTGTAAAATCCTTTTAAACCAATATTGTATTTATAAATAGACTAAAAAGAGAAATATAATACTAGTAGTAGTTGCATAATGCGTAGAAATTATAAGACGTGGACGAACAGCCATAATTAACTTTACAAAAATTAATATTTTTGTGTCCATTTATATTTAGTGTAGAAGAGCTTGACGTGAATAGTTAAGAGCCTTATGCAAGATATGTGCTTGCTTACGCAAATGACGTATACGTTCTATATTGCGAATAGTTAAAAGCCTTTGGCGCGATATTTGCTTACTACGCTGATGCAAATGAGATATACGTTCTACATTGTGAATAGTTAAGAGCATTACGCAGGATATCATTGATCCGTAGTTTTGGAAGATAGCACTACACGAAAAATAAAGATTTTTCACTATATCTCGGAAACTACTTAAGAAAATTTAGCCAAATTTGGAATGAAAGTAATACTGTGGTAGGGAGACATATGTGGTAGGTTATGAGATATAAAATAATAAATAACTTATTTTGAAACGGCGGCCATATAACTATTTTAGGTTTATTTACTACTATGAAGACCTACCAGGTATTCCCGGGTATTTTTTGTTTTAGTTCGACTTTTTTTTTGGGGGGGGAGGGGTGTTGTGCCCATTGAGGAGTCGGAGTCTATTTTATGGAGTCGATAAATTTTAGGCGGCTCTTTTACAGGGAGGTCTTGAGAGCTCATGAGGGTGAAGTGAGGTGAGAATGGAGTAGCGCCTGAATGCAAGGGCGGGGAAACAGGAGATCCCCGAGAAAATTCGCCGTCCAGCGGTATAGTCCGGCACGATTTCCACTGCGAAAATCTTGGGGTGACCCCGCCGGGAATTGAATCCGGTTCGCCTTGGTGGGAGGCGAGCGGGCTGACCGCTCCTCCACCGCGGCCCCTCTTAGGATTGTGAGTTTGAGTCCCGGGTAACGCATGTGTGTATATGTAATTGTCTCACTAGAGTTGCACATGTTTCTGATTCTATCTATAATGATATCGCTGTCAACGAGACATCAAGGCATACTTACTATCTAGAAACTTAAATAACGTCAGAAAAATTGTTTGCATCCATGTACAGGAAAGTAGACTCATTAACTATATATCGGTAATATCTTGTTTTCATCTTAAAATGACTCGAAACTGCTAGAGCAGTTTTGTCGGAGCCATCACTGAAGAGACTGGTCGCTCTAGTCTGACATGACCACTTGCCGCAAACAGCAGACGACCAAGTCACCGCGATTTTGTCGCCGCGAACTGGTCCTCACAGATACCGGCCATTAATCTAACTGAAACGCTCAAAAAAATTGTATGGTTATGTTCGATACCATATGAATAGTTAATATTAAAAAGAATAAATATCATTGTTCTCGTGGACCACAATACTGTACAGGGTTCTGCGACCAACAGCATTAATCAACTAAAATCACCGAGATATTCCCAATGGGTTCCAAACCACTTGATACAGAAAGGTTAGATAGACAGCTTCAGAATAACGCCGTGTTTAGTAAGAGGCGTGGGTACAAGCTATCACCAGCTCTACCTTCTCGCAGTATGGCTACGACCCCTTTGTATAGGCTATTCACGGTAAAGTGAGCAATTTTGAAATCCCTCTCATTTGGAATAATAGTCAATAAATAAATTTTTTAAATTTTAACCTCAGACGTTAAGTTACGAGTGCGGTGGAATATACACACTGTGTTTATTACTTAAATGGCAGCATTTATTTAAAAAGGTCGTTGAATGCCAAAAAATGGCTGAAACTAAAAAGTCACTAGGACCTCAAAAGTGCTCACTTTACCGTGAACAGTCTATAATCAAGGCATCAAGGCAATCAGAAATTTATTCTATCATTAAGTTAGGCTGAGAAAAAGAAAAATTGAGCGCTTAGTTTACGAATAGTTGCAAAATTTTTCCCATGTCTTCAAGGTGTAGTAGATGGGCTTACAGCAAGCATTTATGATGATTGTGCGTCAATAGTGTATAGTGATAGAGCTGTCAAATTTTAAAGCTAAACTTAATACGCCTGTAAGGAAACCTCACATTGGCAAGTTGCTCGTGCTTGCGGCATTGGTTGGTTGGGCAAGGCGACACAGAAGGGGACACAGGGGCTTGCATCAGGTAAAACCTATGCGTTCAATTCCTGGTCCGACTATCCTGATTCAAGTTTTCTGTGGCTTTTAGAACTCACTCCCGACCAATGCTTGGGTGGTTCATTATTATTATAGGACATGGTTACTTTCTCTCCTGAATCAGCAACTAGTTACGTCTCTAGAAATTTTAATGTCTACGAGATGTTAAGACAGAATTCTTTGTGTTGATTTGACGTCAAGATTCGTTCGCATAAGTGCTCCCTCGGGAATCACTTTAGTTCTTATAAACGTCCGCGCATATGCCGTTAGACTGATCGGAAAGGGGCAATGCGCTAACATAACAAAAACTTACGTTTGGAAACTTCAGAAAATTATGCTTCAGCCTGGATTAATTACTGGAAGTTCTCAGTGTAGTGGTAAAGTATAAGCCACTCCGAACATTAGAATCACTGTTGGTTTTGCTTCACAAAGTTATATTACTTTTAAAGTTGTCGAAGTCACGGGATGTTTGGTTTCCATAACGCCAACTTTTCATTGTTTTTAAATTTTTCTGATGTGAAACCTTGCAACCTCTGCTCATAAAATGCAATATAGATAATTTTCTGTTGCTGTATATGGACTACAGATTGTGGTTTACGATGAACGAATAAGTATGATTTTTTAATATACAGTGTTGCTCTACGTGTAGATATTATTTCGGGAACTTGAAAACGAAAAACATTTTGGAGAACACGTATCAGCTTGATGGCACTCAGAAGTGTGTCGATTACACGGAGATCGGAGCTGGTCTCGGTTACGGCAGAGTTTGCGTGTATAAATAGACCCACGACGAACCCCAAGGGGCGGCGAATACTGATTGGCCGCACCTCTCGATGACTCAGCGAGGTTGACTGCCAAGTGCGAGCCTCTCCACATTTCACGCTCTTCCCAGTCCCTCAAAAGTGCTTCCAAGTTACAACAGCTCCACTCAGAGCACGTATTATTTCAGTGGACTTCTTTTTAATTTGGGCTATAGCCGGTACACGATTATTTAAGATTTTGTGAAAATAAGTTTTCAACATTTCACTGCCCCTACTTACATACGAGCCGACCTCCCGTGGCGCAGTCGGTTGGTGCGCCATCGACCTGGGGCGCGGGAGGCTTTGGGTTCGAATCCCGGGTGTCATGGGCGTTAATTTAAGTTAGATTATATGTTAGTCTGTAAGCCGTCCCTTTACAATCCTTCAAGCGTAAAACCGGGGGACGTTAAAAAGCCCCGGCCGGGTCACCGGATTTTCGCAAGTGGGAATTGTGCCGGACGATGCCGTTGGTGGGCGGGTTTTCTCGGGAACCTCCGTTTACCCCGCCCCCTCATTTCGGCACCGCTCCATATTCACTTCAATTGCCCTCATCGGCTCTCTAGACCTCGCTGTTAAGAGCAGCCCAAATCTCTTCACTCACAATTACACTCGCAAAAACACTGATTGTCTCATCCAGTAATGTTGACAGATAGTTGGAAATGCGCTGTTTTGTTCGACAAAGAGAACATAACAGTACACGCTTGCGAGTGCATTTTGACCAGAAGCGATTGGTACTTGGCCAGTACGCAATACTGTACCTCATTTCTGGAACTGGAGCACAAAACTGGGTTTTCCAATCCATCTTATTTATTTATTTTCGTACTTTACGTATACTCAGTTTGCATATTAGTGGCCTCTTTAATTCCGCTCTTCCTTCCTTCCTTTGTGTGCCTATCGATTTATTGACTGTATACTCGGAAATTGTCGTATCAATTGTGTCTTTTTCTTGTTAATAGTTTATGCTACAATTATTGGCTGTAAAATAGCCCACTGTTAACTACCTTTGTGTTTTCTGTAATAGAACTTATCAATATTATTTGTATCCCATAGTACGACACCAAACCACCAATGAGGTTTAAGCTTGCATTCCCTGTTAATTCCATAAGCGGATTCATAATCTCTTCATAACGTGTGAGCAGGCTTTGTTTAAAATACGGTACAAGTTTAAAAAATACAGAATTTCGTATATTTATCTCTTTACCATAATAGTTTTATTTAAAATAATATATTTATTATTGAGCCGGACATTCTGATTGGTTGAGAGTTCAGTCGTACATACATACTTTTCTACGTACGCACACTAAGTATGAATGTGAATGGATGAGTGCATTTATGCAGTGTTCTACTTGTGAATCCATCTTTATTGTCTGACACAGCTCTTGGCCACGTTTCTTCAAACTGGTAGCTAGTTTTCTGTAATATTTTTTCACATTGATTAAAGGCTAAGCGCTGTTCAAAGTTGTAACTAGTTGTACGCCACAACTGTAATTCCATTTCATAGCTTATAACACAACCCATTTCAGATTTACCTTTTCTTTCAATAGCGTATACCACCACTTTCTTCACATGCAGAGGGTCTATCAGAGCTGTCAATCCAGTATATTTTATTAGCGTTATTGTTCCAAAAGCCCCAATACATTTTGCTATATTAGTAAAGAAGAAATAAATTCAAATCAGTTATCGACGATAACAAGAAGTTACTGATATAACTAATAAGCCTACTTTCTTCTCCATAGATGGAAATAATTTTTAATGAAGTCATTAAAAGCGTAGATGGTACTTAGGCTTCACATATTGTTGACAGCAATATCATTAGATACTAAAGCAGAAACATACGCAACAGTAGTGAAACAACTACAAATACACACGTTCCTTACCCGGGACTCGAACCCAGAATAAATCTTACCATAAGCTACAGTGCAATCAGTTGCATGACGGAGGTCGGATTCGGAGCACCAAACTTAGATGTAATCGGTATAACATTTCGAATAATAGGGTTTACTAACCTGAAATATTTAGAAGGCTGTCATTTTGAAAATAAGTTTCTGAGTCTCTTAAAACACTTAAGTTTACAAACTCTACCGTAGCAGTACTTCTGTAAAGAATTTGGAGGAAATCCTTTGATTCGTACCTGAGATATCGCATAAAACTTTATTTTCTTATTTGGTGCTATCTTACCAAACTGCAAAAAAAAAAAATGTCCTGTGTACGATGGTACTTGCAATTAAATTTGGTGGGAATCAGTTATTGGTCTTCGAGATATTGCACAGAATTTCAATTTTTTTCCATATACTTGCTGCTTTTTTTAAAATATTAATACATATAAATGTTTTAAGTAAGTAACAATTCTACAAAATTTAACAAAAAATTTGCACTCCAGCAGTATTCACGAGAAGTATCAGCTATGCACACAGAGATCCTCTTTTGCTGGCCTTTTATGTCCAGAATAGTGGTAGGTGAGAAAACTGCTTCAACCAATTTCCACCAAATTTTGCACACCATTAGTGCTACAGAATACCATGTAAACTTACACGATTTAAATAGGGTCAGACATTGATTTTCCAAATTGCAGCCATATTAATATTTTGATAAGTTTGTCGTATCTATTAAAGAATTCAATCAAATTCAACCAGAAATTGTATACTGGTAGTATCTATTGGAAGCATCGTATACAGAAAATTTTTGGCAATTTTATAAGATAGCACCAAATAAGAAAATTACGTTTTTATGCTATATCTCAGGGACCAATCAACTGATTCCCACCAAATTCTTAATACAAGTTACGCTACGGTAGACGATCTAAACTTACGTAATTTAAGAGACTCATAAACTTATACTCAAAATGACGGCCTTGTAAATATTTCGAGTTAGTAAACCCTGTTATTCAAAATATTAGACTGATTATATCCGAAGTTGATGCTCCGAATCCAACCTTTGTCATGAAGATGATTGTACACTAGCTTGAGGTACCAGGTTTTCTGGGTTCGAGTCCCGAGTAGGACACGTGCGTATTTTCAATTGTCGTACTACTGTTGCATAAGTTTCTGGTTTTATCTCTAATGATATTGCTGTTGAACAGAGAAGGCCTACTTACCATCTAAGCTTTTAAAAACTTCGTTAAAAATTATTTGCACCCTCGTAGAGGAAAGCAGGCTTATTAGTTGTATTAATAACGTCTTGTTTTCGTTGGTAACTGGTTTACATTAAATTTTTTGTTTACTAATGTAGTAAAATGTTGTATCTGGGCATTCATAACAGGGAAACGCACATTCTATAATATTAATTAGCACATTCGATGATTGTCATAGATCTGCCAGTATACAAAGTTAAGTTCATATTGGTCTCGTAGTTTCATAGATATAACATACTGCGATAAATATGGCAGCCATTTTTAAATAACTGTCGGATACACTTAAACCATATCAGTTTACATGGCTTACCGTAAGTCGACTTGTTTGCCAAATTTGGTGAGAATTTGTTGGTTTTCTCCGTTGATACGATAAAAACTTTAATTTATTATGTGATGCTATCTTAGGAAATGGCAGACAAATTAATTTTTGTGTAGACACACTTGAAGGCTGTAGTATATACTGCTAGCATACAAAGTTAAGTTGGGATTGATTACATGGGTATGAAGATATAGCATGCTAATCTAAAATGGCTATATGGCCGCCGTTTTTAAAATAAGCGCCTGAGATATTTAAAACATGCCAGTTTAAATCACCTGCCATAATATTACTTGTTGGCAAAATTTGGTAGTAATCGGTCAATTTTTTCCTGAGATAAGTCAAAACTTATTACAAAGTACAAAAAAAAATTGTCAGTTGGGAAGGGACAAATAATCTGAGTTTCCTGCCCTCTTGAACCAAAGTCTGTGCCCACGTATGTGATCACTGGGGAAATACGCAGAAATAGTTGAAAGCATTTTGGATACAAGGAATCAGTAGTTATTAAAAGGTAAGTCTGAAAACACGATAAACTTCGCCTGTAAAGTCCATACGAAAATAACGTCGAAAAATTATGCAACATGGTCTACCATGCTTCGTATGGGTGTACGCGACCTGGAAGGTGGAGCTGAAACACATGTTTAAATAAATTTTACAGAAAGTATTTGAAATGGAACAAATGGCATCCAGGATAATGTGAAGTTGAACGAATGTCAGCAAACCACAACAAAACTGGTTGCTTCAATTAAATTTTGTCATAGAGAAATTAAGCTCGGCAACCCTGTTGTCGCATACAATTCTGTGATGCCTAAGCCTAATAGGGTTTTCAATGACGAATTAGTAAAGAGCACGTTAAAATAACAAAACCAAAAAGACCGTCTTATGTTGTTACACTAAACCCCACCGTTTACGAGGAATTCACGCATAAACGTCGCAACCACTGCGTTATTGCATCTGGCGCACACGCAACACACAGAGCACAAAATGTGATCGGGTGTAGCGTGCATAACACAAGTCGCTGCTCTCCATATGCATAGAACAGTCACTATTTGTGTGCTACTAACGTAGGTTTCATTTTGTAATCTAAAAATTGCCCAATGTCGCGATAATAATGCGTCTGAAGATCATACCCCTTTCCTCAGTTCATGAATAACATTGTCACGTCCCTGGAGTGTTGGCATGTGTAAGTTCGGATAATGGAACCTACACTCACATAGCTAGTATGGCTGGCAGGCTTCCTTCACATACTCGTATGTGAGCACACGTGAACCTTTAATAACATACGGACAAGTAGAGCACATGTAATTACAAACACTGTTAAAAAAAATTCCTTCATTTTACGGAAAAGTGCTGGTAAAAATTTATCGAGAAGTGTCCGCAAACTCTCCGTAAAATTACGGACACATTGATTATCAGAAACGGAATTTCCGTAAATTTCATGGAGCCTCTCCGTTAATTTCCAAGATAGTTTTCTGTACTTTCCGTTGAAAATAAAAAGAGATAGTGAAAATGTCTTTAATAGTCGTTATGTGGGTGTTCTACCGTGTATAAAAAATGATATTAAAAAAGCTAAAAGATTTTGTACTTAAGCGAGGTTTTAACCCGAGTCTAAAAATTATCATTCACCTACAACTTTCACTTGCAAATTGTGGTATAACTTTAATATTTGTATTAAAAAAACAAAAGCAAAAATTCCGTTTCTATTGAATTTAGTGTATTTTTAGTGTTGCCAAATGTTACAGACGCCTGATGATATTTTTTAATGTTTGAAAGAATAGGTCATAGTCGCGTGGATAACCTTAACTGCCGCAGAAACGATCATTTTCTGGTTACAGTGGCGGAGAAAGCTTCGTGTAGAATCGGCATTGTTAGTTCCCGTAACTCGAAGCCAAAGGGAATACGGAGACTTTCCGTGTTCTGTATTTACGGATTTAACTCCGTTTTTAGTCATTACGGTTTGCCTTTCCGTATATACTCTCTACATTTCCGTAAAACATTCCATAAAAATACGTAAATTTTTAACAGAGTACGCATCACATCAGTAGAGGCTATTATTCCTTATTGGAGTTGTCCAAAGGGCCAACCATCAACTTCAACGCACGCGTCACAGCGTCGCTGCGGAGACCGTCTGACTTTACCAAATACCTCTGGCACGTGGTGGATGGTGTCAACTGTATTAGTGATTCTCGCCAGCAGGTCCTCTTCACTATCGATGGGCATGTCGTACACTTGTGATTCAACAGGTCTCCAAACGAAAAAAATTGAGAGTTTCCATGTCAGGCGAATGTATGGACCAAGCAATGCATCCAGTTTGACGAACCCAGCGGTAAGGATATGCCGTACCCAGGTATGCGCGCACGTCCCGGCCAAAAATGTGCTGGTACGCCGTCTTTATGAAACCACAAATGCATTCGCACGTCAAGTGGAACATCCTCCAGGAGCTCAGGTAGTTTGTAAACAACGAACAGACGGGGAACAGTAGTGTTAAGTCATGGAGGTAACCGGAGTGGCACAGTGAGATGGTCATGCACAATAACCGCCCACGTGTTCACAGAAAACTGCTGCTGATGGTTTTCGTATGCGGGTACTACGTGCATTACCTTCAGCCCACGTGTGGCCATTCCTGGTGTTAAAAATACCGTGGCACACCTCGTCCCTCCACAGTGTGGATATAGAGAAACATTGCTGCATATTGCACTGCTGCAGTTGCCCCCGAGCGAATTTTAGTTGGCGAGGATAATCGCAGGTCCTGCCGCTTGTACCATATGCTGGTGATGAAAACGCAGTTAAAGAACCCGGATTACAGTAGCCTACTTTTCGGCTAGCATCCATTGCGTGGGCAATGGCTCGGGTGCTGGGGGATGGTGCCTCTTCGATGAAAGCAAGGACCTCCTCTTCAAATTGTGTCGTAGGCACACGTCATCCACGTCCAGAAGCATGTTTCCGTTTGGTTACTGTTCCTGTATCCCGCACATTTACTCAACAAAATATTTTGTTGAGACTACTATATTAGGCTCTGTACCGTGAAATCGCTGTTCATACGTGGAATAATGTCACAACAGTGATGCGAGGGTTGAAGGAGTGGAGTAAAGGGAAAATGGGCCCAACTTTTCTTAAACCGTAGGAATTATTTCGCTAGCGGATTTATCCAGTACTTCCAATCCGGTAGCGAGTGTTGAAATGCCCAATTGCCTATTTTTGAGATAGTCGTAGCGACTTTCGGAATTAAATGTATCGAATTTTAAAGTAATCGATATTACAACTTGGCGTCGTCGCATTTCGTGTGTCGTCGCCGACGCTGGACCAATCATGTTAGTATTTTGGGACAGGAAAATTAATTTTATAACACACAAAAAATTTTCTACCGGATAAGACATTCCGTCCTATTTCTATTTTTAAAAATTCCAATAATATTTGATGGCGTAGATATTTTAACGAATTAGTGCGTGTGCAGGATTAAATTCCATGTTCACAGGGCATAGAGTGAGTGCGTGAATAGGTTTGGGCGGCTCTTGACATCGTAGTCTTGAGAGCCGAAGTGGGTGAAGCGAGATGAGTATGGAGCAGCGCCGGAATGCAAGGGAGGGGGAAACGGGAGATCCCCGAGAAAACCGGCCGGCCAGCGGCATCGTCCGGCATGACACAAAGCATAGATAATTCGCAGAGATTCTGCAATAATGAGTTATGTTTCGGAAGATTCCATTTGTTAAAAGAACGCAAACTTTATTGCATTGCAGTACTTATTATCAAACGGAAAATGAAACACGAAAATTACATTTAAGGGTTTACATATGGATGCTAGATAGAGGTTAGAATATTTATGAAAATATTTAATACTGTATTTCAGATTTACTTAATACGCGTGTAGTTAATTATTAAGCTAAAAATATTTAATTTCTTTCTTTGAATTTAATGGAGACGTGCAAGAAAACTAAATTGTCCCTATTTCTGCAACTATTTGTAAAGTAAACATAAATTTAAATATAATTCGTATGCCTATATGTATAGTAAATCTTGACGACACTCCATATCGGCAAATATAATGTCATAATATACCTTACTTCGTCTACGAATTAAGTAATTTAATTTTACTTCTGGGAACATTTACTTCTGGGAACTTTCTGTCCAAAAGAAATTAGGCTTTTTATTTTGCACAGGCGTGTGGATGGATGCATGCATTTTTTGAGTAGTTCACCATCTCAGTGTGTGACAAAATGGTAATATTTTCATGTTTAAGGTAGTTCTTTTGAGAGTTACAGTTTTTTTTTTTGCAAAATTGTAATTATTCCTTTTATTTCTTAGCTGTTGTGATTTATGATTTACTTTATGTTCGCAAAACTTCTATCAGTTTTCTTGTTCCAGCTTAACATTACGTTTGTAGGAATTTTTCTCGGAAAGGAATTATAATTTAATGTGTGGCATAGGTCGTTCACGATAGAATAAGCACTTTAAAAGCCCTGCTCAAAATCTACTTGTATGCACGTTGTGTATTCTTCCATCTTATGTAAAATTAAAATTGACATGGGCCTCATCACTTTATTCGTGCGGCGGTCAAGTGAAACTGTGAAATCATTAGAAAAGTGGTTATTTTACAAATGTACTCATTTTTACACTTCGATGCATAAAAAAAAAAAACAGAAAGCGGAAGTAATAATATAAGTTGTCACAAATGGTTACTTAACACTTTTTATTCGATGTTAAGATGTGGAACTACTTTCCCCTCCATAGTTACCAACTTTACTGTGCGCATGTCACTCGGTGCGCCAGTAAAAATATATGCAGGTAGGAGCAGTGACTTTTTTCTAAGGTTGTTTTTAAAATTGCTCACTTTATCGTGAACAGACTTTAACGGTTTTAAGCTTTTAATCTACTTCGTTAATTATATTTATGTTTAACCAGAAGAGAGTGTGAATTTCCACGCTTCATTCATCGCACAATGATATTAACGTACCCGCCTGCCTGCAAGAGCTCTTTTCCCCGTTTGAGGCCGAGAAGGGCGGGAGCGCTAAGCGCGAAATTGCCCCGCGCATCAAGTACACCATAGCCTCTAAGCGCAATGCTTTGATGGAAAGTCTGCAGGAAAGGTTCAACGCAGGACCCTTGAGTACATTTGTACGTATCTGAAGCGTATGTTTTGAGGTGCAGCACTTTGAAAAACCGTTTGTGGCTGCGACAGACAAGATGGCGGACGCCCGAGTAGCAACCTCGAGGCGTATATATCCGTTTACGAAAAAAATACGGGTTCTATAAAACGCGTCAGTGTCAAAATGAAACTTAATGTACACATTAAGTAACGGGAAACGTTTCAATTAACTTTGAAGATACGCGTTAACTATGTGTTTTACTTATATATAACCTTTTACCCAGCAGGGTAGGAAGTTTCTATAGCTCAGTGGCTGCCCTGCCCTCATATCTCAGGGGTAGGGTGGCCGACTTGTAGTCGGAGGGTCACGGTTTCGCGCCCCGGGTGCCTCCGACGTGGCAGATGCTCAGCTCGATTGTCGCACTGGGAATTCGTCAACAAGCCGGTCTCACTAGAGCTTCGTCAAAGTCAAAAATGTCACAACGACGTCAAGTTAAGTTTACAAAAAAAATAAAAAGTGGTTTAGTGCCCGGGTTCGCGGTGCAAAACTTTAGGTTAGAGTTCAAATCTCCGTGTCGCGAAACTTTTTTTAGTAATTTTATGTCATACTTTATTGCTGTTTATAATTTAAGTTACTGCCAGAAAACGCTTATTTCGGTAGTATCTTCGTCTAAAAGCTATAATACAAACCACAGCTAAATAAAAAAACCAGTGGCAGCCGATTGCACTGTGCAGTTACTTGTGCATTGTTGCCTTTTTTCAAAGAAATACTATAAATAAACGTTCTTGACAGTAACATAAATTATAAACGATAATAATGTATCACATAGAATAACTAGAAATTTTTTCATGACGGAGATTTGAAATCTAAAACCAAAATCTTAATTGTACAAACCCGCGCACTGACCCACTGTGCTACACACACAACTTGAAAACGTACTGTAAAAATGGGTATTTTATGCATGTATCAGGAGTGATGATAACCCCCACAAATAAAAGCTTTATTACCTATTAGTATTGTGATATTTTTCACTTCGTTTAGTCTCCTAACGTATATACTTGTTTAATTACTGATTATTATCCTTATTAAAGATAAATATTTAAATAATTTAATAATGTTCTAATAAGTCGCGTAAACGTCCGTTGTACATACATGTGAAAGCGTAGACAACCTGTTTTTTATACGTAAGCAGTGCCGTTAATAACATTATTTTCCATGCATTAATAGCTTAGTACTTGTACTCAGAAACTTATATAAATACAGTCTTCAGGGGAAAAAATAGTCTTCGTACTTTTTGGATGTACAACAAAGCTCCTACATATAATATATGATTGCATTTGTAGCTCTGCCAACTGCGAAATGTCTGTCTTGCGAGTATTTTGCCTGCCTTTTACAATTTTCTGTTAGGTAACGTGAGGGTATGAACTGATGGATTCTTTCTTCTCTTCTACTACAGAAACTTTTATGCCTTCTGCTGTGCCCATGGGTATACAAGAAGGTAGCAGACATTGGGTATCGTGTAGGGACGGCTTAACGGACCAATGAGCTTCGTCTCGAATGTTAGCACGACGTTAGAACACTGCAGCATGTCTGATCTTGTCTGCTTCCGAAGTTCGAGGTTGCCTGTTTCACAAATGTCCGCGTGCATGCATTAATTTGGAGACGATTTCGTTGAGCCCGAACCATAGACTCCTCAGGTAACATGGGCTCACGAACACACACACAGTGGCGTGTCGTGTGGCAATATGTCGCGTTTACGTACGAGTCCTGCTTTACATGGGACTGCAACGGTGGCTGCAAACGATTTCGACGACATCTGTGCGAGTGCCGTCTTCAAGAATGCATTGCCAAACGTCGCACTGCACGGATGACTTACGTCATGGTTTGGGAAGCAATTAGGTATCGTAGACAATTTTGGCTGCTACGAACTGTTACGTCAGGGAAGAGTAGGAGGCTGACGTCGTACCCTGCCTTCAGGAGCACACTCCTGGGGCCGTATTCCAACAAGATTATGACATCTACGAGGCGTGTATCACTTCTTCCCTTTGACTGCATATTCGGTTGATGTGTCACCTAATCAACATATCTTGGACATGGTCGCTCAACAACTAGTCATCATTCTCATCCAGCAGTCAACACCTGTTAAACGTGGACTCGCGTAGAAGCAGCCCCCCAGGCAGTTCCTCTAGAACACGCCCAACGACTATTAAATTCGATGTCACGTCGTGTAACATCTATTGCAACTCGTGGAGGCCTTAGAGCATTATGTTTTTTGTAAGAAATGTTTAATTGTCACGAAAAGTTAATAATTTCTTGAAATACTTTTAGTAATTTGTGGAATAACTCTGCTTCCATTCTGATGGCTCCTTCATGGTGTCGCATTTTTCATATCCATGAATGTATATACGAATAAAGTAAAATTGCCTCTGTTAAAATATCAATTTTTAATATTCTGAAAATATTCAATTCAAGTACAATGCATAATAAATTCGTTGTAATGATGTAGACGTCTAACAAAATATTTTTATGAAATATCGTAACAGTGGATACTGAAACATAGATACAAACAGAAATGTATCAGTTGTGCATGGTTGCGTTAAGTTTAAATTAATGCCAATAATATGTTTAACGCTATCATAAAAAACCAGTTTCAAAAAACATTTCAATGTTTACAGTAAATTACTAGAGCTACCGTCCTAAAACACAAAAAAAAAAAAAAAAAAATCGAATACTACATCTGCAGCGCATACATAACCATAAGTTGGATTCGTTTATTTATGTATACGTCATAAATGTAAAAGTTGTTGAAGAGATTTGGACGGCTCTTAACATTGAGGTCTTGAGAACTAGTGAGGATGAAGCGAGGTGAGTATGGAGCAGCGCCGGAATGAAAAGGCGGGGGAAAGGGGATATCCCCGAGAAAACCCTGCTGACCAGCGGCATTGTCCGGCAGGATTCCCACATTCGAAAATCCACGGAGCGTACCCGTCGGGAATCAAACCAGGTCCTCTTAGCTGGGAGGCTAGTAGTAGAAATGTAAAAGATATTTTGCTTAATCGTACCAGTTCGGGCAATTTGTAAGTATTATTTAAACTGTGTGTCTGCTGCTAAGTACCCAAGAATAACCTTTAAAAATGTGCTATAAGCATTTGTTGTCGCGGCATATCTCAATTGCAGACACAAAGCATAGTGTTTGCTGGTGTTTTTTTTTTTGCATAAAAATCGTGCCAAATATTAAAATAGACAAAAAGTGCTTGCCAAGTACATGCACAACAACCAAACAGATACAAAGTATTCTTGACCGCATTCTAAAAGCCTTTAAAATATTCTCGCTCTCAGAAGCCTGAAACGAAATACTATTGGTAGTCAAATAAATTCAAGGAATGACATATGGGAGTGCAGTACGCATAAATGGATCGCTAGCGGTAATATTTCACTTTACTTTTTTTATGTCGACAAAGACAAGTATTTTCCATTTTATGGATCGTTGCACAAACATGTTGTAGCATCGATGCACAAGTTATTAATATGAATACAGAGTTTTGCTCTTCATACATAAGAGCCTGCTTAAAATGCAGCGTCACGCCACGGTTCATGACGTACATCATCTAGTCCCTACGTCTCATACGATTGTCTTTTTCTGAAATGTTTGGATGTTCTCGACTGATTCGTGTATTATCTAACTGTTGCTTTTATATCGGTTTTCAATGTTATGTTATAGTCTAGTGACAGTTGTCACTAAAATAATGTGCAAGTAAACAATGTCATGTATATAACTTGTTGCGTTCAATTGCCGCTAGTATTTACCATTTTTTTTGAAGGAGTAAAACCATGTGTGTGACTTTTTGATGTCGATGACCAAGGCGAAAAAAGTTTGCTCATTCTGCTGTAGAATAGCTAAACGCATTCGATTTTAGAAATGCAAGCAACCAGTTTTATTGAGTGAGAGAAGAGATTTGGGCGGCTCTTAACAGCGAGGTCTTGAGAGCCGATGAGGGTGAGTGAAGTGAATATGGAGCGGCATCGGTATGAAGGGGCGGGGGAAACGGGAGATCCTCGAGAAAACCCGCCGACCAACGGCATCGTCCGGCACGAGTCCCTCTTGCAGTTTTATCGAGGAATCATGAAGAATGTTGTAAGTTCAGTTATGCAGTAGTTTTGAACTTTTGTCTCTTTCATTTCTGAAGACTCTGGAGAAGGAACCCTTCGTTTTTGTAGGCAGCAAGGTCCGTGGCCAAGATCACTCGGGCGTTGTCATGAACATCGAAGTTCCGGGTCCGAATCTCGGATAAGAAGTGGACTGAGACGTTCTCCGAATTCTAACCACAGATTTATATGCAGCGTGATGATGTTCCGTGCTGAGTTGTTAATAGGTCAACTCTGGAACACGAGTTTCCAGGTTAGCGTTACCAGATGAAATTATTTTCACCCGCGCAATCCTATTTTTCAAAAATATACTGTTTCGTGCATTGTTCTTGCGTGTAACAGTACGCTGAAAGTTCTGTTTTATAAGGTCAACAGCACAACCTAACGAAAATGTGTACAATTACAAAATTTGTTAATGATCGTTGCATCCTTTGAAGAAACGTGTACTCTTTTCAGAGCATACACTTAGCATTATGATAATGCGCTTACACAGATTTTGTTCGCACTGTTCATAGTCCCAAAAGAAAATTATAATTCTTATTTTCAAGAACAAAAATCTATCGTGGTCAAGAAATGGAATCAAAAGTTTGGTTAACATATTCAAACAAAAATTGTTTGCACTTTTCTGTGGTAAATAAACGTTTAGTTATTATTATTTAAAAAATATTCGCAGACAAAAATGCTTAATGCAGCTCACTGAAACCACTTTTATTAATTTAGAGGGTCATTCGAAGACGAAGTGTCCCCGAAACATGTCCCGTTTTTCCTTTCCGAATATCTGGCAACTCTGTTTTAGGCGAGAATACCCCGATAAACAATGGATGGGTACGCCAATTTTTGAAAGCTCATGTTGGAAGGTTACCAAGATTCCAACAATTAACTCCCCGGCGTAAAACGAGAATGTTAAATACCATTAATTTTGATAGAAATTAAGCATCGTGCCTGCTAGATATTCTAACGAATTAATTTCAGCCCGGAATAGTGTATTACCAGTGCTCTGTGTGTGTGTATGTGTGTGTGTATGTAGTAAATATATCCCGAGGAAGTCTTTTCTTGATCCAGTGTTAGACTAATATGATATTTACGAGTGTAATTAGCAGTAAAGAGAAAATTAATGTTCGTAAAAAAAACATTTAAAGGAGCCTTTGAAAGCCATGCCCCCCCCCTCCCTCCTCCACACACATAAATGAATGTATTGTTTCATGTTTCCGAGAAAAATATAAGTGTTAGTCAACATTCCATTTGTAATTATACACTATCGCGCAGAAAAAATTCAAAGTTTTGATTAAGAATCATACATCTATAAAATATTCCTCAGATCAATAAAAGCGTGTACTGCATTAAAGTTAAAATCTTTAATTTCTTACCTTTGATCATATGGACCGTTTAACAGAATTTGAGGAACTTTACTACAAAAAAGTAAACGCCTTTTAATCGAGAATTATTATAACTTTGTCAATACAAACTATGAAATAATTTTACTTTAAGAATAAGCAGGATACATTAAAAGATACCGTGAACGTAGCGATTAAGTCCGGAGTAGTTTTAAACATTACACAAACCCAAATAAATTGCTGTAATTGTTTATATTGTTATTGTTTTACATTGGTTTTACGTGTTGAGGGGATATTTATCCCCTTGAATCAGCCATATTAAAAAAAAATACTTTTGCATATTATCCGTAGGAGGAATTTAAACTTAAGAGTTCCCTTGAACAATAATACTTAGTTTGCTTCAAATCTTGTGTACTGAGTTTGTCTATAGTATGTCTCACGCTTCGAGCCCAGTAAAGAGAACATGTATTGTCAGATGGCTACCAATCACCAATAGTCAAGACGTTACGCTGTGTTGAAATAATAAGTACACACATACAAAAATACGTAACAAAAATTGTTACATGGTACAGTGGTGTACAAATATAAAATCGTTTTATTAGTTACCCACTGCAATCAAAGAGTGAGATGCAGTATATAGCATGGAGTATTAGTCAAATATAACGCAGTTTTAATGTGTTCTGTCGCGTTTCGAAATTTATTCTCGTGTACTTCGGTAGTAATTTGCGGTGCAGGTACATTTTGGGTAGAGTCAAGCCACTAACATCTTTGGGGTAATTGGGATATTTGTATTCACTCGGGGGTTGGAATAGGTTCTGCGTAATCGTAGATGTATCTGGTATTTTGTTAAATTAATCTCAGGAGTAATTTGATGAAATTACCTATATTATTATTATTATTATTTCAATTTTAAGCTTGGCAATTACAATCACTGATTATTTTATTTAGGCCATATGGTTTACTGCAAGAAAATTTAATTTTTGTAACACTAAGTTTGCAAGCAGATCCCCGGCCATTCTCTTTTATAAATTGTTATTAGTGTTTTTGCGACTTATACAACAAGCTTTCTTAATTTTTCTAGTGTCTATTTCTGAACTGTTCTAATCTATTCTCAATACCCTTTTTAAAGACAGTACTCAGTAACAAAGAACTTAAAATTTTTTGTTATTATTTTTAATCTGTATCCTCAACTGCGCAATTTTTATTCTTCAATAAAATCATAACTTATCACCATGAAATGTTTGATTTGAATCAACAAGACAAACTGAATATTTTAAATAATACACCCATCTGCCGTAACAAGTTATATTGTTGACTGAACGAAAGTGTGATCAAAAATAAAATAAAATTCTCATGATCAACAACACTTAAAGATGAATATACTTGGTCGTTTTCACAGAATAGCAAAAACTGACATCAAGCAAGATATTGGTTTAAAAGAACTATTTTTGTTTTGTCGATACTATTCAAATAAATATTTTTCTGGGCTCTAGAACTTTTTATGACTATGGAAATACCACTTTCTTGTGTATTTATTACAAAACTATTTTAGTATTTCATATAGGTAATAGTTTTCACGATTTTTGTAAGTAACCTAAATTTGAATCAAAATAGTTACGGAATAATACATAATTTACTTATGCTTAAAATTACACGCAGTGAAATTGCCGTACAATCATTGTTTAAAAAGACTCGGGAATTTAAATTTTATTCTCTGTCAACTGCGTTAAAAATATTTTGTTCGAACAGGCCAGTGTCACGCATGATCAGATAAAATGTTAAAGCAAAATAATCGCCAACTGAAATATTCAGAGTACTGTATGATTTTAGAAATAACTTTTAAATATCGCGGTCCCAGAATAAAATATTTGGAGGACATCGACGTCTTTATTCCTTCAAGAAATTCTATCTTCAAATTTTTTTAGACACTTGACGTAGTACGAACATTTAAAGTTTGTTCCTTCTACATATCAAGCAAAAACTAACAGCCAGAGTATAGACTGTTCACGGTAAAGAGAGCACTTTTGAGGCCCTAGTTACTTTTTTTTTTTCTTCAAATCAGCAATTTCTATGTAAAATCTTTCTATGTAAGTAATAAACACAGTGTATACATTTCTCCAGACTCAGAAGTTAACGTATAAGGCAACATTAAAATATATTAATAGACTATTATTCCAAATGAGAGGGCTTCAAAAAGTGTTCACTTTACCGTGAACAGCCTATACAAGCCATTATACGAAAAATATTTGGTTAGCTACATGTACAGTGCATTATTTGTCGTGAAAAGTTTCGTTTGTTGAAACCCAGCTAACCGACTTGAATTCAGAGTTCTGACCGATGTGATAAGAGACGAATGTCTGCTGTAGAGATCCTTCGGAGATAGAACAGTTGAAGCGAAGTGTAAGGGAGCTCTAGTGGTGCCACAGGTACCTACACAGAAGCAGATACGCCTGGTGGCGAACTGGGGAAGTAATGGAGTAATTTGGGACCGCTGGTCCCCAAACCCCTAATTACACATTTTCCCCTTTACGGGAAGGAACAAGGTCTGTTTGGGGGTGGCGGAGAGAGGCGGAAGGGGGTGGGGTCGTAGGGTCGAGCATCCCTAGAGGACAATGACAGAACGAGGGGCAAAAACTCCTGCGGAGTGGGCAGGGCGAAATATCCCCAAGTCGGGCATTTTTGGGCATTACCTTCGCCCATATGATGGGTCCCGCATGAATAGCGATATTTCCACGGAAACCGAGGGGGTTGCGGGAAGATGTCCCAATTCGCAGAGGCAGGGGATAAGGGGGAGGAAATTATTCTGCTGCGCCCTATAGACCTGATTGCATTCGCAGATGTTTCCCATCTAACACTCAGTGTTTATTTCAGGTTAAAAGAGTAATTTTTTTTGGTCGAGCAAAATAAATAGTGATGCAAAAATCCGGTATTCGTGTTAGTGTCTATGACGTATTCTTCTTTGTCTCATTCGAGTATTGCTGTTTTGTTAACATAGCTTCGTGATTATTAAGAATTCATAACTTATCGCAATCAAGTGAATTCTGATATACATCTTATAAGTATCCACCTACGAATTATTCAAGTACTTCTTTACGTTAAGAGATTTCATTTTAAAAATATCAAGTGCCATATCCTCCTTTAAGTTTGATCTTTTTTTTTAAAGGTATTTTCTTCGATCGAACAATCCCTCATAGTAAAGGACAAATGCTGGCTGTTTACCGTGGTAAAAATATTACTGGGATGTAAAAATTGTAGTCATTAACAAGTTGGTTGATACCGATTTTAGAGTAAATTACTGATTTAGGAAGGACCAAATATTAAGACCGGAAACTTGTCACCAGAACCTCTCGCGAAAGTCGGAAACGCAGTTAATAGTCAAAATAAATCTTGCAGCACTATTTTAAAAAAATCGCTGACTCGTACTAATCAAATATACTGAAAAACACATTATTTTAAAAATTGGGAATTATTAATACAACATATTAAAACCCATTCCATAAAGCAACGCTTTTAATATGCGATCGCCAAAATGAAGTTGTCCATTCCCCTCTGCCTTAAAAACGGCACACAGTCGAGAAAAATAATTCTAAAATATCGAAGCAAGACAGGTATATCTTGTGTACAACACCGAAAAATCTTACTTAAAGCCAGCACAGTACACTGATCACGATTACACAACACAAATCACGATTACACAACACTAATACTTGCTGCCCATATCAAAGAAAGACAGTAAAACCTGTCTTTCTTTGATGGAGTGATACAATCTGGCACCTGAAAATAAAAGCTGTGAATTTATTTTGGGCTACACATTTGTAAATTTGCTGGAAAAATTAAGAACTGGTATGTTCCGAATAAAGTCGTTTTGCTCTGTTTTATAAGATACTTCGTATTAGTGAAAGCTAGTGTCTACGGCAAAACTTATCATTAATCTCCTAAATACTTATTACTTTAAATATGTTTAAAGCCTTCAACAATGAAAACGTGATACCGTATACCAGCAATAGTTCCAAGTTCTAACTAATCTGTCACTTTATTGTCATTTTACTCCTCGGCAGGAATCTTATTTTACGGGAACACCATCGATAACGGGATACACTGGCGAAAATTGCCTTCTTACAAGCGACATATCTGACTGAACTTCAAGAAAGAAAGCGGTTATCAGTTCTTTCTGTAATCTGATTCACAGTGATATCACTGGCAAGTTTCGAAGTCTGAGTTAAAGAAACGAATGCTGCCACCAGTAATGACTAAATAAATAAACTGTATCTTTTGTAAACAGAAACCACTTTGAGCTTTCATGAACCTGATTCAGCTATAAGCAGCCATATGATGGAGGAATAAATCAATTCATAATAACGGAAAAGGTTGAGTGAAGCAAGCTCACATGAATTTACTCTTTCACCCGCTTTGTAACCTTACAAATGACGAAAAGCTACACTTTATTTATTGTGATTTCAATAAATTTATTATAAAAACCAAGGAATACAGCGCAGCATTATCAAAATTGTAATTATAGATAAGATATATACCAGCATCCGGTAATTCTCCTTCCTGACTATCATGCCAGTTTCTCAGACGCTTTGATGCAGTTTGTGGCAGAGATAAAAAAAAAAACAGATCCCAAATTTTGAATCCCAAGCAAGTATACATTTGTGTTTGGAGTGTCGCTTGTGTACAAACATATACTTCTGTATTGTTTATGTCCAGTTTTGCTATTTGGTGTCAATAATTTCCATGCGAACATGACAAAGGGTTGGAAGTATTCAATTTAAACTGTTCGCGGAAGAAAACCTGAAAATTACTATCCCGATAAGCGATCACAAACAAAGTACAAAATTACTATCCCGATAAGCGATCACAAACAAAGTACAAAATTACTATCCCGATAAGCGATCACAAACAAAGTACAAAATTACAATCCTGATAAGCGATCACAAACAAAGTACAAAATTACTATCCCGATAAGCGATCACAAACAAAGTACAAAATTACTATCCCGATAAGCGATCACAAACAAAGTACAAAATTTGTATGTGATTTAATGATGATAAAGTATTCTGCTTCTGTTAAAAGTTAAAACTATTTTACTTTTTGTGATCTTGAGAAATTCAGTGCAGTGCAATTTTGAATGTACACCTTATTAATGTTAGTGTCTTCAAGGAACACTTAAATGCAAGAACTATTACAAGAATTATATTACATTAAGAAGAAAATTCTTTAGTGTCCTTAAAATACAGTGCTGTATTGCATTACAATATAAATATTATAAAATGAAGCAGTTGTAATATTATGGAAAAATGAAACTGCATATGAGTTCAATTGCCAAAAACTCCGGTGTTCTTTGTTAATTTGTTAAAGCACTAAACTTAATTAAAGGAAAAAAATGCGCCTGCATGTCCAGTAATCCCGAAATTTTATTTAAGAAAGACATATAAATCAGAACGAACTTTAATTTTTGTAAAATACATTTTAAATAAAAGATTTAATTAATTTACAAATATATTATATTCTTAATAAATTTTTTTAGTAATTGCATCATGTTCTGGTGTACTTGACTTAGAAATATGAACACTACGTTTTGTTTTGGGACGTACTTTTTCGTGAGAGTAGTTATTTAGAGTCGAAGAAAATACGCGGTTTTACTGTGGTCGTTTCATCGGTAGGCCAGCCTCCCGCTCCAGCGATCTGGGTGAAATGCGAGTCCAGACGTTCGAATACGATACATTCGAAGGACGTTACCTGCGACAAATTTGCTTTCTCGGGGTACTCCTTGGTCTCGGTTGTATGCGTTTTGCCACTGCTCCACTCCAGAGTCACTTTTCAAGTCAGCTAAGTACGACAGCGGCCTACAGGTTATACGCCAGGTGTCAGCAATTTGGCGGGCGTTACTCCCCCTGCAAGACTAACTTATTCCTCCATACCCAAGACTTAATTTAAATATTATGGTTAAAGTTACTTACCTGACTGTACAATGTGAAGATGTGGTAAATAATTAGTACAGACACCATCGAATTTGTCAGAAAAGGGCGATTTATGCTGTATATGGAAGAAGAGTGTATATATTTTGCAACATTATGAAATATTCTACTTAAATGTACTTTTTAAATGTAGAAAAATTAATCGATCGAATGAGTCCGCATTTTTAACAAAATTGAAGCGCATTTCCGTTTAGGATGCTTCGGATCGCAGAACCTATACGAAGACGATCTGGAAACAAGATCGTCATAATATTTACTGTAGTCGTATGTAATTAAATCATAGTATTAATATATTCATTCGAATTTTATAATTAACTCTATTTACGTCAGTTTCAGCCGCAAATGTTGGTAACAAACGGACTCACATAAAATAAATTAAGTTATAAGAATTATTTCTTACATTATTATTACAATTTAATTACAATTATGCCGATATTCCACGACAAAGATTTTTTTTTTTAATTCTGCTTTCTGAAGTACCCAGAATGGAAATATAATTAAATTTTGTTAAAAATACAGACTATTTTAATTGATTACTTTTTTTTACATTTGAAACGTATGTTTTAGTAAAATATTGTATAATGGTGCAAAAATATACATTCTTCTTTCATATACAGCATAAATCGTACTTTTGTGACAAATTTTATGGTATCTGTACTACTTTTTTTTACGAGTTCAAGTTGTATAGTCGGGTGAGTGCTCCATAGGCAGTTGCTTTACTTCAACCATAATTTTGTGCCACTTAGTGAGGAGCTGTGCCATACTTATTGTACGAAGAGTGGTGGAATATCACAAAAATTTTACAGGTCCAGTCTTTAAATTCTGTATTATAATACATTTTTTAAATGAGGAAGTTGTATATTAAAACTGGAAGTGCATTGCACTGCCAGTGTATAGGAGAAAACTTCCTAATGATGGCGGCTACTCTTTCTATAAATTTATGTCAGGTGTACAAAACATTTGGAGTAAAAGAAATTGCGTTCGATATTTTATTTTTGTATAATATCAGACTCCTATTACAGTGAAATCATATCTTATACGATCACGATAAAAGTCGACAAGCGAAAATTAAGTTCATAAATTCCAGTATAGTCGTTTCTTATTATCGGGTTCGGAGTAAGTGTGAGAAAAATAGAAAACTACATAAAATAAGCTGTAAGGCTTATATATATATATATATATATATAATTTTCACTCCAAAAATTAGTGGTGATATGGATTAGATTTTTGTATTTACTTTTAATATATTTCCACTCGTTCGTTACGATCCCTGTACGATTCTCATAATACTAGCGTAAGTACTTAATAATGCATTTGATCTAAGACTCTCTTAATGATGTTTACCATTGTGTAGTAGGTGCATTTTTAATCTTCTGCATATTCTGATTAATACTTTAATGAAAGTTCATCGAGACTCGATTTGGAGTCTTCTTCACTGTCCTGCACTCTGTTCGCCTTCGTCTGTCCCTTGGTATCCTTTTTTTTTCTTTTAGCTAGGCCGCATAGGCCTACCGGATGGTATGTCTAGCGAAGTCACTGAAAAAGCCTTAACACATGTCAAATATTGTTATGTAGTTGCTTTAGCAAAAGACGCCATCGCGCCTTTCTTCAATGAAAATTACTTCACCAAAGCTGATTTCCTTGATCTTGTCGATGTCGTTGAAGATGGGTGCTTTTTGGTGATGGGCTCATTGCAGAGGCAGAAATAATTCCAATTTCTTCCTCCTTCGTCGGCTGGTTTGCTGCTTTTGGAGTCGTTGACCTACTAGTAGAGTCTATCTTGTTTTCTGTTGAGGGAAAATGGGAGACTTGCCATTAGAGATTCAAACGGTTGGATACCGTTTTTTTTAAATTCATTAAAAGCCACTTATGTTATAACTGTTCTTCAATACACCCTTCTCATCGGTGGTCCGATGTTACTATCTTATTGGGGTACCGAAAATGATTACGTACAAGACGGTTTTAAATCTCTTGATTGTATGAACGTTTAAAAGACACGTCCAGATGTAACAGACAAGGTTTTGTATGAGGCAATAGGCAGATAAGTGACCGGTTTTTCCTAAGTTCGATCATCCAAAAAAATGTTACGGGTATGTCAGTAATCGATAATTATTATCAGTGGATCCTCTGGTTTGTTCTTTAGATGTTATACGATTTGTTCAAACCGCTCTCTAAATCTGGATAAATTCATCCAATCAGACTTAAGTCATTTAATAACGGATCGTGATGTAGTTCTATTCTTCAGCGGCGGAACTAATGACTATTTGGACTAATACACTTAACAAAGGTCATGAGAGGAGAGCTCTCCGTTAAGCAGTAAACATTTTTGACGCACCCATATATTTCAGGAAGTTGATTCTATTTCTACTTCTACCCTATACAACAGTAATTTCCGTTTAATCATAATATCGCATATTTTGTGCAGAGGAAAATTAATGAATTTTTGTTTAATCTTTTAGAAGTTAAAAAATATCACCCGATTTCACCTTGGTGAAGCTTTTAGTTCTGGCTACCGAAAGTATTATTTTGTGTAAAGTAAGCCCTGGATGACTTTTCAAAAACAGTTTACGGGGATAACTTTAAACCGATTTAAATGGAAAAAAAAATTATGACATTAATATTTGGAGATTTATGTTAAATTTTGACTGACGATAAACATTTTAAATTATTGTTCTATTATGTTACTGCATGATCAATTATTTTTGTAGTCGTCAGCACTAGTTCAGTTAAAATACAATAACTTAAGAACTATTGTCTCTAGAAGCCTGTGGATTGTCTTGAATTGCAGCAGAAAAGTGGGTTGCGAAGAATGGATGTATTGGTTACTAAAACATCTGGATGATACTCAAGGGAATAAGGATTTCAATGCTGGACGGTTTTGAAGGTTGTCTCCATTTATAAGTTAATTTATTTTGGTTGCGATTTCTGAAAAACTACATATTCTTGCATATGTTTTCCATTTTATCAGAAACGGCTTCAGCTATAACTTTGATATTTGTACCACTAATGCTTACCAATTGCATTATTGTGATGATATGAATCTATAATGTTAGTGGTAAGGCAAATAGTTTTATCATGAGAAATTGAAACTTATTAATAAAAGAAAACAAAATTGCACAAATAGCTTTAAATTATATCTTGCATTCTATTAATTGTATTTTCATGAAAATAGATAATTCAGCGTACAAGGCACAGCTGAACATTCTGTAAAATTTGTACTGCATTATCTTTAATCGTCCCCAAGAGAAAGGAATGCGAATTTGTTAAATTAGCATTGGTATTAAAGGCCTGTCGTACCCCCCTGAAACCAATGAAAAACAGCAGCTGTATTTTTTTTTAAAAAGTCGGTATTTTGTTCCTTATTACCAGTTGAAACGCAAGGGCTGCCATCCCTAGCCTTAAGTCCATACTACCTTTCGTCACTGTCTCTTTAATAATTAAAAATAACGTTTGAGATTTCCGCTGGTAGTACAATTTTAATGTCAGTATTTATGCTGATGGCATAATTTATGTTCTTGGCTTTACAAATCTTTCGAGCGTGTGTTAGGTTAGACTGAGAAATATTTAAAATTTTCGCAGCTTGAAATAGCCCATCTCCATCTCCTGGATGGCATTTGCATTTCTTTTCATTGAATCATATTCTCAGTACGGCACTTCTCAGCTGGCATCTGTAATAAAACCGAAAATACCTGTTTGTAGAAAGCGAAACCATATTTCGGTTACCCGAAATAGAGCAACTTACCACTACCCGAAAATCTGAAAATAAGAACCATGTGTTATTTTCTCCGACATTCTTAACCTCAGACTTAATGACCGCGGGCAGTTTTTGTCTGTCATGTCCGAGAAAAGATGCTGTAAATTTAAGAAATATACAAAAAAATTTTAACATTATGTCTTCCCTTCATTGAACGTCACCAAAACGCAGGGCTACTGGGAGGGAAATTAGCTTACTTATGTGCAAGCAGAAAATAAGTTAGTGCTATACGCGTTCATAGTTACAACATCCAACTATAAATGGCGTCTCACAGTACTTTCAGCTAGTAGCTACTAGTGCTAGATGCAGAGCGCGCCACTAAACAAGCGAAATAACAAGAAATTAGGAAACCACTTGCAATTACAGTGCTTTACCCTATGTCATGAAGCACAGCTATTATTTACCGATAAGTTTCCCTATTCCATGCCTGTATGCGATGCACTTGAATTTCTTACAGGATTTTCAAAATGGCTGGAATATACTTTTCCTAACGTTCGTGTTCCCTTTCGCAGTAAGGGATTTCTCGGCGAATTTGAATTTTAGTTTCCGCATACACTCTAAATATGAATAGGCGATTACAATCAGTAGAATTATTTTTATGAAACTTCAGTTAAAGAATTGTTTTCTTCAGGCGTATCACTGAAGTTATACTGCCAAGCCAGTACAGTTCTCTAGGAATAAGGGAAATACCAGCAACTAAAATGTTCAATAGAATTTCACCGAATCAAGTGGAACAGTTTCAACAGATATGCACTGATTTGGAGCAGGTGTGACTATTTCTATTTTAGAGAGCAGATGCAATACACATGTTATATAGGTATCAGCGTTAAATACACGCGACGGAAGAAGGTGTGAAAACAGGAAGGGGCAACTGGTTGCAACATGTACATAAATAAATAAGCACTAATTGTTTTTCTTTGTGCGTGGAGCGACTACAGCATGTAACGGCGTCTTTATTTTTACTGGTTAAGAAATACTCGAAATCGGCTCATTTATACCATTCATCAAATTGAGTTGCTGTTTGATGCAATAAAACGTTTTTGAGGACTTTGGTAGTTTAGTTTGTTTATAAAACATAAAATATTTTAATTAACTATTCCGGAAGCAGTTTCACAAACCAAACGTCGTCGTAGCATGAAGCGAATACCCACACAAACGCACATATATGTATATGTATACACACTTTTATAGTAAGAGCGTATTTTAATTGCGGTGTACACGCGTGTTAAGTTTGGATGTAACTGATGTGGAGCGCGTATGTGCTCACACACACGCACATACATAGATAGGATTTTTTTTTTTACGCGAGCATGCTTTCAAAAAGGCTTTGCTTTTTTTTTATGAAATAGGTCAATATAACATGTCACTGTGTTTACATCCGCAAATTCTTCTTTGTACTATTTTGCTGCAGCTCGGGGATATAAAAAAGTGGAAACAGCTCGACACAATGAAATACGAATACTTCTTAAAAAATTTTCTGGGCAAAGGATTAAAAAATAATTTTTTTTTTAATGCTCGGAGGGACGTTACGTATATACAAATATATTATTTTGTGAGTTTTGGAAATTCGCGGTCGTCGAGGATTACCTGTGAAGTTTGCAGGGAAAGAAAGACCTGCTACGCGGGCTGTCACGTCCACAGAAAAATAAATAAACACTCCGCAGCAGTAAAGCAGCGACCTGTCGGCGAAACGCGGGAAAAATTTCTGCCACGTTTGCAATTTTGTATGTCACGGTTGGCGCCATCGGAACTGCGGCCCTCTTCGGTGCGGTAACCGTCGCACATGTTTATTTTTTAACCCCCGCCGCCACCCTGGGCAGAGTTTTCCCCTACTCCTGCCAGCGCACACTGTCACACGCGAGGGGTGGTGGGGAAACCAGGAAGGGGGTTGGGAAGGGGGGCAAAGTGGTTTTATTTCGGGGGCGAAAAATGTCACGCAGACCGCAAAAACGAAACGCAAAATGCCCGACACGCTCGGATGGGTCAACGTGTGTGTGGGTGTGTGGGTTTGGTGATGGGATGACGGTGTGCAGGGGGTTTAGGTTGGATGCGACTGCGGGCTCGGCGAAAAGGAGGGTGGGGGGTGTTGTTTGTGTGACCGCTACATGTCATCGAATTTGGGCACAGTTCGTCGCATGCAAAAACCCCTTTCAACAACCACCCCGCCCCCCCCCCACTCTTTTTCCGCCTCCATCCGTGACCACCACATATACCTGTACTTCATGCCAGGGTAAAACAAAATGTTATATTTCCCCCGTCCCCCCTCCAACCCTAGCCGTTCACCCCTTAACCCCGACCGTAAACACGCGACAAACGAAAACCCGACAACCGGGGAAGGGAGCTGGGTGTGAGATATACTTTTTTTTTTTTTGTTGACGGGAAATTTTACGCTTCCCGTACCGAGGAAATGTATCTGGGTGGGGATGAGGAGGGGGGGGGGGGGGTTGCCGTGCGTCACAGACCGGACGTTTTTGCGGTCACGATCGGCGAAGCGTGACGGCCGGTCGAAAAGCCAACCCCCGCGGCCCGCGGCCATGCATCAAAACTGCGAAAAGCGACGAGCGGACCGCAACCCATGCGTCAAACGCGCCGCCCGCCCGCGCGCATTTGCATGCCGCTAATTTCTCGATAAAACAGTCGCGATGGTTGTTTATTGCGTCTGTTATTGTCCGTGCGCGTCCGAGCAATGTCCGATGCGCATTTGCATTTTCACTACCACCCCCCCCCCTCCTCCCTGAACCCCTACGCAAAACTCCTTCTGACAGCTGTGGTGGCCGGTCCATTGGACAAGTTCGCTGGCCTATTTTTTTTTTTTTTTTTGTTTCGTCTCGCTTTCGTATTTGCATAATGTCGGTCGATGTGCCTTTCGAATCAAGCCACCGTTTCCATTTTATCATAAGCGTGGCAAGTCTCAAAAATGCAAAATTTAACGTCATAGAGGCAAAATTTACAAGAGTTCGATCGAGCAATCATCGCGCGATGTGCTAGTTCAAACACAAACAATGTTTGTTACATAGACTGTTTTGCACTGCAGATAGGAACTAATTCTGCAATTTTAAGAATCCAGCAAGTAGAAAATATTTTTACTTTCTGTATCAGAAATGTGTCCATAATAATTTTTTATTTAAAGTTTTTAGTTGCTTGTTGTTTTAAAAAGGGACAAGTTCCATTTGCTGAAGACGGACGTGTATTTTCCCATACACGCATCAAAGAACAATGGATTTTACCTCTTCGCATTCAGCCATTTTTTTTTGGAACATGCAGCTAGGCATTTTTAATTTTTGAAATTTTATGATACTCGTATAGCAACCCTTTCGCCGTATTATTTAACAGCAGGCAATTTGTCTGTTTTTGCCACATATCAGTGTTTACGTTTCAAGTTATTCATTATTCCTTGTGCTTTCCATAGTAATAATAAACGTAAATTTTGCTAAGAAAATATATTGGATGTTTTAATATAAGTTAAGGTAAATACTAACAAATGTTTTGCAAGAAAGTAGAGGCCAACAATAAAGTAAACATCAGTTTTGTCAAATACAAGTTCCGAGACGCCTCTTAGTTCTATATACAATGAATAAACCTACTAAAACTCTTAACTCAGAACGACATTAAACATTACGTTTATACTGCACTGAAGATTGTCGTATGATGACTAGGACAATTTTCCTTGAAATGGAAGGTCTATATGCTTTAAATGAAATGCTATTTGGCTGAGAAACTGCTGAGCAGTTGTAGGGATATGGAGGACCATTCTTACACGAACGAATCCTGAAGCTCGTAGATGATTGGTGAAATTATAGGAGGCGGAGTAAATTATGCCTGAATGACTCTCAAGTATGTTCGATAGGGCTAATACTGCAAGTACTGGCTATTGAATACAAATGTGTTTTTTCCTGGAGTTATGTGTGCACATATCATGTTCATGAAAAGAGCTCCAGCAGGAAATCTCAAGAAATTACTTTCAGCAAAGTCTCACCTTGTGACCACGTTTGGAGCCACATTACCTCGACCTCTAATATTTTGCTGTCTGAAATGTCGGACATGTAGGTGACCTGGGTACCTAAAAGACAAATCCAAGGCGAAGCATCGATCAAGAGCACTTCGAAGAGGTTAAAGTCTGCAAGCAACATGAAAGTATGAAATTCCGATGCATGAAGACATTTTCAAACATCCAACATCTAGATATAAGTATGGTATAAAAACATTTCTGCAAACTGTACGCATGCTTAATTTTAAATTTCTTTGTTATAAAAACAATACATTAGTTTGACTTTCAGTAATTTGTTCCATCAATAATAAAAAATACTTTTATGTATACTTCGTTACATTTCGTTCAGGTTATTCCAGACGAACGTAAAGAAAAATTATTTACTTCTGTAACATATAATTTGTAAGATGTTTAATATATAAATTCTATATATACCTCCCTTGCAGAAAATACTCCTGATTCTTACAGTTTTTCTTGCTATGTTAGTAGATAGTAAATGCGGGACTGGCGCACCCCACTTTATCCGGCAATTTACGCCAAACGTACAATAAAAAAATTAACATTAACTATTTGCCATTATTTTTAACGAAAGTACAAGAAAAAATTAAAACTCGAAAGCTGAAATTCGATGAAAAAACGTTCAAACCAAGCGAATTTAAACTAAAATCAAGCAAATTTCTCGTTTTCAAGCTACTTTTTGGTGTTTCTAGAAACGACAATTTTCAATTAAAATACAAGCAATTTTTCATTGAAAATCAAGCAATTTCAGCACAAAATCAAGAAAATGTTCCAATATCTCGCAAAATGGCCATGTAGGACTTTTCATACTATAAAAATAAACAATTTTCAGCGAAAATCATGCAATTTTTCACCACAATCAAGCAAATTTACAATTTCCCCACCCCCTCCCCAGAATAGGCATTCGGATTTTTCAGTCTCAAAAACAAGCAAATTTAAGTTAAAAACAAACAAATTTAAGCTAAAAATCAAATGAAATATTAAAAAAGATAATTGATAAATTAAAAATAATAGAATATTTACATTTTTAAGAGAATTCTAAATCATGCCTAGTTTTTCCATCTTTCATTTTTTTTAAACCTTTATACGTTATAAAAACTTGTTTCTCATTTATTAATTTTAAAGTATTCTTTTCAGTTATATTTACATAACGATCTGGCAAAGTAATTTTATATTTTCCACCTAGAATACAATTATTTTTTTCCCCAAAATTTAGATTTGTATAGTTAAAATTCGGTAGCAACATCAAATTTTATTTTTTTCTAGGTCATGTAGTTTATTCAACTCAAATTAATAGTTCAACTTGTTGAGTAGCATTCCCATTTTTGTATTTATTTAAAAGGAAAAAAAATTTTAATCATAAAAATTAATTTAAATTTTATTATATTAAATTTTATTTAATTTTACTTTTAATTTTAATTTTATTAACTTTATTTTAATTATACTTTAACTTTTAATCTTATTATTTTTGTTTTACTTTAATTAAAATAAAATGTTTTATTACTAAAATCTTTTTCCTTTGAAATAAACACAAAAATGGAATCACTGCTCAACAATGAAGCGGAAAATAATACCATATCTAAGCAATGTAAAAAGTGTGGCGAAGTATTAAACATAGAAAAATTTTACTACCATAAAACAAATAAGGATAGACTTTATTAATACTGTAAAAAATGTGTCATTGAAAACACCAAAAATAAATTTGTGCTAAAAAGGGAGAAAGTATTGTATGAATGTGGGAAATATGTTTGTGTTGCATATCTCAAAGAGCATAAAAATACTAAATCACACAATGTGTTAGTAGATATTCTAAATGAAATTCAACACCACAACTACCCAACAAAAACATGTAGAGTATGTAATGAGAATAAATTTATAAAATTATTTTCATCTCATATAAGAAATAAGAACAAACTTAGAACAATATGTAACAATTGTATTAGTGAATTAATAAGAAGTGACGCCTTAACAAGAAATTTACTGAACTTAAACACACACCTAAATGTAAGTTACACAGTTAAAACGATTTTACTTATTATCAATAATTTAAACATTTTATAGATTTCACTTTCCAATAAATCTACTATTTTATAGCTCTTCATTGTCTATATAAAATTTAAAAGTTGTATAAATTTTTTCTTAATAAATAAACAACCAAAAATGTCAGCAAACAATTTTGCAGTTGAGTTGTGTGGGGAGACAGTGAGAGAATTAAGAATTATAGGCAGAGATTTAATAAATAGATATTGGCATTTTCGAAGGGAAGATGATTTTATTAAACATTGGTATATTCTAATGAAAGATGATTTAATTACACATATTATACCATTTCCTATAAACGAGCAAAGAAAAAACTTTGCAAATTTTCCATTTTTATATGTCAATATCAAAGAACCATTTTCAAAAGATAAAAACAAATTTAAAGAAATATTTCCATTCTCTAATAATGTATTTGTTCAACCTAGAAATAAAAGTAAGCGGGTAACAGAATGGTTAACAAAGAATAATTTTACAAATGTACCTTTATCAGATGATAATATCAATGAATTATATAAGCAAGATAGAGAAGAATTAAAATTAATATTCCCCTATTCTACTAATGTATTCGTAAGCAAAAGAAACAGGAGAAGCAATAAAAATTACAGAGTTAATAAAGCGTTTGAAGGTAGAATATCAACTTATAATATTGAGCATTCCTTTAATTTAGTACAGCCTAATCAATTTTTAATTTCTATAAAGAAATTATGTTTTCGAGATAGTACATGTTCATCTTAGAACATTTAGAGGGCTGAAAACTAACATTGAATTATATACCAATTGTCGCAAGCAGGAAAATAATCAAGTAGAGTTATTTACATTTCAGTCATTTAATCATATAATATTAAACAAAGGAGAATTGATAAAGATTTATAAAATTATAAAACAGGAATTACCTACACAATTATACGAATTTTAAAGAAGAGGTTCAGGATGTACTTCAGATATAGTAATTGGAATACAATTAGCTATAAATAATTATATTCCATTAAATGGAGCATCATGTATTGAACTCCCAGAAGCAATTAAAAATTAAAAAACATGCATTAATGTAAAGAATAATGATCCACAATGTTTTCTATGGGCAATAAAATCTGCATTGTTTCCAGTAGAAAAAGATCCACAAACAGTATCTAGATTTAAATATCTATATATGAATATCCTATTAAAATTGATGATATACCAAAAATATAAAATCAAATTGATACATCTATAAATGTATACTCTATTGAAGATGAGTCTACAGTATATTCACTAAAACTTACCAAAATAAAAAGGAAAAACATATAAACTTACTTTATTTCAAATATGATAAAAACTCACATAACTGTTGGATAAAAGATTTATCTAAATTGCTCTCAGCACAAAAAATAATCATAATAATAAAACTTATATATGTGAGGATATGTGCCTACAATTTTTTTTTTGCTCTCAAGAGAAATTAAATAAACACACAGAAGACTGCTCTAAAAATGAATCAGTAAGAATCACTTTACCTTCGAAAGGAAAGCAAATACCTTTCAAAAATTATAAACATACAATGAAGATCCCTTTTGCAATATATGCAGATTTTGAATCAATTGTACAGAAAATTTCAAACGCCAAATAAAATCCATAGTAAATTAATAAATTTATACTAATCCAAAAATGTCTAGTTTTATCAGAGGGCAATATTTATAATGGCATTTATAAGGAGGTACTTAAAGAAAGATATAATCTTCCTAATGATGAAATAAATACTATTGTGTTTGAAATGAATGATGAATCATGTACAATAAGATATAAATTACATGAAGCATCTGATTTTTGCTATTATATTGCATCTAGTTATGGTGATTATAAGCCTCCAGTGGTATATCGAGGTCCGTATGCACATAAAAGTTTATACAATCAATAAAAAAAGAAGTAGAAGATATTGGGGAAATATATTCACAAATTGAACCAATGCAGCCACTAACAAAAGAATAAAAAGTGTTATATAAAAGATCTAAAAAATGTACTGTATGTGAATGTAAATAAATGGAGGACAGTAAAAAAGTAAATCATCATGATCATATAAGTGGAAAATTAATTAATCCTGTATGTAATAATTGTAATCTACAATTAAAATTGCCCAATTATTTCCACAACATATCTGGTTATGACGCTCATTTATTCATTAAAGTGTAAGGATATGATGATAAAAATATAGATTTAATTGCAAATAACTAAGAAAAGTTAATTACTTTTGGGAAAATCACAGGAAATTTAAAAATGAAATTCATAGACACATTTAAATTTATGGCTAGCAGTTTAGATAAATTGTAATCTAATTTAACTAAGGAACAAACGAAACACCCAAAAGAATTTTCCTAACGATCAAGTTGATTTAGTTATTAGAAAGGGTGATTATCCATATGATGATATGGATAGTTGGAAGAAATTCGAAGAAACAGAACTTCCACCAAAGAGTGAATTTTACAATAAATTCAATGAATCTGACAAAAGTGATGATGATTACGAACAACCAAAATGTGTATGGGATCAATTTAATGTTGAAAATCTTGCGAATATAACAATGTATATTTAAAAAGTGATGTATTATTGTTTGCAGATATATTCAAAAATTTCAGAAATACGTGCATAAATTCATATGAATTAGATCCTGCATGGTATTTTAAAGCACCTGGATTATCTTGGGATGCAATGTTAAAAAAGACTAAACAACCACTAGATTTATTACATAACTATGATATGATTTTAATGATTGAAAAATGAATTAGAGGTGGAATATAGCAATGTTGTAAGTGATATGTTAAAGCCAATAAAAAATATTTTGATGATTTCAACACTAATTAAGAGTCCAAAAATTTAGCATATCTCGATGCTAATAATTTATATGGTTGGGCAATGTCACAATATTTACAATATGGCGGTTTCGATTGGGTTGTATTATACATTATCTGATTTAGATTACTGGATTGAAAAAATATTAGATTAGGAGGATGAGTCTGAGTATGGTTATATATTAGAAGTTGATTTAGAATATCCACAAGAACTACATAATTTACATAAAGATCTACCATTTTACCCAGAAAAAAGGTAATATCAGGAACAAATCAATAAAAATTAACAACTTTACTTAATAAACAAAATTATATTCTACACTATCATAATTTGAAATAGTGTTTAAATAATGGTCTAAAACGTACTAAAATACATAGAATATTGACATTTAATCATTCCGATTGGCTGAAAAAGTATATAGATTTGAATGCAGAGCTGAGAACTAATACTAAAAATGACTTTGGAAAAGATTTTTATAAGCTAATGAATATTTCTGTATTTGGTAAAACATTGGAAAATATAAGAAATATAGTAGATATAAGATTAATACCAGCTGCAGAAAAATGTGAAAAATTAGTAGCAAAACCAAATTTCAAAAGAAGTACTATAATTAATGAGAATCTTGTGGCCATACATATGAATAAAACAAGTGTAAAATTTAATAAGCCTATTTATATTGGCATGTCATTTTTAAACACATCAAAAGAATTGATGTATGATTTTAATTATAAAGTAATAAAACCAAAATATGGCGATAACATTGAATTATGTTATCAAGATATCCAAAACCATATCGATATCAGAACAATCAAAATCAATCAGTTTACCATTTTCATCCCTAATTTATGAAACAATGTGATCAAACCATTCATTATTGATTCTACAAAAAATTTGATACACGGGCTCATAACTAACATAGTCTCTGACGCCAAACATAGTTTTTGGTGGAAAACTAGCAATTATATAAGTTTCTGAATTATTAGATTAGTCATACTTTATGAACATTCCATAGGCCAAATTACAATGAACAGTTATTGTTTCAAATGTATTAAACTCAGAGCCAAGAATATCGGACAATCAATTGTCTATTTTAATATCAAACTTAGATAAAATCGATATTCTGTTTTTCACATTGTTTGCTGTCAATTAAATGTTATTTATTGAACTTATAGCTTTTTTTATAGATTCAATATCAATTTGGCCTCTAGGAATAGTGTATACTTCATTCATATTCAACTACAGCGCTCAATTTTTCAATTGTTGTTATAGTATTATAGTTACCAACTTTACTGGGCGTATGCCATTTAGGGCGCCCTTTAAAATATATGCAAGTAGGGGCAGTGAAAATTTTCTAATGTTGATTTCAAAAGTGCTCACTTTGTCGTGAACAGTCTTTAACTACTCGTAAAATGTAAATTTTGTATAATATTACATTGTCAGTTATTACAATTAACCCGAAATAATGGCGCGAAAACGAAGGATTTCTGCGAAAGAGGTTGCAGGCCAGCCTCGAGACTGGATATAAGGGTGTGTGGTGGCCCACCCAGGAGGGTGCGGGGCGTCAACATGCAGTAGCGGCGGGTCGCGTGCGAAACTCGACCCTCAGTGGCGGCTCGTGTGTCTCCATCAGCCGGAGTCGGCCGACCAGCGCCGACAGCGCCTCTTCATTCGCGACCCTTCCCGCCCACTCGGACCTCGGACAAGCCGTTTGTGCCGCCGCGCCGCATGGGGAGTGCCAGTCGCTTCCTCTTGACATCGCGTAGTTGTCTTCTTCTCCATCATCAAGTCCGCAGCAGCTTCGCCAAGCTGTGATTCTAATTTGTCTGTTCAGATTCGGAAACTTCCCGAAGGTTCGTCGGAACAATCTGCACCTTATAGTCTATTCACGGGGTCTTCGCACTTTTTCAATCAAACCTTTTAAAAATCACCCCAAGTATGACGGGTTTAACTGTTTCCTAAACATGCCATCTAACGCAAACGATTTATACTTCTGTTAAAATGAAATAAAGATTTTTTTATTTTATTTAACATGTACAAATATTTTACCTAGAAGCTATAATATAGGCTGTTCATGATAAAATGAGCACTTTTGAAAGCCTTGTTTAAAATATACTTGTATGCACGTTGTGTATTCTTCCACTTTATGTAAAATTAAAATTGACGTGGCCTCATCACTTTATACGTGCGTCGGTCAAGTGAAACTGTGTAATTATAGGTAAAGTGAACATTTTACAAATCTGCTCAATTTTACACTTCGATGCATTAAAAAAAAAAAACGGAAAGCAGAAGTAATAATATAAGTCGTCACAAATGGTTACCTAACACTTTTTATTCAGCGTTAAGATATGGAACTACTTTCCCCTTCATTGTTACCAACTTTACTGGGCGATTGTCACTCAGTGCGCCAGTAAAAATATATGCAGATAGCAGTGACATTTCTCTAAGGCTGATTTCAAAAGTGCTCACTTTATCGTGAACAGCCTTTACTTCGCTTGTAATATATGTGAATAAAATAGTGAGGAAATAGGCGTGTTGGTAACCCCTAATAAGACATAGTTCATTCAAAATGCTGTTACACTCAGTGCGCACGTCTTCGGTGCGTTGTCTCTATGGTGTAATTTTCTAGACCTAGTTTTGCATTATTCGCATGAGGCGGAGGAATATCTTGGAAGCAGAACTTGAGCAGGGCTTCAGAAAAGTTGTAAGCAATCGTGGATCGACTAAGGAGAATCCCACAAAACATGACCTAGAGTTAAAAGGCTATCTTCATGTGAGGGGCCGCAGTGGTGTGGTGGTCAGACTACTCGCCTCCCACCTAGGCGAACCGGGCTCGATTCCCGGCGGGGTCGCTCCCGGGTTTTCGCAAGTGGGGATCGTGCCGGACGATGCCGCTGGTCGGCGAGCTTTCTCGGGGATATCCCGCCCCCTCCGCCCTTGCACTCCGAAACCGCCCCATAGTCAGATCTCCTCACCCTCATCGGATCTCAAGACCTCGACGTTAAGAGCCGCCCAGATTTCTCCACTCCGCTCTTCATGAGAAATAACTCGGATAGGTGTTGAGGACACTACAGCCTACTGAGTCCTCTGTGCTAGGCCTACCCTAACTCCAACTTAATTTTCTCGGCTCATCTAAAAAACGAGTGCCAGACGGTGGTAAACCGTCACTGTTAATCTTGAAGATAGGGTTTTATTGAGCAGTAGGTATCAGCAGAGACGTTTGGCAACAGTTTTGAGAGGGCATCTACTTTATGCGTCCCATGTTAAACGAATATAGAAACTACTTAATAACGATAATTCTAGTCTAAGAGTCAACTTTTGTAATTGGTTTCTGCAGATGTCTATAAGTGATCCGTCTTCTATGTCCGGCGTATAATTTACCGACGAATCTGTATTCACCAGAAATGCAATCGTCAATTTTCATAGCACTAGCTGTTGGGCTGAAGAAAAACCCCGTGTTATTCGTCAATCACGATACGAAAAACTATTCAACTTGAAAGTGGCAGTAATAATAGTTAGCAACAATATAAACGGAGAATGATGGGCCATCTTTTGTATATTTACTCTCAAACCCGTAGTGTGAACTTTTGGAAGACGTTTCACTTGATCTACGTCGCATGTGGTTTATTCATGATGGTGCACCACCAAATTTCAGTCAAATGGCAAGAAATTTCTTAAACGAAAAATTTCCGATCAGATGGATAGGCCGTACAGGACCTACAATTAACATTGGAAAACCAATATCGACAAGCTGCACGTCGGGCGGCGCCTTTCCATGCGTTGTCTGAAAGTTCCTCTGCACTGTTATTGGTGACCGAGTCTCGTGGTACCAGAGGACACACTGAGCTTTTCCTGATTTGTGAACATGACTGGTTTCTTGGACGCTCCAACTGGATACACTACAGCCACGTTACTGAAACCTGCAACAAAAATCTTAGTTACTTTTCCAACATTTCGGCACCAGTTTAATATCTATGTTTTTAAAGTCTGTAATCAGACTTTTCGGACATTCCGTATATACTTAAACCTACTAACTTTATGTTCTCAAATGATAGCATACGCATACAAAACTATGACTTTCTAGATGTTCTCCGGTTCCCCATGACTCATTTTAGAAATAATATCATACGTTTGAAGGACGGCGGCTTGGTAAAATTGGTGTATGTGGGTGTTGGGGAGGGAAGGGGTGGCAGTAGATGCCAGCTTGGCCGGGGTTAAACATAGTCTCTTAGAGAGAGGCAAATCGTATTCCTCGCAAGGACTGTCGGCTCCAGGCAACCGCTTAGCTGGAGGTCGTTTCTCACTATAAAAGTAGAGAGATATACTGTAAAAAAAAAGTTAGTGCAATGCTTTCTGTACAGCAAAGAAAAGAAAAACATTTATTTAAATCGATTTTGTTTAAAGTAATCACATTTTACTAAATTTCAAAGGTGAAATTAAAAATAAACTTAGATTTATTGTTAATAAATCTTCTCATTTTTAAGACAAAATTATTTTTTTTGTATAGCAAAAATGAAGATTTATTTAAGTTTGTTTTTTTTTTTTACACTAGGCCTAAAGGAATTTTGTTCTATACCAAACAAAGAGTAAATTGATATTAATACATTATTTCTGACATAGTATTTTATATAATCCATTCACGGTTATTTCAGACTTTTCTGGAACCCAGCTAAAGTTCTACTGCCAGGTTATTCCTCCGCCTCATGCAATTTAAGCCTAGCTAAGTCTAGAAATTTACACCAAAAGACACCGCATCACATTCGTGCGCACTAAGTTGTAATGATATTTTGCATGATAATTTTTTTCTTACTAAGCGCTACCAACGCATGTTTTCTCACAATATTTATTCATATTTATTATAAATGAAATATTATATTTTATAATTAAAATATAAGTAAAACTTCAGTTCAACGAAAAATAAGGTACTTCCATGTTAACATAATTATAAAACGCTTATGATACATTACATATGTAGGAAATAACTTAATTCTTTATATATGGGGTCATTTTACTAAGGTTTGATTCAAAAAGTGTGGAGAAACTGAGAATAAACTGCAGAATATAATTACTGAGTGCTGAGATATCAAACAACGTATTCCTTGGATAATCGATCTAATAGTTTAATTTTCAAAATACAGTATTTGAATTTACCAAAAATTAAACTGCCGAACTGTAAAATCGAAAGCGAGGTCGTCATTTTTAATAAATATGTAGATCGAATAGAAATTATGTATACTGGGAAACCTATTTTTCAGTGGTTTATATTTAGTAAAAAAATTATTTGCTCAAAAAGTCAGACGGTGCTAGTAAGAAGAGGTTTTTATTGTGTACACTGGGGCTTTTACATGCCAGCCAATGTCCCCGACAGTCTTCAACAAGAGCTGCAAGCAAACGTTTTTGTTACATTTATGCATTAGTTGAATTTTATCAACACAGCCCTTTCTCCCATCCCACTCAGGTATAGGCTATTCACGATAAAGTGTGCACTTTTGAGAGCCGCCTCATTTGATTTTAGCCTTAGACCTTAATTTCCGAATGCGGTGATTATTACTTACATGGCAATATTTATTTAAAAAGGTGGTTTATGGACAAAATATGCCTGAAAGGAAAATTTACTAGGGCATCAAAATACCTTACTTTACTGTGAACAGTCTATAGCTCTCTTTAAGCTCGAGACACTCGTACTCACAGCACATGACCAGAAACTCGCCGGATACAGCGGTCTCCAAGCCGAGTCCTCTGAAAACGCGCACAGCCTACAAAACGATGGCTAGCAAAACAATTCCACAGTAGGATAATTTCTGGCAGTCTTCCGAGCCACCCATCTCACACAAACGACCTCGAGGCGATGCGGGATGGGCGGACGTCCATCTCACGGCAAGTGGAGGACAAGAACTGCACGAGGACATTCAAATTGACCCCTCTCTGCTTGATATTCAAGGCTCGTCTCTTGAAAAATATCGACGTAGGTGGAAACCGAACTGATTATTGAAATACGTATTATTTAAGTATTAACGACCCACACGTTCAATTTATCGTCCATCGGATATAGCAAGAAACCGCAGTACTGTGCGAGAAAGGACACCGTTCTATAAACACCAACTGGAAATATAACCGATAGCTAGAGACCTGAAAAATTCGCGTTATTATTTGGCACCAGACTAAACTTCACAGTACTGTGTATACTCGAAATTGCGTCGTTTCTCCATTGGCTGCTGCATAGATGAGAAGTCACTCCCTTTTCGACTGGAACGCACGCGATTGGACTACACAACTGTGGAGTTTTCATTTACTGGTGCAGAATTTTCCAGGCCGTGTCAAATAAATTATGGTCCAATGAGAAACTTATTGCAAAGGAACATGCATTTGAAGTTTGTGTCCCCAAATAAAAACGCGAATTTTGCAGGTCTCTACCGATAGACCATTTTTATTCGGATCGTATAGCTCAGTTACTGCGAAACTGGTGACAAACACGACTATAGGCTGTTCACTGTAAAATGAGCACTTATGAAAGCCCTGCTTATGATCTACTTGTATGCACGTTGTGTATTATTCCACCTCATGTAAAATTAACATTGCCGTAAACCTCATTGCTTTATTCATACGTCGGTCAAGTGAAACTGTGAAATTATTATAAGAGTAAACATTTTATAAATCTGCTAATTATTACACACCGAGGCGTTAAAGAAAAAAAAAACAGAAAACGAAATATAATAATCTAAATGATCACAAATGGTTACCTAATACTTTTTATTCGACGTTAACGTATGGAACTACGTTCTATCCATTGTTGCCATCTTAACCGGGCCCATGCCACTCAGTGCGCCCATTAAAATATGTACAGGCAAGAGCAGAGATATTTTTCTAAGGTTGATTTCAAAAGTGCTCACTTTATTATGAACAGCCTTTAGGAGTGATTGTAGTACGTATTGTTATGTGTCGGTGCTTTGCATCGTGCGAGCGAGCAGAGTATGTGGAGGAGAGAGTTGTACGTAATATGATACTCTGGCGGCGTTTACAAAGCCAGCGTTACAAATACCAGTTTACACAGGCTTGCCGCCACAACGACAAGCCTTTTTGCGGCTCGCACGTTCCTGATATTCAGCAGATTGAATTTATGCGTTTATCTGAAGAATGTTCTGGTTAATGACCTAGTTTCTCTCAGCGTGACTCGGGGTGCGGCGAACCTTCCATATCTGGGACAGAGATATTATTTAAGCCGCGACGGGCCTCCGAGCCAGATGTTTATGAGCGTCGGGAGTTTGGGCGATTGTGCGGTCTTAAGCGATAGACGACGAGACAGAAGAGCAACGAATGGTGCCGGAAGTGACTGGCGGGAGGAAAATTTGCGACTGCGAGCATCGGTGCTGTGAAGAGTGCGATTAGCAGGCTGAACTATTGGACTGGATGTGTGAGTGAAAGACTTTTCAAATGATGGTAACAGACAGACTGAACATGTGTTAATGATGAGTGTGAGTTATTTGACTATAACCAAATAGAAACATAGAGAGATACTTTAATTAGAGTTGAAATAGACATAAGTACTGCAATCATTGACAAATAAAAGTGTAATGATGGGTATGGATAGATTAATGCTATAACTAATATCTGTATGAATAAATTAAAATCCAATTTGTTTCCTTTCATTTAATTAATTTGGTATACTTAGTTGAGTAATCATTAACTAGAATTCATGTTCGGTACTGTAGTGCGAATTGAGTTAAAAAATCATAATAATTTATACAAAATTCTTTTATAATATTTAATTTATATCGTTTCAATTTTCCGAACGATTAAAGAAGGAAAAAGTTGTGAAAAACTTAAATTAAATAACCAAAATTTTAAGGATATCGATTACTAAAATATTGCCAAAACATTAGTTTCTAGGTAGTTTTTTTTTGTAAAACCCATTGCTGAGAAAAAAAGGAAGCTCTGCTTCAAATCTTGATAGCATGATCTTGCGATTGGTTTAAACAGATAATCATAATCTGAACGAGTATTGTTTTATCATCTATAGAATTCTGAACTACTTTTTCTATCAAGAAACTGAAATTTCATCAGTATGAAATAGCTCGTATTACAAATCTTGATTGCAAAATACAGATACAAGGGTTTAAAGGCTCAAAAATAAGCAATTATTCTTTGTCAAAGACATATTTTCATTACTGTGGGTGTAATACAACACAGAAAAATCAAAATAAGAGTTGAACGCTGCCACAACTCAAATACATCGCTTTTGAAGTATATCGAGGCAAACAAACTTTCTCCTAGAAGAAATATGGAAGAAATACATGATGTACAGCACACTTCGGTGCCACATACGAGAGATTCAAAATAATGTCAAGTAACACATACTGTGTCGTAGCAGCATTTGCACGGTTGACCCATGTGCTGTCAGCGTCAGTGGAATGGAAGGCAAGTAAAATACTCTAGCTGCATACGGAGACAGCATGGCGATATTTAATCAACACTTAGTATTAACCAAAATACCAGTTCATGCCAACACGGCAGAAGGGTACAAAACGTGGCATAAAAGCAGGACTTTCAAAAGTATAGGATGTTCACTGTAAAATGAGCACTTTTGAAAACCCTGCTTAAGATCTACTTGTATACACGTTGTGTGTTCTTCCGCCTTATGTAAAATTAACATTGCCATGGGGCTCATCACGTTATGCATGCGTCGGTCTGTGAAATTACTAGGAAAGTAAACATTGTACAAATCTGCTCATTTTTACACTTCGATGCATTAAAAAATAGAGAAAGTGAGAGAAATAATTTAAGTTATTACAAATGGTTCCGTAACATTTTTTTTCGACGTTATTATATAGAACTAGTTTCCCCTTCACCGTTACCAACTTTACTGGACACATATCACTCATTGCGCCCGTTAAAATATATGCAGGCAGGTACAGTGATTTTTTCTAAGGTTGATTCTAAAAGTGCTCACTTTATCGTGAACAGCCTTTAAGGAATTATGCGTGAGGAGCCTACACTATGGGAGTCAAGGGTTGAAGCAGGCATGGCTACGGGCAAGTGTGTATTTCTTAAAGGCGATATTACACGATACCAGATTCCGTAAAAGCTTGTGCAAGGTCCGCCATAGCGGCCGTTATACCAGCTAGTATGGCACCCTTCATGGCATTTCCTGCCTTGCATGGCCAGATTTCGTACCAGGTTTGGTAATTGGACATGTCTTATTTTTCGTGTCAGGTCCCATACCAGGTTTCGTACCTGGCCAATCACATCGCAGTTTCAGAGCGTAGGGCGCTCCCCGTGGCTACTATTTGAAACGAGTTGATGAAGAAATCGAAAAGAACGCCTCCATTTTGATTATACATCCGTGAGGTTGAAACTCTTCCAAATAGATTTAAAATACGACACGAATAATATTGGTGATGACAAATTTAATTACTATTTAAACACTTTCTAAATACTTAAAACACGACCTACTATATGAAAAAATTAATTAAAAGATTAAATATATCTACAGTATATAAACTTATCTCCTAGCGTGCGAAATGTTAGGACAGCGTTAAAGTTGCTACGCCCACGAGTATGATGTAACTTTTGGCGTGAGTTCAAAACTCCGCTGACCCAAATTATTTTTTTTATCATTAAATTTTACATGCAGATATCCCGGCACATAAAGAAACATTTTATTTTGCAACCGGTCAGTAATTTTCGTCAGAATTACAAATAACACATTCGTATTCTAGCGACTTCACGTAATTTTCAAGAAAATTAATGAAACTATACTAGTAAGCAATCAATTTACGTAAAAAGCGAACAGTAATATAGCATAAGATATGCTAGCTAGTTTTTCCATAGGCCTACGCAAGTTACTGACTGGTAGCAGTTCTACGAATGGGGTTAATATTTACTACAAATCACGCACTGCGCGCCCATCGAGGCGAGGGTGCCAAATGCTAGTATACGCAAACTGCTGTCTTCTAATATGAATCTTCCATGGCGGCTCATATAGCGGCTGGTATACCAGCTCGTGCACCAGGGCTTATAGAAGCTTGTATAAGAACCAATTACTGCTGCAGGTATAGGCTGTTCACGGTAAAGTGAGCACTTTTTAAGGCCCTTCCAAAAGGTATTAACCCTTTATAAATATACTTTATTGCAGTCTCAGACGTTAACAATTCAGAGTGAAGAAATGTATACACTGTGTTTATTAGTCATATCACAATGTTTACATCAAAAAGTGGCAAAAAGGTAGAAATTAATTGAAATGAAAAATTTAGCAGGGCCTTAAAAAGTGCTCACTTTACCGTGAACGGGCTATATCGTGTAATATCGGCTTAAGAAGTATGCTTGAGAAACGCTCTGCTCAGAGCTACGTCTACGCGCCTGGAAGGAGGCGCCGCGAGGGAGCAGCGGGGTCGCGGCAGCTGTGCGCGACGGGAAGAAGGCCCGCGGGGTCGTCTGCGAGGGCGACAGCTCGCGTGACGGATGGGGCTGTGATGTCATAATTAAATTGCTAAACAACGCTCTCCACAAAGCACCGCGCGCGCGGGCCTTCTCCAGTTTCACGAGCGAGCCCGCTCTGTGGAGGCGGGGCGACGTTGGGGCCCCGCGGCCGCAGCTCGCTTATACAGGAAGGTTCCACGCCACGAGCACGCGCGGCCCGCTGAGGAGAAACTTTCCCTCGGCTCGCTCATCAACGACGCGCGCGTGCGCGCCTGTGTGTGTGCGACACCGATCATGGCACATCATACTATTCTTACGACGGTGCACATATTTCTGGCGGTCATAGTGTTGTGGTGCCTAGCCAGGAATGTGTCCTATCTATATCTTTGCATAACCGCTATGCACACCTGGCTTAAGGCCCCTAACTATGTACCAGGATCAATATATTAACTCTTCTAAATCACTACCACCAAATACTTTATACTCTTTTATTACAATATCAATTCTGTTCTCAACTACAATTATAAATTGCAATGAAACACTAAATGTTACTTCTCGTATATCCTTCTACCCTAAGCTTACATTCAGTTCTCCTCTACTGTCTTACTTTCTGTTTACTGTAATTTACTTTCAAATCCTCTCTGATTCAACAGTTACTTTATATATAATTTGTCGCTCTACCCGACTCGTATCGCACCCTGCTCGCCCTTGCACTCTACTCAAGATCGCCTACCACTGACAGCCTCGATTCGACCTGAGCTCCTCCGTCGGCTCGTGTAGGGGAGGAGTGGTGCTGAAGGACGGCTTGTCCAAGCCTGGTCTCGACCCAGCTACTGGATCACCTCGGCACTGGCTCCTCCCGACGCTGCTCCAGCATCGGCAGACTCGCTGATCGGGGATCACTCAAGTCTCCGACACGCACCAGGTTACCAATCTCTCGAGGGGGCGGGGGTGGTCAGCTCATCGTCAGCACCTGCCCCGCTGTCCCCTGGTCTCTCGCTCTCTCTCTCTCTCTCTCTCTCTCTCTCTCTCTCTCTCTCTCTCTCCTCCGGGGCGTCGCCCTCGACCACGGGCAGGCATCAACCTCGTGGACAGCTCTCCTCTCATTGTGCTCCGCGACAATATGCACCGACTGCTTGTTTCCAGAAGGGATGCAAGCTTCAAAATGTTTGTGATCATATCTGCGTTTATTTCAATTGTATTGAATTGGAAAGTTGCATATTAACGCCCCCCCCCTCCACTCCCAGCTTTATGCCGGAAAGCCGATCAGGGGGCGGCTTACAAACTAACTTATAACATAACTTAAATTAACACCCATGCCTTGCCTGGGATTCGAAACCAGAACCTCCCGAATCCGTTCTTTTTAATCTTATCGCGGTCTTCCCCCTTGTGTTTTAAACCTCTCTAATTGTGCGTTGTATGTTTGTGCATGGAAACGCATGCCTTCACAGCTCAGGGGCAGTGTGGTCGACTTATTGCCCGAGGGGTCGCAGGTTCGTGCCTCCAACAGGGCAGATTTTTAGTTCGGTTGTCGCACTGGGAATTTGTCTACAAGTCGGGCTCACTTGAGCTCAACGACAACTACAATGTCAAAAAAAGTTAACAGCCTGAAAGCAAAGTGAAAAGGGCATATGAGTTCATTCCTGGTCACCTGTAAAACTTTTTTATTTTTTTAAATTACTGTCAATTGTGAAATATAAATAGTAAACAATGGGAAATATGTTTATTTCACGTAATTATTTGGCTACGTTCAATTAAAACTATATTTAATTCGCCACTGCTGTCGGCCGTCACTTATTCAATCTGTGAAATTGTTTCACGTCATTAATTAAGTCAGCGAAATTTTTTCACTGAAAAAAATCAGTGATTTTCCAGTGATTCTAAGTGGAGCCATTTTCACTGATTCGAGTAGTTGAATTTAACTGTGAATTTAGAGTGTAGTCAATAGTGTTCATATCTAAAATTAAAATTAATATATATTTTTGGCAAACTTAAATTTATAACAGGTGTGTAGCGATCATGCAAGATCGCGACACCAGCCACGCGGTGCGCCCAGGCGAAAGGCGACCAGCGGCTTCCTACTCAGGGACTGAGTCAGCTCGAGCAAAACTGCGAAAACAGAATCGTTCGACAAAAAAACCTGCAAGTTGAGTCACAGCAATGAGGTCTATCTGACACAGAAGGAATGGCCATCGGCCAACGACCATAACTCCGCCCAGGCCAAGTTATCGGCGATAACATGGCCGTCCCTGGGCAACCGGCCGGGGCCGCCTGTGACGTCATAGCTGGTGGCTCCTGAGCATGAATCCTCTGCCCGAATCCCCATAACTCTACCACTAATTAGCATGAATCCTCTGCCCGAATCCCCATAACTCTACCACTAATTAGCATGAACCTCTGCCCGAATCCCCATAACTCTACCACTAATTAACATGAATCCTCTTTTCGATTTCCCATAACTCTACCACTAATTAACATGAATCCTCTTTTCGATTTCCCATAACTCTACCACTAATTAGCATAACTCTACCACTAATTAGCATGAATCCTCTGCCCGAATCCCCATAACTCTACCACTAATTAGCATGAATCCTCTGCCCGAATCCCCATAACTCTACCACTAATTAGCATGAACCTCTGCCCGAATCCCCATAACTCTACCACTAATTAACATGAATCCTCTGCCCGATTTCCCATAACTCTACCACTAATTAGCATAACTCTACCACTAATTAGCATGAATCCTCTGCCCGAATCCCCATAACTCTACCACTAATTAACATGAATCCTCTGCCCGCTTTCCCATAACTCTACCACTAATTAGCATAACTCTACCACTATTTAGCATGAATCCTCTGCCCGAATCCCCATAACTCTACCACTAATTAGCATGTTTTTCATATTTTAACTATTTTCATCAAGTGGAATAGTAGTTGATAAAAAATTGTTTTGCGAGATCATTACGGAACTTTCATTGGCGACCTTGTTACAAATATAAAGCACTTTGTATTTTCACGGATGGAAAATTACAACTACTATGTCAAGGATTCAGTGGTGCTACGCCTAAATGCATGCGGAATTTGCCAGCAGTGTTAATGACAAGGCTGACTAACTATGCGTATATAGTTAAATCAACAAACGTTGGCTTTTCATTGAAAAACAAAGTACATTCTGCCCCTAAACCTTGTCATCAATAATTAGTTACTGCTATTTTGTACGATGTTGATTTCATATGAAATGGTTAAGTACAGAAGGAATTGAGATCGTGGTATCTTGACATTAGGTATACTGAACTATATACTTGAATGATTGAGTTATACTACAGATAAGTATTTCACCAACTCGCCACATGAATATGACACCTAATAACACACGACCATGAAAAACACAATTTTATGCTAAAAGATAGCTTGCAAAAAAAAGAAAAAATTTTTCTTACTATCTCTTACTTAATTAAAACTTTAGAAACTACAAAAGGCTGAGCTGGTTTTATACAGACACTTGCATGCAATATGGGAAATCAGCTAATTTTAAGACGATGATGTTGCATGAATACGTAGGTTAATTTCCGAAGATAGCACTGTATTGCTGTGTGAAAGGAACAATCCAAAATATGAAAATAGCTTTACATCCTAAATTATAATAAGTAACTGCAGTATTCGATAACTGCTAGTTATTTTGCAGATGTTCAGTACGTTTAAAATTTTTCCATTACAAATTAATGACAATTTTTTTTTTTTTAGTTTCACAGTTTCAATAAGCGAGATAGCAGAAATTTTTTCTTAACAGATATAATAATTCCAACTGATACTAAATTACTTACATTTACAAATGTGTATGTACAATTCGTTCACAATTACTTCCAACCTTTCGGAAGCCCTGCTGAAGTTCTACTTTCAGTATATTCCTCCGCCTCATGCAAACAAAGCTTAACTAAGTTTAGAAAATGGCAACAAAGTGCCAGCGCACCTTATTTTTGCGCACTCAATTTAGTAGTTTTTTTTTTTTGCACGAGAACTATTTCTTACCAGGCGTTACCAACACACCTACATTCTCCCTGTTTATATATATATATATATATATATAAATATAAAAGAAATATTGTAATGTATAAAAACAATATATGTTAAAGTCAAATTTAACCAAAAATAAAATATTTTTATGTTAACAAAATTATAAAACGCTTGTGACAGATGATATTTTAGGAAACAACCATGCACATCATATACAGGTTGATTTTTCAAACGTTTGATTGAAAAAGTGTGAAGAAACTGCGAATAAACTATAGTAATTTACTGCTAGTCATATAATATCCACATATACGAACAAAGGTGTAAGTGGAAATAAAATCTGAATAGTGAAATCTGTTACGAAGTCCCTGATCCATCAGTGACCAGAAAATAACGAACTGAACAGAAAACGCACTGCAGTTGATTCTCCTCTTATACTGTAAATGTACCGAGATTATCGTGAAAGTATAGAGCAGCGGGCACTTTTTCCTCGAGCTTCATGTATACATTCGCTTTAATGTCGTCCTCACTGATCACCTTGGCGACCCGTCTGTAGCAACGGAAGTTGACATTCACAAGTAAAAGCTGTTCACGATAAAGTGATCACTTTTGCAACCAACATTTGAAAAATGCCACTGCCCCTACCTGAATGTATTTTAACGGGTGCACGGAATATTGTATGCGCCCTCTAAAATTGGCAATAATTTAGAGAAAGTAGTCCTATGTCTTGACGCTGAATTAAAAGTGTTTGGAAAATATTTGAGAATATTGAAATTATTTGTTATACTTTCTGTATTCATAATACATATAAGTGTATGAATGAGCAACATTTTAAAATATTTATTTTTCTAATAGTTTCACCGTTTTACTTGGCTGACGTAAGAATAATGTGACCAGGCCCATTGCAATTTTAATGTTACATATGGCGGAAGTGTAAGGAATGTACATACATTCGAGTAGATCTTTATCAGGGCTTTCAAAAATGCTCACTTTGCCGTGAACAGCCGTTAAATATATTCCACATTACCGGAATGTCTGATTGGAATGGATCGCAAATATATATATATATATATATATATATATATATATATATATATATATATATATATATATATATATATATATATATATATATATATATATATATATATATATATATATATATATATATATATATATATACATATATACATACACACATGTCCTAAAAATAACATTTACAAATGCGTGCATACACGTGAAGGATTAACGAACTAGCTGAATAACATATACAGAAGTCATTTCCGCTAAACCAAAACGACAGAAATTTGCCCCCATTCATCAAATATGTTTCTGTTTTATTTTCATTCGTCGGATGAATCAGCGCTTTTCACTGAAGGATTCAGTGATTTTGAAATTATTGAGGGATTAGTACTGGTTCCCAGTAAAGGGTTGGTAGCAGCGCATTATGAACAAAAGTGGCGTTTTTTCCCGTTATTTAGCGGGTCTGTCTACTGAAAGTAACTTTTTTTACCAGTAAAAAAATGAAAACTTCAGAATAATTGGAAATCCTTCTTGCAAATGTAAATTTGTTAGCCTATAGTTAAATGAAACATTTCGTTAAGACATTATTAATGCTCATTACTGTAGTGTAAAGAGTGCTAAAAAAAGCACAATAATTTACATAAGAAACACTGATAATATAAATTTATATAATATGTTATCTATATAGTTTAATTTTTCCGAACGACTAAAGCAGAAAAATGTTAAGGAAAACAAAAATAAAATTATAAAAAATTTAAATACCTTGAATACTAAAATATTGGCAAAACATTAGTTCTTAGGAAGTTTTGTGGAACCATTTTGTTCGAGAAAAAAAAAAACAAAGCTTTACTTCAAACTCTGATAACGTATTCTTGCACCAGGTTTGAAAAAAATAATAATATGAATAAGCGGTATTTTGCATCTATATTATTTTCAACTACTTTTCCTATTACGAAACGAACATTTAATTAGTACGAAATAACGTGTAAGACAAACGATCTACACCAATACACGAGGCATTTAAGGCGCACGCAGTTATTTTTATCGTTAGTGTAATACAATCCAGGATAATCAAAATAAGGGTTGAACGCTTCCACAACACAAATGCTGCGTTTACAACATATTCGTTTTTGAAGTATTTCGAAGCAAACAAGCACTTCTGGAAGAAACATTTAAGAATTAAGTGGTGATGATGTAATGAGATGTGAGGTGTAGATCACCCCACTTTGTCGGTGAGAAATTTTTGTGAAGTTTAAAGAGCAGTGTGAAGAAAAGAGAAATATGTGCCATACAGAGGATGTGCAGATACAGTCTAACACACACAATAACAATACAAAACAAACTCAGTAACTGGAGACAGGAATAGCATTAAAAAAATGCCAATGTTCTACCGGAAGCATAACACAACAGAGGCGTTTACGTAAATATGTAAAATTTAATTAATAATCTTGTCACCAATTCTTACAGATAGGAATGTTATATCTGAAATTGCGTGCAAAACAATATTAATAACTAGCTTTTACCAGCGGCTTCACTCTCGAGTAAAATTAAAACCTTAATTATAATGATCTAGTGATCTTAATGGTTGGTGGCATATTTTATATATTCCCTAAGAAACAGTTTTTTTTTCGGGATGAAGTGTACCATTTGTGCTAATCCAGAATATAATCTACCCCTGTGCCAAATTTCATCCAAATCCGACGAGCCGTTACGATGTGACTGAGTAACAAACAAACATACAAACTTTCGCATTGATGATATTATTAGGAATTATAATTATTTTTTTCATAATATGTGGACTCAGTTTTCAATCAAAATTCAATTAGTGGCCTCCGCAACTCTAGCCACTCTCGTGAATGAGAACACTTGTTAGCTTCAGTCCTGCATTTAATTAATATGAACTTTAAAAAAGTGATTGAATAATGTCTCTTCTCCAGACTGTCTCAGGGTTTTTGCGGGAAATTTATGCCAGCGTGTACGTGGTTAAAAAAAAGAAATATTAGGGGTCAGTTTAGGTTAATTACGGCATGGCGTTACCAAAATGTTCTGCTCAAATTTAAATGGCAGCACTACTTCATTAAAATTGATCGGTAACTTTAGATGAATAAAAATTTAGTAGGCTATGTCGAAATCCAGAAAGTATGGAAGTTGTAGTTGATCAGGTTTCAGGCAGGAGAATCCCCCTGAATACTGCGGCACATTGTCTTAATTTCTACCCTCAACTACGATCTTAGACAGGTGCGAACTGGGTACACTACCTCAAAATTTATTTAGACTCCTTCAGGCTGAACCCACGCTGGTCAACGTCCTGCCGTCGGAAACAAGGATGGTTAAATTCTATTCTAAAAGGCTTAACTTAAAACGCCTTCGAAAATCAACCAAGCACGAGAGTGCCAGTGGCAAAATTTACTCATCACGCAATTTAGTTAGTATAGAATTGAATCAACAACTGCTGAGGAACTAAGACCTCCTAAACAAGATACTATTACAGCAGACTAGAAAACAAAATAAATCCGAATATTATCTTAGCAGCTAATTTACATCATAAATAATATAATTACTGTACTAGACAAAATTAATACACAGGAAATGAAATGACATCTTTAAGTTACATAAACAAACAAATCATTGAAATTCTGCATTTGACACAAATTCGGGATATTACAGTATGATGTACAACACACACAAGTATCACACGCGAGAGGTCCAAAATAATGTCAAGTAACAAATATTATGTCACTTTACGGGTCGCAGCATTTGTACGGTCGGACCAATTGCAGCTAGCTTCAGTGGAATGGCAGGAAAGTAAATACTGAAGCCACATGCTAATTAATACAGCATGGTGACTTTGAAAGACACTTAGTTTGAACCAAAAGTTGCCGAAGAAAGACAAGAGTTCCATGCGTAATCTGGTTCACCCAGCAACAGAATTTGTTCCATGCTACGACCATGCACCAGATTATGACTGGCAGTTGTTGATAGTTCTAGTATTTGGCCTCGGAAAATCTGAAGCATTCTTACTCAAAGAAATCTGGAAAGAAAAGTGGTACCTCAACTGGAAAAGCCAGGGGTTAAGACGACAGCAAATAATGTATTCGGGGCGCAAAACTGTTGGACATTGTTTTACTGATATCTCGCAAGAATGAACCAAAATTTGGAAAGGGTAGACGGTATGAACGCTCCAAAAATTGACAAAAATCCTTTTCGGTGAGAAATGCTGAATGGGTGGCTGTTACAGTTATCCCTATAATCTCGACTTAACTTTATCATTGAAATATTTCAAAAAAAAAAAATCCTCATTTTATTACTTCACTTTGTTTCTTTCTTTGTAACAATGGAAATGTAGGACCGCAGTTGCTAAAACGAAAGTTAATATAGTAACTAGACTAATAGTCTTTCCATAGGAATTTATATACAAGTTTCATTTTACCGATACCTGCTTTTGTCAATTCAGTGACTTCTTGTCCTTTTCTTTTTAAATAAAAATGGAACGTATTTCTATGTACCTTCAATTTAGTTGTATCTCTGAAAGTCTTATTTGGACGATCTGTGTGTCTATTAAGAATTGCTGCAATAATTCTTCTTGTTGGAGTGCTTTGTTTAGTACCACACTCTGTACATACGTAGTGCAACATGGCGAAGTTGCTACAAATCAGCAAAAAAAATGCACAATGAAGTCACATAAAAATAATGCATATAATCGTAGTGAGTGAAAAATGATTTCTACTGATACACAGTAAATCTGATAAATAATTAAGATCGTACTTACATATGATATTCAAATATAATAATCTCGAATGTTATGCTGAGGTCTACAGATGCTAAGACCATAATCATGCACGCAAGATGTGAGCTTAGTAATGTTTAAATAGTGATGCTAATAGGGTGTGTTATTCCGTGAACAATGGTTGATGTATGGAGTAAATGAAGTGAAGAGATTTCGGTGGCTCTTAACATCGAGGCCTTGAGAGCCGATAAGGGTGAAGCGAGTTGAGTATGGGGCAGCCCAGGAATGAAGGGGCAGGGGAGACGGGATATCCCTGAAAATGGCTTCGTCCGGCATGGCTTCTACATGCGAAAATTCAGGAGTGACTCCACCGGGAATCGAACCTGGTACGCTTAGGTGGGAGGTTAGTAGTCCGACCACTACACCACCGCGGCCCCTGTGGTTGATGTAACACTCAAAATGAAACATGAGTGTGCTATAGAGTGCCGTCCCATATCCGGTAATCGGAAAACATTGGCAGGCAGAGAACTTAGAAACATTCGATTGTGGTGAATTTATGCCGAGAGACTTTGTTACAAACGGTGAAACGGTGACGAAATAATTTGGGTTATCACCAGGAAATGCTGTTAATATAACTGCCCTTGGGTTACATAGGCAAACTTCAATAAACGAGCATAAAATTATTGCACAAAACGCCACCCGTCACTTGCAGTCGTGCAATGCTTGTTGTTATTTGTTTATAGAAAAATCGAAGAGCGTCCGAAGGAACGACGAATCAAACTACGTTTTCTGACGATCCGATGGACGTTTGTCGTAGTGGCTTGTGTTACTTACAGGTCTCTATTGCTCTCACTGTACATTTCCGGAAATGATTTTAGTGCTTGGCTCTACGAATGCGGAATATTTTGTATAAAACAACACTGCTCAACCAGCGGAAACGTTTGGAATTGGCACAGTTCATTTTGAGAATGACAGAAAATGTTTGAGGACGTTGTAGTGGTTGAAATCGAATGGTGAGTTACTGTGCGACGGTTGAAAACCAAAGAAAACCATCCCTAAAATATTAGAAAGCTACGTATTTCATCATATTGGAAAAGGTATGGAACCAAATTCCTAGATGTACTTTCCGCTGATTGGTGGAGAGTTTTCCTCGAAATATAGAGGCTGTGATGGTGGTGAAATGCGGACTAGCACCGTACTGACATTATACAAAATTCTGGTTTGTGCACCGTCATTAATGCCCATATAGTGTATATTACACTAAGCAAGGATGCCAAATGTATCTCACTGTTTCTGACTGCCAACTGAATGTTCAGTTAGGTTCATTTTGGTTGAATACTGTCATTGATATAGTTTCAGCATGTAGATGCGGTTAAATGAAGATGACATACATACAAATTATCAAAAGTTATAGGCTGTTCACGGTAAAATGAGCACTTTAGAAAGCCGTGCTTAAGATCTTCTTGTATACACGTTGTGTGATCATCCGCCTTATGCAAAATTAACATTGTCATGGACCTCATGACTTTATTCATGCTTCGGTCAAGTGAAAGTGTGAAATTATTAGAAAAGTAAATATTGTACAAATCTGCTCATTTTTACACTTCAATGCGTTAAAAAATACAGAAAGCGAGAGAAATAATTTAAGTTATCACAAATGGCTACCTAACACTTTTTGTTCGACGTTAATACATGGAACTATTTTCCTCTCCGTCGTTACCAACTTTACTGGACACGTGTCACTCATTGCGCCCGTTAAATTTTTGCAAGTAGGAGCAGTGACTTTTTTATAAGGTTGATTTCAAAAGTGCTCACCTTATCGTGAACGGCCTTTATAAATAATTATTAAAGACATCCACGACTATGAACGCATTCATGAGCCGTCACCAGTGCAACTTGGGGAAAGCTTCTGCTTCACGTGGACAGCGCAGTCGTTGGCTCAAGGCGAGCTGGGAGGGCACCGAGGACCCAAGACACGCGCCAGCCCCACTATGCAGATGTCACGGTGACGCGGGGAAGTGTGACATCAGCGTATTTATGTGTGTGTTTGTGTACGCGCGAGCACGTGCCGCCAGTTGAGCCACTTAACAGCTCATTTAAGGGACAAATAATACCGAAGGGGAAGTAAAGAGAATGAGAAGCGTTGTGGTGAGTTTTCGAGGGGATCCCGGCAATATGTACTTCCTCGCCGGCCCTGATTTGGGCTCGGACGCCAGAAGTTAGGGAGGATGTAGATTGTCTACTCCATCAGACAGCACTGTATCCAACAGTCGTCGACAGCAAAGCGGAACATACCACTTCCTACGCATTTAATTTGAAACTCTCTCTCAAATCGACTGTTTATCACTGAGTTTTACTTAATATTATTTAAAAGGTTGTTTTAGCAATATTTATATATTTATTTTGTTTTGCTTTTTTACAAATTGTCCAAGCAAGAGATTAATGTGTATTGTGCTACATCGCTGTACAGCTTAGGTCGATAGTAGCAAGATTTTAACACCCTAAATGCGAATCATTGGAAACAACTGTACAGCAAAGAAAATCAACCTGCCAAAATCAGAGAAAATGACTAATGTAACTCAGTCGCTCAAGGTCAGTTGTGATTCACGCTCATTTTGAGTGAATTTCTCTTTCCCGATTTACTCCTTTGTGCAAAATGAAACTATTGCGCTATATATTTCACTCATCAGAACGTAGCATGCTTGACGTAAATTTTGCAACTTTACAACAAATTTAATTACTTTGGAGTTGTGTTACTTTTCGAACATCATTGACTTGCAGTTATTTTTGCTACTTTACAAAGAATTGAATTACTTTACAATTTATTAAGACATTTTGGGTTATCGGCAAGTTCCATTTAGTTTCACTGTATTTCAATTAGTTTCTTAACTATATACATATATATATAAACACATATATTTCATTTATCGAGAAATCACTGAATTACAGTGAATTACTATTCGAAGAGGTTGGCTTTCAGCGTTTTTGTTCATTCTGCTACTGGTCGCATCTTGAAGCAATTTGCTAATAAATACATATTTCACCGTTTGGAGCAATCAGTCAAACTTACTAAGGAAAATTAGTGACTACCGTTTGGAACCATAGATCTTATAGACAAGGGCATCTGGCCACTTTTTTTGCCTAGTGGTCTACGCAGTATCTAGCACTTTATGTCAAGCTCACAGGTACAATATCTTCAGGTAGCTGCGATACGCTTTTGATCTCAACAAGTAAGCAGTTCTAGACAGCTTATACCAATCTCAAGTTATTTTTGTAATTATATTTGACAGAATAACATATTTAAATACGTGCTTGCCAATACTCAAATAACATCAAATGAGAAAAGCAAATGAATAGGTTTCAAGACATTGCACTTACACAAGCTACAAGCACGTGAGCTCACGTAGACAACGTTAGATGATATCAGTGTTAAGTCATTAAAACTGATGCTGAAATTTTACTGTTTTTTTAAAGCTAATCAAACAATTATTTGAATATTTCTACAGCCATAATGATAATAACATTTAAGTCGATAGCTGTAGTTCATGTTGATTAACTTCATGGTAATTAGAGGAATTATAAGAGCTATGTTAGTGTTAGATGTAGTGTGTGTGTAGCATAATGTAAAATAAAGAAGGGATTTAGTTTTCCATTACAAAATATACTAACAAAATTATAACACTGCGCATAAGCAATTATTAAGTATTAAATAAATTACAACACCTAGAATAACGTGTATAAAATAACAGTTTATACTGTTTAACCTGTAGGCCTAACTATAATCATAACTATAGGCTGTTCACGATAAAGTGAGCACTTTTTAAGGCCATGCTTAATTCTTACCTGCATCCTATCCATCTTCCTGCTGAGTTTTAATATAAACATTGCAGTGTGACTAATAAACACAGTGTATACATTTCACCACCCTCAAAATTTAATGCCACTGCAATAAGATATATTTATTAGTGGCCAAAGCCTGTTGGAAGGGCCTTGAAAAGTGCTCACTTTACCGTAAACAGTCTACACAAGTCTTGATAATATTTCACCATATGTGATTGAAATACTACTCGGAACGCTCGTGTGTTTAAAATGTATAAAATTTAATTCTATGAGAAAGTCTTTAACTTATAGAATGTAATATATATTGAAATATTATAATTACTTTTCGAAACACACCAAAAACAGTATTGGACATACAAGGATATTTAGCACTGTTCTGCGTCTCAGTTTTAGCACCCAAAACATTATTCCTCGTTGTAATCACAACGATCGTGGTAGTTGTAACAATTGTCATCACCATCTAGGATCTCTTCGTATTCTGCAGCAACTTCTCATGTATCACGCGAGCAAATTCCAATGCATGAGAGGTTGACGTTGGAACACGGGCATCGTCCTGGTCGACAGGCTTTGCATTTGGTGCAAGATACCAAGAGCTGATACACTTCCAAGCAAATTAGTGCCAATGCGGCCTTTAACTTAACGACAGCCACGTTCGTACGGCGCGGGAGCCGTCTGAAAGCAAGTTAGCACTCTCAACCATACAACAGCCCGGTAGTTGTCTCTACTCACGCGGAGTTGTGATGTTGAACGACCAAGAGGTAAGAACTCTGCCATAACATGCCATCCCTTATAGCAGTACAAATCGTTGCTATTTATTAACCTCATCCCCGCCGTGCATTCGACACCAAACTGTACCATATTGAAATTTACGGACTCAATAACAGTGGATTCTTTGCTGAGAGGTCAATAGTTTAATAAGAGATCTCTTGTCTATTCCATAGAAGGCTAAAATACTGTATGTGAAGCTATGAAGTGCAGCTAGAGCCTTAATGAAACTATAAATATTGTATCTATCTAGTAATTTAAGACATAGCTAGCTTGCGCAGTACATTTTAAAGAGTAACAATTTGATATTCTTCCTGCTGGCATATCTTTACATAAAGTTGTCATTTTATTTTTTTTTTAATGAAACCTGGAAGAATCACTACCACATCAGCGACACAAGCAGGAACATCGAACGACCGCAGGGATGCTGCTCTCTCTAACATGCAGTAACGGTTCGTGTTATAGGGCTGTATGGCTGCACCCCCCCCCCCCCTTGCCCCCTCCCCCACGAGTTATTTTTGAATTACAGTAAACAATTTTAATTGTCGCAGCGGCTCTCAATTTCTAAGAAAACTTATTATGATTGCTTCGAACTTTCTACTCTGCCAACGTCCGTAGGCCGATCTCATCTACTGAGCAACGTGTGTTTATGTAGCTTGTACAGCGCTAGGCTGGGCGGCGTGGCAGGGCTGCGGTGGAGGCAGCCCGTCCGGCCTCGCTAGCGCATGCGCACGCCATTAGCAGGGTGCAGGAACCTATCAAGAAGGGTTAGGGATGTTTCACGCCCTTCACGCGTACGTGGGCTGCACGGCTGCCAGCCCTTGTACAGGCTGTCATGGGACGGGCAACTGGCACGCGCGTTTATATTACTTTGCTGTCGTCAAGTTGGTGTATACTTCAGGTGTGAAGTGAACCATTTAGAGGTTTATAGCTATGCTGCTTTCACTATACTTGAAATGAATTTAACATGAACTGAATAAATGTAATAGGTTTACAAGCTGTTTCTTTTTCTCTATTAGGTATCACTAGATGAAAAAATTAAATTAAAGCCAAATGGTTAAATGATTAATCAGCGTTGAACAAGAAAGCAGTAGATAAATAAAATAACATTTATTTGGGACATATATGACAAGCACAAATGATTGTGTTGCAATACTTGTAATGTGCCTGTCAAATATTCGTTCAGGTTAGTAACAATGAAGATTTCTGTTTGACTATCTATTTGTAAATGTTAATTTTTAAAATGTTACTGAAATAATTGCTTGAAACTTGACTTGAAATGTTGTTAAGAGGTATTTTGTTAAGCTCAGGAAAATTTTTCCTTCTGTATGGAATTCATTCATGTCTATTTTTTTTACATGTACTTTAAGGAAATATTTAGGAGCATATTGTTATACACTATGGCCATTAATGACACTAGGCAGGTTTTATTTCACAATTTTAATTTACTTCAGTTGATTATGTTCAAGTATTTAGCTAAAAAACGATGATATTTTAAGTTTTTAGTTTAACATTCGTTAAAGCCGTGTTCTCATAACATAATTTTTCATATTTTTTTCAGTTTCATGAAATCCAACAACATATTTTTATTTTTTGTTTTGTTAAACCCAAAGACACTTTCGCACAAACCTAGAATATTTTATAGCTTATTTTCAAACTTAAAAATCGAAATATTATGTAGTTCATTAAATTCAGTCTCCCTCCCACTATCAGTACAGTGCAGCCCTACCTGTCCTGAAACCCACGAGCCGCGATTGCCAACATGTGCAGCGTGCAAGGCTAAGGCTAGCTGTGTGTCGGCCTCTTTGTGGTCACACGTAAGTTCAACACACATTGTTACTTTAACTGATGCTGCTTTCCAGAATTTGTCTTCATTTGCAGTTCTTCGGTCTGATAGGTGGGTTTCCTCCAGAAATCAGTTAGAAACTTTATGAGATCAGCCTAATTTGAACTAGCTGTAAGGGACTGTGACCAAGGCCTATGTTTTAATCCCCCTTTGAAGTTTACGTACAATACAGATGACTACTCTCGAAGTCTTAAGTGGAGTTAAACAAATCAAAAACTATGTCGAATCTGTTCACTGAGCCTTGAAGTAAATGAAGCCTGCAACGTTACGTCTGACATTATCCTCAAAAATCCCAAGTCAACTCGCGGGTCAACATTACAGTGCTAGGCTATTACGGCAAGTCTTGCAAATAAGGAGGCAGTGGCTCTTATTCATGATTCTTTTTTTCTTTGCATAAATAACTTTTTGATGAAAGTTGAACATATTTTCAATTCTATTTTCTGCAGTGGATCGCAAAACTGTTGCATACATTTCTTTAAGCCATTGTTTTAAAAGTGTTTTACACTCATTCAACCGTTTACCATCAACTTTCAACAGGCCATCTTGAGCCGATTCAGCTAAAATAGTCCACAATGGTTTCCCTGTTCGAAGGTTTTGTATGGCGTTACAAAAATGTTGATAAATATTTGCACTTCGTTTTTCATCTCGGTCTACGCAGAACGCACTTACGTCTGGATGTTTAGACTTTTCGAGTTGTACACTCGTCATGTTTTCAAGCAATACCTTGAATGATGATTGCTTCTAATTATTCAAAACCCATCACTGAGCAACAGCAAAGTTTAAAATAATACTTGTAAACAATTCAGGTGTTTCACAATATTTGTTTATAATCATTTCAATTGCTTTGTTTACCTGAATAGCATTGAAAGTATGAAAATATTAAGTTCTGTTTAATTTCAGCAATTAGTTTCTATTGGTTCTCACAAAATGAATTTCTAGGTGCATTTTAAATATGAAACACAATTATATGATGAATTTTGAACCTTTTCAGGAATAAAAATTTACTCAGCCTTAACAATTTCCAAATATTTTTGTACATAAAAGATATTTTAATTTTTTTTTAATAATAAGTACTCTGTATTTCAAAGTTTTATAATTGTGTCAGAGAACTTACGAAGAGGCCGTATCGGCGATGGTCGTGCCCACTCTCGGCATAGCTCAAGCTTGTGAGCACCGAGTTGGTAGCCAAGTGGTTCGCTGTCCTCTATCACCTTCGAGGTCATTTATATTGGTTAGAACCTCTGCGTATAACCATGTGACCTAAAACCCTAATTTTAACTTTTAACTTGGTTACCAGGTATTTAAGATGACGAAACAAAAAAAAAAAATGAAGGGGGAAAAAAAACTTATATTTCAAAGTTTTTTTTGAAAAAAATTGTTAGTAAAGCTACCAATTTTGATTTCCGGGTTTTCGTGTAAGAAATATACAAAAAAAAAAAGCTTAATTTAATGACGCACCAGACGTCTTTACCGTGCAAGTGGTATTCATTACATGAAGATCGGGGTCTAGCTAGGCAGAAACCGACTCCTTTGACATCCGAGACTGTTTTCGTCGTCCCACACTCTGACGTCACATATGTGAAAACTCCGTCGTCAGTTCAGAGTTTTCGTCTGACGGTGCAATTTAGATAATCGAAATTCCGACAAGGACGGGATGGCTTACCTCATTCCTGCAACTCAGCATTCATAAAAAGTACATAGCGTTGACGTAGTAAGCTGGGCTTTGCAGTTGTCCTCCAAAATATATCTACGCAGCGTTAAGTGAAATGAGACGTAACTGTTGATGTACCGAATGCGTTATCTCGGTTAATGTATTTCTCACAACAGTGATTTTTCTAATTCAGTGCCACCCATCTGTAAGAAATACTATTCCGAGGGCAGAATGAAATCGAGGACAGAAATTCGATCCTTAACCCAACGCGAAAATCGAGACGAATGTCAGAATCACAACAACCGGAGAATGAGCAATGGCTGTATGACTATCCGGGTGAAGATAGCATGATTGTTACTTAGCGTAGTCAAGCGAGCCATGGCATGGGCCCGACTTAGCCTCAGTTCAAGGTCATCAAAACAATCAGTAGGCCTACATCGCGACGAGAAGGCGGAGAGTGAAGTGCGGTGGAATGATATAAAAACCTCGGGAGTCACGGTGAACAGTGAGATGACAACAAAATAGAGAGGATGGGTTATGAGGAACTATTATTAGAGACCCGAAAATTTCGTGAGTTCATTTATGGACACGTTAAACTTTATCCGCTTGCACCATGAAGTTTCTCTTCTATTGGACAACGGTTCGTGAGACATGCCTCGAGCCACTTTCGGTTAATAACGAACCTCCGTTCTACCTGGTCAGTGGTTAAACTGGAGCAACAGCCAATGAACAACTGAGTCTAGCTTGCTGCCGAATGAATCCGCGAAATTTCCACTCCTCTCAATTATTATTCATAAAGTACTGCATTTGCAGCAAAGAAACTAGTATTACTCGAAACAGAATATCAAACATTTTATTCATTTCCCATCGCCACACCGTAGTTCTCATCCCTGCCGCTACGCGGATTCAGTGAATTGTATTTGTTGCAAATGGCTACTCCAACAGTCATGAAATCGTTTTGCAAGTCTGAATTCCGTGCGACGAAGTCAGTAATCAGGTTACTGTGACCATTTAGTTTAAAACTAGGTAAGGTTGCACCAAATGACAGTTCAATTCGTGCTATTGAGTAAACAGTTTCGTGAAACAGGCTATTTGTTGTGCCAGCAGAAGTCAAATGGTCGTCTGCCTACCTCAGAAGAGAACGCGGAACGCGTTAACAAAAGTCCTCTGCGTAGCGCACATGCAGCTAGAGGACTGAGCATGTTTAAAACAACTGCGTGGGAGGTTCTTCACATACGTTCCTGCTCCGAACCACACCGAATGCAACTACTGCAACATCTGATGACGATCACGGGAGCTCGGTGCGATTTTTTTTTTGTACAGCTCTTGGTAAAGATGTTGGCCACTGTGGAGCATGTGCGTGATTCACCAAAAGTGAACATGTTCCGTGTAATCTCACGCGAACGCGTGTGGGCCAAGAAGCGAGGGAGCGATACGGATGACATTTACACGCACGCTTAGCGCCTTATCGCCCCTACGCGCAAGGCGTGCAGTGTTTCCGTTGTGACGCTGTACTGTGCAAATTACATATGTAACATAGGGGTTTTATTACATGCGATGAAATCGCGCACAGATTAAACTACAGTATGTCCTTATGTTCGTACTTTTCTCTTACCGCTTAAAGAAATTTCATAGGCAAGTTCTAAAAATGCGATATTTTATCATTTTCACGATTTTTTTCTCCAGAATACGCTCAATATGACAAAAGTAAAAACAAATTGGGCAATAGATAATTGCTTTTTATCTTTTCTGATAAAAGTCACATTTCCAGAACTTTTATTTACCGAGATACGCGTTTGTGCGAAAACAACAATTTCACAGAAAACGTTTCAGTACATAGAACTCTTAAGATCTACTTGTATGCTCACCTTGTATCCTTCCGCCATATGTAAAATTAACATTGCCATGGGCGTGAAACGATTAAAACAGCAAATACGTTACAAATTTGTTAGTTACTTAACTACATCAATTAAAAAAACATAAATCGAAAGAAACTTTAATTTTTCCCAAATATTTAACTAAATGTTTTTTATTTAACGTAAAAAATATGGAGCTAGTTTTTCTCCGTCGTTGCCAAATTAGCTGGGTTCATGCCACTCAGAGTACCCGTAGGAAATGCAGGTAGGGGCAGTGGCATTTTTCAAAAAACCATTTCAAAAGTGCCCACTTTACCGTGAAAAGCCTTTATCAACCAGCACTTGCTATTCAAATAGAAAGATAATCTCTAACACAGCAAGACATTTTCATGCTGTGCTCGATGGCGAACATAAATTCATGTATAGATTGTCTGCGATAATGGAGCAATTTTGGAAGTCCTGTATAAGATCTGCTTTTCCTTCTCATTTCGTACCTTTCTTTCTTATGTGGAATTAACATTGCCATTCCTCATACTTAGTTCATACATCAACAGTGGAACTGCTAAGAATATAAACGTGTTTCTTAATATGGGAATTCAAACTCCAACATGTAAAAAACCAAAATCGGGGTCCAATAATTTAAACTAGAAGCCTGCGTGGCAGTGTGTAATACCGTATATTTGTTTGTATCAGCTATTCACGATAAAACGAGCACTTCTGAATGTCCTGCTTAAGATCTACTTGTATGCACGTTGTGTATTCTTCCGCCCCATGTAAGATTAACATTGGCATGGGCCTCGTCACTTTATTCATGCGTCAGTCATGTGAAACTCCGAAATTATTAGAAACGTAAATACTGAACAAAATTGCTCATTTTTACGCTTCGATGGATTTAAAAAAAAAACAGTTTGAGTTATTAGAAATGGTTACCTAACACTTTTTATTCGACGTAAATATATGGAACTACTTCCTATCAACAGTTACCAACTTTACTGGACGCATTTCACTCAGTGCGCCCGTTAAACTATAAGAAGGTAGGGGCAGCGACTTTTTTTGCGAGGTTGATTTCAAAAGTGCTCACTTTATCGTGAACAGCCTATAGTTATGGACGGTTATTGTTCGAGAGGCGTGTGTGCTCACTTGATGGAGAACATCATGTACGTGCTGGCAAGGCGTAAAATGAAAATGTTGTAGTGGAAGTAGACGGTGGTGCGGAAGAGTTCGAGTTGTCCGCCAGCTTGCCAACTGCCGCCCAGGAGATGAGACGACACTGCCCTCGAGGCCTCCCTCGGCTGGCAGCGAACATGCTGGGAGGCAGTCACCACTTTACAACGCTCGCCTGGCGCGGGGACTATGAATTCGCGATGCCTGCACTACAACTCATAATCAGTCCGGCTTGGCAAGACGGTGCGTCGTCGGCTCGAGGAGTGAGGGAGGGAGGGGGGGTAGGTGTACGTTTCATTGGAAACCCGAACCGGCCCAATTTACAGATGTCGCTGGCAGCAGTTGAAGGGGGTAGGAGGGTGGCGTAGGGATCGGAAAGGGTGGAGAGATGTGAAGGTTTTGGCGGTTGTTGGAGGGGGGGGGGGAGGGGGCTGGAAAATGGTTGTGCGTGAAGGGCGAGACGCCTCGGGCAGCCACATAACGAGAGAAAGGGAGAGCGAGTCAGCGCTCACTGTAGAGAGCTGGCGGGACAGGGAAGGAGATAGGAGCTCTCTTGCATGTGAATGCGAAATGAAACGAGATGATTTGCGATTCGGTGCGCGGGAAACCGCGAGCTGGGGTGGTAGATAGGGGAGCTCCCCCTCCCCGTTCAACTGGTTTTGGTTATATTCACGGTGAAGAGGGAGTGGAGGGTGGGGTGGGGGTTAGTGGGGTATCCACGCTCACGAGCCAACCCCTTCCTCTCCCTGTCCCTCCCCTACGGGCGAACATATCGAACACCCGGCCCCCTAGATCCCCCGACGCATTGATCCTGGATCACCGGGGCCCCATGGTATATCCACGTCCGACGGCAGTTTAATTGCGATTTGTTTTAGTTTTTTTTTTTTTTTTGCTCGGGTACACGCGAGCGGACCCCGAACGTTGCCGCCGTAATTTGTTTTGTTAGACAGTCTGGTAATTTAAATCTCGCGTGTATTTATTACTTATTGCATTTGAACATCTCTCATTTGGTACCTGAAAATTGTTATTGTGACGGTATGCAGAGAAGTTAATGAGAGTTACGTTTAATTTGAAGTAACTAATATATTGTTTCGTTTTGCTTAGACCCAGATCTTTTTTGAATGAAAGCACTTTACTACCGTCCAAGTTATGAAGCGTATCCCAAATATGCCGTGAATTTACCCCGAAAAATCTCTTTGTGTCCTGGTGGTGGAAGGATCTGCCTTTAAGATGATCCCCAACACTGTCCAGGACACGCCCGATCGCTGATAATTTGATTTGGTTTATTGGGAAAATTATTCTATGGACAATATGTTCGAGACAAACGACAAGGCCGTTCTGAACATCACAGGAAATTTAATTTAAATAATTTAATTCGTACATTTTACTTTGTATGTCCTAGACACGTAATAATAAATAAATTCATAACAAATAGCGAAATAACATAGGCAAAATATAAATGGTTCAGATATGAACCTCCTGAAAGCTGTTATAAAATGCACCTTTTTTATGAGAAAATTTTTACTAATAAATGAGATTTACTAGTTCCCTACACTACTGAAAGGGGTAGTGAAAAGAAAAAAAATGTAATGAGCCAAGGTTTGCCCATTGATATTGCTTCCCCATTACACGAAATAAGTCTGAGGGCAACTGATGAAATAATTTATAATGATCAAAACAGCAAATTTTTCCTGCAAATCGCTGCCCCAACAGTGAATCGAATACATGTGCGCCTAGCGAGGAATGGAATCTTCGTACTGCAGCAGCGTTTAGACCGCTTAAAGGGGATTTGCAATAACCATTCCTGTCCGCCCGTCAACCGTCCGTCAACCTGGTGATCATCAGCCAATGAGGGATCTCTTGTCAAGCTTTAGCTTTTGACGGATGGAATAAATTACATTTTTTTTAAATTCAATTGCTGCTATCGATCAAATTTCTGTTCGTAGCAAGGCGCGAGTTTTTTTACGTCCGTTTATTTTGATGCATTTTTCATTAAATACCGCTGTTTTGGTATACCTGACGTCACACAATGGCAGATTACTGTAGGTGCATGCTAATAAATTTTGCTCGTGAACATGAATATTTGTAGAGTATTTATTAAAAGAAGCAAAAAATGACTCGAAATTGCCATGAAATTCACCGATATTTAAAAATATGTACATTTAATTATAAACTCTTCCACCTTGATAAATAATTGACTGTGAAGAAATTGACTTTAGAGTGATAATATTTTAGCTATTTTTTAGGAGAGTATAATGATTAAATACTGTTCACGATAAAGTGAGCACTTTTGAAATCAACCTTAGAAAATAGGTACTGCCCCTGCCTGCATATATTTGAACGGGAGCATTGAGTTACCTGTGCTCAGTATAGTTAGTAATGAAGAATGGAAATTAGCTGTATATCTTAACGTCGAATAAAAAGTGTTAGGTGTACATTTGTGGTAACTGAAAATTTTTTTCCCTTTCTGTTTTCTTTAATGCACTGGAGTGTAAAACTTACCACATTTATAAAATATTTACTTTTTAAATAATTTTACAGTTTCACCTGACCGACGCGTGGATAAAGTGATGAGGCCCATGCCAATGTTAATTTTACGTATGACGGAAGAATACATAACCTGTACACAAGTGGATCTTAAGCAGGGGTTCCAAAAGTGCTCACTTTATCGTGAACAGGCTTTATATTCGTTTTGGCGCAAGAGGATGGGGGATTGGAGCAGTCGTAGCTGTTCATGTTTCGTCATTCCGGTCCCTTGCCGGTCATTTTTCCCTCAAAATCTCCCTTTTTTCCCTCAAAAAAGACCATTTTCTCTCAAAAGGTCCAGTTTTTCCCTAAAAAAAAAAAAGCACCAATCCCGCTAGCTGCAAAAAACGATCCCCCGAATCGAAATTTTTGAGCCATGGGAAGTATTGAGGCGATCGTTTTCGAGGGCAGAGCAGTGGCGGCCATATTGATTTTATGTGCTTAGGGCATGCCAAATCAATACAAGGGATACAGGGTCCAGAGTAAGACCTGGCCATCAGCCATCTTGGTTATGTCAGCCACCTTGTCCATATTTTGGATCCAGGTGATCTTGACGTTTCACCTTGACCCCAGTGACCTTTGACTTTGAAACCTATATTTTCCAAAAATCCCAAAAAATTCCCAAAAATCCCAAACAATTGCAAAAAAATTCCCAAATAATTATAAAAAAATACTAATTTTTTTTTAAATTATAAAATTAAAATTTTAGATGTTTGGGCTTACGGGGACTCGAACCGACCAGCCAACATAAATGTCACCAAACAACCACGTTCGACCCAAGTTACCTTGACGCATGACTTTGACCCTATAACCGTGGCCTTGGATGACCTTAAAAAAGTCTAGCAAAATAGTAAAAATAGAATCAATTCATAAAAGTCAGTGAGCATATTATATTACTGACTACTACCGCCATCATGAATCCAGGTGACCTCGATCTTAACCCTATCACCTTTGCCTTTAAACCCGAAAATTCGTAAAACATAACAAAAAATTTCCCTAGAATTAAAGAAAAACTAATAAAAATATTATTATTATTTTTAACAATATTTTTGAAACTTATATTTCCGGAGGTCACCCACAACACGACGTCTGGAATACTACTGACCCCCCTCCAATCAATCACACTGTAATAACATTACTCTTCACTAATCACTCACCTTTGTTCATTCTGTCGAATGCACTCCACCCACCGTATATATTTTTCCATTTGTCATTTGTTTTAATTTTCAACACCTAGGTGATACTGGAATATTAATGATCGATTTAGTCACCAGAGGTGCTGTCGATTTAGCCACTATGTTGTTTGTTGGCCTTGACCTTGCTCCAATGACATTGAAATCGAAAAATCGAGAAAAACGACTGACTGCACACAACACCGAATCCACCCAAGTTTAATTACACCCAAGACTGGTTCCTGACGAAACTGATTTAGCCCAAGACTAACTCCTGACGAGACCAGTTCCTGCAAAACAGGCTAGACCTCCGGATAAGACCCACCTGCCATACCACATACCTACACAATCAAATGATGATGGAAAATCTCGACAAAAGTCTCATAATAAGAGTATTATAGCCAACCTGTTTGCAGAAAATCTTTGCAGAACACCCACATAACATTTCTACAAGAGCGGTACATGCCAAAGGGCCATGCAAACTTACCCAGATAATTTACCAGACCAAATTACCAGGCCAACCAATTAGTTGCGAAATATTCCTCAAAAATATTGCCCTCATTTCATTTGTTGGACATTTAGAACTCACTCGTTTTTAAATAACCCGAGTAAGGCATAAACTATAGCCCTCCTACTCCATGCACTCACATAAATTTGATCTAAAACAGACTCTCAAACACAACCGAATTAATAAATGTTTCTGAAGAGTAGAAGGGACTGTCTAAGAAATTGAACATGCATTACTATATATATATATATAATTTAACTTATTTACTATATACATTCTATCTTTCTAATTATAGTGGATGTTTCATCCTTACATACCTCAGATGTTTGCAAATCATGGATAGTAGCAAACAGTCTCATCAGATATAACCCCGATTCTTCAGTTCATCGACGATTGAATATATATTAACAATGCGTGAGAGATCCCCGTGTTTTTTCAGGTCAATCAAATATCTAAGTCTATCATCAAGTTCATCTGGGTCTTTGGGAAATATGTAACGACCGTTATTGACGCCTTCTGCCTTCTTCACACCATTTGTCGAAGGAAACTCGTTGGTGAAATGTGTGAGAACATCGAGAGAGTCATCATCCTTATCATCAGATACTTCGTCAGCAATGTCTTCATAGTCATTATCATCAATGCTGTCTTTATGATCGTCTTCACCTCCTGTTTCATCCTCAATATTAAGTTTACTTTTCTTTGCAGGAGTCGCGAGATGAAGGATTACGACAATGGGCACATGCATTTAATGCAAGGTGATATATATTGAAGAACCACATCAAGAACAGCAAGTATTTGTCTTTTGAGAGCAAGCAAGTGATGTCAATACCCCCTCCTGCATATATGTGTACTGATTCCACAGAGGATTATGATGTCATAGTTAATGCTAATGATGGAATGAAAGACCTCCGAGGTTTGGTAGAGTCAGTAGGTGTAAAATGTGCACTTGCAAAATGTTCGTTTGAAATCGACGAACTTCAGAATAAACAGTTGTCGGGTCTAAATAATGATGATTACTGTGCGACTCTGCAAAGAAAAGTAAACTTGATATTGAGGACAAAACAGGAGGCGAGGACGATCATAAAGACAGCATTGATGATATTGACTATAAATACATTACTGACGAGATATCTGATGAGAAGTGCCAGGGAGACATACTATTCATTACAGATTTATGACTTTTAAATCAACATTAAAAAAAAAGGTTTAATATCCTATTCCCCGAATAGAGGACATTATTAATACTCTCCAAATCTCCAAATATATATCTTCTATTGACATGTTCAGTGGTTTTTATGTGCTTTTGGTACACCAACAAGACCATGAAAAATTAGCCTTTAGCGTCGATGGCATTGTGTTGTACGAGTACGAACGTATGCCAACGGGCCTTGCAACTACTTCAAACTTCTTCCAAAATTTTGTAGATATAATTCTCGGGCCCCTGCACTGTAAACCGCTATCGCTTATATCGACATCATAATAGGCAATACTTTAAGCGAACACCTTGTTAACATCAGGAAGGTGATGGAAAGACTGCACAATTATAATGTCAAGATCAATAGCAAAAATTGTAATTTCGCACAGCAGGAAATAAAAATCCTCGGCTAATATATTATGCCGGAAGGGATTCAGACAGACCCCAAGAAAATTACCACCATCTAACAAATGGTGTCTCCCATGAACATTAAACAAGTTTGTATATTCCTTGGACTCATGCCCTACGTACAGCAATATATTTTTAATTATGCACAACTTGCTGAGCCTTTGAATTAATTGACAATGGAAACAGTACCTTTCAAGTGGTCCCATCAAGAACAAAAATTGTTTCAAAACCTAAAAAATGCTTCAACCCCCCCCCCCCCCCCCTTTTACATTCGACATTTGATGAATATCGCTGCACCATACTATTATGTGACGCATCGCAAACATCGATAGGCGCTGTTCTCATGCACGAAATTCTGAACAGCAAAGAACGTATGATCATAGTGTTCATCTCCAAAAAGTTATAATTGAATGAAAAAAAATGGTAGGCCATGGAACGAGAACTTTCGGCTATAAAATATTTTGTCATTTATTTTAGGCAATACCTTTATGACCGCAAATTCGTCATAGAAACAAATCATGCGAGTTTGTGTTACCTCAAGACAATGGCCAAACACAATGTTTGCATTCAGAAATTGGCTACAGCTTTAACAGAATATTACTTTGAAGCATACATTGTCAAGGGCAAGCTTAACACACTCGCTGATGCCATGAGCCGTATTCCCACCATCAGAATAGCTAATACAACTATCATTAGCATTAAAAACATCCCTTACAAAGTAAAATGTACATTCCTGGCATGCAAATCATTTTATGAAGCACTAGCAGAAACTCTCCTCCAAAACCCCACCGACGACTAGGAGGTTAAGAATAATATTGCTAAATACATAACAAATAATTAGTCTGAGATTAAAATGTTAGTTAATGAGGATCACTACACCACAGACAATGCACATGTTGCTAAAATTGTCATAAATAAAGAATACCTCCCCTTGCAAGCAATTGCAAAAATCACCATCACACTATTTCACATAAACATTGAAATCATTATGCAAAACCACACCAGTACAATCAAATCCACCCTGCACTGACCCATGTTTACTTTGTCAAATTGTCATCACACACAACAACCATACTGCCCACTACCACCCTGTTTACATACAAGCAGGAATATATTAAGGTGGACGACGACTCTCACATATTGTTAGCTTCACTTACTGAAAACATAATGTCACCACTTGTCACCGAATACACGAATGACCCTCATATACAGCAACTGATATTAGCACTTACTGACCCAGATAAGGCCACAGATAAATATACATGAAACAATGTACACCACTGGGGAAAAGAAACTTACACTTGTCCCATAATACTATGCTCCGGAAATCATTATAGTCCACCATGACACACTACTAGGGTGTGGCCATTTCAGGCAATTGAAGACCCTAGAAAAAATCCGAAACATATACTACTGGGACAGTATGAACAAGGATGTATAAGAGTATATTAAGAACTGTCCTGTTTGTCAGCACGTTAAAGCTTCCAATCAGAAACTGATTGGACAAATGACCCCTATCCTTGCCCCCCTCTTCCCATTCTTGGGGCCTAGATGCAAAAGGACCATTACAAACCTCACCTACCAGAAAAAAGTACATATTAGTAATGATGGAATTTTTCACTAGGTATGCAGTAGCCAGTCTCGTCAAATCAATAGACACAATTACTTGTGCGAACTTCATTAAAAATATCATTTTACAATTGGTTGTCCCAAGTCTATCCTCACTGACAGGGGAACTTCCTTCAACAGCGAAATGATGGCAGAACTATTTAGAAAATTACAAATGAAAAAACTCCTGACTGCCTATAACCCAGCATGCAATGGTTTAACAGAGCAGGTAAATTCCATTTTATCACAGTATTTGACCTCATGTGCAAGTGAAGACCACGCCCACTGCGACAATTACATCTCATATGTTATTTTCAATTATAACACAACCGTTAACAGAAGTACGAAGTTTTCTCCCTTCTTTCTTCTCCATGGGATTGAAGCCGTACAACTGTCACATGTGATTAGTCACACATACTCCCCACGAGTCGATGATTGGTGTGAACGCCTACAACAGACACATGAACAAGCTCGCATAAACCTTATCACCTCACAACAGAAGCAGAAGGAATTGTTTGATGTCAAATATCGTCCTACCAATTTAAAAATTGGCCAATTCGTTTGGATTAAAAATTACGCATGACAAAAGATCCTTACTTTCAAATATCAGGACCCAATCAGAAGTTACGATATAATTGGACCATCCACAATAGCAGCGGAAATACAGAAGCAGGGTCACAGTAAAATAGATACTGTCAGTACTCGTAATGTTAAACCTGCTAATATGAGGAACTAATGTATACCCATACATTACAGGAGTGACTTAAATGGTGTCTGGAATGGGCCTTGCCACATTCCACCGAGTGCTATTTGTGCTGGTAATTTCCTTGAGTGCAGCAGCATTACAGCTTCATAAGACACACCATGGTGTCTACTTCGTGGAGCTGATGTCGCAGCTACAGTACGAAGAGACCATCCCACTTTTCTTAATGCTGCCATTGCAACAACCCAGGATACCAACCAATGTAGAAGAATGGTTCCACAGCGCCTGTGCCGTCAGAAACTCTATGGTCTGTAGGAATGCAGAAAAATTACATTACATTTTTAATGAAACATCTGTTAACATTGTCCAACAGTTCTTGTCTGAAGCTTCATTTCCTAAAAGAAATAAAATATCCTTCACCTTCCTTGGCGATGTCGCAACATGGTGTTGCGATGTTCTATTTACACATAATTTAAAAGCATTGCTATCAAATGAGGAAATTTTAGTCTTGGAGCTAAATTAAATTCAGTCTAACATAAGATCTTCAATCAGTAATCTCATTCTCACCTCTCACAACATGTCTGAAATTAAGAATCAAGTAAAAGTGAAAATAAACTCTATTTCTCGTAATTTTCAGTCATTGGCAAATGATTTTAATAACCACCAAGATTACATAGAAATGTCTCAGATTCAAAGTCAAATGATGGTAAGTATAGTTTTAGAGTTACTTAATAACATTATTAATGAAATATGCCTCAATACATATTTACACGTGTGTCAAAACAATCTCTTACCATTGCAGGCTGTACCATGCTCATCTTTAACCAGAGAACTACTAAAGTTAGAAACGAAACTTAATCTATTGGACCTGAAACTCAGTATTCCAGTTCAGAATATAATCATGCATTACTCTCTTGCTATAGCAGAATACACCTTCTCCCCGTCCCAAATAATGATTAAGAAGCACGCCCCTGTTCAGAGTGTTAAGTATAGCTAGCAGTTTTTCCACGCCACAAAGGTCCCATACTTATTCAAAAACGAAACTTGAACTATTGATTTGCCGAGCCAAATGATTGCAATTGATTTAAAAACTCAGGTAACTAGGTTCGTAGTTGACGGACCGAACTAGGAAAAAGGTATATATTTTGTTTCCAAACACACGGCAGAAAGTTCACAGGTAAGCTGCCTTAAGGCTGCAATTCAATTGCACAGTATCGCTCAATTGAAAGCATTTTACAAATTTACTCGTGTCCAGAGCAACAGATTACAGATTACTGAAATTCAGCAACATCGTTATATAATAACTAATGTGCCCGCCACACTAGCAGTAAGATGTATTAATAAAACACTCAGTTACACCATTCCTAGTCTTGACATTGGGTCAATTGAACTAAAGGTGACATGTGAGTGCGAGGTAATGGTAACCAAGTTAATTATAGTAGACACTGCCCATGTGTGTGACTTTAAAAGTCCAGCAACAGCAGTAGGTCATACAATTATACCAATCCACTGGCTTACAAGTAGCCATTTTGAAGCCACTCAATTAATGTTCAATGAAGGAATTTCATTTTATTCCATAAACGACACTTTAAATGATAATTGGAAAAGATTGCATGCCAAACTACCAACAGTAGAATATGTGTCAAACCAGGTTAATAGCTTTCAGAAGCCAGTATTTTCAATAATCTCACAAGAGCATTTAAATTATTTCAACCTGTCAGTAATTGCGGCTCTGATCATAGCATTTGCGTTGTTATATTATAAGTTAGTGAAAATTTCTATTTTATTGGTAAAAGTAGTTTAAAGATCATAATGTGATGTATAACCAGACATGTGAATATGTATACTTGATATTAATAACAGTTATTGATGGTGCTACATAAGTTATAACTATGAGTAAGTGCACTAGCCTCTTAGGTTTATGTAACTTTATTATGTGTACACAGTAATTTTATCATGGATATGCATTCCATATGCCACGACATATCACATGTTTTTTCCCTGTAAAGTAAAGAGTTTGTAAGACTGAGGCATTGATTGCACGCACACAGCGCACATTCTCTTAGCAAGCAACTTAAATGCTTATGTAACAAATGTGCATGGGTAAGAACAGTGCAAACGTCTCATGATAGAGTGCAATAGCAGACTGGGCTATTAACTTTTGTTTATTAACTTGAGCTCTAGTGAGCAGGATAGGCAGGAATATCCCTTACTGTGAGAACACCAGTGTCACTAGAATTAATTTTCCTAACTTTATTATGGGGGCCCCATATACATATGTATTTTAGTTCCATTCTTAATTTGTATAATCAATACTGTATAGAAAGTCATACAAGCCATTACGTGTGAAGGCCTTTCACAACACATTTATCTTATTCATATATTGTAACATTTCAAATTTCTAAGTATTAAGAGTGAAATTTTCATTTTATTTTTTAGGTTCAAATACTATTTTCAACACATTACTAGCATGAGTGTACACTAGGTCATTAAGTTGACTTTGCAGTCACATAGGTTACATCATGTTTCACGTAGAATTTCAGTGTCCAATTTTTACAAACTTTTGTGGCGCTATGGTGGGCTGTTCACCAATAAATGGTGCACCAATTTCCAACCTTTCCTACCTTTGCAGTCGGCACCGGTGCTAATTATTTGCTTTGTGTATTTAAATTATGGGGTTTAATCAACTTAACTACGGAGACGAACACGCTTCCCTCCTATGTCCGCGATTAACAGGAAACCATAGTGGCAGTAATTTTAATAGTGACAAGGCAACACATCTAATGCAATGTGTATTTTTATGTATTTCATTTTTAATCATTGTGCTAAAAACATATATGCACTTCCAAGTTTCTATGAAACTTAGTCTTTCAACATAGCATGACTTTCCCAATCCCACTGTATTAATAAGTAATTGAATATCCCTATTACTAAGTTGATACCAAGTATTATGTAAGATTATCATATAAACAAAAAAATAGTGTATGCTACGAAATGGCAATGTTTAGAAACTTTTCAGCAACTTTAACGAATCATAGTATTAATGACTCGTAAAATTCTACCGTATTAGATATTACTTAACTATTAAAATCACCAGTATACTTTTATGTAAACAATTAACTGGAACTTGAAGGATTGATGTATAGAGTAACTGCAAAATATAATGGCAAGTTTCTTTAAAAATTATGTGCTCTCAAAATAGAATCTCAATTTCAGATGCACTGACTTCATTTTAACAGCCATACTTGTAATGCTATCCCTCACCTCATGCAACTGCCCGCGACCTACAGAGCCTCAAAGTAAGGGCGTGAAAGTACACTATTTACTGTTACCCTGTCGGCCTCCGCGAGGAAGACAGACACCTTCCAGTGGCTCTCTGCAACTTGGTGCCAGGGGCACTTAGGATACCCCTTTGCTGCGACATCGCCATACTATCTTAGTGGCCTGGCCTCACTCGTACCGTCTCCTCCATCGGCCAGCCCCCGTTCTGTCATGCGAGGGCGCATGAGGTTTGTGGAGATGGGGGGCCATGGTGTGACCACCAGCAGATGGTCTGGCAGGAACCCATGTAAGCGTGCGGGGCTGCGCAACCTCGCCAGGCCAGCCGAGCTGTTTTGGAAACAACGCTCGAGGGGAAGGGTATTGAGGCCAAAGCGACACCTGTGAAAGAGGACCACCATGCCAGTGGTCCCGGTTCGACGCCCCCCCCTGCAGCCGCCGTCGAGGAGGTCTTCCCATTGTCGTCTACACGCTCATTCAGGTTAATTAGAACTTCAGTTAGGGAGCTCAAAGTTGCTGAGGCTCAGGGATATGCGATGGCATAATTAAACTCCTTAAGGGGCTGGTTTCCCTGGCAACCGGCAGGTAGATTTGGCAAGTATTGCACCTGTTGACGGACATCAGAGACGAAGCTTTTGAACGTTCTCCTGTTATTTCAGCCTTTCGACGAGAGATGGCGACAGCAACGACACGTTTTGGTAATAAAACACAATGGCCATTCATTGGAAGTCACGTGTCTCGCTTCTAAGAAACACAGTCCAGCCTGCAGGTAGTCTGTGGCCAATGATGAGAAAAGAAGGGAGGGGGGAGAGTGGAGATAAGTGCTTACCCTCCTGAAGTGTCACAAAACACGATGGTTCGTAGGAAATGCTTGTTGACGATTACCTTCACATTTCTTCCAACTCTCCCCCTGCCAGTTATCAGCAACTGTAGCTACAGGAAACATTGGGTATTGCCCACGAATACTTTGGGCATTTTTTTGCTTCCTTTCTGGACTTTGCCATAAGAAATAATTTTTAATAAGAAAGACTAAAGAAAATACGGCACACCTCACAAAAGTAATATTAATTTGTGGTACTCTAAGAACATTGAAGTAGGCCAAAATGTTATATTCAATATGAGTCAACGTTATTTTATGACAGTAGTAGGCCTACAAAGTGAAAAAGAAAAATGATGCCTGACATTGATATTTACGTTTGATCATTATTCAGTATAAATGTTTGCTCCATGGATCTCTTGCATTAAAATAATGATGCTATAGAAAATATGCAAGTTTTTAATTTTTTTTTTCACATGCTCTACACTGGCTAAAAGTTTGTTTGATCAGAATGGGGAATTGATTATGATCAACATACCACTCTGCATGTACTGCAAATGTATTAGAGGATGTAATTCGAATTGAACTATTGGTCGGCCTGGATTGTTTGTATTTCATGAAGTTATATTACGTCTAGTTATTATCTATGATTATATTCAAAAATATTAAATCATTAATATATACTGTTTACCACTTTTAAATAATACAAATTGTAATATGTAATCGGGAAATAAGTAATTTTAATTTACAACAGTTTCATAACTCGTTAACTTTTCGTTTTGTGGGACACATAATGTAATAGTCAGATCACTTGCCTTCAACCAGGGTGATCCAAGTGCCTGCCGGATTTCCGCATGTAGAACATCTGGCGTAATTTGCCGTTGTTCGTGCGTTTTCTCGCGGTAATCCCATTTCCTCCAGCTACGTACAGAAGTAACTCGTGCAATAGTATTGTAACCTAAGATACGTGACAGTAAAATAAATTTGGAAGTGGTAACCAAATTTAAAACGTATTGGTTATATCAGTGAGTGAGGCCATGTTCCAATGGATAAAAACATATTTCACGTTTAGTATTTTGTAAGGTTTTAATTGGAATAAATCGACATTCATCTGTTAAGAATGCAATACTACTATTTTGTTGTACTCCATTTCTTAACATCGACACTAATATTATAAAGAGGTAATGTGAGTTTGTTTGTTTATTTGTATGTCTCGGGTAATCTCGGAAACTACACTGCCTATTCTTATAATTCTTGCGCTATTAGGAAGCTACATTCTTCCAGATGGCCATAGGCTATGTTAAATTTAAAAAAAAGTCCTTGAGAAATCTCGAAATTTGTTAACCAAGTCGGGGAAAAATGCTTTCTAAGCATACTCTACCAAAACTACAGGGCCGATTATCATAAATATTTTACTGTTAGAAAGCTATACTCTTCCAGATGTACATAGGCATATATCAAGTGGGGCCACAGGGACCCAGTGGGTAGAGTAATGCCAAGTGGGGTCACAGTGGCCCAGTGGCTAGAGCGATCCCAAGTGAGATCGCGATGACTCAGTGGATATAAATATATCAAGTGGGGCCGCAGTGGCTCAGTGGATAGAAATATATCAAGTGGGGACGCAGTGGCCCAGTGGCTGGAGCGATCCCAAGTGGGCCTCAGTGGCTCAGTAGATAAATATATACCAATTGTGGCCACAGTGGTTCAGTAGATCTTAATATTATCTAAATATTAGGAATTCGCAAGTAGTCGCAGGTAGTCACAGGTAGTCGCAAGTAGTCGCAAGTAATCGCAGGTTGTCGCAGATAGTCACAGTTAGTCGCAAGTAGTCACGGGTAGGCGCAATAGCCATGGGTAGTCGCAGGTTGTTGCAGGTAGTCACGGTTAATCTCAAGTAGTCATGGGTAGTCGCAAGTAGTCACGGCTAGTCGCAAGTAGTCACGGGTAGTCGCAAAGATATAGCTATGTATTTTAATAACTTCATAAAACTTGACCGAAGATATGCCGGGCTGCTAGTTTTCTATATAAGGCAAAACATGACGTATTAAATTAAAAATTCAAGAAATTAAAAAAAAAAAATTATTTACGTTTCGATACAAAACTATTTACGATACTATTTTTATTGAAATTAGCTAATAAAAATAAGCCAGACGTTTGATATTCGACGTGTTTCCGAACCACACCGACGAACTTCAGCAGGTTATTCTTGATGAAAAAATAAGACGAAAATGTGAGTACCACTTTTTTCCCTAATGTGATTAATAAGGGAGCTACCCACCCTTAAAAAACCTGGCTGTGAAATAATGGAGTAAAAAATTTCAGGAATGACTCGCGATTCAGCAGAAAATCGGTCAATTGTAGAACGGAGATCTTACACCTATGAAAATGTGGTTGGTAATATTATCCCCCGTCATCATGAAAATAGGGGTTGCCACCCAGTTTTCGCACAACATATTTGAACAGTAATCTGTAAGCAATTTGTTGGCATGACTTAATAATCAGCACATCGTAACGAATCAAAATAGGTCGTCTTGTCAGAATACTCTCATGTGAGCCACTTTCGTGAAATCCATTCGTCAAGTATTGCCTACCTCACTGGCCAATCGCCTTCACGGTGCTCAAGAGTGGTGAGGCAGTCAGATACCAGTCTTCGAGATACCAAGTTCATTACCAAACCATTTCAATTATCTAATAATTCAGTGCTATTTTTTTGCGTGAATAGTGAGGCGGACAGACTCTGTTTTGTTAAAGTAGTGATGTTTAACGGATTAGAAGAAAGAATTCGTGTATTAGAAACATATTTATGTTTCTAAAAATGTTTTCGTTCCTCTCTCATTTATGCTTGTTTATGCCTTCTAGGTAGGCCTATTAGGTACATGGCAATGTTAATTGTTACCTTTGGTTTGGAAGGCTGCACAATAGGCTTGAAATTAAACAGAGCAGAGCTACCAAAATCGTTTAGCCAATTATGTACCATTTGTAAAATGTTGTGAACAAAGTAAATTGTTTCCTCTATCGGTCACACACAACTTCTCATCACTACTGCAATGAAAAATTTTCTTCTCACTTTGTTGTTGTTATAAGAAATAAACTTGCCTGTTATTTGTAATGTCATAAGATATAATATTCTTTATTTTAATAACATTAAAATCCCGTAATTTATTGCTTCATACGAAAACATGTAAATGCCTTATATTAGGTACCACAATTTAAAAAAAACATACATATCAAACAATGTAGTTATATAGTTCCTTAACTAATTTTAATGCAACATACATATTTATATATTTGACATTATCTACAAAGACACTAATTATGGAGAATATAATTTTAATGAATGACTAAGACGATTTTTATTTATAGAAATACCAATTCTTGTCAGGGTATAGTATGTTTTACAATGTAACATTTTTATTTCCTACTTGTTTCTTTCCTTTGACTCTTTCTTGTGCCTCCAGTATGTACGGTGGCTCCCGTACACACATTCCTCTGCGTATTCGAATGTCTGCCAATTCCGGTAACAAGCATTCTATACAAAATTTACGCAGCTTGGGGAACATATTTTCTCTACAGAATTCGTCATCATCCCACTATCACAATATATTACTATATCACACAAGTTCCTGTCTGCTATGTGAATCTGACGATGTATTTGGTACCAATATTTGTGCGATTTTTAAAATTGTAGTTTCCTATTTTTTTCTTCAATAAAGAGTTTGTTAGACTTTACTGCTTCGCGAATAGGCACACAACTATTAGCATAATATGCATTAGTAGTGTCGCAGACCGTATCACGTGAACTACGTCCGCCTTTACACGAGAAAGGTTAATTTACGCGATAGGGATATCGTACTTTCCTGATGTCTTTATCATTGAATGAATGCGTATGTAGACACAGATGCGATACATTGTTTTTTTTTTTTCTTTGTGGTCGAAATGGTCGTATTCTTTGCATTTTGTTATATTAATAGTGTAACAATGTTGTTAAACTAAGGCATTATTATATACCACATTTCACAAACGTGATTTGATTCTAAAACAAAAGAAAATGTTGGCTTAAATGTGCGCAAACTATTTATCACCATTAGCAACTATTTTCTTTAAATAGGCTACTTTATCACACATTTTCTGATTAAAAATTTTTTTTAGATCGAAGTTTTTTTTTCGTTCTGAATACTGAATATGTAAACAAAATAAAAAAAATCAGTTACTCTAGATGACTTATAAAACTTACTTTTGTCTGTTAATTGAGATTAAGCACAGTAATAAAAACGTTTCATTAATTTTATAACATGTATTTAGATGTCTGTGCCAACAGTTTTGTTTGAAATGATAGCTAAACAGCACATCGCTTTACAATATTTTTTATTTACACGCTGAACACTCCTCGTACAATTATTCGAATTATCTTGGGAAAAGAAAACACAAGATTACGGCATGTAATACAAATAAAAACACTACTTCAAATGCCGTCATTAGTTTAACCGGTCTAAAGGTATAGTTAGATTCATTTGGAAATTTGAAAAGAGTATTTAGTGTTTTCATAGTACCGTGGCTTTCGAAAAATCCGAAGTATGGAGACAATATTTACTAAATGCTCAAAACACAGCGAATAGTTGGAGCATTTGCCGGTTCCGAGAACTGTCTGGTAGGAAGGTGGCAGTTTTCCCATCACTTTCATACAAGCAAGCTACCTGGCTATGAAACCGCAGGTGGCCTACCATTAGGCACTTTGGTCCCTCCCTACCCATCACACCTCACCACCCTGTTTTTCTCCGCGACCCCACGTAGTTCCACGATAAGCCACACTGGCGAGGAGAGCGCCACTTCTCAGGAACTATTTGCCAATTCAGAGTTTCTCAGTTGTATTCCCGTTATATGTTATTTTAGCTCGATGATCAAATATGTTATGAAATGCACAAGGTTTTTCCCATGTTACTGTAGCTTCATTTCTTTGTAATCTTTTTCCATTACTTTGCAGCCGCTATTTTTAGAAAAGCGAACAATCCTACGATTCAAGTGGTCTGGAAATATCGAATTTTTGAAGTATACTGGACAAAATTTAAAAAAATGCCTGAAGTACGGCAAAGAACATAGTTTCACAGTTTGCAGAAAACTAAAATGCTTGAGAAAACATGTAATCAATTCATGTTTAAGTTGAAAAAAAAGTGGCGTAATGTTTTTTATAAACCATTTAAAAATTAATTTAATATCTGATAAATGCAATTTTTAACCTTCAACTATCAAGTTATTGAGAATTTAATCAATCTAATATGCAGAAACATTGAATTTTAAGAAAAATAATCAAGGAAACTAGCCCGGGAACACTTTGGCCTTAATTTTAACGTGTCTGGCATTAATGAGTAATGCCTTAGGACGAGTGGTTGTACCAATTATTGTTTGAATAAAATTAGTGTTTCATATAACCTATTGCTGTTTCCTCTAGCTACTACCATCTCCCTTTCAAGTGCTTGATCTGATCCCTTCACGACAGGCCACAGCACTGTGTTGCCAGCATATAAACGACCTTTCGTAGCCCGTTGTCTACATTTATGACCAAATACTCGTACAGCAATCTTATCAAAAATGTAATTTAGTAAATATTTTAATAACCGAACTGAAATCGTATATTGTACAATGAATTAGTTGTTATTATTTGTCTGCTATATTTTACTTTATGGCGTTTGAGAAAAAGAATTTATGTCCTGAAATATTTCCAACCTTCTATGTTAGTAGCTTTATTTCAACATAAAAAAAAGATTAATATAAAATGCTTTGTTATTACTGACACGAGAATGTTAATTCTCTTAGATGAGGACAACATTAATCTCAAACACAAAATAGTGCCATCGAAAACTTCATTATACCAGAAAAACAAACTGGATCTGTATCATGAAATTCCTATGATACTTGAGAAATGATATCACAGTTTTCTATTGTTAAATGCGCGAGAGTGAAATTTGCTATCACAGCACTTGTTTTTCGTTTAGCACATATTTCTATTTCAATGAAAAAAGGAAATGATTGAAAGAATTTTCATAAGTTTCAAAAATTTGCATAAAGAAAAAAAGATTTAAGTTCAGGTACATCGACTGGTAAGATAAGCCTCTACTACATATTTACACCGTTGTATTTTGGTAGAACACTCGTTTAAATTTCTTTCTGGGCAGTTATCGAAGTGTTTTACAGCATAAAATGTTAGCATTAATAATTTTTTTTTAGTACATACATGAATTAACCTTTTTTTTTTTGCCTTCCTGCAGTCAACACAACCCTTCGCTTACTTCTTACAATAAACACAAACACTCATAAGATCTGTTACCACTGACGACATGTCCGCCATGACGCTATCAAGTAAGAAAGACGTGCAACGGTCGTATTACGTATCGAAAAAGTATGCCATGGTTAACTTGAGGTATATTCGATACAATTAAATGTTGCCATTCTAACAGAAATTTTTGTTTGTTGCATTAATAGCTATTGCACTGTGGCCACATAAAGTTATTTACACTGTGTTACCGCCTTTGCTGAACCAAAACAATTGATAATCCGCATTTTCCTCTGATGTTATGTTGTGCTGCGGCACGGCTGTCAGAGTTACCAACATGATTCTCGCCTCTTGCTGAAGCATCAACTGATACAGCCTTTTGCACACGAAACGTTACTGGTTTTCTTTTATGGAATGTTACTACACGTTGATTGTCATTCCTGAGGTAGGCTTCACGGTTGCTAGTACATGAATTCGAATTTCGACCAATAGATTCGAGATTAAGAAAAAATACTTATTATGTAAGTTGAAGTTTGAGAAATAGGATATAGGATTCAGTGCTCTTTTTGGGGGGCATTGACTATTTACTTATTTATTTATTTCGTCCATCGTTAAACATTTGTCCAAATTGAAGCTAAAATGTTTTCCCTTTTACTTAAAACATTTTAATATCATACATTAATACCCATGTTTTGAAGTGAAATAATTACATAATACGATGACAAGGTATTTTTAGTTCGTCCACCAGAAATATTACAATTTAATGCACATTTGTAACGGAATTTTTTTGTTCTCTCTATTCCTAGAGTCTATGATGGAACAATGATATGATAGGTCTTAAGAGTAGATCGCTGAGAAACCTGAAAAAAATTATTTCCCAAGTAGACGTTAGGTGAGGGCTTCTTTCACAGACCGGGGAGAAGATGTACCAGCTCCTAAAAAATTCCAAGCATCACAAGATGTTCGGTCGTTCGCTGCAGTAACGGGAATCCCATCTTGGAAATGCCGGTCATAGAGCGGGCAGTCTTCGTGCAAAGCTTATCGAACGTCAATAACGCGCCGTAAAAGTTATCGCGGTCGGTTGATCTCCTGAGAACTACCCGTTCCTCCCCAACGCAGCATTCTTCCACAGCTCCATATCTATTTAGCCTTAGTGCCTCTGCTGTCAGATGAAACTTTACGAAGTTCGCACAGAGAGAGAGAGAGCGAGAGAGAGAGAGAGAGAGAGAGAGAGAGAGAGAGAGAGAGAGAGAGTGTGTGTGTGTGTGTGTGTGTGTTTTGGATAGCATCTGCTATTCAAAATTACCACACTGCACGAAATTATTTTGTTATTTTTATATATGTGGGCTGTTCACGGTGAACTGAGCATTTTTGAAAGCCCTGCTTAAGATCTACTTGTATGCACGTTGTGTATTCTTACGCTATGAAATTAAAGCTGCCATGGGCCTCAACACTTCATTCATGCGTCGGTCGAGTGAAACTGTGAAGTTATTAGAAAAATAAATATTTTACAAATCTGCTAATTTTGGCATTTAGACGCATTAAAAAAAAAACAGAAAGCGAAAGAAATAATTTAAGTTGTCACAAAAGGTTACCTAACACTTTTAATTCAACGTTAAGACATCGAAATACATTCCCCTCCATCGTTACCAACTTTGCTGGGTGCATGTAACTCAGTGCGCCCGTTAAAATATATGCAGGTAGGAGCAGTGACTTCTTCCCCATAATTTGATTCCAAACGCGCTCACTTTATCGTGACCAGCCTTTACATTAGACTAAGGAGGGTAAACTAAACTGAAGTTACATAAAAACTGTAAAGGGATTAAATTTAGTAATAACAAGTAATACTTACGATATGAGCTGTTGACAAGGAAGGACCAAGTTATATTGAGCCACTCAACAGAAATATATAACTAAACTGTATTTATCGTTGCCGTAGTTCAAGTGTTATGAGTAGGGGCAGTGAAGTTTCGCGAAAATATTTCAAGACAAGTTATAATTTAAACAATGTAAAGTCATTTACCTATCTTGGTTGGCTAAATTACTTTTTGACACGTGTTAACTGTCTGCACACGAATCACGTAGGAGCCGTGCCGATGTTGTCGAACTCTGAGTGGCCCGATCAGATATGAAAAAAAGCCTTCTCAAGTAGATGGAAACCAATGGTAATAGACAAATTGATGTTGGATGCTTATGGTTTTGAAGTCCACCGTGTACTCATATTGTTTCGCAAAAAGTCACTAGCTCTAGTTATGTCAAGTTGAAACTGCACATTGAAGGATGTTCTTCTCGCTGTGAATCCACAGACAGACCGGTCCAAAGTGTTGCCAAGCGTTCCTATAGCTTGTGGCGGCGCTATTGCCCCGAATACTGTGCCGCACGTGTGCAGTAGCACGTGGAATGGGTGTCGTTCTCAGTACCTACTGTATGGAAAGTGCTATGGGAACAGTTAATAATTCACAGTAAACTCATACCTCATACCTTGATGTCTGCTAGCTTGGCACCTCGCGTCGCGTTCATTCAGTGGGCACTGCAATGCCTTATGGTCGACCTTCACTTCCCTACATACTGTATTATGTTTTTCACTAATTAAACCTGTTTCACGAGAAATGAGATACTTAGTATTAGAAATAGTCATGTATGGGTCGATGTAAATCCTGCGCTTTAGCTGCGAGAATCCAGTCAATTTAGATCTGTAATGACATGGAGACAAGCATAGTCCATGATTGCAAAACAGACGATATCTTCTTCCAACCCGCTGATTTGTGGCGTACTCTGTATTTTGAGAGGTACAGCCTTCGAATTACTGAAACATGTGCCATTTGATGCTCGTCGAAGCTATTGCGTTCAGCATTATGGAAACCTCCCTAATTTTGCAAACGGTGTCAATTTTTCTCTAAAAAGTGGGTAGGTGAAGTCCTTCTTTGACAAGTGCGTTTGTTTAATCTACACCACCGTATATATATATATATATATATATATATATATATATATATATATTATATATATATATATATATATATATATATATTGTGTGTGTGTGTGTGTGTGTGCGTGTGTGTGTGTGTGTGTGTTTTACTTTAGGGCCATGTAAAATGTCTCGGCTACGAGAGGCTTGCAGTAAATGAAGGAGAGCTCCTGGCAAGAGAATCGTAGTTGCCTGTGACATTATAACAACGCTAGGGATATTGAACCGTATGCAACAGAGCTTACTGCGACATTGTCATGCCTGCATCGAAATAGGGCGATGTCATTTAGAGTACAATATTTACGGTAATTTTAGTCGGGCAGGTATTTTTTTTTTAAACTGAGTGCAAGTTCGAACAATGTACCAATTTCAGTAAAGGTTAATGTAATGGCGGCAATTAATGAAAGTATTGTATTAACCATTAATAACCTATTCGTACAAAATTTGGGGTGGAAGTACATCTCGAATAATTAATTTTGTTTTACCTCTCTGAAAATATTTAATTTTCCACGAAAATTGGCATACGAATAAAGCTATGGAAAATACCTCGCTGTTATGGACTTCCACAAAATCAGATACTTGTTTTCAATATGATTACTATACCAATTTTCGGCCTTTTAATTATACGCCTGGAACCATTTACTGACATTTGAACTGCCGACGCAAATAGCAGCTATCTGGAACTTAAAATCAAGCGCTAAGCTTCTTATATGTCTATTCATTTTAATAGACATTAAAATAAAATAAATATCGATTCTATACGATTCCTGTATGATCAGAACTGCATACACTGACTGACGAAAAACAGAAGCGCTTAGAAGGAATGGTCCAAATTGAGCGAAACATGATACATGTACATGTTATCGCTGGGCGTGAAAATTATTAAAGCTGCAGTGATAGTAACGTATCGAACGGATACCGGAATTCATTAGCGGTTCCACCAGGTTTATATCGATAATGTTATAAGTCTTGTACAAAACGTCGGTTAACATAGCAAGTAAACGTCTCCGAACATAAAAGTATACCGCGTAAACGCATAATACAGCATTACCAGCATATTACGAAGTTTGATAGGGGCCACATTGTGGGGTTGCATGAAGTAGGGTGGACGTATCGTGCAAATGCTAGATATTTAGGGCATTCCGACATCACAGAGGCCCGACATTGGAACCAATGTGTTTGTGAGGGCACCCACATACACCTAATGTAGTTCCGATGGCTTAATACAGTCTACAGCAAGGGAGAATCGCTATAGCAACACTCGAGCATCACGCATCCGCGATCGCAAAATATTACACAATCAAGTGACATCGGTGCCTGCCATCTGGACACATTTACTGGACACTTTTCAATATCCCATGTCATCCCATAACACGTCTGGGCGACTGTCATCAGCTGGACTACGGATTCACCATCTCATGCGAAAGCTGCTGTTAACACAAAAACAGAGATGGCGGAGTCTGGAGCCATAACCGGGAGGCCTGTTCAGCGATGAATCTCGGTTCTGCATTACCATCAATGACCGTCATGTCATGAAGATACACATGGGCATTACTCCTCACATCATGGCGTGGGATGTTATAGGGCATGGCAACAGGTCACCTTTGTTGGTAATTCGGAAATTTCTCTCAGTACATTGGCACCTTAGTGACATTTTGCATCCTCATGTGTAACCCTTGCTTAGACAACATTCTGGCAGAAACTTTTAACAAGACAACACGCGTTCACTCACGGAACATGTGTCTATAGAATGAGTACGTCATTTTGATATACACTCATGGTCAGTAAAAACCCAAGTTACGTTCCCCGTAGAAAATGTGCGGGATCAGCTGGACATCAATTCCAATCTCGTGCCTATCTGCAGGATATCGAGGCCCAGTTACTGCGGCTGTAAGCTGTTTTTCATTAGGATAAGATACTAATGCTGCACGTCTCCTTTGTGAACCGAATTGGCATGAGTATACAGGCCCGAGTGTCTACTACATACTGCTTGAAACGGGATCAGTAGTACATCCATAGTGCTAACTCCGTTGTCCGTGTGATGTGATACTGTAATAATCACAATTACGCCACTTGACCTTTCAACACGTGCAGTTTCATTTCATTTTCTTCACTCTTTCTAGGCTCGGCTCAAGACCTCGATGTTAAAGAGTCGCCAAAATCTCTTCACTTACTCTTTCTAGGCGCGTGTTTGTGAGTGTCCTAAACTTTAAGGAGATTTCTTACTGCTCATTTGAGATTTTAAAGTACAAAACCAAACCAAGAGTGTTTAGTCATGCGGCTGTGCAACTGAATTTCATGAGAGAGGTCGTGGATTCAGTACAGATGGTTTTCTTCAAAGTGGTTTTCTATCCGTGTTCCAGGAAAATAATAACGTATGTTTACTTTGTATATACCTTCGAAAATACTAACTTCAGTTTAAACGTGGCTTAACGTCTCGTTGACAACGGGATTATAAAGACGGAATTAATTCCTCATAGTTCGGAGCGGGCAAGGAATCGGCCACAGTTTTTAGTAAAGAACCATTCTCAAGCGAATACGGAAAACAATAGAAAACAGAATCCTCGAATACGAGTACAGTGTTCTAACACTGAACGGATAGCATTCCACGTTGCTGGCTCATCAGGTTGTAGGGCTACCCCCTGAGAATTACAGGAAATAACAATAAAGTGCAAACACCTTCTTTTAGAAGTAACGTCTTGGTACAATTTTATTGTACCTTATTTCTCTGACTCATCCAGAAGGTCAGGAAAGAGCTGAGACCATACCATGAGTCCTAGAACTACTCGGGAAACGGGATGTGCATTTAACAAAAGCAATAAACAAATGCCCATGCGTCGGGCGAATGATGGTCTAATATGCGAATTGCAGACTACAACATTATAACCTTGCCTGTTTACCGGTCTCCGGCAGGGATTTGTTCACTGACAAACGTGCCAGTGAAGAGGACATTAGATATTTTGACGTTGGCGAGTTGTTTCTTATGCTCGCAGGTCGCATGGGTTATGCGAGGACCTTGAAAGCTGCGTTCGCGTCGGTACAAGCGAATTTGAAATGTCATGTTTTATTGCTTGGAGTGAACAGGTGCCGTATGGCACTAATCCAGATGGTAGAGGGGGAAGGGGTGAGAGAGAGAGAGAGCGGGTAGGGGGCGAGGAGGAGGGAACGGACATGTACCCGCTATTGAGCCCTCGTTTCACGTGCAAGCAGCAGTGGAGGCCAGCATTGTCACGGGTCTTCTTCTGAACCGGCGCCCTGGCATGAATACCAGACAGCCTTGCAGGCAAACCCTGCGTTGAATACGATATGCGCTTCCTCCGGCAGTCGTGCGTTCATCATCGGCGCTCGTCGCTCACATTCGGCTGTTGTATGGGGCGTCTTCCTCCTCCCCCCCCCCCCTTTGTGACCAAAGTCCCTACGGTCTCTGCAAGGTCTGCTTGAATGCTGAGTAGAAGGCCGGGGAAGGGCTGCGGTGACAGGGTTGCCTGAAAGGGTTAACTATATCGAATTTACTCCACACCTGCCCGCAAAACTATGGTTTTTAGGCGGCGCGCTCCTAATATGAAGCGTCGGTCGACATGCGGCGACTTTTCTTGACAATCGTACATTTTAGAGTGATGTTTGCTGGAGCTCACGACCAATTCACAATTGCCAGATTATTGCTCACTAGGAGCTATTTCTCAACGCCATATTATAAAATTTATGCTAAATATATGTATAAATTAAAATATATCTATTAGAAATCACTGAAATGGCGACAATAGAGATTATTCCTGTAGTTACAGAGCTTCATGAACAAAATGACCTCACTTCTATGCCATTATCCTTTACAGTATTAGCAAACACATATTCAGGAAAAAAGCTATTATTGCACCGGAAGCTGAATACCTCCCCTTACACACACACGCGCGCACACACACACATATATCACTAATGCACTCAATTTTTCTGAAATACAGTTTTTTTCCGTATATATATATTTAATCACATACGATTGTTTTTGTTCTCTCGTTAGTTCCTAAACAGTACTTTATGTTTCCTGGTTTCGAATTGGAAGCCATCCAAGTTATAAAATTTGAGTTACCCAATTATAAACATGCCCATTTCCCCTTTTTACGCACCCAAGTTAAATGTTGGGGAGTAATGAAGCTGTCATCGATATTCCATTCATAACAATTATTATTTACATTTTTAACGATGTAGTTTTAAAATGTACGGTTTTTTGTAGTAATTGTGTTAAATGGTAGCATACGTGTTGTGCCGTAAGAATGGACTATCAGTTCCTTAGAAATGTTATTTTCTATGGTGATGGAAATGACTGGTTTTGGAACATTCTTTAAAAGGTACATCAAGCTTTCTAAGGAAAATAAATGTTTTGATAGAATGATTACCATTGGTTATAAACCGTAAGCTGATTAAGTGACAATCGGTTTAACGTAAATGCAGAATATCTTCTTAAAACACTTTTGACTTAGTCTGGAAAATATGCCAGTACCAAATTAGGCCTATTGCTTTTATGAGTATGCTTGGAAACATTTCTAAACAGGTAAATTAAAAACACAAATATTTAAACTATAATTACTCAAAAGTTCTAAGGAATTGTCTGTAATTTCTTATAGCCAAGTTCACCACAGTCTGAATACCTCTCCTCTGGTTGAGGCCGACAGCTGATTTGTCTTTCTTGGAACACCATCTTTGGAGAAATTAATTTTTTACGTTCTTTCCATCCTTCTTCGAAGAAATCAGTGCAAAGCTCAAGAATTTTAATTTTTTATATTTGTTATTATATTTTCTGAATTAGTAATGTCATGCACGTATATTTTCGCCAGTAATTTTCCTCTAACTTGTAAAATCTTCATGACGTTTTGAATGCGCTAACCGCGTATTAATAATTACAAGATTTTCCCACTTATGGTACAAAATAAATTGTTATAATGGACTTGTTTACGAGCCACTTTCAATACTAATTGTACTGAGGAACTACATTTGATTTTGTTCATTTTGTCAATTTACTACGTGTAATACTTATAATACCTAATTACATCTTCGAGAAACAGTTTTCGCACTTATTAGTATATTTAGGCATATGGAACCAATTCATCTTCATTAGCAGCTAAAATTCACAGTGTCGGTCATTTTGTTTCAGACAGAATTTTATTGTGCACACAGTTTATTGTAACATACGCCGGTGTTCGAACTGAAGCGTACATGCTAAATATGAATTGGGCATCGCAGGGAGAGTAGTCAAGAGCAATCCACAGATGAGTGGTAGTTAAGGCTGTGACATCTACTTGCATTGACCTAAAAGACAAAGTCTTAAACTAGATGTTAAGAAAACATTACTTAAAAGATGCTGTTAACTTCACTGTCATTCCATTTGCCAAAAGTATCCGCAAGGTAGGAAAAACACATAAAATAGTAATTTTCGTTAAATCGATGATTTTTTTTTGGAGAAAGGAATAGTGAGTGAGAAAATGAAGAGGTTTGGACTGCTGTTAACAACGATGCCTTGATAGCCGAAGAGGGTGAAGTGAGGTGGGAATGAAGCAGTGCCGAAATGTAAAGGCGGGGGAAACGGGTGATCCCCGAGAAAATCCACCGACCAGTGGCATCGTCCGGTACGATTCCCCCTTGCGAAAATCCAGGAGTGGTCTGGCAGGGGAATGAACCCGGTTCGCCTTGGTGGAGGATAGCAGTCTAATCGCTGAGCCACTGCGGTCCCCGAGAGCCAATGAGGGTGAAGCGAGGGGAACATGGAGCAATGCCAGAATGAAGGGGCGGGGAAAACAGGAGATTCCCTTGAAAACCCGCCAACAGCGGCATCGTCCGGCACGATTTCCGCGTACGAAAATCCAGGGGGTGAACGAAAGGAGGGCAGATTTCAAGCTGAATAGTTGCAGAAAAAATGCCACGAGACACTGATATTCATAAGAGAATTGTGTTTAAGTATGACACTAATTTCTGATAACAGGTGATATATAACTGCAAGACCTAGGGAAGGAAGTCGTCGGAGCGTTGTAACAGACAGCTTCACTGGCGGGAATAAGATGCTTTATATATCAAGAGCACTCCTAGAGCTCGCCTTAAACACAGTGGGGTTTCTACTCCGTTAAACTGAATGCAGAGACTTTATGAAGACTTCATTGTGCATGAACAACTGTCTTGTCCTGCTTCAAATACGACTTATAGATATGGTATCGAACATAATTCCGTTGAGCCAGGCTATCAGTGCAAGCGGGTTGAATTCATGAGAAGGAATACTGTTTTGTCAAATTTAATGAAGCATGGTAATAAGCGTACTGCCTTCTCTCCCCAAGTCTGCCATGAGTTTGTCGCCCATATTGGGCTGTGATGTGCGAAAAAAACCTTTGAAGTTACATATGCATGTTTCACGCAGTCAATGTTTCTGTTGGTCACAGTGATACAAGTAATGCCCTTTTTACGTACAAAAAACTTCTAATTTTTCTATCGGAATGTACCGATTACGTTTACTACTATGTAAAGACAAACAATGAAGATTGCTCTAAATCAGTGGAATTCGACTCTCGTGGTCATGTTTTCGTTCTGTCATAGACTTAGTTCTCTGCAAAGATTTTGTTCTTGATTTTTGTCACACGAATTTTCCAGAAAGCGAACTGCTCGGATTCCTGTGTAATCTTTAGTGTTTTTTCCCTTGTTTTTTCTTTATGAATTCCACATATTATTAAAATGCTTGATCATTGACACGCATACAAATAAACACATTACTTACAAACCAGTTAAAAGTCTCTCATTGGAATCACCGAAATCAAAATAATTCTCTCGGCGACTGCATTTTGCTAACTTATATGTGTGCTTCATGCCACTTTCCGATTTACTGTGCTGAATTTTCCATTGCAAAGTGGACCAGGAAGAACTTACTAACTGAATTTATAGAGGAAAGAATTTCACTTATTAAATTGATGCAGATTTAATAATTAACAAACCTCTCCTTTGTCCTCAAACTTCGATAATACACAGAAAAATATAGTCGATGAAATAGTCACATCTACCAGTTGTGCAGTGCTTCAAGCCTATAGTACACTGCACTTCACCTTAAAAGTCAGCGGACGAATGGTTACTTTTCTGGCCAAAGTCGCAGGTGCTATATAGGTTGCTCACAGTAAACTATACATCTTTGAAATCCCTGCTCAAGGTCTACTTTATGCAAAGTGTATGTCCTTCCGGTCAAGGAAAACTCTAAAATTGTTAGGTAAGTTTATCCTATCTGCATTAAAAAACATAAAGCAACATAAATAATTTCGGTACTCAGAAATTTTTATCTGAGATTTTTTAATTCTACATAAAGAAATGGAACTACTATCCTTCCGTAGTTGCCAAATTTACAGGGCATATGCTACTTAGTATAACCTTAAAATTTAGGCAGACTGAGTCACGTAGGGGCAGTGAGAATTTTCAAACGTTGGTTCAAAAGAGTTCAACTAATCGAGATCAGCCTATCGATGCTAGGGCAATAAAATCTGAGACTTGAGTATGAAACACTTTCCAGGAACAGAATTGCTCAAGTGTCGTTATTAACACTCCAATTTGGATGTAGTGTGGTGGTTTACCCAGGTTTTTAATCCTTCTTCTACAAGGCTGTAGCTTTTATGCGCGCACCGGACCTATAAATAACTGACGGCGCGTGGAAAGTACAACACTCAGATGTAGTTAGTTTTCTTACAGTATGTTAGTGCCAAATCGTCAAACAAATAGATACTCTAATAAGCCCCGTAAGGCCTCTGACTAGGAGGGGTGGAAAACTTCTATATACTTATAGTACGTTGGTGGCATTTAGATAGAGATTATGTTTTAATGATTTCAAATCAATTTTATATTACTTCTTTGCGGAGCACGTTATTTGCCTGCGGTCACATAAGTAAAAAATACTATATGCTACATTAGTGTAACTGAAATTGAAGTCCAGTGGTTAGTATCTTTGAAACGCTCGGGGCAGCTAAGCCTCTCAAGTTAAATTATGTTCCAAATTTTCGACTCCTTATAAGCAACTTATATTGGCTTAGATGAGTTCTAGTTGATATTCAGTAATCATTAACGCTCAGAGAGTTTTTCGAACTCCGATTATCTTTCTATCTTTTGGGAAAGTAAATACTTAATGACTTGTGGGAAAAAAAAATGTTCTCCCGACAACATATTTATATCTGCGATGATCTGACTCTATAACCATGGCTTCTTAATCACTGGAGTATAGGTTCTCCTGCTGCTCATTTATACTACTAGTCCATGCATATGTTCGCAGGGGAAGATCTGAATGATCTGCATCTGGTAAAAGTGGGTTTTTATGACGTGAGAAGTCAATATGACACCACAGATGCCACTTCCAAAATAGCCACTAGATCACCTTTTAGTCATGCCAGCATCTCTCTGGCTAATCAGTGCCTGGAATATTCTAAGTTTCTTCGTGTATTTCTGTGAGCATGAGTGGATATTTGTCTCTCACTCTCTTTCTATTTGTGCGTTTGTGTGAGTGTGTGTGTGTGAGTGTGTATGTTGTCGCAACTTACTACATGTATTCCAAAATATTTCGTTAGAATATACTTGCATTATTCTCAATTTTTCAATTGATTCTGATTACCATATCTGGTTCAGGAAGTTATTTCCGATAATCGCATTTTGCATAGTGTCTCAGGAACTTATCAAGGCATAACAATAAGCAAAGGGAATTAATTAGTCACAATCTGCACTTCGAGGTATACCGGAATTAAAAGCATCAAATCTACATTTTACAAACGTTGATTAATAGTATATATACATACACGGCACTACCAACTTCCAGTTTCTTTGTCTACCTCGGATACATGTTTTTTCCTTTTAGTACGTCACAATAAGTGTTTAATGACTGTAAACTGTGAAAAGCAGTTACATATTCATACGACACATGTAATACAGTTTACATACAACATCTCTGCAGTTACAGCTGAATTAATAAATTGTCGCAAATACAAATTATGGCAACATTTAATATAGAGAATTGAATGTATTTACTGTGTGAAATAGAGATATATACACTGACCGCAAAACATTTCGTTTCCAAGAAGTAATTTCATTGAAAAAATCAAATTTATCTCACCCATATTTTGCATTAATTTTTGTGACACGTGATTACAACTCTTTTTGACGCCAAGAAGTAATCAGTGAATCAAAATTACTGGAAGTGGTTGCCTCGTTCTATTCTCTTAAATGCCGCTGTTTGGGATCAGTTACGCATAATTTTATCAAAGAAATCTACGACGACGTTTGGTAATATAATGTGTCAATTATTTCTAAAAATTAAGGCCAAGGGAAAGAAACCAAGGTGACCTTATTTGTTAGTGTTGAGGTTTTCATTAGTAAGCTAGCGTTAAAAATTACTTTTTCGGGGTACAAAATATAATACAAATTATTAGTGAACTCAATTATTTCTTAGAAATAATTTGATGATAGTGACAGATTGTAATGCTCATAAATATTCGCTCCGTTACATATTACACATACTTTCAGGTTTCCCTCTTCAGTATTTTCCGTATTGTTTGCAATACACACACACACACACACACACACACACACACACACACACACACACACATATATATATATATATATATATATATATATATATATATATAAGTTCAGCGTTAACTTCAAAAGCCAATGCTTGCTTTAGAAAGCAACCTATACCATACATCATATATATATATATAAATATGTGTATATATAAAGGCAACCTATACCATACATCATATATATATATGTATATATATATCATGATTTTGACTTACTTTTCGTGAAGAAACTGCACTCTCAATTTATTTTGTTATTCAGCTTCAAAAGTTGAGGATTAGCGTAAAAAAGTTTAAATATCTGATATTTTTTAAAACCCTACAACCCAATATTAAAAATACCAGTCACTCTACAGTGCCGGTACTAGGTGATTTTTAGGTTATTTTATTGATTCAAGAAGTATAAATTTTCTAGTTAAAAATTTTAGAAGGCCACGATTTGAAAAATTAGAATGTCCTGCAGTTTTTAAAGACAAATATTTTTTGCGTTCTCCAAAATCGCTACTTACAAGCATTACAGATGTCATTCAGTTAAATAGACTGAGCTAGGACATGCAACACTCTTAGGAATTTCCTGCGAAAAATACTATAATTTTACAAATTTTCTAACCCCGCTAGGTATATTTTTCATCTAGAGAATATTGCTCATATAATGTGAAATGTTTCCTGAGTCGGGTCGAGTTGAGTTGAGAGATTTAGGCGGCTCTTAACCACGAGGTATTGAGAGCCGATGAGGGTGAAATGAGGTGAGATGGAGCAGCGCCATAATGTAAGGGCGGGGAAAACGGGAGAACCCCGAGAAAACCCACCGACCAGCGTCATCGTCCGGCACGATTCCTACTTGCGAAAATCCGGGAGTGATCCAGCCGGGGATTGAACTTGGTACACATTAGTGGGAAGCGAGCAGTCTAACCGCTCAGTCACCGCGGCCCGTTGTTTCCTGAGGTATGACATGACATGCTCTCAGCCAGGCAGCAAAAGAACACTTATAAACGGCTACCCAAGATGCTACAGCTTCCAAACAATTTTACCTATAACGTTGAAAAATTTCTTCGTATGAAGAACAGTAGTGAATAAATATATTACTTTTAAATGCCACTCCTCATAACCCAAACCACTATCGATTTCGAGGGCTCCTTTGACACATCACGTGGTCTGTCAGCAATGGGGGATGCCAAAGAGCAATTTATCCCAGATGGCCCAGCCTCATTAAATACGGTAGATGCAGGCTCCTGTAATAACTCTGTTGTACTCAATAACGAGTAAGAGCTGTCTGACGAAACACTTATATCATCGGGTTCGTCAAAACCTCTTACCCTTAATGGCTCGCCTCCTTTCGAATTTCTAAAATGGCCGTCTCACCTCAACTACAGTCACACGATTGAGAAACCAATCTCTGTTCGGTGGAGGGTCATTATAAGTAGCGAAGGGTCATTAGGAACAAACCATATATGTTTTTCCACGATATGACGTTACCCAATCTACCTTTCACTGGCAGTCTCACCGAAATTCCTTCACAAAGTTGCTTTAACAAAACTATCGCAGGGTATTCGTGTTTGTGTCGCCATTTTTCCGATACAAATAAATGCGCTAAAAGTATCATTTCGAATGTATTTTAAATTCTCGCCCTGTACAGAAAATTGATTCAGACGAGAAAAGAAATGTTCCTTATCAACATCCCAGGAAGAAATGTTCAAGAAGCTCCAGGGAGGACAAAATATTCACTGTTGAAGTTCCCAGAAGAACGCTTCAGAAATACTTTGGGAGTCACAACCGTAGTCCTATTTAAGTGGTACAGCTAAAACGTGATAGAAAACGTTAGCTGCAAAGACCAACTAAACGTTGTCCCGAAAACTCTTGTTAGGAAATAATGTATACAATATTCCAGTAAAGTTGGTAAAAAGTCCCAGAGATTTCAGTGCAAATTGCTAGAGACCACCATATTAGAAACAATATTCGTATATATTTGAGAAATTTAAGGTTTAGGTGCCATTCTAGGCGTTACTTGCACGGCTAATTTGATGCCATTGTGATGGACAATTCATGACATATAGGATCCGTAGTTTACTTTTCTGATAAGTACTGTCTTCGAAAAAAAAAAAAAAACGGACGGAAAATCTTGAACTTTTAAAAACTTACGATATTGCTGTTTTTAACATAGTAAATGAGAGAAAATTTGATATTTTAAGTCTGAAAATTGAAATCTATCAAAGTTTTATACAAAAATTAATTCCTTATTCTAAGTACGGGTGTAAGTTACAAGGATAATTAAAAAAAAATTTCTCATCAGAGTAGATGAGCAACAATATTATATATCGACGAGTTACAAAACTAGTATTGTGTTTTTTTTAGTTCCTCTGCTCTGCTAGTACAACGGCAAAATGACAATTTAATTTGTACGAAATTTGTTTCCAGTGTTTTCATTTCATATACCGGGATAGCTCATAAATTGTTTGAGTAACCTAAATTTACTCGCGCGTAATTTAAATTTTTTTTTCTGAGGGGCGTTTGATGTAATTAATTTTGCGCGTCATTTTACATTTGCCATGTCAGTGTTTATTTCAGTTTTAAAATTACATTCACGAAATTGTTTAAAATGTGATACTTCCAAACGTTGCTTTGTTTATGGTACTTGTTGGAGACATCTGATTATGACGTTGCTACAGTGCTACTTTAAACTCGGACGTCCTACATTGTAAACTTGTCTTCAAAGAACTTCCTAAACTATCATGGAAGTGTTTAACCTATACCTACATAATATGAGAAATTTATCATGTCGGACAACAAATATAGAATTATTTTCATATATCGTTGAAAACGTCACTACTCTTTGACTTTCCTGATAATATGTGGGTAAGTTGCTATGAGCGAACGGGAAAAAAACGTTACCATTCGTGCTTTCTCAGTACGCGCATACACATAATGTGTGGAGAATGAACTGTGTCCACGTGTTGTATGTACTATTTCTTCGGTGTTAAAACCTTTTACTTACTTTTGTGAGTCGGTATTGGCATATAGAGGGCATATCCTGTCACGCCTGTTCGTATTTCTACGCTTTGTAATTTGTTTCCAAATTCCTCAAGTAATCTTGCTCAATGGTAACGCAACATGTAATTTTTGGTTTATGGTAGTTCAGTGTTAGGCTAATGAATATTCAATATAAACTGAAATTTGGTATTATCAAAGAGATTATTACCAGTTGATCTTCCATTCATCATGAAGAGCTGTACCTAAGATTTGTAAAATGCATTTCTAATTTTCATCCAATCGTTTCTACTTCAGGACATTCTTTTTTTACGAACCCATGTCGTTGCTGAGATGCAGTCGTGCAGACTTTCACATTTTAAATATAAGAGGCGCCCTGTGTACATTTGTAAGAGAGGGCATATTGAACACTAATCGAGTTCTTTGTGCCCCCATTTTAAGCATTTCAGTTAAAATAATTACTTGAAGTGAACTGATTTGGTTTACTACACAGAAGTGATTATGTTATTTTATTTTTTTGTATCATCACACATGGTGTAATAAATTTGCAAAAAAATTATCAGAACTTATGTTAAAATCTCGGCCAAGATATGGACGTATTACCTGCACTCGAATGATTTGAACTGATGTAAAACAATTTGTTCTTTATGTTTACTTTGTTGTCAGACTTTATAACATACACAGAAGATTTGAAACTTTGGTAAGGGTAATGGAGGTGCCAAAAACTAATACGAAACTCATGAGAAATAAGGATTTTTCTTGTCTGGATTGGTGAGAAGTCAGCCTGCAGGCGGTGCTTGCTGTCATTATTCTTCAGAAACCAAGTAATATTGTGGATCAAACGTAAACTCTTCTTTGTTCCCAGATCAAAAATTGTACATTATGCACTTGAAAGAATAATTTAAACGTGTCAATGTAGCAACCACAGCTCTTACGTTGACTAAATGTAAGTTAAGATGAAAACAGAGCTAAAGCAGTAACTTTTTCATTAGTTGTGCTGCACCAGATTGGATCTTAATCGCTTGATAAAGTGGTATATAAAGTACCCACCTACCAATAATATGAAATTATGAGCAGAGGAGTACATGTATGGATGCCAATGAAATTTTTTTTAAATTTCTCAGTTAGATATTCATACTTTAGTATTTTAGGAATGTCACACTGCCAAATAATACCTCTGGTTGCTTGGATTTACTGTAAGATGTATATTTAAAACAAAAATTACTACATCGAGTGTGTCCAAAATAACCTTCAGTACGAGTATTCTATGGAAAATTACTCGAGTAATTATGTAATCATTTTTTTTGTAATGGAATGCATGATGAAAACTTAAATTTTCATGATTGTGCACTTCACAAGTGAGTAATCGACGACAATCCAAAGTATCGATGTTAGAGCTCTCTCTCTCTCGCTCTCTCTCTCTTGCTGTTTGCTGTCTTCGTCTTCTTACGCAACTGAATTTAAGGGAACGGGAATTCTTAGTGCACTAGATGGAAAACAATGTATTTTTAATTTATATTTATACCAAACACAGTCATTTTGTATACATTACATGCGATATCGTATTTAGCAATTATGATTGGCGAAGTCGATTGTTTAATTGAGAATCAGAACCGAGGAACTCAAATTTTTTAACTTTCCCCGATTTTTAAATATTTTAATGTAGCAACTTTTTGTTATGTTATTTCAATAGTGACAAATAAGGTGGCTATTATGTAAAAATACACAAGGAAAAAATGTTTTGAGAGTTGTGTTAGAGCAGAAGAAAAATTATGATATTATGGGAAAATAATGTTACAGAATGAGGGAATATGGTATTAAATAAAAAATTTATCGAGTGGCAGCAGGGTGTAACACATAGAAATTCGTTTACAGTCTATTGCACTTGAATATATTAGTATACAGTATTAGGGAAACAGTGCAATCCCTAAAATTATCAGTATATGATGTAATCCAATAGGACGTGTTTTTAATACACTTACAAAATTATTTGAATTGGCTCTAATATATTTTGTTTCTAGCAGCATTCATTTTTTTAAAAATAGATATCTAAAAAATCAAAATTTTCACTTATATAATTGAAATAGTGTTTTATTGTATCACAAAAAAATATTCTTTATTGAAATTACATTCATATCCACTACACCAAAAGTACGATCGGGAATTTACTAGTATAATTAAAGTGTTTATTTTGAGTATGAACTGATAAAATGCAGAATTGATGCAGAAGTAAGATTAATAAAGTATTCGACCTGATTTGTGTTGCTCTAGCAACGTCCACATCACCTTAATTACATACGGCACCTGACATGATTAAATTGACCCCTGGAAGATTTTTGTGTGTTAAGTCAGTCAATGAGCGGAGATATTATTTATCGCAGGAGCTCCAGGGATACTTTAAGGGAAAGAAAGCAGCTCATGTTAACTGTTCACACTTAGAAGTCAGAATACACTGTCTTCAATCCAAACTAGCTTTGATTCGCACGATATGAATTTGTTTGCACGCAGCGTAGTGATAATTTCATAACCTGTCAGCAGAATTCGAGGTTAAACTAAGGTTTTGCTTATCGATACGCGCAGGAATATCAGGGCCCTTCTCTTCACACTCGAGACATTTCAGGCATGCCATCGTGGTCTGCTGCTTTTCCAACACACAAATATGTAAAACCGACTCACTTACAAAAAATTAAGTTTACAGTTTGAATATTGCCATCGATTATCTCATATTATCTACGTAGTAAAATAAATAAAGTTACTATATATATGTATGTGTGTGTGTGCGTGTGTGTAAATTTGTGCATACTCTTGATAATTAGCTGTCCCGAAATTTTCGGTAGATAATTCTAACCAAATAAATCTGAATATAAGTAGACTTGCTGAATTTCCGCCTCCCTAGACAAAACTTATAATTTGTAAACTTTAAAACTTTTTATGTGACTGTTCAAACAATAATAAAATAGTCACTTCGACGTGTAATTTACCAAAAATAATGGAATTTATAATTTTTATTTGCGGAAGATGAAATCATGTATTATATATATATGTTTAACAGATTTTCGACAACGTTTGAAATTTTCTTAACATTTTTTTACCCGTAAGTTCGGCGACTGGGTTAAAGTAGTAATATTTGGCAGTGAACACATTTGTGTGCAAGGTCAAGTAACTTCTGAATTTAACATCAAGTAGTAAAAGGTTTATTATGACATCCATTACGTGATTTATAAATGCTGATTTGAGTGGAGTATTTGTTAGCTGGACAGAGAAGCTTGCCATTACTGTGATTATATGTGCAATTTGTACACAATTATAATGATTATTTTTAAGGTTTCGCTTATTCTACTCTAAGCTATGCTTGGCCTGCTGCCATTAAGCTATTTGGGCAGTTCCTTTGTGCTACGCAACGTTATTTTCTACTTCCCACTAAGAACCGGTTGCACCATCGTGGTTCGAACCTCGATCTGAGATCGGATCTAAGATCGATACTGAAAACTGTTGCACCATTCGAGTTCAGAGCTGGACTGGAGATCGAGACGAAGTTCATTTCGAACCGCAGAAATTGGCGGTTCGAAATCTCGATCCGAGATCAGCAACCATCGTTGACAAATGTAGTTTGAAAATACGCCGACAGACAGAACTATGTTTGATTGTTTTCTTGAGAAATTAAAACAAAATTATACTTACTGAATATTATTCAGTAAAATTCGTACAACAATAATTCTTTTAAAACAGATAAAAGATCGCACATTTAGTTCTATATATTATGAAAAATATGCATACTTCCATTACGTCACATATTACGAACCAATAGCAAAATTTCTCTCACACTTGATATCGATCTCTCCAAGATCGATGAATTGGAGATCCGGAATCATGAAATTTCGTTGGCAACACTTTTTACATTGGAACAAAGATCAAACTGGATTCTTGTTCGGAACTAGGATCATTCGATTATTCATACTTTATTTAGAAAATTTTTATTTCAAGTACTAGACTATAGGCGTATTCACATTAACACGTACGGCGACACAGGCGAGATGTTTTTACTGACAACGGAAATAAACTATGCCACTGCTATATCTGACGGTTCCGTTTATTTACTATTTTGAATGGGTAAAGATTTCTGTATACGTGTCCAATTAGAACTTCATGATTTTGATACACTTATTATCTGGTGAGATTTCCCAGCCATTCCTTTAATGTACTCTGAAAAGAGATGATTTTAACTAATTTGTAATTAATCATCTTCTTTAATTATATTGATTTGTGATGCCACTTAAATAATTTAGAAATAAGGAATAACAAATCCAGCTTTATCCTCGCGAATCTCATCTCAAACATCCGTACTAAAAAAGATGTGTACATAAATGCGTATATATATGAATGCAAATATATACATACAGGTACACATAGATACCGACGATGTACATATATATATAGTTCAGAAATAAATAATAAATCAACTTGTAGGTATTCAGCTTTAATCTTGCGAATGTCATCTAAAACATTCATACCAAAAAGACATACCAAAAAGATGTGTACATAAATGTGTATATATTTGTATGCAAATATATACATACAGGCACACACAGTTACAGACGATGTTCATACGCGTGTGTGTATATATATATATATATATATATATATATATATATATATATATATATATATATTATATATATCACAGACATATATATATATATATATACATGCGTATTGTTAAAATGAAAATGGAAATTGAATTATAGTGAAATATAAATTCTACTTAGACATTAAGCAAAATTTATTGGCTGAGAAAGAGAACTTACAAATAAATGTATGCAAAACGTTTTATCCTGTAGATCATTATGCACATCTCTATGCTATACTACTAACGTATTTTATAATACTTACTATCGGAGTACAGTATGTTCAATTCCTCCCCATCACCGCCGGAAAATTAACCTTGCATACCGTATACTCCAAACTGATGCCATTTTTGTTATCAGATCCCTACACATTTCCCAACTGAAGAGGATTAGACTTTATACAGTTTTATACATAAACGTATTATTCGCTTTTTACTCGAATCCAGCAAACTTACAGATGTAGCGTAACTAGTAAAAGCCTATCACATTCATAATAAACCAAAACAAAAAAACTGGTGATTTTTCTTTGTATATGTAGCCACAGCAGGACATATTCTGCAACCATACTTCACGATTTTAATACATTTATACTTGCGGAAATATAATAACATAAGCGGCGGATTGATGCGCTGGGCTAGGGGACCGGGTAAAATTACTTTAACAGCCTGTTCGCGGTTTCTTCGTAGTTTTGGAATTAAACTTTTGAAAAATCACCCCACGTATGACGTGCTTGGTTGTTTCCTAAATATGCCGTGCATCATAAGGTTTTTATATTTCTCTCAAGATAAAGGTACCTTATGGTTTGGTAAATTTAACTTCTACTTACATTTTGTCTAAGAATACAATATTTAAATTATAATTAATATGAACAAAAACAGTGAGAAAAGAGATGCGCTGGTAATGCCTGGTAATAAATAGTTCTTAGCCAAAATATTATTATCCTGAGTGTGCACGATTACGGTGCGTTGTCCCTTTGGTGTAATTTTATAGACTAGGTTAAGCTATGTTTGCATGAGGTGGAGGAATATCCTAGAAGTAGAATATTAGCAGGGTTACAGAAAAGTTGGAAGTATCACCGAATGGACCAATCAATATTACTTACAATATAGGGTAGGGAAAGAAGAACCTTCTAACGAGTAAAACTTGGTTGGACATCTAAGTCATTCAACGTTCAGTGCCAAAGGCTATTCACGATAAAGTGAGCACTTTTGAAATCAACCTTAGAAAAATGTCACTGCCCCTGCCTGCATACTTACGGGCTCACTGAGTGACGTGCGCCCAGTAAAGTTGGTAACGATGGATGGAAAGTAGTTCGATTTCATAACGTCGAATAAAAAGTATTAGGTAACCATTTGTGTTTTGTGATAACAAAAATTATTTCTTTCGCTTTCTGATTTTTTTAATGCATCGAAGTGTAAAAATGAGCTCATATGTAAAATATTTACTTTTCTGATAATTTCACAGTTTCACTTGACCGACGCATGCATAAGGCGAAGAGGCCCACGGCAATGTTAATTTTACATAAGACGGAAGAATACACAATTATATTGAAGAAGATATTAAGCAGGGCTTTCAAAAGTGCTCATTTTACCGTGAACAGCCTATAAACATTAATGCCTGTGATAACTAATTTTTCAATCTGTAGTAGTTTCCACCCCTGTATCACTACGCCACTGTACCACGGGCCATCACGCCAAAGCCTCCGACGACGCCGTCGGGCCAGAAGGTCGCAGGGCGCCACTGCGCTGTCTCTGGACGCAAGCGAGGGGCGAAGCGCTTTTGGCGGCGCCTGTACCGGGCGGGAGCGCGCGCGCAACCTGGCGGGCCAATCGATAAGCGAGCAGCTCCCGCGCGCGCGCACGCGTGTACGTGTGCGTGTGCGTGCGTGGCCGGGAATTCCAAAACTCGGGCGCAGCTCGCAGCCCCGAGGAGCGGGATGCGAACCACCCCCGCGTCCCTCCTCAACCCCTCCGCAACCACCCCTCGGCCAACCGTGCCTCGCCTCCGACCCCCGGCTCCGTGAAATCCCCGGAATTTGGCTGTTCCGGAACTCCAATATCCACACAGCAGCCAGCCCGACTTGCAGCTAAGGATCTGCCGAATGAAGGGGCCCTGGGAAACGGGAAAAGGGGGTGGGGGAGGGGGGATACGAGGAAGGTCGCGTTCGTCATTGTAATTGAAAAGAGGGTACAGGAGCACGGGGGGAGGGCGGACTTTCCGCCTTGCCGACGAGAATTTTTGCATTTCGCAGACAACTCCGAACTGCGAGTCCCTCGGAATAGAAGGGCGACGTATATTTTCTTCAGTATCCCCAGTTAAAATATGCAAACAATACTCAGACTGTAATGTGTATGATTTAAAAAAACGCTTATTTAATCTTAAACTGAGCACTTTTGAAATAATATTTTGAAAAATATCATTGAACCCACCTGCGTATGTTTTAACGGACACACTACGTGCATATGCACCCAGTTCAATGGGTAACACCGGAAAGAAAATAGTCCCGCGTCTTAACGTTGAATTAAAAGTGTTACGTTAACATTATGTGAATAATGACATTGTTTATTTCGCTTTCTGTTTTTTTAATGACTGTAAGTGTATAATGTAAAATATTAATTTTTCTAATAATTTTACAGTTTCGCTTGACCGACGCATGAATAAAGAGATAAGGCCCACGGCAATGATAATTTTACATGAGGTGTAAGAATACAAATGTGCATAGAAGTAGAGCTTAAAAAGGGTTTACAAAAGTGCTCAGTTTACCGTGGACAGCCTATCCACAAAATCCTTGTATTAATTTTCGTACATGAAGAACTAATTCGTAGTCAGACAGAAATAAAAATGATACGTCAGAATCAGACAACACGTATAGACTTACAAAAGTGGGTAATGAAATAATAAATTTAGTTATTACTTCCAACCAATTTTCTAACATATGTCCCAAAACCATAGTTATCATGGCGAAGTTAATGTGTAGTGCCGGATGTACGCGCTGCTATACAAAACATTAAAGCAATGAAAAATGCCAATTCGGCATGAAATTTTTTAAAGTCAGCTGATGGGTGGCAACGTTAAATATCTGACATTTCAGTCAGACGTTTTGCTATACTTTTCCTACAGTGTTATCTGGGATTACTGATAGTTTAGTCTCATTAAATTGTCAAGATTGCCGAGAAATCCACAATGTAATGCATGCGGCAGTGTTAATCGGTTAAGTGTTTTGTTCCGAACGAAGTTTGTGTTACATTTATACTCGCGTCGCTTTTCATGAAGTAAGTACTTCATAGAGAACAGAAAAAAAATGAGACAGGCTATACAAATGTACGTCATAGTCTATATATGCGTTTATTACGGTTTCCCATATATTCAAATAACACTGCATGTTGGAACTATGGATATATAAAGATGATGTGCACAATATTTCATAGACTTGAAGAACCAACCAATAAATTCAGTCTACTTTCATTTATCCGTTATTAACTTGTACATATACATTTGATTATTCATATTTACTGTAATGTGTATTACGTTTATATTTTGTATTTTATTTTATTCTTATATCGCATCTATATCCTCGAAATATTTCGAAACTCTTATTTTATTGATTATTCTAACGATTTTGCATTCAACTTACTGCGTATAAACCAAATCCAGATTGGCAAACATTCGCGCCTACGGTCCATGCCTCCCGCAATGCACATTTGTTGCGCGGGGTTGCGCCATGGCAATTTTTTACAGATTTCCTAGGAACCAAATAACAGTACAAAATATCCCAATCGAATGAGATTACAAGTAAGGCCGGGTAGAGCTGGAAAAAGTAGGAGCGGAGGGACACAGTAGATCCTAATGTTTCTCCGGAGATCTCCGGTAGTTCTCCGAATGAAATTGTGACGCCCAGTCGATTATTGGAACATTAGATTTACTTATGCACACATGTTATTTCCAGTTGCATACCATAATTTTTATACTTTTAATTCTACTGAAGTAGTATGTAAAAATCAAACGCGTGTAAGTACCAATGTTTTGGTAGCGTTCGTTCCTGTTTCTTTGCACACACAGCCGAACACTTGTCCTATAACTAAATGAATGCATAATTATAATAAAAAGGACGATATCGTACCAACATCATATGTTTAACCGTAAGTCTAAGCAATGCGCATTAGGATGGTTAAAATTCCTACTTCTAGTTCGCTCAGGTGACAAATATGGCCTGTCAGAAATAATTTGCCATGAAGCGGAAAACATATCTTCTACGGGAAGTGAAGTGGCAGGGACAATGAAATGAAATCCCAACGCTGTCTCATGGAGCGGGTTGCCTTGGTTTTGGTATCAATACTGTATGTCACTGGATCCGCTGTGCTTGGGAAAGGGGGCATATTCTAATATTGGTGTAACAGAATGGCAACATCAGATGTGGCAGTGCTAGAGCGCTTATATCGCGCTACCATTTCTGTCATGAATCCCAGCAGATCGTGTGTTTCCCAGCCACTTTGTGTTTTAGTGGATGGCTCGCCAAAGTCATTCCGTGCCTCCGTCTTCTGAAGGAGTCTTGGGCTCCTTGTCCAGCGGAAATATAAATTTTTAGAGTATCAATTATTAAGAAAATTACCACATATAATATACGTGTGTCATCTAATAATAATCTGTATTTTAAGCTGATCTAAATGCTGTTTTCTTAAATATGGGATCTAAGAGAGTTGACCCTCAAGAGACCGAACGTTTTTCATATGAAAACAGTCATTCTCTTGTAGCTCCCAAAACCGGCTTGGAAGTACTTCCCAATTTCCCAGTTCGGGCATTACTGCAGATACTTTAAGAAAGATACCATGCACCAGAGGAATTATCTCTGAAGAAGGTAATGTAACGTCCCTCTGACAACATCACCCTCATCTTCTGTAATGGGGATATGATCACTACTGTTTATTCCAGGATTTTCCGTCCCTCGGCTGAAACAATAATTGTAATGCATCTCTGAAACATAAAAATGGCACACAGCAACATATAACGTTAGAAATGTGATTGGCCACATTTATGGCTGTGTGTCCTCCTGTAATGACTGATGTCTAGAGCCACGAGTATTTCGCGAATTCATTCGGAGGCGAGGTAGACTCCAAACACGTGTTCTTTTCTCCTACTGTTCTGATTGGATGACAGTTCTTTAGACACGCCCCGTATAACTGTAAGCCAGTAATAAGCAGGAAGCAGTAGTGGGAGTGAGCTTTGAACAGATGCCTCATTTGATCACAGCAACCAATAAGGAAACGATGTCTCAAGTGTATAGAGGACTATCCAGCCTAGCGTGATGACAACTCAATCTGTGAAATACTCGGGGCCTTACTGGTGTGTCAAGAGAAGCAGACTAAATTCGCCGTCGACTACGAAATGGGCTATCACAGTCGAATAACTTTCCTGCTCATTTGACGTCCAGTAGTCAGTAGTAAGCGCGACATGCTTGGCTCTTGCCAAATCACCAGCCAGTAGCCACTTGTACCTTGATATCTTAATAGCGTTTGGGTATGAATATATGGAACAGCATCTTAAAAGTACATGAACCTTTGTCCATACAATATGTACATCGTAAATGTAACCAGTATTTAACAACATATATATTACTTACAAAGAAATTGTGCATTGTATGTATGTATGTACCTCAGAGAGAGTGCGGCGTCATGGAATTTCGAACCAGGGAATTTAAATATTGTCTAATTTTTTGAACCCATTCTGCTCTATGACATATGTTGGCTGCATGCTAGTAGCCACGAACGTGGTCAAACTTTGATCCAATTTCATTTTATCTTCGCTGTTGTGTCCATTGCTGCTACCCGTACTTGTGACCACCTCGTGTAGATTTTCCCTATGCGCCCGTTGTACATGGTCCATCAAGATCGACGCCCCACCTCCAGTAGCATAAATATTACCCCAAGGTCAAGGTCTTTGCTTTATTTTTTTTAGTCACTTCAAAGAAGTGCCAGTCATCTGATGGTTCTCTTGTCATTGCGTCCGCTTTATTATTGCCAGCGACTTCGTTCACATGGACTTTAGGATTTGTTTACATATTTTTAAAAATAGAAATAGAAAATTGCAATTAGGCATAAATAGTTTTAATCGAAATGTATACATAATAATATCTATAATAAAAATTTTTTAAGTTTTAAATATTAATCTAATAAAATTTAAAATCTTTTATTTTAGCTGGGAAATAATTATTGTAAATTACCTTATATATATATGTATATATATTAAAAATAATAAATGATATGTTGTTTGTTCTATATATATAAATAATTTATTTATCATTGTATAACTTACAATTATTTATAAACAATTTACCTAAAATAATATTAAATAAATTATAATAATTTTATATTTTTTCATAATTTTTATAGCTTCGTAGAAACATTGTAGTTAAAAATCTCAATTATATCAAAACTACTTTATAAGCTATATTTTGCGTTTTGTTATTTTCAGCTAAAGTTACTACGTTTGTAGAACGCTAAAACGTGAGTAAGCTATGTATAGCTGTCCGTGCGTAAAACTTCCTTCATTAATTTCTTTTGCGGCAAATTACGTCATTTGGAAAATCTGAATTATAGGCTGGTATATTGTTTGAGAAATGTCGTGAATGTTCATGCTCTACAGATATTAATGGTTTCAGTGGTTCAGGCGGTTGTATAATTTAACACAAATGAACTTTTCCAGAAGAAAAACAGTTACATTTCGATTCACCTTTCCATTTTAAAGCCTTGCAATGATTGTAAGTTACATTCATTACCCCTATTTCTGATTCAGCGGCGTAAATTATATGAAGATCATAATTAAAACGACCGTTATGTTTATCTCTCCACTGTAAACTCGCCCTAGTAATTCTTATCATTTGAATTTGATCATCTCTCAAACATCGTTGTCTTTCTGTTTCAGTTTCAATATTTCGTATAGTAGCTCTTGTCTCCCAATCAGATCTTTAACGTCATTTCCTTTATATGATGGATTTTAATTGACGTAGTAAAACCACATTTTTCACGGCACTGAGTTAAAGCCGCACTTATTTGCCCTCGAGACTCATAATAACGTTCTCTTTGTGATGTAATACGGATTCCATGTTATTCTTCAGATTCATTTTTTTATCGTTGATTTTCGTGACGTATGCGATCTAATTGTAATCGGTGTTAATTATCACTATCCGTCTCCAGGGATCTGGTTAAAGAATGACGGACATGATCATTTTCAAGCCGTTGCTCTCAAGGCGTTTGATTCATGACTCCTTGAGATCACATGACGCACACGATCTTCTCCACGTCTATGCTCTCTCGGGTCGTCGAATTCTCCACTCCTTAAGTTTTCTGATCTCTGTTCACGGGCGGCAACGGATTCGCGAGCTCTAGAACGTATGTGGTATATCCTATTCGAGTGTAAACGTTCTTCGCCTTCAAGTGTACTTTGAATTACGCTAGAACTTAACGGTTTTATTCTTTCAATGCTGAGCCGATATTAGCTATCTTGATCAGATTGGTTTTCACGTTATAATCTTCTCCTTATTACATCGGCACTTTAAGATGAAAGATTTTTTTTTCTTCTAGGCATTACTGGAAAACACATTTAGACTTCTTAATAAATACATGAAATAATAGTGATGTTGAAATCAAAAGTGTTTTGTTTTATTTATATACAACAAACTAGGACAAAAGACAGTATCTATAAAATCTACAAATATACGTTTTTAACAATAACCCTTTTGTGGAGAAAAACTAATGAAATTAAAAAGGAAATTAAAATAAAAAAATTAATTACCTCCAAAATCATTATGATATAGAGATGAAAAAAAGAGCAGACTGTAAACAGAAATACGCTCTATGACCCTTGAAAGTTACATCAAAATAGATTTATCCGTTTTGAAGCCTATTCTGGACAAACATACAGATAGACAGACAAAAATTTTAAAAACATTTATTTATGCTTCAACATCGTGCAAATAGCATATTTCACTTATATGTTGGTATAAATTTTGAAATCACAGATACACACTTCATTTTATTTATTTGTATTGATGATTATATTGTAGTTTCAACAATTCTTTTTGACAATAACCCCTTTACGGGGAAAAAGAAAGGGAAATAAGGAAAATTACATTAAAAAAATTAAATAACTTCAAAACCATTTGAGAAATCGATATGGAAAGAAGAGCAGTTTGAAAATATAAATATCCTCTGTGATCTAAGAAAGTTTCATCATAATCAATTCAGCCATTTCGGAGTCTATTCTGGACAAACATCGAGACAGACAGACAAACAGATACACAGAGAAAACAAATTTTCTAAAAACAGTAATTTATACTTCAATACCGTCGAATTTAGAAATAACAGACAGACAATTCAATTTTATTTAATAGTATAGATTACGTTTACACAGGTGAACATGCACGCAGAAAACATTTCATTACAGTTGGTTACATTGTTCCTGTTGAAAACCCATCAGACAAATAAAAATATTGAATACTTATTATACTTTGCCGTGAGTTTGTAGCATTGGACTTCAAACTTACCCAGCTTTCCTATACACAACAGTATACTACTGCCTTATTGGTTGTCTTTCGTCCACTACCTCAACAGTATACTACTGCCTTATTGGTTGTCTTTCGTCCACTACCTCGACAGTATACTACTGCCTTATTGGTTGTCTTTCGTCCACTACCTCGACAGTATACTACTGTCTTATTGGTTGTCTTTCGTCCACTACCTCAACAGTATACTACTGCCTTATTGGTTGTCTTTCGTCCACTACCTCGTCGGAGAACAGCCACTGAACGTGTTGCGTTGAGAAGTCTTAATATTAGCGTTGTGCATGTCGAAGGCAGAGAGCATTGCGATCGGTCCTTCCTCATCTCCTTTTCTCTAATCTCCGTAAATCCTTCGCTCCGTCGGTTGGTTACGGAAAACCGGTTAACTACCGGAGATAACCGGAGGTGACGTATCACTCGCACCACCGCATTTATTCATAGGAGCCTCCGTTCCTTTCCCAGAACTAAGGCTGGACATCACTATCCATGATATCATCGCTTTATTCTTAAATATAAAACCAAATTTGGATAACAAAAGCACGCACACCCACGCCTGTCACAGGAATCTTACCAAGGATCATTTTCATTATGACTGCCTCCCATACAAGAATGCCGCATAAAAGTCAGCGGCCCATTAATTTTATTGAACTGCCAAATCACTTGCCTTAATGGCAACATTATTTTGAAGTCTTTAAACGTAACAAAGAAAGGCATTTTTAATTTACACATTCGCCCAAGCTAACTATGCGTACACTTTCTTCCCCACACTGAAAGAAACGTTTTTTTTTTCTTCCAGAAAACCACGTAGTTATTTATATATGACCAAACTTAATTTACAGTTTATCCAACTAAATATTTTGCTGACAGTTAAATTTTGTTGAACCAACGCAGAGGTTTTGTTAATTCAAATTTGTACTTTGTTAGATGATCAAAATCGGTTTTGTTTCAGTCCAAGTTTTGTGTATTCATCTAAGCATTTTTTGGAGCAACAGCATATGTGCTAGGCGAAATAAAAATTAGTGTTTTTTTCTTTTTGCTAAATCCTAATGATAAAAACTATATTTACATAGTATTTGGCAGTACGTGAAACTCATTTCAATGACTAATTAAAATTTTGCTGTAGATATTAAGCCCGGCAAAATTATAAATTCACACTTTACAGTATTATAATTTTAGGCTGAACTTCAGAAAACTGTTCACCAGTTGAAAGCCTCCATGTTCAAGCGATGAGGAATTTGTTGTGCTTGTTATTTATCCCAAAAAAATATCACAGCTTCGTGCAGGCACATCGTGACCAGGATTATAGTTGGAGAAATATATAATGGAATTAATGTGTACAAACAGTTGTGTAAAGTTCACATTCATTAACAGGGAACATTATATTGATGTACTTATAGTAATAGGTTTAAAGAAACTATTTACAACACTGCCGAGCAGATATTGCTACAAAAACTAGTGTTTCTGAGTTTCAATTTTCAATATTATTATGTTCTTTGACCAGACTAAACGTATTAAGGTGTTGAAGTTATAGTTTTATACTGATTTATTATTTTGTGCCACTGGTCAAAAGCTACTTGAGACTACACATAATCATACATTTACACACATTTAAATGAACATGTTCTTATCGAGCGGTGTCTCGTAAATGCCTTAATTTAGATTTTGTTTGCACTATTACTTTTAATCTTATTTCTGAAATTTTATAGACTGTTATAGGTAAGCCCAATAAACAGTAGAGAGGTATCAAATTATTATAGCTTGGATTTAACGCCTAGACAGTTTACATGGAACTGTAGTAGGAAATCAATCTACACTTGCTTGTACTTTATGTAACTCTATTACCTAAATTAGATCGAATTTTTTTTTTAGAATAGAGATGCTTCGTTTTAAATCGTATGACCAGACAAATTCGTAGCTACTAATACAAACAATTGATTAAACTAAAGGAAATTTCGAAATGCAACAAAACATATTTGGTTCCTCTAGCAAAAAATATATATTTGAGCCGAGGAAATGCTGTTCAATGTAGTAGAGATCGGCCTGAAAAATAACTGTTCTAGTCAAGTTTACGTATTTGCTGAACACAAAGGTTTTTATTTGATAACTGTACGTGTAACCAGAAACGTATACAAAAGGAAACAGATATTTTATAAATCGCACGAATACTGAAGTTTATTAAGTATTATATTCGCGAATCGTGGGCGTATTTGTATCAGTTTTAATTTTGTTGCACATCGTGCAGGGACGTACACTACCTAAAGGAGTTTTTGTTTTCGGCAGGCATTTCTTGTCTATACCATGCCTCACTTTTAGATTACTATGTTTAGCTAACCAAACAATTTTATATTTATACACTACCATGCAATGTGACAGTTTTCGTTACGCGTTTAGTGTGTATACTTATTCCTTCAACACTGCGTAACTTCTTGACTATTGATAATCGGTAGCCACCTGGCAACAGTGAGGCCCGGGACACCTCAAGGACAAAAATTTCAAAACAATACTAACAACCAGTATTTTTTTTTTTTTTGCATAATAAATATAAGGAGAAACCAACATAAGCAAAAGGATTGTGGTCATTCATGACAAGCACAGTGAAAATCACCTGAAAATAAACGCGGTCAGCGCTATTCTACACAGATGAAAGACCAAATTTAAATAATTGCATTTCGTTCAATACTGCTTCATATATTTTCTCATATTACACAATATACAAACAGTTAAAAATTGTATATACAGAACTCTGAACTTACATAAAATCTTAAATGCACGTGGCATCCACAACAATTATCATACATGATACCACCAAGCCCCGATGATCTTTTTTTGAGCAAACAAACATACGTGTCATCACAAATGTACTCAATGCCTGGTAATAACTAGTCTCTCTACCTTTTGGGGACAGTATAAGCATACGTGGCACCCCAAATGTACTCAATGCCTGGTAATAACAAGTCTCTCTACCTTTTGGGGACAGTATAAGCATACGTGTCATCACAAATGTACTCAATGCCTGGTAATAACAAGTCTCTCTACCTTTTGGGGACAGTATAAGCATACGTGGCACCCCAAATGTACTCAATGTCCGATACTCCTAAGCCACTTTACCATTTTACATAATTTTATGACACGTAACTATCTGAATTCAATCATACTTTGGTGTCTGTCATCTGGCACCAACTCTAATACCCGTTTATGAAAACTTGATTTCACATGGCACCATAAATTTACTCATTTCTAGTAACTTTGCATCTCCTCAAGCCATTATTACCTTTTAAACACAATATCGGATTACACTTAAACGCCAGGTACAGTGCTGAGCCATTTGTGCATATACAAACATTTCTAAAATTCATACGCACGAATACAAATTTTACTGCACCTCCATACATAAAAACGCATATTTCCATTACCATGATTTTACCATCAATAAACCTCTGCATATCCTTGCGACCATTACTTAAATTACACAAATTAAAAGATCGCAATAAAAACATCATTAACACCAGACATAGATTTTTTTCCAACTTGCCATTTAAGGTGATCGTGGCCACTACAGCAGGTCTTTAATATTTTTGGTTAAATTTAGTGAGATTATTTATCCCTCGTACCTGCAAATCCATATATTATTAAAAAGGAAATAAATAGGAAAAGTTTAAAACTGGTCGAAGCCACATTAATTTTCTTAACATTCCTACCAAAATGGTGGGCTTAACAAAACCATTGCTGCCCATATTCTATATACCAACTAGCACAAACAATTTTTTTTTTCAAGTTAGAAAATTAATATAATGTTTCGAGTAAAGAAGTTGCTCCAAGCATTTCACCAAACACTGACTTTGTCAAAGAAAAATGAAGCTTGATGCCAACAAATTTGAGTAGGCATCATTAAATCGCTCTGTTTCAAAATTATCCTGATTGCAAAATAAATGACTAAAAACGTCAAAGTGACGTTCCTGAATTCTGAAAGGTATTACGTTACGAAATAACAAATAACCATGCTAACTGACCTGTTTATCCATGGGGAAGCCCTCTCTCGATTCCAAGCGCCTGACCAATTTCTTGGATTTGCCGGCCGTATAAATACAAAAAACGACCATTCACTGGCTACAGGGGTCACACAATTCATCCACCAATAGCGAACCAAGGCGTGATGACAACATTGATCCTTAGAGGGGTTACAACAAATCCCACATGTTATCAAACAATCTGGTAACATGAAAATACATTGGTCTCTATGGAGAAAACAAACACCCTCTTAGAGAGGTCTGAACAATACACAAATCACGACGTCAAGTCCGATGTTTGACCAACCAATCATATCGAAGTTTTCTTTCTGGTACACTTGAAGAAGGAACTCGCCTGCCCTCTATCAGGCGCGCGCTAAAGCTCCGCTCCGCGCCGGCACGACTTGTGCCTTAGGGGTTTTCTATGAGGTGGTCGAAACAACACATTGCTGCTCGTCTTTCATCTGTGAATATTTCAATTTTATGTTCTTGTGCTACATCGGGCTGTGAATTCCACTTCAGCGATGATCTCCAAGCACTTGCAAGTGTCTCAAAGGCATAGATTGTAAGTGCCATTGTAAATTTAAATAGATTTGGTGTTTTTGCGTGTTATGCAGCGCCGAATAAAATTTCTTCCGTTGAAATAAATGCTCATTACGAGGTACGTGTTGCAGGTAGACCAGATAGTTTCGCCGGTAGAATGGGGCTTAGGGGAAAATATAGAGACCACGTACGTATTTTTAGACGTGTGTCTCAACAGAGCGTGGCATGTATACTCAATTCACGGTTACCTCCCACTTCCAGTTTATTCCTCCGCCTCATGCAAACAAAGCCAAACCGACCCTACAAAATTACTCCAATGGGACGGCGCACCACATTCGTGAGTACTCAGTTCTTACGAAAACTTTTATTACACTGTTTCTTGCTAGGCATTACCAGCACACTTTTTTCCCATGTTTTTATTTACATTAATTATAAATGTCAAATTATATAATTTACAAATGAAATAGATTTAAAAGTTCAATTAAATAAAATATAAGGTCGGTATTTTTTTTACTATCGCAAGTATAAAATATGTGTGATACATGACATGTCTAGTACACAATAAAGCACGCCATATAATCCATTCACAGCCTTGCTAAAATTCTACCTCCAGGATATTCCTCGCGCAAACTAAGCTAAAAAAAGTCTATAAAATTACACCAGAGGACGACGCACCACACTCGTGTGCACTCAGTGTAACGATATTTTGTATTAGAACTATTTCTCACTAGGCGCTACCAACATATCTACTTTCTCTCTGTTTTTATTCAATTTTTTTTATAAATGAAGCATTATAATTTATAGAAATAATACGAATAACATATCAATTTAACAGGAAAAAAAAAGAACTTTCTATGAACACAAGTAAAAACGCTTGTGATATATGGCATATGTAGGAAATAACTGAACACGTCATACATGGGGAGATTTTTTAAAGGTTTGATTCAAAAAGTGTGAATAAACCGTGAATAGTAGAGTATACTCGTTACTGCAGTCTAAGAGCGACACTCACTATAGCGACCGTCGCAGTGCTGTGCCATGGCGTGGGAGTATCGTCCAGGCTTCGTGCCTGTTGGTGCCAGGGGGCGCCTGGCCTGACGTGTATACCCTTCCCTGAGGTGCTCCCCTCCCCTCCCCCTCCCTCCACCCTTCATCCCTGTAGGATGGCAGCAGGAAGAGGGTTGCAGGGGGTGTGACAGCTATTGTATGCGCGCGTGTCCGCGAGGAGTGCGTGCGTGTCTCGGGGAATGTCATCGGCGCAAACGTTTTGTTTGGACGGATGGATGACGAGGAGGAAGGCGAGGGTACGGTGGAGGGGAATTTGGTGGAGTGATGGAGGGAGAGTTCGGGGATGGGTCTTGTGATCCCAAGGAAGGAGAAAACAATTTGCACCGAGGGATCAGCGATGAGACGGGGCGTGCAAGGAAGAGCGATGGGGGAAAAAATGGGGGGGGGGGGGGGGGAGATGTCCCGGATGCGGTTCCTTTTTCGGTATTGAGTTGACTCCGAGATTGAGCGCGGAGAATCGCGTAGTCATGCTACGTTACGGAAATAACTGTATCTGGAATGAAAAGGGCGAGGGGATGGGAAGATGAAGGAACAGATATTTGGATGGTGATGGTGGGTGGAGGGACCACATGTTCTGGCTCGAATCATGTATGTGTTCTTTCCATGCCTTCCTTTAAACCCACTGTGATTGACGTTTATGATGATTCGCGTACTTAGCCTATCGTCCACGTTCCACTTCTGTATATTTTAAACCAAGGAAAGCTTACGAATTATACTATGGAAGAAAAATAATGAACGCAGGGCTCTGGAAACTCCAGTACTAATTTTATTTGTATACTTGCCTGTCAGAGCAATACGTGTCTTGTAAGAAAATATCAAGTTTTGGTACCAGCTTTTTAAATCGAACGTTACATTCACGCATCTGTAGGTTCGGGTGGCATATAAGAGATATGCTTGATAGACTCAGTTTAGAGTACTATTTCAAGGAGAAGTTGTCAGGCATTTAAGTCTGACAGAACCAATATATAAGGGAAACACCCTTCCAGACAGTGTTTGTAGCAAGGACATAAGTACCATCGAATTCCTAACAGTTTGAAAGTTTAATTAGCTTGTTTGAAAGAGCAGTCCTAATTGAGAATGGGACTGCAACCTGGAAGTTAGAAGAAGTTTCTTAGTTAAGAATAAATATGGCAATATGATATTTCGTTTAAATTATCGCGAGCATAATGCAGTGAAAAGTATAGGCCATTATTCATTTCCTGAACTAAATGACATATTGTGTAACCTGACACAAGCACAATAGTTCTCGACATTGCTTATGTAGAATGGGCTCTGGCAGTATGAATCACTCCTGGACAATCACACCTGTGTCCAAAAAAAAATATGACTATGAAAGTTATGCATTTTGATCTATACAATGTCCATGCTACCTTTGAATGTATGACATCAGATGCCATTCTTTCAGGTTTGCTTAGATAATGTTATTTTCACAGAAAACACATTTGCAGCCAACTTTAATATGGTTCTCAGGAGATGTTGCCTCTTTAAATTGAAAGTTATGATCTTGCGATGTGGGGTGATTCTATAAAATAGAAATTGACCCAGAGAAAACCAAAGAAGGAAGATATTGTCCTAGATATAAAAAAAAAAACTCAATTACAACGATATTTTGGTCTGTGGTCGATTCAGCATCCAGACCTGAGACTCCCAAGTAGTAAGTGTAAATTCAAACATATGAAAATGTTATATGCTTCGGCGCTGTGTTAATTGACATCCAAGGAGGAAATAGAGGTCACAGGAGCATTTTAGCAAAAAGTGAAATACTTTGCACAAGCATGAGCGTTACTTTGTTACTGGTAAGGAACTTATAGAAAATGTGAAGGCAATTTCACATTCAGCACTACCTACATGATTGAAACGCAAGTTTATTAACTTTATTTGCTAAATTTCGCCGAAGATACCATTATAGTATATGACTTGAATATGCTGGCTTGCTATAGAAAATGCTTGTTTTCACTAAACTCCTTAATACACCGCAGTAAAAATTATCCAAAAATATTGATAAAACTACAGACACGACGTTATATTCAATAACGCACTTTCAGTAAAATTTGTCTGAACTCTCAGTGAATTCATGGAATTTCTCCATAAGCTTAATTGTACGAATTTCCGATTTATAAAATGGGATTACAAAAAAAAAAAAGTTTGATTTTCTTTATGTGCAAGTTTCACTCAGTATAACTTTGTTTAAAGTTAAGATAACTTACAACAGAGCGGCACTTGTAACGAATAGAAAATATGCAATACTATAACTATCACCACTTGCCAACCATGCTTTTGATTTAAGGTAGGTTATAAGCAGGTTTTTTGATTTTGATATTTTAAAAACATAGGCTTAATTAGGCAAGAGCGTCCTAATTGAAGCAGGAACGCTAATTCTTTGGTTGAATGCGGCGAATCGTATAGGCTTGGCATTGTGCGTTTTCGAATACCAAGCTATAGGAAACACAAAGAGGTTTCTTAATTTGTATGTACATAGATCGTTTCCGTTTATGATAATACAGAACTCGTATCCGTTTGATAATTGTACATTTATGTAACCGTTTACGCGGATATAAGGAAACTGGAAGCCCTACAAGTAACAAAACATATTTCCGAAAATGTATTTTTTATTTATGTAATAGAAACATGTCGAAGAGTTATTTTAGATCGGGTCCAGCCCCGAACAGATATAACTAATATTAATTAAAAGAAGATAACAATGCACAGGCCTTGAAAAAAATGTTATTTTTATAATGTAGGACACACTCTCACTATTCTCACTTTGTCACGACCTGTTAACAAACTGCCAAGAAGCTCAGTTGGACACAGAAATATTTGTTCCCTCGTGTTTGAAACTCTGCAGATTTTTCTTTTCTGGTTAACATGCCTGCTTGTGTATTTCATTACAACTGTGCTCATTTAAAGTTTCTGTTCTTGTCTCACAACACTTAAAGGTTCATCGACGGATTTCACTCCCGCCATGTACTGTCCACAGTTAGTTTCATCATTTAACATAGCAAATTGCAAAACCATAATCCTGTCCGATCTAAACATATATGTATATAATGTAATTTTTTTTATTCACACCTTCGAGGCTCGAGTTTTTCTGTTCACTGCGAAAACGAAATAAAATAAGGACAGCGCTTCTCGCTTTTTTTTCCGGGCTCTGCTGGCTGGAATTTAGAACGCTTCGGTTCACAGAGGGTGTAAAGGACGGAGCGAAATTTTCCCTATTCTCTTTTTTTATTTTAGTTTTTTATCGCCGGGCTTCTCTCCGAGAAAATTTAAACATTGCCGCGGCTGTAGCGAGGGAGTACGTGGGCGAGGAGGGTGCGAGGAAGAGGGGGGGTGGTTGGGTTAGCGCACGGAGGTAGGCAGTACGTCACTGTCAAGATGGCGTCGCGACGCGGGGGCGAGGGAGACGCCGCGCTGCCTGCCTGTTGGCGCTGGGAAGGAATACAAGGAAGAAGAGGGGGAGGGGGTATGGCTAGGCGGTTGCAGGGCGCACCATATTTCACGCCATCAGCCAGACGCGATGGCACACGGGCTTTCACCGCGGGCTCTCCACTGTGCGTCACGTGACTCCGCTGAGAGCAAGGGCTGGGATGGAGGGGATCGTATAGAGGGGCGGCAGGAGGGTCGGGTTTCGACTCCGGGAACGCCATCAGTCCGCGTCAGCAGAACTTCACGGCTCGCGGGCGTCACGCGGGAGGGAAGCTGTGACAGATGGAAAACAATCACTTCGAGCGTCGAATGGCAGAGCAGCTATTTCAAGCCCTTACGAAGTGGAACCAAACGGTATAACTGGAAAATAAATTAAAACAAAACGTTGGCAACGAATTGGAAAGAAATACTATTTTTAAAATAAATAAAAGTTGTCAATAGACATAAAATAAACACATGATTTCGCCCCGTGCGATGAAATTTGAATAGTGCTCTTCCGGACCTTTAGTGCCCTCTCAGCTTTTAATCTATTGTCTGTGATATTCCAAACAAATATCTATTTTACTGTATTAAAGGCCTCCAATAAACATCATCTAGTTCACAATAAATGGAAATATATTGTGTTAACCAATACGAAATGTGTCATATTTCTACAAGTATGTGTGATTACAGCTTCATTAAAGTAAAACGTAAAATAAATATTTGTATAATATAAGTATTATGTAATTAGATTTAAAGATTTCCAGTAAAATTCATCGCATAGTGTTTTTGATCTTATTTATCTTAATTTTAAACTGCACCAAGTATTAGATAAATGATCGATTACCATATTTTTTGTACTAATAAGCTGCTGACCATAACATAGAGCACGTGTAAAAACATTAACCTTCCCGTCCAGATTCTGTGTACGCTATGCCTTTACTTACAACCATAATCTGCTATATAAAAATAATGACCATCACCTCTAAACAACAAACTAGACTTTATTTTGTTCTTATTTGGTGGTAGTGGCCGCTACGTACTATTCTTTTTGTAATATACTTGCTTTAGTGTTAGTAACTAATGTTTAGAAACCGAGCGGCAAAACTCCGAGCTTTATCCTACAGCTTTCATTATTATAAATGTATGTTTGAGGCATCACCCAACTGAGAGAAAGTAACATATATTATTTGCTTTCCACCTTATAATAGTTAGTATAAACATTTATGTGCCGCATTTTTATATGAAAACATTGCACTAAAATCCACATGAAATTCGTACGAAATGTACCGTTAGCGAAAGAAATGTACTACCACAGTCAATAGTTTCGTGGACTGCGGCCCGTGCGTAGGCAGCCATGCCCAATGGAGACTGTCAATAAGTTCCTTGAATGGCACCCCGAGTGTAGCCAGTCACGCACTGCGGCAAAAGTCAGCAAGTCCGTGGACTACGCCCTAAATATAGGCAGCCACGCACAACGGTGACAGTGAATAATTTCGTGGACTACGCCCCGAGTGTAGGCGGCCATGTGCTGTGGCGCTAGTCAATAAGTTCCTGGATTGGCGCCCCGAGTGTAGGCAGACATACACTACAGCGACCAAGAAGAATAATGAGCGTACTGGATATCAACGAATGAGCCGAACCTACTGCAAGATCGAAAAAAAGTTGCAGTGCTGGTGCATACCAATTGCACCTGAACTGGAAACGATCTCGCAGCAGCAGTAGGGATGAGCCATTGAATTGCCACAAAATTCTGTCGGATGAACTGAGTAACTCGCGTCTTACACAGCACGCTGTGCCACACATCGTGGCACAAAGCCGACGTGACGATCGCATGTCCATTGGCGGTGTCCTGACTGATATTGAAGCGTTTCTCCACTTGATCATAACAAGGGACACATCATAGTGGTTTCTGTATGATCCGCAACTGAAGAGTCAATCGCTAACCCGGAAATCAACATCAACACTACCACGAGAAGAATCGTGACAAGACAGGTCAGAATGTAAGGTGATGCTTGAATTGTTCTATGACTCACTGGGCATTGTACACTGTAACTATTGTGGCCGGTGCCTTTACACCGGAACGCAACCTCAACCCAACCCTCCTTCACTTCTATCACTTTAAAAGGGATCAGGAAAAGGATGGGTAATACATAAAACACTTTAAGAAAATTCAGCAGAGTACGGGCAAGGTTTGTTGAATTGTTTGTATTTACCTTTGTCCACAAATTGGGGAAAGTGGCACATAATCTACAAATTCAGAACACCAAATAGTAGGTTTACTTCTTTTACTAAAACTTTAACTTCTGTGACAACATTTCAACAAAATACGAACGACATAACTTTCCTTGAGCATGTTTTTAAACACACATTGTTAGAAATTTGTTACCGTAGCGACAAGCGACCGTACGTCTGCTACTGGCTAACTGCGCACGGCTGGCACTGGCCAACAGCGTGAATGCCTGGCAACGGATTTATTTGTAACCAATAAGAATACTAAGGGCTTACTGAAAGTTCGTCCCTCTGTTTTTTCGACCACTAATGAAACAGTATAGTAATATGTGGCATATGAAAGCTTCGTACGAAAACAGCACATGGCTAAATAACAAAATGCTAAATTTCTGAGGCAAAATGTGCTGATGCGTCAGGCGACCGTACGCGGCGAGCGGCCGGGTCGTCAAGCGACCGTACAACCTCTGCCTACGTTCAAACACACTTTCCCCGTTCAGTGCTACATGCGATGTTTCGCCTAACCCTGTTATTTATTCACTTCACTTATGTCTGATGAATTGTAATAAACGTGACCGGTAATTATTATGAAGTCTATAAATGCAAACATTTTAGTTTTATTGATATTTTACTTTAGTAAATAAGTAGGTTGATGTTTATCAACTTTGTGATCAAACTATAACACTGAAAATATTTTGTACGAGAGGTTCTAAGCAGTTGGCGAGAGATATTAAACAGGATATAATTTACCCATTACAGAAATACGTATACTAAGCTACAATTAAAGTATTTTTTATATATTTCTCATTACTATTTATAAAGGTTATATATATATATATATATATGGCAAATAATATTTTAAGAAAAGTGTTACGAAATAAGACTTCTGCCGAGAGTAATTTGCATTTGAAAAGGTAAAGAAATGTGAACAAGCAATAATATGAAGAATGTGAATGTCTCGTACATTGCGGTTTTTACAGATCTTGAAATTTGCAGGCAAGCATGCCAATCAAAATTTAGTCTCTGATTTCACCTCATTGGGGAAGTTAGGTATTCTTAAAAAAAATAATATTGATTAAGTCGTTTTAAAGCTGTTAGCAATATGATACGAAATAATGTTTTTGATGCCATTTCGATCATGAAATTATGTGTAAATTATTATAAAACATTAACTAACATATATTATTCAAGGAGGATTCACGAGGAGTTACCGCCGCTGACATGGCTTATTCCTCAAGTCATTTGGAGCAAACACTACCATATGAATGTGGGCCCTATTCCCAATATTTACAGACCAATACGAAAAATCGGAAACGCAATGCAGTGAACAGCTCCACTAGATTATTGCGTGTGGGAATGGATGAAAGATATTTTATACCAAAGGACTGCACAAACACATGAGGAGCTGCTTGCGTGTACCATGCATGCCGCTCCAGAGACAGTCGTGTGCAGCTGCGTAGAGCGACACGTGTGGTTCATAGGCGGGCCACCAAGTGTATGGAAGTAGACGGAATTATATTTTGTAAATTTGTTAGACTCAATTTAGATGCTCAACTGTAAACAATAGAGTCTGTGATTACATAAAGGTAGTTACATCGACAAGTGTTTTTCTTTTCTTCACCTTTCCAATTTTTCGAAATACTCAGTAAATATTGGGAATAGGACCGACATTCATATGGCACTTTTTGCTCCAAATGACTTGAGCAATATGACCTGTGAGTAGCGTAATTCCTCGTGAATCATTCTGTATGTTAAAATGTTTATAATATTTTAATTTTTCTGCACTCTCGACGTTTGTATTAATTGTAAAATGCCTAGGAAATATTTTTATAAAGCGAAGAAGATAAGTTGTTTGGCTTTATTTTGTTCATAACTTACCCATAATTGGTTTTCGTAATAAAAATATAACTAGTTATTAAAATTGTTGCGTGTTTGTATTTATTCCTTAGTTTCGCACAACGATTGGGCTCTCTCTCTCTCTCTCTCTCTCTCTCTCTCTCTCTCTCTCTCTCTCTCTCTCTCTCTCTCTCTCTCTATATATATATATATATATATATATATATATATATATCAGTGAGAAATTGACTCATTGGGGATGGTTGGACTATTATTATGTTTCGATAAACGCACATAGGAGCGGAGGGGGCCAAGTAAATTTGATTTTAACATGATTGACGACATCGTTAACGGATCGGATTTTGGAACCACGAAATTGCTTACGAACATGAGTAGTATAACATAGTTTCTTAGACGATACAGCTCGTAGCTCTGGCCACCATCTTGGAATTTTTCACTCAAAATTTATATTTTTTCCTTTAAAAATTTCCTTTTTCCCTAAAAATTTTTCCTTAAAAATGAGTTCTCCCCTCATGTGTAATACGAAGACCCGAAATCAAATTTTCAAGCTATTTTTAAGATCTGTGGTGCTTCCTTAGTACTTGTAGGCTATCATTCCGTCTTGTATTTTCATGCTCTATCATTCCATGTTGCCTTTCTGTCATTCCATCTCACTCTCTCTTTCCTTTCTCTCATGTCGCCTTCTTCGCCCGCCGTATACGTAGTTCCCTCATCGCCTGTTAGAGCGCCTGCCATTACGTTAAACGCCCTTACCCAAGTAAATGTGGTTGGCCACGTGAGTGTACTGAAGGAAAATTGACGAAGAGGAAATATTAAAGCTCTCGATTAAGCAGCTTTTACTGTGTGCACGCGGTTATAAATTGGAGATGAATGGCCTAACCTGGAGATTACGAGCTAAGCCCTGCCTAGTAACGTTGAATTGCCTGCCACTGCCCGCACTCAGCTAGAATACTAATTGTGAGAAATCCCAGGTTTTCTTCAAAGACGTACTTTTGGTTGTTGTGCCCAGGGCTGCACCTGAGCTCCAGGTTGATGAAAAATTCGTATTGGTCAGAAAAAAGAGAAACGGACAGTCCCCCGCCTTTTTACTCAAAGCAACATGCTAGTTTCTAATACATATAAACAATTTAAAAGGATTTTTACCCACTGTGGTTCTTGTGGAATCTATTTAGATTATCAACAGTAATCCAACTTGTTTCTGATTTTGACGATATTGTTGTTTGTATGGCTCTCATCTCCTGTATAGTCTCCCTACTCCTCCATAACGAGTTATACTATGATTACTTCTTAAATTAATTGGATACCTGCTGCGAGATACCAGGCTACCCTGTGGTTATCTACATCTGATGACAGATGCCACTGAGATACCGCAGCAACTTGGGTAGTCTAGACACTGAATCACTAAGCAACCATGGGTAGTCTAGCCACTTAGACATTGCGTCACCACGGGTAATCTAGCCACACTGAGTCACCGTGGTGTCACAGGTAATCTACCCACTGTGTCATAGTAGCACCTCGGGTTGTCTAGCCACTGAATCACTGCGGTACCTCGGGTAATCTAGACACTATGATACCGTGGCATCTTGAGTAGTATAGCCACTGAGAAAACCACGGCACCTAGAGTAATCTAGCCAATGAATAACCACGGCACCTCCAATAATGTGGCCACTGACCAACCGCGTCTGTTAGGGTAGTATAGCCACTTAATCACCACGGCTCTTAGGGTAGTATAGCCACTGAATCACCGCGGCATCAAGCGTTGTCTAGCAACTGAATCACTGTGGCATCTTTAGATTGTCTAGCCACAGAGACACCGCGGCACCTTGGGTAGGCTAGCCACTACGTCACCGCGACAACTTGTGGTTGTCTAGCCACTACGTCAACGCGGCATCTTTTGATTGTCTAGCTACTGCGTCACCGCGGCACCTTTAGGTTGTCTAGCCACTGAATCACAGCGGCACCTTTAGGTTGTCTAGCACCTGAATCACGACGGCACCTTGGGTAGTCTAACCACTGAGACACCGCGGCAAATTGGATAGTCTGTCCACTCAGACACCGTGGCACCTTGAGTAGTCTAGACACCTTTTGGTAGTCAAGACAATGACTCACCGTGTCATCTTTACATTATCTAGCCACTGAGTCACCGCGGCACCTTTTGGTTGTCTAGCCACTGAGTCATCACGGCAAATTTTTGGTTGTCTACCCACAGAGTTACCGCGGCACCTCTGGAATTCTAGCCACTGAATCACCGCGGGACCTCGAGTAATCTAGACACTGAGTCACAGCGACACCTTTTGGTTGTCTACCAACTACATCACCGCGGCGCCTTTTGCTGTCTAAGCACTGAGTCACCGCAGCACCTTAAGGTTATCTAGCCACTTAGTTACCGCGGCACATTGGGCTAGATTACCCGAGGTGCCGTGGCGATTCAGTTCTAGACTACCTAAGGTGGCGCTGTGATTCAGAGACTAGACAACCTAAAGGTACCCGGGTGACTGAGTTGCTAGACAACCAATTGGTGCCGCGGTGACTCAGTGACTAGACAGCAAAAGGTGCCGCGGTGACTCAGTGTCAAGATAACAAAAATGTGTCTCGGTGACTCAGTAGCTAGACAAACTAAAGGTCTCGCAGTGATTCAGTGGCTAGATTACCAGAGGTGCCGCGGTATCTCTGTGGGTAGACAACCAAAAAGTTGCCGTGATGACTCAGTGGCTAGACAACCAAAAGGTGCCGCGGTGACTCAGTGGCTAGATAACATAATGGTACCACCACGGGGATTGAGTGGCTAGACAACCTAAGGGTACAACGGTGACTCAGTGGTAAGACAACCAAAAGGTGCCGCTGTTACTTTGTGGCAAGAGAACCAAAATGTACCGCGATGACTCTGTTGCTAGACAACAAAAAGGTGCTGCGGTGACTAAGCAGCTAGACAACCAAAAGGTGCCGCGGTGGTTAAAGGCCTAGACAACCAAAAGGTGCCCTGGTGATTCAGTGGCTTGGCAATCTAAAGGTGCTCTGGTGATTCAGTGACTAGATAACCTAAAGGTGCCGCAGTGAATCAGTGGCTATACTACCCAAGGTGCCGTGGTGTCCCAGTGGCAAGACTACCAGAGGTGCCACGGTGTCTCAGTGGCTAGACTACGCTAGGGGCCGCGGTATCTGAGTGGATAGACTACCCTAGGGGCAGCGGTGTCTCAGTACCTAATATTACCCGAGGTGCCACGGTGATTCAGTGGCTAGACTACCCATGGTGTCCCGGTGTCTCAGTTGCTATACTACCCGAGGTGCCACGGCGTCTCAGTGGTTGGATTACCTTAGGTGCCGCGGTGACTCAGTCTTTTGACTAACCAAGCTACCGCAGGGTCTAAGTGGCTAGCTTACCCGAGGTGCCGCGGTGTATAAGTGGCTATACTACCCTAGGTGCAGCGGTGTCCAGTGGCAAGACTATCAGAGGTGCCGGGGTGTCTCAGTGGCTAGACTGCGCTAGGGGCCGCGGTGACTCAGTGGATAGACTACCCTAGGAGCCACGCTGTCTCAGTGGCTATACTACCCAAGGTGCAGCGGTGTCCAGTGGCAAGACTATCAGAGGTGCCGTGGTGTCTCAGTGGCTGGACTGCGCTAGGGGCCGCGGTGACTCAGTGGATAGACTACTAATAGTGCTGCGGTTTCTCAGTGGCTAGACTACCCAAGGTGCAGCGGTGTCCAGTGGCAAGACTATCAGAGGTGCCGCGGTGTCTCAGTGGTTAGACTGCGCTAGGGGCCACGGTGTCTCAGTTGATAGACTACCCTAGGAGCCGCGCTGTCTCAGTGGCTATACTACCCAAGGTGCAGCGGTGTCCAGTGGCAAGACTATCAGAGGTGCCGCGTTGTCTCAGTTGCTAGACAACACGGGGGTCGTGGTGTCTCAGAGGCTGGATTATCTTAGGTGCCGCGGTGACACAGTGGCTTGACTAACCAAGCAACCGTGGTGTCTTAGTGGCTAGATTACCCAAGATGCCGCGGTTTCTCAGTGGTTAGACAACCCGAGGGGTCGCGGTGTCTCAGTGGCTGTATTACCATAGGTGCCGCGGTGATCAGTGTATAGACTATCCTTGGTGCCACTGTGATTCAGTGGTTAGACTACCCAAGGTGCCGCAGTGGTTTAAGGGCTAGTTTACCAGAGGATCCGCGGTGATTCAGTAGATAGACTACCCGTGGTGCCACGGTGATTCAGTGGCTAGACTAACCGGGGAGTCCGGTGATTCAGTGGCTAACCTTTCCGAGGTGCTGCAGTGACTCAGTTGATTGTATGAGGATATTTCAACAACAACGAGGGTGGTGCATTTTTCGAGGATGGTGCATTTTTAGGGAAAATGGGAAATTTGTAGGGTAAAAAAGGGAAATGCTAACGCATTTCTGTTTTAAAACAAACGATTTTGTGTGAAAATAGCGGTCGCGTCACCGGAATGACAGAGGGGAAAGTCCGGAATCCAACATGGTGGCGGCGCCTCGTGCCTCCGGCCAGAGCCCTTGCAAACTTTTCCCCATATGCCTACAATTTGGTAGGATTTGTAAATGAAGCTAGAAAATTTACATAGCCTTTACAAATGTTTCTGACCGATATTAACTAGTTTACACTTATAGTTTTATTACTAGCGCAAAACATAGAGCACAACGTAATTCAGTGTAGTTCGTAACTGTCAATACTGTCCGGCGGGGCTGGTACAAAATAACTTCGTGTCCTAGGTGAAAGACGCCTCCCCCTCCTTTCCCGATCGCGTACTTTTTTTTTTTTAATTCGTCTCGGGTAACACTCACTTCTAATAGTTAAAATTCCCACTAATGAGTAGTAAGGTTTGGTTCCTTGACGGCCAAGGGCGTGGGGCGAAGGATCGCAGGATGCGGCCGCCGCCATGTTGTTACGTCACCGTCCGCCATCTTGGATGTTACTGACCCTGACCACGGCCGTAGAACACAGGACTGGAAGCTCGCTTATCTAATAATGTTAGCGAATCGACCTCCTTATTGACTGATATTGCAATTCCCCTCCCCTATGCTAGACATGTAAACGTCACTACTTCGGCAGCAGCGCTCTGTGGCCGGGTTTATGAACTAAATGAGCCAATAAGGGCGTCAACTTTTCAAGCTAATGTCCAGACCTGTCTTCTACGGCCGTGGTCCTGACCCATGACCTTTTACCCGTGATCTTGACCACGGTGACATCTGACCCCAAAAACTCAAAAAAATTGCGAAATTGTATTATAAGAAATTATAAAAACTTTATTAAGAGATTTTTAAAAAAAATTGAAAAATCGTTAAAAAATTTATAAAAAAAAGCCAAGAGCCGGCCGCCTGACATCATGCACTTTCATTCCGATGTCCCATCCACCAATTATACCCATATGACCTTTGACCCCAAAAATAAAATAAATAACAAAAATCCACAAAAAAAATATAAAAAATATTGGAAATATTATTATATTTATTAATAATATTTTATAGAAAATATTATTTTTTATTTACAAATTATTTAAAAATTTTAGTACCCAAGCAACCATTTTCCCTAACAATTTCCATTTTCCTCAAAAAATTTTCCTTAAAATTTCACTTTTTTCCCGAAAAATCTATAAGAACATAAACATTTATTTTTAATAAACTTACATTTCCGGAGGTCCTCCCAGGACCACCAATTACTCATCTCCGTTTGTTCAGCCAACATACTGCGCAATTCCGAGATGATGTCATTACCAGTTTCGAGGACGAAATGTTTAGTAGCAGCATCCCTGGATCGTTCGGGTTCGCCAACATTTCAAATTATTCTTCTACCAGCATCACACGTTCAATCATTTCCTACTGTGAGATAACCTCTACATTCGTCATTGTGAGGACGCAGCTTGAGGATACTTTGCCAGAATTTTGTTATGCTGTAACTCATTGTCGACAGCTGGCGATGAACTGATCGAACGCGCACCTGTACCTTCCATTATATAGAGGACAGTCCTTTACGATAATCAAAATCTGTATTTCTCATTCCAGCACAAGGCACACTTGGTTGAAATCTGATAGCGCCATGTCCGTATTGACGTGATAGTCGTAAACGTGGCATAAATTAGTGTCGTTCATGCGAAACAGCACCAACACATTATAGTATGTTCATGATAAAGTGAGCACTCTTTAAGGCCCTCCCAATATGCATTAGCCACTATAAATATATATTATTGTAGCCTCAGGCATTAAATTTTTGAGGGTGGTGAAATGTATACACTGAGTTTATTGGTCAAAATTGCAATGCTTATATTAGAAAGCAGCAGGATTATGGAAATTGGATGAAAGAAAAAATTTAGAAGGGCCTTAAAAAGTGCTCATTTTACCGTGAACAGCCTATAGCATTATTACGAAGCATCTGTTTGGGTATGCTCGAATAAGTCTGTCCGAGGTACACACAGTCCACGTATGAATGTCGTTATATGCTAAAAATATTCTTAAATACAAGTTTGTTTCTCGCAGGCAATGTCGTCTAAGACAGATAACGAGTTTGACAGTGCTTCGCTCTAAGGTACGACGGCTTCATTTTCACTGCATGGTAAATAACCCATGCCTTCTATGGCCAGTAGTACTCGTGCCAATCGCCGGTATTTCGGTTGCTGGAGAGATTTCGAATATAGGTATACTTTCTCGAACCAGATACCGTTCTCTTCTTCCAGCAAGCTCAGTAGGACGCACGTTTTCCCGCAATTTGATGGTCCAGTGATGATGCACCTCACTGTATCCGGAAATAGGCTTCCATGTCGCGATTCGTGGGAGATAGCTTCATCTCCAGCATGAATTCGTATGGGCAGAGTAACATTTTGCTTGAATATCTGTATACTGTTTTCGTATGCTTGGTTTATGTCATACATTGGGGGAGGAGGAGCAGGAAAAAGAGAAAGAGGAGGAGGAGGTAGCAAATTTTTGAATGTTTCTTCAAACTATCACTCCGAGTAAACCGTCCCTGGCAGAATTCGCCCTGAAATATCATATTGAAACATGTGATACGCCCTTACTGTTCCAAGGCTAGAAAGATACTGAAACGAAAATGTGTAAAAGGGTGGTATTTACAATTTTCTTGCTCAGTTCACCGCGATGCCTCGAAGAGGTAAGACCGTAGCTGGAAGTGGGGTCGTCGATACGCTGATCGAAAATCTACCTTTCGAGCTGCACATTCGCGGATACAGGTTCTGCGGGCCAGGAACTAAGCTAGCAAAAAGGCTTTCACGCAACAAGATGAGCATAAACGCCCTGGACAAGGCGTGCAAGTAGCACGACATCGCCTATTCCCAGCAGAAGGATAACCAAGCCAGACACTGGGCAGACAATATACTTGCACAGAAGGTGGGCAAAATAAGAAAATCATCACATGCTGGGCTCGGAGAAAAAATTGCAGCGTGGGGTGTTTCCAATATGATGAACGCCAAAGTGAAGCTGGGCATGGGTGATAACAGCAGAAGAGAGAGAAAAGTGAAAAGAAAAACTGTTACAAAAGGAAGACAAGCCTGCCGGTGGATTTTTTCCATTGATTTGTCTGCACTCGGGGCCCTCGGAGGCCTAATAGGAGCCACGAGTGGTATGGTCCTAGCTGTCACACAGCATCGAACGAACGGAAGCAGTTGTCCGTGATACAAAGACAAAATGCAAACATGGAAGCTATCACCACGGGTAAAAAAAACTGGCAAGCCCTCTATCTGAGGCCATACCCAGTAGGAGGCGGAACTGTTTAAAAGCGAGCAGCAGAAAGAGGCAATAATGAAACCTCTACCCAAACGAGCACTCATGAATGTGGATTTGGAACTGTTTGCACGCAAATAGAAAATACCTAATTCTAGAGGAGTGTTTATGAGATATGGATAGCATATTTTAAAAAGGGTAAACTAGCAGGCTATTTATGATAGTTTTGGGCATTTGCGTCTTCCACCCGAATTCCGCAAGTGTTTGAAATATACCAAATAACATACAATTACGAAATGGAGCAGGTGCCTAACGTGGAACTACGGACATTTGTGACTTACTTCCTGGTTCACTCGTACAAATGATTGTGTAAAAGACTATACACCTTGAGGAAACCATCAGTCATGTCGATAATTCTTACCTTGATGGACCATAGCTCCGAGCTGTGTGCGGTAAATTTTCCGCCACTCGACCTGGAGGGGAATAGAGCATAAGCCTTGTCGATTTCCAAACCTACAATGCGATACCGAACATTGATGAAAAAACTGCAAACTGTACTTAGTAAAAAGTGGCAATGTTTCCCATGAAGTTTCGGTGCCCATTGACTCTTATGAAATAGACGACATTGCAAGGTATATTGAAGATTCGCTGTCCCCCGACACAGAATTCTAACTACATGGGAATCCCAATATTCTGAAGTGTGTTATCAGATGCACCAAAGATATCGACTTTACGAAACCGGATACTATTGGACTTATGCTAGGGTTCGAGCCACGCATCTACGAAGCTGGTAAAACATACGTGTCGTCGCAGCCTGTAAACATTTTGCCAGTCAATGTGATACGAATAACCTGCAATTTGGCAAGTGGCATGTACCTCAATGGCAGGTCGAGCAATACGCTGTACGAATTTACGCCTATGGTCCCTCCAGATTATAAGCTGGCCGTGTCACCACAAAGCATCATTTACGTTCCGGTCGTCGCAAAGAGAACACACGAGGTGGTCGTGACAGTCGTCGGCCAGCGCAGAGTTGGTGAACTTTGGAAACAAATAAATCACCCTACGCCTGCATTTGAGAAGATGGGAATAAGATTTACGCTCATCAGAAGCTATAAAAGAACGAGTCGTGCAAAACCTACAATCAGTATGTCGCAGGTCTCCAAGGCATTAACACGTGCTAGCGAGATTATTCTCTGCAATCTCGGCTATGAGGTCGATCGCCATGGAAGATTCCCTAAACTACGAAGAGCCAACCATTTTCGAAGACAGCATAACGAAGGTGGAACTTCATGTATATTAGCCTTTCCTGATCGGGCCGTACACACTACCATCGGAAGTTCGGATAGCGGTCCAACACCAAGCTATCCGCACTCTTCCTTACCAGTCTTACTTGTGGATCAGGGGTACTCCGACGAAAGACGAAGGGTCCAATCCAGCATTGACGAAAATAGGGAGCAATGGAATTATTCACCTGATCGATCGCATCACCTACTTTCTCAACGATGCCGAGGTGGACCAGTCGCGAGATGCGGGCATAACCTCAACGATCAAAAATTACCTTTCGCTCACACCGAATGTGCTGTCTGCAGCCAAGATGGCAGGCTGGGGAATCGAAGATGGCTACAGTGTTCCCATTTATGCCGAAGGCAGGTTCAAAGTATGTGTTTCACTCTCCATGCTACTGGGATTTGCCGAAGACTATAAAATCATTATCTTCAATTCGAAGCAGGAGCTTATGATAATGCTCGCCAATACACATGTGGATACAATCTTAGGTATTGGAGGAAACCTGGTGGCAGTGGAACTGAAACTACAGTCTATCGGATGGATGCTGCCTCATGTGCCGTTGAGCACTGCAAAACGCATACACATGTTGCAGAATGTGAAAGATGGTAAACACATCGATGTGACTTTCATGTCTTGGAGTCTGGAGTCATACCCCAGATTGCCAGCACACCAACTGGATGGTGAAGTCCAGCTCTGCTTCTGAGAAACCGAGGTACATTATTGTTGGGCTACAGACCAGAAGACAGCACAATGTAAGAATGAACCGTTCGCAGTCCGACACATGCCAAATAGAAAATGTCAAAATATTTTTGAATAGCGAAAGTTACCGATGCGTAGACATGAACATGAACGTTGTAGATGGCCAGTACCTACACGCATATAAGCTGTACTCTCAATTCCAACTGCATATTTTGGGCTCACCCAATCCCCGATATTGAGCCTTGATACGTTCAAGAGTTTAGCCTCGCTCACTGTATTCGATGTGAGTAAACAGGACGGGCGTATTACCTCCCACGTGATTGACTGCAGGATCGAATTCACTACACATGGAAATATTCCTGCCACCGTATACGCATTCACCCTGATAGTTCACGACCAGCTTGTATATTACAATTGCAGAGACGAGACCGTCAAAATACTTTCATGGGAACAACTTACTGTATGCACATTATAACTGTTTAGTCATATTCAAACATCGCCTACTTCAAGGTTCGAGAAGGTGCCGAAACGTTATAATGGAAGGGCGTGCTTCGAGTGGTGATGTTTCCCTGCCCACTTCAATTCCTGGGTCATCATCGGAGCGGACATCGAGCGGTGAACATCGAAGAAGATTAATAAACCTGTATATTTTGTTGTGTGTACAATAAATTTAAAGAAAAGATATGCTGTGTTTTATTTCAAAAAACCTGCCCACTGTATATATAACAAATGTTGTAATAAAATATACTATAAATAAAATAATCGTATTTAAGAATAAACAATAAATAAATAAATAAACTTAAGAAGTTGGCAGGAATGGTCAATGTCACCATTCCGTACAGGCTGATAGCAGGTTGCATAATCGATACTACATATGCATGGAGAATAGAATCCAATGTGGAGGGTATGGAACGAAGGTTAATAATTAGCCAATCAAAAACAATGGCAGCCCCCAGTAACACATGCACAAATGATGTACGAAAAAAAAACAAATAAGGCGGCATACAATAGAAGGAGTTTAGGTGGGAGGAGTGGGGGTGAAGGAGTTTGTCGTCTGCTGGAGTCGAACGGATGTGAGTAATTGATGGTGCTGGGAGGACCTTAAGAAATAAATGTTTTTTTTTAAATACATTTGCACATAAGTTTCTATACATTTTTCGGGAAAGAAGTAGAATTTTAAGGGAAAAAAGAAAATTTTATGGGAAAAATGAAATTGTTTGTAAAAATTGTCGCTGAGCAGTAGAATTTTAAAATCATTCTTAATAATTTTTAAATAATTTTATAATAAAGTTTTAATAAATTTTTTAATATTTTTACTAATGAATTTTTTGGTATTTTTGTTATTTTTGTGATTTATTATATATTTTTGGACTTTTGGGGTCAAATATCAAGGTCAAAGGTCATATTTGTACAATATGGTGAATGGGTCATTGAAATGAAAGGGCATGATGTCGGGCGGCCGGCTCCTGATTTTTATAAATTTCTTAACAATTGTTAAAATAAATTTTAATAATTCAATTTTTTACATTTTTTTAACGATTCCTTTATTTTTGGACAATTTTTTAGTAAAATGTTTCGTAAGAAATTTTTTATAATTTTTAAATAATTTTTTAGCCATTTTTTAGGTTTTTGGGGTCAGAGGTCTCCATGATCAAGGTCAAGGTCTCGGGTTAAAGGTCATAGGTCACGGTCAATGACATCCAAGATGGTGGACGGTGACCTAACAACATGGCTAATCCTGCCAACCTACGCCCCATGCCCTTGACCGTCAATGAACGAGACCCTACTACTCTAATACCCTTTTTAAAATGTATCTGTATACTTTCAAAACATTTAAAATAGAAATTAACTACGTAGTTCTAAATCAAATAAATAAAAACACACATATTCAAATAAATAATAAAAAGGCCTATATATTTATTGTAGTAAATTGTACGACATTATCTGTATGCAGATGTTTAACAATAGTTCTTAAATGCGTGATACATGCAAAAATATTACCACAGTGTACTACAAACAACAATAAAGTTGCTAAGGAGTTAATTAATTATTCTTTTTGCCTTCATCTTTGTAAAATTTGAAATTTGTTCACTTAAGTCAATGATTTGCTATATAAGGAAAAGTTGAAATCCTACTAGTCTCCTGTTTTCATAGACGAGTGGATGTACGTTTTAGTCAACTGTACCTCAGAAAAACTGCACTCACCGGTAACTAAAGATACACGCAGTTTCAGCAAAATTCCAAATTAATAAATCAATAAGGCATATTACAATTATGTAATGTAAACTAAGTAATGTAACTGTAAATGAATGGCCGCTCGTAAGGGCGCTAATTTATGAAGCATATAACGTGACTCAAAACGTAGACAAATTAGTCCCTCGTATGGGTTCCAAGTTTGTTGCGAAGGTGTACGTATATACGTTGAGATAGCCAAGTAAGTAGCATGTAACTACTCACTCATGTAGGTGTATGTGTACGTACCGGGATCTCTTAGAATCAGTGGACATGTACGTATGCACCTTAATAATACTTGTGCAATAAATATTGTGAATATGGCTATTAACGCAACCTAAGAATAAACTAATCTGCGTACGTTTCAGTGTTAGGCCTAGGAACATGTACTACTGTCACTTCTATCCACATTACATTTCATTTGTTTATTTGAGAGGTGATTGGAAAAATGTAAGTAATTAGGAACAGATGAACACACAGTAACGGTCTGGTAAATAACCTGTAGAGGTAACTGTAGCCCGGTCCTCCACAGGCTGTAGGCTGCAAGCACTCAGATGATTTACAAACCTCGTATAAGCTCTGTCGGTGCACATACCATTTGCATGTGAGCTGAAATAACAACTTATTGTAGTCGCTTGAGGGAAAAAATAATTGCCATTGAAGAGAGAGGAAAAGGGTGAAGCGACTATGTATTACAAACATTTAACGCCACGTTTGGTTTCGGCATAAAAAATGTAAATGAAACTGCTATTTTCCAGTATTCAATTCATTAATGCTGAAAAAAAATTAAGCTGGAAGACCCTGGATGGGAATATCAACTAGGGAATTCAGAAAATTCTCAACTACCGTTGGATAGTAGTCGTTCTAAAATGCACAATACCCATTAACAAAGTGTGAAAAATTTGGAAAATATTTATAGCTCGTAGCTCCGCGTAAGATTAAAAATTTCAAAATTATACTGTTTCTGGACCAAACTCTATGATCTTCCATTAATGTACTTCGTTAAGCTCAGGGAAAACATTAAACTCTTCCTTAGGGTTTCCGAAGCTAATGACTGCTGGAATTCGTGTTCCTCGGGTTTTTCAAAATGACGTCGTTCCAGACATTCCAGAACAAAAATAAACTACGGGTTTCGCCATTAATAAAGTGTAAAACACAAATACTTCTTGTCTTTAGTAGGTTTCTACTCTTGTAGGAATAGAATTTACTAGGCAGGAACAGAATAGGATGCAGTCTTCTCCCACTGCAGATACAAATCAGTGTGTAGGGTGTTTTAATACGTGAACCAACCGTTCACAGACCAGCGTCGTAACCAATACTAGCTACCTCCTAATTATACTACGCGAAAGGGGCTTCTTGGCAACTTATCTTAATTGCGGATTCCACTTAATCTCAAAAGGAAACAGGGGGAGTATCGGACACAATAACAACTGATTTCACACCTAAGCTTCTCCCACTTCGGGCGAGCGTCCTGCTACAGATCCTACCTCTTCGAATGGTGATGGCGGAGAGAGCGATCTCCCTTACTAACTGGCGTTTGCTAACCATATCCTTCATAGCCAGTCAATCCTAGCGCAGGGTTTAAACCTGCCAGTCAATCGGAAGGCTTCCATCTTAAAATTACCTAAAACGATGTACTCCAATGGCCTAAAATACTAAAAACCATAGAATATGTCTCGAAACGGAGGTACAAATATAAATAATCCCTGAAACATTAACAATAGAGACCAAAAATATAAAATAAAATAGATATCACCTAAATATAAATACAGAAAATTAAATCTAGCTAACTAACACATTCGAACATTTCAATCGCCATCGGTACATCTGAAGTTAAAATTCCTGCAGTTGAAGAATAATGAATTAAATAAAAATATAAAAATTATTGAAATTTGCATACATAAAAATATTACGTGTGACAAGTGTGAAAAATACATAAATTAATTACATATTCACAAAGACGTGTAAAATGTGGGTTCTACATTAGCTTGTAAGATGGACTTACAAATGTAATCTAAAATGTCCTACGATCTTGCTTTCTGATACACCTTTCTTGCAACATCGTGTATCTCACTACTCATCTCAGTAACATTAATAGCCTTTGTTGTCTTCACGAGTCAACAGTTTTTCAGATTTACACGCTATTCAAATACATACTGGATAGGCTTTCCCTGCATTATTAAACGCCACCAATGATATATTACAATAAATATGTTACTAGACAATATAAATAATTATTTAATTTAAATTGCCTTTATAATGATCCAATCAGTTATATGAATTTTATGAATTTTATAAATTTTTATAACCGAACTGTAAAGAATGTTTGATATTCCGTTGACCGTCCTGCCTCCCTCAGCTTCTGGGCGCCCTAGTTCGCCTATATGGACACACCGGCCTTGTTTCCTGGTTGTTAATCACATTACAATCCAAAACAGGAAAATTACTTTTTTTATTAAAAATACATTTAGTGCTGTACGTCTTTTATTTAAAGAATGTGTTTTATATTTAGTGAGAATTTGACTACTACTGAAAAAAAAAAATTATCGGCCTGTAATATCTTAAGACTCATTTTAAATTATTTAATTTATGAATTTTCAAGCAATTCGAGTGTGTTTCAGTAATGGCGCCCATATTACAGGTCAGTATATTCTAATTTGGCACGTACAAGTATAGAAACAAGTATAATGTTGACACACTTGGATGCATAACGACCTATGTAGATATTTGGTCTGAAATATAACAGATATACGTGATTGTGAAAATATAACTTACAATGTCATAAAAACCATGATACCAAACCCAACTTCCGCCTTTTATAAGTTTATTATTGATTTAATATTTATACACAATAAAAATAGTTTTCATGTGAAAGATTTTAATTATTTTTAATTGGGTTTCATTTTATGCTATTAATGACACAGCCAAGTTGTGTAGCATCAATGTCATCTTTCAGCTTTCCAGTCATTTGTATTCGCAGAATGTTGGAATGTTAAATTGCATTTATTAAACATAATTTATTACATAATAACGGAGACAAGGTAAGTGCATGCGTGACACCTGATCACAGCTAGTAGGCAGTCTAGAATGCGTTTGTAACTCTAACCATTAAATAACGTTCGCTTACTAGAAATATCAAATCAATTTACGCAGCTCATTTAAATACTAAAATAAATTCTCAGACAGGTAGAAGAACAATGTTGAAAAATATAAGAAACCTTACTGGAGTAAAATTGGCATCACTCTGTTAGCTTATTGAAACATCTACGTAACATCGATTCTTTAAAATAAGTGGTTTGTGGACGTAGTCCTGCCTCTTGTAAGTCTGTGCTGAAATTTAGAAATTTTTTGGTGAAATAAAATTTAACGATGTAATTTTTATCGTATTTTAGTCAAATCGCTTAATATAGATTTAAGCATTGGCGGCAATTTGAAATTTTCTGTGATAAAACATTTAAAATCTGACACGCAGATTTCCCATCGTAGAGATACCACAAAATAGATTTTTTTTTTCAGACGGTTCAGTAACAGATCAGGCATGCCTATATCATATAATGTTATACAATAAATCCACATTTAGGCTACTGGATATCGCTTCTTATAAAAACAGGTCACACAAAATTTCAAAAGCCTGTCTCAATGTGATACAGAATTGAGTCACATAATGCATGTAATATTAGGATCATATATCAGAAGATTTTCATACTTAAATGTGTTCAAGTGTCTGTGTGTCTAATTATCATAACTGACATGTGTATATTCTCGTGTCAGATCAACGAGCATCGTTGTCGAGATCACTCAGCGCATACTTGCAGCCAATTTCGCAGCTTCAACCCCGAAATTGTCATGTATACGTGTGCAGTTCCACAACAAAGCGAATCACGTAGTTCTTCTGCGTTAATCAACAACAAAAATAATAAGTTAATTAAATAAATTTCGTAGAGAAATCTATCAAAAATATATGTGCATATAATTAAATAGATATTATACCAAAAAAATTTCATGTTTTCGTGAAAGTACTCATTAACGACATGTGTTGAATCACACTGTTTCCCAGGTATTGTAAATATAAACTATGTTGACAAAAGAATTATACAAAAAGAATATTGAGCTATCTCTAACAGTGTGGCGACCGCAGATAAGCACCTTTTGCTTACCCAGTTCATTTTCTGTTCCTGGATCCTCTTCCATTCCCCTCTCGCAAGACGCCGCTGTGTCTGACGTGGCCAGTACGGCCGAGTGGCAGGCAGTACGGTCGTATGACGCGCACATTAACGGTGGGATACGGTCGGGTGACGCGAGCGGTTCTTTTGGCGTTTAGGCATTTGTTATTCTATTCTGAATGCCCTTTAAGCTAAGGGAAGGCCCTCCAGCTTTCATTCCCATTGGTCGAAGAATGTAAGAAACCGTTTCCTCCCAGCGATTTCAAAACACTCATTGGATTTGTCAAGGGAAAAGCACGCGTATAAAGCAACTGGCCCGTTGTCGGCTATTGCCTTTACCTGGGCAGGGTTTAAAAACGTACGGTTAATTGTTTCTATGAGGAGATGACGTACCACCATATTACTTTCCTAAACTTGTTTTAAATACACATAGTAAAATGTTACACATTTTAAAAGATACTCCGCGCACTTAAATATGTACAATGATTCCTTGCTCAGTTTCTTTAATGTGCTTCCTACTATTTTTTCAGTTATATTTTCTCGTTCTCAATATTTTTGGCTCCCTACTGCCCAAAATTTTGCAACAATAACTCACCAAATTCACTATCTCCGCTCAAATACACAATTCCACTTACCCCTGGCACATTAAAATAATCAACTTACCTTTAAGATAACATTTTAAACATTTTAGAACCTTAAAACACTTCCTTGCAATCAAAAGACACAATAACTAAGATCTTACATCATCTAGCGCCAACCTTTCCATTAAAAATAACACTTTAAAATAAAACTAAATATTTTGGCACTTAATTAACTCCAATTTTTACAGTAATCAACAGGCTATTCTACATCCTTGCCTGCGTTCATTGTTACAGCACATTTTAAGTTTTAAAACACCAAAAGACGCCTAACCAGAAAAATGGTCTCAGGAGAACTGGATTTTAACGCACAAGAAGTTTCCCTGCCTCCCAACCCCCCCCCCCCCTCTTTCTCTCTCTCTCTCTCATATATATATATATCTCAGACATTCATCCAACAAGTCAAGCAAGTCATCAAGCATCCAGATCCAGGGCCCAAGGATATTATTCTCACCTGTTTCCACTCCAGGAGCGGCGGTATTGCTCCGGACCAACAAAACACTCGTCACATTCAATCACCGATGCCCAGGGATATGCTACCACCAATAATGGAACGTGCCAGTATCGCACCCGCAATTTAATTCAGCACCACAACTCTCTCATACAACACAACGGTGAGCTCGATCCCTGGGATATTGTCCCCACCTACTTCCGCTCCGAGAAGCATACACTTTCGACACACACCACAATACGCATCCTATGCCACACTGCCCATCTCCTCTGTCTCCAATCCTGCACGAATGTCCTTGTCAGTAACCCAAAGTCTAAATTACAACTGCCCCGCAACACCGAGTCCCGATATTCAACCGGCACCCAAATCTTCCCAATTTTGTCAGCACACACTTCAACACGTGCCCCGAACCACACCAAGTCGGTGGCACATAAACACTATTTCCGACCAAAAGCGACAATATGCCCGGCCTTCCACTCACGAGAATCTGATTTGCAACTTCCTCTTCAACTCTCGAACTGTTCCACACTGACCACTCGGTCATTTTCATGGAACCTCGCGCAAAACCTACTATGTGTCTGATGACAAATATTCCATAATATCAAAGCTTCTGTTCAGACCGACTCTCAAAATTCGTAGGCATGCTGCGATTTTATAAAAGAATATCCACTTTGACTATGTTAATTTAATTTACTTCGAGCACCAAGATTATTTTCACCAAGTCCCATTGGCGCCAGAAAAACTAAGCCCCAGCAACCTACTCACGACAAAACACAAGTCCCATTTGCCGTGGACAGTAAAATTCAAAGTCCCACGACACATAATACTCCACTCTCGTAATTCTTCAGTGTCCTCATCTTGTCCCGAGCACAAAATCTTCCAAGTCCCCATGCTCAAGAAGACGAAAAAATTTAAAGTATTTAACTATTCCCATCACGAAAATTTAAGAGTCCCATATTTGCCTGAATTTGGCTAAGTTCAAGTCCGATGGCAAATTTCAGCTAAGTCCTCACTAGTACTGTTACCTCGCAGAATTTATACTTAGCTCCTCGCAGCGATGCAGCAGTCTCCCGGTCCATACGACCTCACTCTTAGGAAGCACGTCTCGCCCTTGAGTATCCAGCATGTCGGCTGGTGACGTCTCTCCGAGTCATGGCCCCGCACCCATATACAAGATGTTGCAAAATTACATGCCAATACTGCGGGGAAATGGTCCTCAATTCTGTAGGATGAAAAAATGTTACATGAACATAAGTTCGCAAATGCCTAGACTTTTACTACATATATAGTAAAACATTTTTCAATATAAGTAAAATATATAAAGTTTGAATTGCGCTTTTATATCTCTGTTTGTTAAAGAAGCGCTACATTTTTTTTAAATATAAGTAAAACATATAAAGTTTGTATTTCGCTTTTACATATCTCTCTTCTTAAAAAGTGCCTAATTTTAACTTATAGGCCTATGCGTGTGCTGAAGAAAGAAAGAAAGTATAGATGCATCTTATATTTCTGTACTTTTATTGAAATGTTATAAATAAATCTAGTGAAACGTTTTCATGTGTTTTAGTTGCATGGGTTGGGAATAACTACTCTTAACATTTTATCTTGAATGTTGGTTTTGGATTTTTCCATAATTGATTTTGACTTGTTTGTGATGCTAGGCTAGTTTATATGCCCCTTTTACCATGCTCTATAGGCAGAGCATAGCAACGTCATCTCTCTACAATAGTAATCACTTATTGCTGGTACACTATCCTACACATCCTCTGAATTTGGATTCGTTCGTGCCATTCTTTATGGGTGTTGCATTTTTCACAGATAATAGTGTACTATTCCAATGAATAGTTTTCTAATCATAGAACAAGTAGACTGCATATATTTCCGAATTTTCCTTCAATTGTATTGTGGATAATAGTTGGGTTTCTTCCCCGAAGATATGCGACCAACAGTAAAAATAATTACGATTTCTGCTTGTCGGGTTCTCGATGTTTCAGTCGTAGGACTCATCTTCATCACTCTAGCTATCGTGTACAAGACCACAATATTATGAAATCATAATTTTATCAAATAAATAAATGGTGACACGCATGTGTTAGGATGCTGCTACAAATAAAACGTCTACGATTTGTCGGTTTTTCGTGAAACTCAAATCACAGCAAGCAATCATGAAAGGAATGTTATAAAATTTACAAATGTAGGCCCATGGATAATGAAGGCAGAACAGAGAAATAAAATTGTTTGTAGTTAAGTAAGAATTATTATTTAAACCATTTAAATTGGCATTAAATATTGAAAATTATCTTCCTTCCTTTATAATACGTCAATCATTTTATAAATGTGCATACTAAATATGCACATATAGGCCCCTAGTAATAATGTTCATCTGAGAGATAGGATCATGTTACTACAAAAAAATAATAATGAACCATCATTGTTACACTACATAATATAACAAATACCGCATACATACTTCCACTTTAATAGGATCTGTAAAATAAAACACAGAACACTTATTCGTTCATATTTTGGACGATAGTTGGTTCTTAGGAGTCGCGCATTTCTAGTATGAAAACCTCGATAGTGCTAGAAGGCAAAATACGGTTGCCACGGCACATATACAGGATAAATGAGCCTTAAATCTCATGGTATTGAAAATGTGATTAGCTAAGTACAAAGCAGCCGAACACAGAACGTGCGAGTATAGCCCTAATGCTTTTGTGGGTGTGCATTAAAGCAATCCGTTGAGGTGTGATTGGAATGTATGGCCGAGACAAATGGTAAATTACTACTGGACCTGGGCTGTGCAGAACAATAATTCAGATACGGTAATGGCATACCGTGCTGCATGCTCTTTAAGCGAAACATATTTTCATTAAATACGGTCATCGGCGCATCGATTTCAAATGAGCAATTTTTTTTTTTTTAAGTATTCAGATTTACTGTGGTGTTCAGTACCACAGAAAGTTACAATTGCAACAACATGCATTCCTGTAAACGTAACGTTTTTTTTTCTAGTGCCAGGTTATACATGCCTGAATACAAGATTTGAGTTTTATAATGCCTTTCGAAAGTTAACACAAAAGAAGTAGTCTTTCTATGCATTAAATTAACAAAATACACTACGCTAAAAAAACTGAATTTCGTCAAAATCCTTTGAGATCGTAACTTGCATTCTATCTGTTTTAATCTTGCAAGTGCGTTTTTTATTGAAATATTGCTAGAAAAAATTGTAAGCGATTTTTTTATCACTGTTCATAAAAAACCTGTGTAAAAACTATTTTCAATAGAAGTAGAACAATAACGAATGAGATAAAAACGGTCTGTATTTCAGTGAAACCGGCTGCCCTATTAAACAGAACAGTCGTTTTTTGCCATCCTGAAAAGCGAATGATGCGTGATGAAACTGCAGAAAGGAAACAGAGTAGCGGTGCAATGAAGTGAAGGGAATAAAAACAGAGCACCTCTAAAAAATCCTTGCTCCATTAGAGCGCCCGCTTCTTTAGTGGCAAGGATGTTTTTAGTTTTAATTTTATCTGCTTCTAAACCTCTCTGCTTTAGATAACGTGAGAAGACGGCTATCATGCTTAAGTTAACTCGATTTACAGCTGAAATGGTACACAGCCATGGATTACACCAGATAATTAAATGGAACATCGTATTACGAAGGTTAGGTAAGTATAGTAACCTTGTCTTCGAAGTGGAGATCGCAGAATTAGAAGACTATAGGACAAAAATTAATTACCATTTTGACAGTCTATTCCAATAATTTTTTTCCATTAAATCGTAAAAACATTTAAATCGAAATAATTGGTAGTGTTTTGTTTGAGATTTCATATCACTGGTTTGTTGTGATTACATGAGTTACGCTACAGTTTTTACTACACTGTCAAATATATTCTTATGGTTACCTTGACTGGCAAAATGGGTCTTACAAATTGGACCTTTTCTCGCGTTTGTTATTTCCACTTCTGTGCATATTTACGTTTTGGCTTTAGTTCGCGTTTGGTATCCTGACATCCGGTAAACTTATTTGATCTTTTGACCTGTCTGCATATGTTCCTTTTTTAATTTTTTTTTTTTTTTTCCCCCCGCTTCGTTGCCGCGATTACAAACAGTATCTTAGCGCATGGACGCAATGCGGCTGTCGTGCTGTCACAGTTCGTTAAATGTCTGGTTTTGTGTTCAATATCGTGCCCCCTTTCATGGGGGGAAAAAAAAAACCACTGTTAATCCCATTTGAGACCATAACAAAATAAAACTTCTTGCTTAACTTTCCTGAGTTCACGTGTAGCAATCACTTAATTTGTTGCGTGCTCTACGATATTGGCACTAACCAATCAAACCAGAGAGGTGTAAAACATTCCTAAAATCAGATTAGCCGCAAGGGAGACAGGGCATTGTTGCCTTACTGTGTACAGCACCGACCATAAATATTGATAATGTGCAACGTGTGTATAATCGTGGACACGGTGACTGAGCTGGTTTGGGACTTCTAACAAAATTTTACAAGCTCAACATATCCGAATACTATCATACATATGAATTATGCGCAGTCGTACTCGTAAAAAATCCATACAACTTATCCCCTGAAAGAAACAATACTATGTTTACACACTTGAACTAATGAGCAAATAATTTTTAACGTCTATTGGAATATGACATCAAAGACCTGGTATTATATTTTATTTCACTATATGGCGCGATGAAAAGGAGCTCCGTAATGTTTGCTGACCACGCGTATTGTATTTAACAGTCTTTTCTCCGCCACGTAGGTGTCAAGCCTGCAGTGGTGTATTGTCATGTGAAAATTATAGTTAAGTGAAGACACAAAACTAGCAAAACTTGTGCAAAGAGAATGTGTTTGTACAAAATTGCGTAAGGATGATATGGTTGTATAAAATTACAATTTAATATTTTTACACTCGTATACACATGCTCGAGGACAATTTTTTAACGTGAAGATTTGTATTTTATTTACTCTTCTTCGTTGTTCGGGACACTGAATTTTATGCAGGAAGAAAGAGTTTTCGCAACTTGGCATCCTTGGGTCCAGTCGTTAATGATAGTGACTTCTAGAACGTATTCTGCTATTTCTTTCAGACGATAGATAGCTATTGTTGGGAGGCCCTAGATCAAGGTCAGTTATGTTTATAATTTGCAGAAGGGTTTGTGTAGAATGCAACGAAGTCCTATCTTTTATGGAAGGTAGCCTTATAATTACGTACTGGGACAGTGTTCTATTGTGTATTGTGCGTTGCCATACTTAGATGCATTTTTCTTGTCCATCTCTTGTTGTCATTCCCTCAGTGAAATTTTGCTCCTAAATTGACTTTTTTTTTTTTTTTTTTTATACCATGTCTGAAACTCGAATCCGTTCATATTATTTAAAAATTATTCTTTCTAAATATGGTTCTATGGCACCAGTCATACGTTACTCCAACGATGTTTGCTTTAAATATTATTATAGTATCATATAAGCATTTATATATTCAGAAGATTGTATGAACACATTAACTAAATATCCTGGGAATACAGCAAAAATTATGCAAAAACTATAGAAGCAGGTAATTAAGATCTCGCTTAACATTCGTGATCTACATGTTAACATTATACCATTGAGAAATCGAATTTTCTGCTGGGATAAATTTTTGTTCATTATTGCACAAAGTGCAGTATCTAAGGGGACGCTTCCAGCGGAACAAGCCGTAGGAAGTGATGAGGTGTAAGTTGGGAATTCACCATGATCAGTAATTTCGGTTCTGCGACATCCATATTGGTATGTGGTAACCTTGGTCTTTTGAAGATCTTGCAACTGGATGACCAATATATTGACCTTTTCATATTGGTAATCCTGAAAATTCCGGAAAAACTGAAAACCGAAGAAATTTGGGGAAAAAAAGAAGAAAAAAAGGATTTTGAATGAGCCAGAATTAATTACCGATATATATATAATTTTTCTCTTGGTCTATAATTTTAGTTACACGTTTGCAACTTGAAAACCGTTGGTACCACGGCCAAATGTCAAATGACTAAACATGCAAAAAATTAATACAAAATTGTGTGTTTTCTTTCCCGCACTTTTATCATTACAACTGTACGATCGCAATATTGATATCCGCGAATTAAATAAGTAAGGACTAAATAAATATTACATGGCGCACTCTGTTGCCACATGGCTATCAAATATCAACAGTCAAGAAGTAACGCTGTGGCGAAAGAATAAGCACGCACATAGGAAACAAAGGGACAAAAATCATTACAATGCATAATGTGATTACGCGCCCACGACGATCTAAGAGTGAGACGCACTGTAGCAAGGTATGTAAACCGAACTTCGCCAACATGGGAGGATGACACCCCACTCGAACCACGGACCTGGCAGGAGCTCGTGAACTGCCTCTTTAGATACGGCAGCACGTAGTGGCGTTATCTTTTCCGCACATGAGGCCGTTGTGGGGGCGGTAGGGGGTGGCTTGATGTATGGAGGTCCCTTGACAAATGGTCGCCCCTGTTAGCCGGTCTCCTCGCCCTCTGCAGATAGCCTGTTTTCTTTCATCCCTATCCCCCCCCTCCCCACCTCACGTAATGTATTGCCCGACTAAGGGCCCGCGACAGGTGCCAGCTCCAATAAGGGAGGGGTGGCGATCATGCAATGGTCCTGCGATATTAACACGCGCACACGCCGCGGGTCATCTGTTCTTGGACTGTGTTGTGTTCGCCTCCTTACAAGTGAGTATCTGTTCACTAGAGCCACTGAGGCGCGCGTGGCCGCATAACCCATTATTTTCTATACGTGATGTCAACCACAGCCTGGCACAGCGGAATTGTCCCGTGGTTCATACAACAACGACCGGTTTATTTGTGATGAACACAACCATCTTGTTATTTTTGTATATATTGTACAGTATTTTACTGCTTTCCGTCGGATATTTGGTTCTAATCTTTCGAGAGATATGAATGTGTACGCCTTTGGTGCTATTAAAAGTTTAGGGTTATACATAATATGTGACAGTCAGATTCTTTCGACCAACTTTAGCTTTGGAATGGTGAAATACAGGATATCAATACGTTATATTGGCTGTTCACGGTAAAGTGAGCAATTTTTAGGCCCTAGATACTTATTACTTTCAACTATTTTTAAAAAACCTTCACCACCTATTTAAATAAATACGTCCATGTTAATTATTATACACAGTGTGTATATTCCACCGCACTCGAAAATTAAAGTCTAAGGCTAAAATAAAATATAATTATTGATTATTATTCCAGAGTAGACGGTTTTCAAAAGTGCTCACTTTGCCATGAATAGACTATAGTTAAAAGACAACGCTTAGACTGTTGAGCACAAAAAAGACGCGTGTTTTCCTGATTGTGGCAGATTTCAAATCACTTGGTTCATGTCGAGTGTTAGTCTTAAAACATTATCTGTTCGGCCTTTTATCGTGTTGTGAACATGACGCCCTAGCAATTACGACGACCAGCAGTTTAACATCGTTTAAGCCTAATAACGCCCGGGACATAAGTTACTGAATGGCATCTAAAAATACAAGCAAAAACATGCCCTTCCGTTGTTTAACGTAATCAAGTCGAGGACTTCGAGTTTTGTCGTGGTACCATGGCGACATTTGTCACGGAGGTCATGGTGAGAAATAGATACGAAGCTAAAGATAAGGTCGACTGCTTTGTTATACCTGTGGAAATTCTTATCATTAGCTCACGAATGGTTAGTGGAACCGTCAAAACCACGTGATCAGACAATGACGTTTATTTACTGTTAGTATGCTTACAGATCCGATTTATAAAGAAATGTATACCGCGAATATGTTTTGTTTACACGAAAATCGGTTACAGGAAGCTAATCGGCATTACAAAAGGACTAACATATGTGAACTTGGACTAATCGTTACTTCCAAACACGTGGTTTTTGTAATTTCCATTGGCAAAGACATCGGGAAAAGGGTTACTACGCAGAAGCGAACTCTTTCTTCTCCGCGTTATTTGCTGAACATGAAACACATCCTCGAGCGACTGGTGGAGTTTTTGCTCAATCGAAAATTCAAAGCGTTCATCTAGTCCTCTTTCCCTTAATTCGTCGTTCCGCCCGTTTGCCTAGTGACTGTGGCCCGGCACGAGTTTAATAGCCCATTTGAAGCTAGATTCTTGGCTTCCTCTGCCATCACTTAACGGGCTACTTCACACTGTAGTTACTCCGTAGAGTGAATATGGAGTAGAGCGACCTCGCTGGCTGCGCACAACTATTTTCCGTGTACCAACACAACTTCTTTTACGCGAACACGATTTTCATAAATGGCGTGGTTAGAGTTTATGGCGAGAACACTGTTTACGAAACAAGTGCTTGGATATGATTGGATCATTCCTTTAATCAATATCTAATACAATTTGATTAAATTCAAATTGGTTAAAGTTTTTTTTTTTATGTAAAGAGCTTGTCCTCGAAAAATTAAAATTAAACACTTTCATCACTGTTGACCATGCAACTTTGAAAATTGTATTGTCGTGGGGTAAGTGAATGTTGGGTATCTGTGCACAATATGAATAATCGTTGTAGGCCTACTTCATTTTTATTCCTTTTTTTTTAAATTAAGATCGTTAGGCGTAAAAAACCGTTAAAATAGTACCGAGTTTGGTACAAAATTCTATTCTACAGTCGCCTTGAGCTGTAGGAACTGGTATGTTGTTGTACTTGTGTAGAATTAGGTATGACTAATTACAGGAATCTTCGCGGAATCTTGAAATTCATCGCAAAATCGAATTTCACGCAGCGTACCGTGAACTCTCGTCAAACCGTTACAACATGCGTCGACTTTAGCTATGCAATATGAGGTATTAAAGTACTAACGGCTCAGTGGTTACTCTCGAGTCTCTCACCGCTTGTATGTCCTTGGTTCAAGCACAAAACGGGGGTCATCTCTTAGTTAGTGTGATTAACACTTCGTTTTCTAGAGATGCAATCAAATCTTTCCACGTCCACCAAGTTGTTCTTAATACCTTTTGCGACGTGTGTTACTTGCCTCAGTTCACTCTGCCCCCGGTTACCATACGGCACATGTGTACCGACTGTTCGAGGTGATTGGGCACATTTGAAAGCCCTGCATAGGAGTACTTATCTTCTCATTTTGTATCCTGTCATATATGAAATATTAAAAATTGTATTCGCGAAAGAAATCGGCAGATTTCGATTAAAATTCGCGTACTTTACCACACAACCGCTTCATCTAACGCCCTTTTCAGTTAGTTTAGTGGTATGATTATAATATTCGCACGGATAAGAATATAGTCTCACGTTTTGGAAAGGATTGAGTTAGCAATTTAGGCAATTACTACATTTCAGAGGTACAACGTCTTCAGATAGACTGAACAGTTTCATTGTTAGAGTGAGTTAATAAATATGGGAGGCTCTTAACATCGAGGTCTTGAGAACCAATGAGTGCAGAGTGAGGTGAGTGTGGAGCAGCGCCGGAGTGCAAGGGCGGGGGAAACGGGAGATCCCCGAAAAAAGCCGCTGACCAGTGACATCGTCTGGCACGATTCCCACATGCGAAAATCTGGGAGCGACCCCGCCAGGGATTGAACCCGGCTAGACCAGGTGGGATGCGAGCAGTCTAACCACTACACCACAGTGGTACTTTCATAGCTGGAGATTTATATATATACACATATATATTCGATATTCGGAATGGCAATTACTGTAATTCAAAACTAACAAATTATTATTACAGCCTTGTTGGCTTGTCACAAAATAACTGGGCAGGTGTACTGCATAAAACAGCAATAATAGGGGCGCATGGGTTTCACTTCACTTTTGATTAATTGGATTAACCTTTTCATATCAAATTGATTGAAATAGTTAATGCTTAATCCGATCTCAATCAGATCAAATGTTAATCCGGTGAATTCTTTTTGTATTAATCCTTAATCCGATCTTAATCTGATAGATTTTTCTTTGTATTTTCATCGGGTAAAATGGTATGTAACTTTGATTGATTGATCCAATTAATTCAATTAAATTAATCAATCAGAAATGTTTGTGTGATAAGTGTATAGTTATATATTCTTTTCTTTTGAGGGGGTTGGGGGGAGCAGTTGTCGTATGTCCTCACACTTGGAGCTCTAGCACTCGACTGGGGTGTGATGTATTGGGGCAGGGTATATATAGAGTTTTGTGCAAGAGTGGCCTAAGTGTTAATTTTTGGGTTGGTGGTGATATGTCTTGTAGACGGTGGTGGGATATAGGCGATTTTTTTGGTAATTAAACGGAATGAGAAAACGCTATGTATAGTTGACATAGGAGAACAATTTCTGAGTCTTTAAAATACATATATTTCTATGTATGAATAACCTGGGGTCCACAAGTGCTAAATGAGACACAATCACTTGAGTCTCCAGTATGAAAATTATTGACTAATCGAAAATGTTAGTATAAATTTAATAATGATTTTAGTCCAAACATTATAGCGAGGGAGTAACGCACTATACTATTTATAATAACTAAACAAAAAATCTTAAATATAAACATTATAGCCATTTTCAAAATAAAATTTACTCAAATTATATTTAAAAAAAAACTACTCAATTCTCTATCTATGTGCTGTTTTTCAACTGCTTTGAAAAAATGAAATGAAAACTCTTAAAATTAACTTAGATACCCAATCTATCCCATCACATACACATCAAAAATATTTTCATTTGCTAGAAATACTCACGGCTCATTTATCCATCACTCAAACTTTCGTCACCAAACAACTCACTCAGAACAAGCTTGGAAGCTGAGGTTATGCACCCCGCCCCCCTCCCTCACACTAGGCGTGAGCGGCGTAGTTATTCCTACTTTTTAGCTGTTCCATAATTCATACATCAGTCATAACCAAAATTCACCCTTTAACATATATTAAAAACTATGTAAATGGACTAAATGTTAAATAAATCACATCATCTTTCCCCTGCACTCATACTCGCAGTCTTCACCTTTTCAAAATATTTTTTCTCAGAGTACTTTTTATTTTATTCTAGATGGTTTTAACATACTTTTGCTAGTATTTAACAGTGTAGAGAGGGCCAGAATTTGAGATATTGTCTCGCCTATTGTCCATAGTGCAATACTATGGTGGTCATCCAGTATCTCCCTCAAAACTCTATTAAATTCCTCTCTAATATACATCAACAATCCACCTAGAATTTATTCAAAACACTTTTCCCTGCACTTGCAGTAATACCCACACACCATTTAATTATCATTCATTACTACTAACAATATTAAACTACTTTTAACAAGCAGGGTGGGGCCACATCGCTACAAGTACCCATTCGACCAATAAATAATTAACACTAACAATAATAAATTATTTTTAACTAGTTCTAAAAACAAAGTGTTATCTTATTCGAAATACATTTTAAGGAAATTTTGATCCAGTTTTAACGATTTTAATAAAATTTCATTCAGTTTGTTAAAAGTTTTAATGATTTAAATAAAATTTCATTCAAATGTTTAGTGATTTTAATAAAATTTCATTCAAGTTTTTTAATGATTTACTAAAAAGTTTAATGAAATGAATAAAAATGCATTAAAATGTTTAATGATTTACTAAAAAGTCAAATGCAATTTATAGAAAATTCATTCAGTTTGTTAAAAGTTTGAATGATTTTAAGAAAAAAATCAGTTGAAATATAGTGAAATATAACAGATTTCAGCTTCGTTAGCAGTCATTTCAAGATGCATATGTCCTATTTCAGTAATATCTCAAAGAAAAAATAGTATTTGTAAATAAAATAAGTTCTAATGTACACATTTTATGGCAGATAGTAGAGTCGAAATCCTCGGCTAGGAAAAACTATATGTGTAATACAAATATTTAAACACAGATTGAAGGTAAAAAACATTTACTTGTGTATTGCTTAAATCGAATGAGGTATAAATTATGTTCTAAGTTGAACTTGTGTAAGTGGAATGATGCGTGGTTTTGATTACTTACAAAAACAATTAACGAGTCAAAATATCTCTTATACACTATCTACCAGAAAGTAATTGGGCACCTGTTCACAATGTTTGCTCGGTGGTTGTCACCCAACTAGAATCTTTAGGGCCATCTCTTGCGGCTATAACAGCAACCACCCTGTCTGGCATGCTCTCTTCGAGTGTTAGCAGTATATCCACGGGAATTCGTCACCATTCCTCTTGCAACCATTTAATGAGTTGAGCAATGGATTTTGGCCACACTTGACGAGCCCTCACCCGGCGATCCAATTCATCCCAAAGATGTTCTATAGGGTGAGGTCGGGGCTCTGGGCGGGCCAGTCCAATCGGCGAACAGTGCTGTCGGCGTACCACTGCATAGTAGCTCTTGAAACACGGCACCTGGCATTGTCATCCTGGAAGTAACACGGGTCTATTCCGTAATAATGCCACAATGTTATGAAGCATTTCATTATCCAGAATGTTACAATAGGCCTCTGTGTTCATGCTACCCCGGACAAACACCAGCGGTCCTACGCTGAAGGCCGTGAAACACAAGTCAACTGACATACTGAATTACTTATCTTCACAGGTGCCCAATGACTTTAGGTTGATAGTGTAGTTAGTTATAGTTTGCTGGAAAATGGGATAAAGTTTGCAGAGTTAAAATATAAAGTGCATTGGTTGGAATGTTAAATCTGGGGATTATCTTGTGGGGATTACAATATCGGGAAATATTTTCCTTAAGGGAAATTAATTTCCTGGTGGGTGTTGTGAAATGTTATTTCACTGGGCATACGCCAGGCTCTAGGTTGGAGAATCAGATATGATGATACTTCAGCATTCGAGCAAAAATTACAGTTTCTAGTGAAGAGGGGAGAGGGGAAATATCCAAGGTCAGTTCAAAGTCTGCTGGCCTGATGGATAGTGGCTTCCCGATGTGATGCATAAAAGACGGGCTTTGGCCTTGAGGCAAACCTACATTCCTGACCGAAGCAGCTATCATCTCGGAAAGCATGCACTCTGTGGCGGAGGCGAAGGGAGGGGCCAGTGCTGCGTGGACCTGGCATTTCTCGAGATATCCGAAAAAGGTGTTATGGGGTGCGGGTGAAAGGAGGAGGTGCATGGCCTTTGATTGATAGTGAGGGCTGTGCAGCACTCTCTGTCGACAGGGCATTCCTCCGGAAGTGCACTCTGTGCTGGTGTTGGTGGAGGGGGTGTTTGGTTAAACAGGTTTTTGCAGTGTTGGATTGATAGCAGGGTGCGTGGCCTTGGAAAGGACAGTTCTTCAAATAGCAGAAAACATGGTCTGGGATGGTGTAGGGGGAGGGGGAAGCATCGCCCGAACACGCCCTTTGGGGTATTGTTGCATGACCTTGGACAGGAAGTCTCTTTCGCACAAAGACATGGTCCAATCAAGCCGGGGGGGGGGGGGCAGCACCGACGTGAACATTATTAGCTGTCCGGCGCCATCTCAGTTCTTTGCAAACATTTGGCCAGAATAGACACGCTACAGATCACTCCTCTGAACCATCTATTCACCAGGCGCGGCAGTCAGCAGGCTTCGGAGAGTGTAGGCATATCATATGCCTAAGTGTTAGCCGTGATTATAATTTTAATAAAAAAAATTATAAATTTTTTTTTTATTAATCGGGAAAAATAATTTTCGCGTGTTAACCTATATAGTGCGTATATTGTGTAAACCCAGTTTCTGAGTTTGATCGATGAAACTTGGTAGCATTTTCAACAATCTTTTCGCTAACTAGTGCCATGAATTTCACAGACTTAATGGGAAAATGTATAGTATGTCCGTTATTTTAAATAATTAAAAATAATATACAGTACGTTTGTATAAAAGTGTTGCAGGATTAAGCCACCCGAGTCTCCTCGCTCTTCGACAAAAAAAATTGTTTTTAAAGTGAATTCTTCTTCTTCTTACAATAGTGAAACTTCTGTTAACAATCATGGTAAGTTTTTTAGTAAAATTATCGTTTCGTTGTCTGTTGTAGGACGAATAGTGTATTCAGAGTTTTTGTCATAAATTTCAACTCAGCCATGCTCACCTACATAACAGCTTATAAGCCGGCGCACGTAATACCCTCCAGTCATTCATTCGCCAACTTCCCAGGCGGACGGATGTGTTTTGGGGAAGCTCCTGGTTCAATTTCATTACGTGTATTTAAATTCGTTTAGTGAAAGTCGTGTACTTGTGTTCGTTAGCCGTTTTGTATTTTCATTAAAATTTCCGAATTTTCACCTCAGTCTATAACCAAACGTAGACCGACGCAGGTTATGTTTACTCTCAACACAGCTTAAAAGTTGAAATAAATGCTATATTCAAGTCAGTGCTGTAGCGACCCCCCGAGCGAATGGACGTATAATAATATCACTGATTGTTAAGTGCGATTCTCATTATGTGTTTTTTAATTCAAGTAACGTAATTTATATATAAACATGTGCATCATGAACATAATTTTTATCCATTTGTCATGTAAATCGTATTTACATCTCTTGCCGAGTAGCTATATCCTAAGTCGCGTGTCAAACGCACTCCATGAATTTAACAGCTTATAAGTTAATGCACGTCATACACTGCAGTCATTGCTTCTGCCATCTCCCGACCAAACGAATGTGTTTTAAAATCATGTAAGGTACGTGCGAGAGGCATCATGTAGTGTAACTTTTTTTCAAAGTACCTCGTTATTGTGATTAGGAAGACTGCCGTTTAATTTATAGTGACATTTTTGATTCATTAATTAATTAAATACTGGAGACTCACGTAACTGCGATCGTTTAGCACTTTTCGACACCAGGTTATTCATCCATAGAAATATATTTCGTTTGAAAACTCAGAAATTTCTCTCGTGTGTTAACTGTAAGTAATGTTTTCTCTTGCCATTTAATTACCAAAAATCGCCTATCTCCCACCACCGTCTACAAGCTATATCACTACCAACCTAAAAAAAATTAGCACTTAGGCCACTCTTGCACAAAACTCAAAACATCTATACCCTGTCCCCAACACTTCACAGCTCAGTCGATTGCCAGAGCTCCACAGCTGAAGACGTACCACAACTGCTTCCCATCCCCCACCCAAAAAAAAAAAAAAAAAAAAAAAATTAATTACAATGATACACTTATCACACAACAATGTTTAATTGATTAATTAAATAAATTAATTTGATCAATTAATTAAAGTTACATACCATTTTATTAGATGAAAATACAAATTTAAAAAATCGATCGGATTAAGGATTAATCCAAAAATTCGTGGGATTGAAATCGGATTAACATTTTCGATCGGATTAAGATCAGATTAATATTAACCCTTTCGATCAATTTGATATGAAAAGGTTAATCTAATACTAACAGCATGATCATATGAACTTAGCTAAAATACAGTGAAGTATATTACTCTTTAAGGAAAGTTAAAATTCTTCAAATATTTTTATGGTGTAGGCTGTTTCTTTGTGGGTGCAACTTTTTTTTACGGGTATATTTATTTCCCTGATCCACCAAAAATATGTAAAATTACTTGACTTGCTTGTTAAACATCTTATTGCTGTCCGGAGTGTATGGCTGCATAATTTTCAGTGATCCATTTTAGTAAGTTGTGATGTAGTTAAGTCATGCCATGACGACGTGATTTGGCCTCAGCTACATAGCTGCAGTTTAGTGTCCGATGCGCTAATGAGAACACAATTGGAGGAGGTTGTTTGTTCCTAAGGGTGTACACTTCTCAGCAGAGACCTACCCTCTTACTTTCACTCGAGTGCCTGTGAACTTAGCACTGCAGGCACCGCAGTTAACATCGCAGGCATCGAACTTAGCACTGCAGGCACCGCACTTAACACAGCAATTAGCACCGCATTCAAATGGATTATTGGTTATTTGATGCAATGGGCCAATTGGTCATGAGTCAATGTGTCAAGGTCACCTGGGTTCAACATGAGGGTTGAGTGAAGTCATAACATGGTGGTTGGTATCAGTAGATTATGTTACGTTGATAGATTATAAGTATTATTGTGACATGGGCTGGTCTTGAATGTATGGTTGCTTGGGTGGATGAGATGGTGTCTGACTTTCTATTTGTCTATATTGGATTTTAATTATATTTCAGCTTGATCCAACTGTTCATTTGTAAGTGAAAGGTGAATGTTACTCGAAGTGCTGATTGGCTGCAGTCTGTTTGAAGTGCGTTTCTGAATTTTGGACATGTCAAATTTTCTTAAGTGGCTGAAAGAACGCTATACATGTAGGACATATGTAAGCTTAGGATAAGTATAGTTTATATCTAGACTATTGTAGGTTAGGTTATGTTAGGTTATTTCTGTTTTTTTTCTTGCCTTTGGTAGGTTAAGGTAGGTTAGGTTTTTTGGGTTTGAGTAGGTTAAGTTATGTTAATTTGACAAATGGCAAGAATTTTTGTGTTACGGGATGGTCTGGACTATAAATTTGCTTGGTACACTTGGGTTAACATGGATGGTATGGTTGGTATGTTGGGTTATATGTTTTCCAGTATATCTGTCTTGCGATTGTTGGTGTATGCCGAATGGCGTGGACAGTATGTGTATGCCGGTGAGTCCCGTAATGTAAAGGCATGCTTGATTTAAAGTGTTTGGTATGGGTGGCCAGTGTATTTTGACTGGTGTCAGTCGACATGTTGGATGGCATGAGAAAAAGTTGATTGTGTCACTGGTATGGGTTGTATGTTTGCTTAATATGGTCTGTGTGGACGAATGGTTGAGGTATGCCAGAGTTATAGTGGGTGGTATGGTTGGTAGTTATAAGCAGTGTTGGTAGGTATAACAAGTATAATGGGTATTAGGTTATGGGCTGGCCTCAGCTGTATAGTTGCTTGGTACGTTTGAGTTCTGATGGATATTGTTCTTGGTATATTGAGTGGTGCGGTTGATTAGTATGACTGATTTTTTCTTTGGTTATAGGAGATGGTATGCTGGCTGGTCTGGTATGTCTTGGGTGTTAATGGATGGTTGGTTGGTATGGCGGTATAGTGACCAGTATATATATATATATATATATATATATATATATATATATATATATATATATATATATATATGTCTGGTGTCAATTAGTAGAGCAGAAGGTATGAGCAGTAAGTAAATTTTTGGCAAAGTCAGTGTGGACTGAATGGTTGAGGTATGCTTGAGTTATAGTAAGAGGTATGAACGATGAGTATATTTCATCTGGTTTTGGTTGGTAGAGCAGATGGTAAGCATTATTTACAATTGCTGGTATGATGTATTTATGTGTGTAACTGGTGAAGTTAGCTGGTCTGAAATGGTAGTCAATGTAGTTGACTGTTATGATTGATCAGTAAGTCTGAGGTATGGTGGTTGATATAGTCTGTATTGTTAATAGCATGACTGAGGTATGCTTGGGTTAGAGAGAATGATATGGTTTGGGCTGTTTGTTTTGGTTGGTATGGTTATCTGCTGTGGTGGTTCGTTGATATATTCAAATGTTGTAGTATGTTGGTATGCTGGGTTGTATTGCTTTCAACGTCACATATATGAGGCAAGCTAACGTATTAGAGAAAGGCATTATATCTGTTTTTGGTACTCAGTACCATTGGGTTACCGATATAGTTATTAAGAATGCTGGAGGTATGTTACCTGTTAGGTTTTGTAAGAGCAGTTATAAGTATGGATGCCTGACATAATTAACTGGTTTGTTGGTTGGTATAGTGATTTATATTAATGTTTGGTATGCTGGAGGGATGTCACCTCGCATGTTATGTTTAGTGTGGTTAATGGATTTTAAGGCTAGTATGAGATGAGTAGTAGTTAGGTTGCATTTTATGACTACAATGTGATCTGTGTGGCATGACTGAAGTATGCTGGGTTATGGTTGGTATAATTCTCAGTACTCTTGGTCAGTAGAGTTACTCATATTTGGTTTTGTATGTCTGAGGTGTGGTGGTCAGCATTTTTATTGGTATGGATGGTTGCTGTAATCTGATGGTTTGTTTTATGGGTGGTATGATATTTGGCTAGTGTCTGATGGTAATGATGCCACGACAGAAATGCTGGAGTTACGATTTTTGGTATAGTTTTTCACAATTTTTGTGATTTTTCTTTGTTTCGTTGTACCTATTGGAAGGTGGGTAGGTATGGGTAAGGATTAATATTTAGAGGGGCGGGATGAGTGCGAGGTTAACGTGATATGTTCTTAGATTTTTTTTACATTTTTTGCGGTTTTTTTTTTTTGGGATTTTAGGAAATTGTTTTAGAATTTAAAAAAAAATTTTTTTTTAGAATTTTTTACCAATGTTTTATAATATTTTTTTTGGAGAATTATTTCGGATTTAAAGGCCAAGGTCAAAGTCATCAGGATCCAATATGGTGGTCATGTAATCGGAATGACAGAGCGCCTGAAGAATTTTTCTGGGGAGTCCTTTTTTGCAGCTGGGCAAAACTGGACAATTTTAAGGGAAAAAAATAAAACCTGATTTTTGGGTAAAATAATTGTTTTATGAAGTGATTTTTGGGTAAAAACAATTGATTTTTGAATGAAAACGAGCAATTTTCTACAAAAAATTCCAAAATGGTGGAATTCGACATGGCGGCCAGAGCCGGGAGAGCCGGCTCCTGGGCTCCTGGCCATGAAAAAACTATGCCCTACTACTGCTACGTCTTACACAAGATCATAAATTTGACCTTCACGAAAAAATGCTACTAAAAAGAAAGCAGTTATTTCAACGATTCTTGAATGAACAGGACTCTGAAGATATTGTTTGTCATTATTTGGTCGTCTTGGATCTAATGATTACAGATAAATGAAATAGTATCAGTTGTCACACCATTTCGTCAGCTCGTAATTCTAACCCTACACAACCCGACTTATCTGGCTAACAATACACAAACAATGCTCTTTACGACCAACAACAATTAGCACTTTTCAGGGAGACATATTCTTCTTGAACGCACATATGAAATCTGCCAAGATACCTGCAGTGCACAGTTGTAACGTTATTATAGTGAACCTACGTACATATTTTTTATCAATTATCCATTGATCGTATTATTTAACGCCTCACCCTCAGATGAGTCGCAGAGAGAAGTAAGATTATTCAGTTATTATAACTTTCAACCATTCCATCTATTAAGGGCAATCCGCAACAAGGAAGAACCCAATTTACTTAAGAAATAATTTTTGAATAACTTCAGCAGAGAACAAAATGAAACTAAACAAACTACCTTTATAGTACCTGAAAATCGGTTATAATCTGTTATTTTTCAATCAAATACAATTAGTTATTTATTTATGCTGTGCAATAGAAGTAAATTAAATAACAGCATATTACGATTTGTTTCCTCTTCTCCTGGCGCTTTTATAACATTATGATATTTTTAACGATTAGAACAACGCTTTCTAACAACCGACGTGACCCTTTTTTGTGAAGTATACACGAAAAGAGGTATCCAAATACTTGTAATAAAATCATGAGAAAGGACAGAAAATTGTGTGTGTGTGTGTGTGTGTGTATATATATATATATATATATATATATATATATATATATATATATATATATATATATATATAGAGAGAGAGAGAGAGAGAGAGAGAGAGAAAATATACATACATATATACATGGAAAATACATATATATAGAAAATATATACATATATATATTTATTTATATATATATAATATATATACACACGCACCCACAATTTTCTGTCCTGTCTCATGATTTTATTACAAGTATTAAACTTAGGAGCTTCCTCTGCTTTTATGTATGAGGGAGTGAGGATGATGTTTCTATACAGATTTCCAAACATGAACTTCAGAAAATTCATCATACGCATATATATTTATGGTTAGGCTCTGTAGCAAAGAGCTTGGCTTACATCTGTGGATATCATGTTCAAGAACAACATCACAGCAGTAGCTTTCTCTCTCTCTCTCTGTCTATCATCCCTTATTCTTTAGCTTGCACATTGTTCTTCCGCCGTCGGAGGAGCCGTTTCTTTATTCGTCCTGTAACGTGTGTAGCGCCATCGTAATTATCGTTTACACCAACAGTTTCAACGACACGGGGAAATAAATGAAACACGCTGTAATTTAATATCACAACAATATTTCTAAAGGGCCAAATACAAACCTGAACTTATTAGAGTGATGTCAGATTACCCGAAAACTACTATTTAAGTTAGGAATTAAAACTAATTTGGGCATACAATTATCAGATTATTCTTTGGACTTTTTATTTAAACAATTTTATATTGATAAACTATAATAAATGTCTCGTGCAGATCTACTTGTCTCATAAGTTTGTATCCTTATGTTCTGCGTAAAATTTACACCGTTATGGCCCTATTGCTTTATTCATGCATCGGTCGAGTTTAAACGTAAAATTGTTAGGAATTTAAATGTTCTATTAATTCGCCTATTCCTAATTTAATATGAATAAATAAAAATAGTGCCAACTTTATTTGCTATAATTTTAAACACGCCATTCAAAATAAAACATTACGTCTTATAACAGTTTTAATTCATTCGCTGTCAACTTAAGCGAGAGGTGCATGCCAACGTGATAAGACGCAAATATGCAAATAAGGGTGAGATTTTTTTTTAAGAAGTTGATTTTAAAAGTGCTTATTTCAATGTGGACGGCATATACCTGCGTCGTGATGTCTTATCATTACTCCTGGGAATACATATCAGCTGGCCCGCGGTTAATTGAGGAACGTTTGTAAAAAAAAAAGTTCCTGCGCCTTACTATATATTTTAAAGGTCAAAGTGACCTATAGGTCCTTTATAAAGTTGGCAGATAAGTGAAAAAAATAGTTCAATATCTTAACTTCATATCAAAAGTAGCCTAGAAGGGTTTAAATTTTATGAACATTAAATTAATCTTGTTTTTATTTTTGCATGTAAGAATAAGAATTCAGAATGTCTGGTGGTTAAGAAAGTCATGAAAATCATTAAAAAAATAATGAAATTGACCAGGTAGTCATGCAAGCCATGAAAGAATGTCATTGAGTGGGTGGTCATACATTTTTTTGTATCAGTCTGATATCTAATGTCTACCTCTTTATCGATTAACATTGATGTTCCGTGCTAAGTGGTGAAGAGAACAATCACAAATAATTTTTAATGACCATGCACCCATCAACAACATGAAATATACACCCACAGACACTTAAATTTGCGCACATATTATGGCTGTCATTATGCCACGCATCGTCGAGAAATCATGAAATTAAATGAAGATGTCATTAAAAAAAGTAATAAAAACTTCATGAATTTGCTTCACTGGAAATTAGTAGACACATTGGAATTAGTATAGTAGTTACATTATTACGTTCCTTAGAGTTTCCCACTTACAATCGATAGACAGATGAATAAAGTGATCAGATCCACGACGAAGTAAATTTAAGAATTGGCGGAAAGAAACAAAGTAGGCAGTTAAGTCAATACTAAGCAAGGTTCTCAGAATTGCTCAACTTAACCACGAACAGCCTATACATAGCAGTTGATAAGTCTCCGATGCTTAGCAAAGTGAGTGTGTCTAAGTCACATCAGGGAAGCTATGGGCTTGATCCCGGCCTGTTGTCCTTTGGATTGATTAATGTTTTGTATATAAATCCCACACGAATGCCGGTGCGGTTACATTATAAGAATCCTCCCAGTTCTTATCCATTACACGGATCAAGATCCTGTTTCGCTCCGTGCTTTAAAGACAAAGCAGTTCAGTTCAGGCCAGTGGTTCGTTTGTTAAACACTTAACACATAAGTTAAGATGGTTTAACTTGTTCGTTTACGGCATTTTAAATTTTTTCCAATGCTTAAGATGATAATGAAAACACGGCTAGCCTTGTTCAAATTAGGATGCGATTATTAAGTGAGTAACCTGGAAGCCAGTACCTGAATAAATCGTTTTTATAAGCTGTTAAAGATAAGCTGAGCACTTTTGAAAGCCCTGCTTAAGATCTACTTGTATGCGTTTTGTGAATTGTTCCTCCATATGCAAAATTAATATTCCCACGGGTCTGATCACTCTAATCATGCGTTGGTCAAGTGAAACCGTGAAATTATTAGAAATGTAAATATTTTACAAATTTACTAATTCTTACACTTCAATACATTAGAAAAATATAAAGCATAATAAATAACTTCAGTATTCACAAATGGTTACCTAGCACGTTTAATTTAACGTGAAGAAAAGGAAGTACTTTCCATCCGTCGGTACCATCTTCCCAGAACGCATATGCCACTCAGTGCGCCCGTTAAAATGTATCCAAATTTGACTTCAAAAGTGCTTACTGAAACGTAAATAGACTTTACACAACTGGGTCACAAGTTAAAAGATTTAAATAATCTCAAATTAAATATGTAACTAAAACAGGCATAAACTTTGCATTCGCAGGTATCTTCATTTAAATTTAAGTCACTGCTAAGTGTAAAGCGGTTAAAAAGTTTCTAGAGATTATAATACTGCGTTCCTTTGGTAATGAAAGGTCTCACACCTACAGTACATTTAACATCATTTCGTGTTAGATATTAAAACTTTGGTTCAAACTCAATTTCCCGTCGCGTTAATTTATTATGTCCTTAACGATCGTTGCGTTTCAGAGAAATTTATATCTTTTATCAGAAGTTGGTTGGCAACTGATAAAAAAAAAGGAGAAGAGGGAAGTTTTTACTGACGTTTTCCTTCGATTCGACTTTTTTAATGAGATATTTACCCCTCCTCCCTTCTTTGTCCCCAGCCATCCCCTAGCCGAGCGCCCACGCCGCGGGAGTTTCACTGCGATCTAAGAGCTGTCAGAAACAGAAATGCCCTCCTTTCTTTCCCCTACTCATTCGCTCTTAATTTTTCTCTCTTTTTTTTATCGGTCGAAACAGCCTTCCTGCGCCCACACCCCACGCTGCTCCGCTAGCGAGCGTCGACTCCTTCCCGTCATCAAGAACCGTATCAGTGCTGCCAACCTCCCCACTCATTTTTTCCCTTCTAATTTTCTCCCTGCGAGCACGTCTTCCCTCATCTCCCTAGACGTTTCATTTCCCTAATAACTTAAGGAATACGTAATCATATCTCTTTTAAAGGAAAGAAATGCGAGGCTTTGTCACCAAAATGACTGGGAGTCAAGTTTACGGTCGTTTGAGCAAGCGATTATTCATATAAAAATTGACCTCGTGTTATAATAATAATATATATAATTATTTGTGAACAGTGTTAATGTTACTTTTTTACTTTTAGGATACAGAGGTACTTCGAGGCTTTCGCTTCATCAGACCAGACTATAGTGGACGCGTGTTTGAGATGAGAAAAAGACTGGGCTTGGACTGAGAATACAAACTACTTATTTCATGTCTTACATTAGCCAGTTACGTGGAAGCGAAACATGTATCAGGCCCGTAGTAAAATACGCGTTTTACAGACTGACGTACTCCACAGAAACAAATTATGCTAAGATATTTTTACTTTTATATCATATACATAACATTATACTTTTTGCAATTATAATCATTAATTTGCCTACACGGGAAATACTTGTTCTATAGCTGGCATATTTGCGAATTGTAAATGAAAGTTAGTTGATGAGACTTTTAATTTTTAAGAGAGATACAAATAGGCTATGGCTGACATAATTCAAAATATCTTGCTTTAAGCTGAGTGGAAATGGTTCTTATTGGTAGTTATAAAGCTGCCTATAGTACAAATTTAACTGAAAAACGAGGGTTTTTACAATATTTCAGACTTTACAGAGGTAAAAGCTGAATCGAAGAATTCAATGTATGTAATCTCAAATGAGGCGTTGAAAAAAAAGTTTATTCACGTAGTATTTTAACAACTTTTATTGTTTAGCTACACGGAACAAAAATTTTGGATGTGAAGTGTTATAAATACTACAAAGATTTCCCAAAAAACTTATCGATAAGATCAAAACAAAACATTGCGAGTTAATATTATCATTAAAATAGAACTCATTATTTTGTAGAGCTAAATTTGAAGAATGATCGAATTACTTGTATGATAGCGAGAAGTAGATATTGTTAAGGTCTTTGAGTTTAAAGATTTCACTAAATTTTTTGTCATTGTTTGTTCCCCGGTCTATTTTCCAGCACCAAATATATAATATTTATCAAAGCCACTTATTTAAAATAACAGTTTATTTGTCTTACAGTATATTGCAAAAATAGAACTCAAGGGCAGAAATGCTTATGAATCTCGTACCACTAGCGAGTACGTCGAATAGTCCGTAAACATCATATCCGTTCAAAAATAAATTGGGCGTTAAGTCGCTGTGTCGAGCAGCTACAACCTTACGTAAGAAGAACGTACTATGCAATCTGAGCGTAGTCGAACAATGGTTATTGATGCCAGCAGGTTGGTCATTATTAACGTGAAATTTCAGGCACTTTAAAGATAATCGGTGAACAGTGGGTGGTGTTATGGTGACACAGGAACATGAGCCGCTTTCTTGGAGTTACCCTCGGACGGCCGCACTCGTTCTTCTTTTGGTGTATGACTCCGCAACACTGAGCCCTCCCTCCTCCCGCGGAAAGACAGAGGCCACAATGCCGCAGTGGCGAGAGCACACGCCTCCCACCATGGCGCATGGCGAACAGGGGTTCGAGTCCCGGTGGGGTCAATCGCGAATTTTCGCACGTGCGAATCGTGTCGGGCGATGCCGCTGTTTGGCGGGTTTTCTCGGGGATCTCCCGTTTCCCCCACCCTTGCATTCCGGCGCTGCTCCGTATTACTCACCTCGCTGCACCTTCAATATCCCCATGTTAATAGCCGCCCAAACATCTGCATACCAGTCCCCCGAAAGACGAAGTACTCAGCGAGATCCACTCAGTGCGTCAGATCACTCAGCTAATTCTGCAGTTCGGGGCCGCAGCCTAGTACTTCAATACGCCGTCCTCTGACCCGCACACTCGCAGGTGGTCCGGCCGAGGTACTATCCAGCCTGTACTGGCTCTCCAAGTCAATACTGGAGATGTGTCACCACTCACTGCGTCGAAGTTTCTCTGGGTGCGGATACCTCTAGATCTCCTCCGGCATGGAGATGGGCAAGCTTTACCCACCATAATGAATACCTGGATTTTCTTCCTTATTATTTTTTATAAACATGAAAATCTTGAAAGTAAGTCTATAATGAACTAGCCATTGACTTTGCAGTGCAGTACGGACATGTATACTAAACTGAAAACCCATAATTACGTCACAATATTCATTCTGCAAAATTTTGGCGGGGATGATATTGTGACACAATTATGTTTCCGTAGTTTAGTTTTTATGTCTGTACTGCTGTGTAAGGTCAATAGCTAGTTCGCTATAGACGAACGTTCGGAATTCTTTCTACAAACATGCTAATAATCAAGGAAGAAAAGAATCCAATACAGCGCGTGGAGTTACGCCTTAAGTCCAAGATCACTGCAAGAAATTACGATCATCGTTTAGAATGGTGTAGAGTACGCCACCATTGAATTATAAAATGGCGAAAGGGCATTCTGTGGAGGGGCGGATAAAGTCACGTGACTCCTGCGATCTGATGGACGCATGTTTGTGTGGCGTATGCTTGGAAAACATTATTTTTGTATCAGTATTGTTTCCGATTTGTAGTTGTTAGGAAGTGAATAATAGTTTGGTACTAGTTTTCGCAGTGAGTTTTCAATCCGATGGTTTTGGTATCTGGATACACGAGTTCAATTTCCTAAGAAACCATTTTGTACATTTAAGCTCTACCGATAACGCAACAACAATTTGTAAACGGCTGATTCTCTTTTCAAGTATGACAATGAACCTGTCCAAAATTCAAAGGCTTTATAATCGAGCTATCTGAGAACACGAAAGGGAATGTACTTGAATGACATAAAATTTTGACTTAATCTCCACCGACCACCATTGTGGCATTTAGTGCATCGGTTGTAAGCTAGACCAAACCACCCAGAAAAAGAGACAAGAACATCACAGAGCAGTTAAGGTCTGGAGAGAGAAATGGTGAATTTTATAGGAAAAATTATCTAACATACACATTACACTAGGAAATCTAAACATAATTATATGTAATCTTATATATCTTGTATGTTAGATCTTATCATTTGATGACTAGTTCAAAAAATCATTATTGCTTTTGGTACTCCTTTCATAGGTGAAACGTCTTAGTCGTCAAGGGTGGTTGTAAGGCAATAAAAATTACTTTGTCAAGTTAAACGGGCAAATTATGCCAGTACTGAGTTTATTCCAACTTTCTGGTAAGTAATATCTGTGGGTATCATCAACTCTACCGAAAAGGAAAATGCAAAACAAACTAAGCAGACCTAAAAAATGCTGAAAAGTTTGATAATTAGGCACCTTAATATGCCTCTATGCTTGCAACATGCAGATCGTCCATAGTGTTTCTTCCAGAAAATATAAAGCTGTTTACCACCCTATTATCTGCAAGTCCATGCCAAGAATTCAGCCAAAACTAACAGAGATGTTAAATTTGACGATTTAAAACCACTGTATTGAATTCTAAGATACAACTTTAAAGTAACATGCAGTTGAAACATCCCCCAAAAGGTGTAAATAGTCAAGTTTTACCAGTACACATCTCCTTTATTTTGCATTCAACCTCGTCGCCCTCATTTTTCACATAATGTTCCAATTTCCCTCCTCATTTTCAAGAGATTATTCTACCCCTGCATCAAGCAAATAATTGCCACTCACCGGAAATTAAGGCTCGACTCCCTCCTGTCTCCACCCCACACTTTTCTCTGCGCGTCCCCCTTATCTTACGTCTTTAAACATTCTTTCCTTTCGCACCTCAGCTACGAATAACTTTTTTTACGCTTTCTTTAGGCGTAGAAACCTGTGAAACCCTTTGCGGATGATAAAACTGCTTGTGCTGTGACTGAAAACGAGTGGCTGCTAATGAAGTACAAAGAAAATCTCTTCCCAACGAAAAGGCAGACAAACAAGTTAGTACCTAATTACGAAAATATTTTTTAAGATATTAGCCTGCGTAAAGATAAAAAAAATAAATTAATAAATACTACATTCGTAACGTAAAAAGTAACTTAGGCAGCGTAAGTTACACTTAAAAAAAAATTGGCAAAAACAACGCCGATTAAATTGTATTAATTGTTCCGACCTCCGAAAAAATACTTTCCGCCAGTACTATTATCATCAGCTTAATTAAACTCGTGTAACACATGTTCTAAGTTTTGTACGTTTAAACAATTTAGATTCTAAGTAAATATATTGTGTGTGTGTCAACCAAACACGAATAAAAATCTGAACTACATTTGGGTAGTGTCTTACAAACAGACGTCTTTGGAAACGGTCCAGTTGCAGTCTATTTGATGACGAGAAACAAACGGAAAGCAAACTGATTTCAAAATCAAGTTAAAATTTAACAAATGTGATTATGCGAAGTATTTGAGAAAAATAATATCTATCAACAAACCTAAAATTACTATTTACGCTGATCTTCGGTACTTTTATACAGAATTTGAGTAAGAAATGGGGGTTGAGAGTCGGTATATTTCAGAAGTTTTAACTTTTGTTTATTCTATCAGAATGGTTATAAATGTGACTTATAATTTAGAAGCGTTATATTATCTACATATCAAATTTGAATTACATAATTTAAATGAGCGAATGTTTGATATTTTTAAAACTCCATACTTCAGCAGCAATGATTTTAGACCCTATACCTAATATAACGGGGCTCGGTACAATCGTTTCCGAAGCTTAAATTTCAAGCAACACTATCTTCCTAAATGACGAATAGAATATGTTATCAATAAAAACATTTTGGTGCATTTTTACTTTTACTGGCAGTGTATCACGTATCTCTAAAACTGTCTAATGTTGTCCGTATTAAATATCTTCTACAAATTTGAAGGTCGTGATTTTTTAATGAGTGCCTGAAATTAAAATTCCACTCAGATTCGAAGTGCCCGTAACACTATATTGTATACAAAATTTGATATAACCTGGTGGAATATTTCTGAAGTACACTCATTTGCCATAAAAAAAAATAGCTGCAACATAGATATAATTCGTTACAGGAAGGAGGAGGTTTGTACTAACCACAATCACAGGTAATATTGAAATTAATGTACATAGGCTGTTACTGGCAGCGTATAAGTACCGCCAGCGGGCGCTGACACTCCTACAACCCTGATAAACTGAACGACTGGAGAACGAAACGTTGTGCAGCATTGCCAGCGCAAGTGTGAAGTGAACGTCAGTGAGAAGCTAGCAAGCCTCGGTTACAGGTGTGAAAACAATTTACAACGTGTTCGAGAGGACGGATTGCTGGACTTCGGGAAGCAGTGTGTTCGTTCCGCCGAACTGCCCGCCCCCTGGACTGATGTTGGTAGCAGTGGGATAGCGAGGACACACATTCGCGTAGGGAAGACACTGGGTAAACCCAGATTGACTACCTGAAGAGTAAAAAGGTTTCATACACTCTAAATTCCAATCAGTGGGAAACCACTGATTCGCAGTGAAATTCAACAACTCGAATAAGTGAAAATGGCTCCACATAGAATCAGTGGAAAACCACTGATTGTTTCAGTAAAAAAAAATTCACTGATTGAATTAGTGAGGTGAAATTATTTCACTGATTGAATAAGTGACTGCCGACTACAATAGCGAATTAGACATAGTTTTTATTGAATGTATCCAAATAAATACTTAACATAAACATATTTACTATAGTTTACTATTTATATTGCGCAATTTACCATATTTAAATAAGGAAAAAGTTCCCGGAGATGGTCGGGATTGAACTCACACCCTTCAACTCTAGACCGTCACCTAACCATCTGCACTGCCACGCCAAGTTGAAATAAACTGAGCAAAATACACGTTTTATAGTTTCGCTGCAAAATCGTGAATATTTATATTGATTGCTCTTAATTTTCGTTTTTGGTATAATTAGTACCGTTAGGTTTGTTAAAACTAATAGCATATATGAGTGCACTCTCTTTACCACATGATATGCAGTTCAAACCTTCAAACAGAGCGCTGTGACGATTACATGAAAACGAAATGAAGACTTAAAAACGGAATGTAAGACTGTGTGTTCCTGTTAGCTCATAAAATGACGTTTTGATAGACGGAAAACATTTTAGAAAGTATTTTGTATTGATTTTATTAGTTTAATAGTTGTTATTTCACTTGATACACGTTTTTTAACGGTCATTTCTAAACATTGTTTGACGGCCATTTTTACACGGTTTTTAAGTGTTCCATCAGTCTAGAATAAACCCCTGAGTAAACAGTGAAAAAAATGACTGATGAATCAGTGGAAAATATCACTGAATCATTAATTTGAAGGAAATCTGGCATTTTTTCACTGATTCGTCAGTTAAATTCACTGAAGTGTCTGTTGAATCAGTCAGATACGTTTGACTGATTGAAGCAGTGAAATTCTCACTGATTTAGATTTAGAGTGTAGATCGACAGGTGCAAACGCAACCTACAATGTCTCGTTCTGCCATCCAAAGACATGCAGCGACATCTATAGAGATTCATCCGTCCACCTGCAGTATTGCGAGATGACTTGCTGTCTCATACTGACGTCGTCTTTTATTGACACACCGACAACTACGACATCGATCGCAGTATTGTCATAATTAGATGGCATGAATGGCTGAGGAATGGCGATGCATCGTCTTTAATGACGAGTCTCAGTTTTGTTTGGACGTAGATATCAAGTGAGCTGGTGAAGCACTGGACAGCGCCTAAATCAGGACTTCGTCGATGAGCGACTCACCGTCAGAACTGATTGCATCATGGCTTGAGGGTAAAATTGATGGATCTTTAATATTTACAGGTAGAAAATCTTTGCAATTATTAATGAAACGGCATTAATATATCACTTTAATTTTTCATGGGACAATATCTTCCGACTAGCGAAAAAAATGTCAAATGATTAATTGATGGTTCCTTTATTTTTGGTTTTGTCAGCACATACAGTAAAGCTTGGTTAAAAAATGTACATACATTAAAACTTGGTCAAAAAAGTACATACATTAAAACTTGGTTAAAAAACCATATACAACATATACAGTAAATCTTGGTTTAAAAAGTATATACAGTAAAGCTTGGTTAAAAAAAGCACATACAGCAAAGCTTGGTTTAAAAAAAACACATGCAGTAAAGCTTGGTTAGAAAAGCATATACATTAAAGCTCAGTTAAAAAAAGGTCCAGTGGTTCCTCTAAGTGACGGAGTGCTGTAAAACAAGACACGTATATAATATAAACCTCAAATGTGATGCGTACTGCCATCCCGAGGGGATTACAATCACTTCATTATATATTTATGCCCGAATCCCTTGAGATTGGTAGATTTATAAAATAACCCAAACCGGTCTATTTAAGAAAATAATTTGACATGCTAGTTAAATAACCGCATTTGGAAAAAAAATTGTTTTACATGATGAAATTTAAAACAAAATAAGTTCGGAAACCACATTTATATCTATTAAATAATTTGATGACAGTCACAGGGTTTGCATGCACTGAAATACTTTGTTGCGTACTTTCCAATTACTCCTTATTCTATTTTGAAAACTCTACATACTGTTTTCTATAAACTGGTGTCTTAGAACTAATTTCAAACGTGTATACGCTCTTAAGAATAATTTCAGACCGAAATTCGTATAGATTTTAGACTTCGTTTTCATACGAAAGTGTGGAACTGCATACTGGTAGGGACATAACCTAATGTGGCCAATATGCTGGTGAACTTGGTACTATTTACCAATGCACAAAATTTATGATTTTTAACCATGCAATAATTTTTGTAACTAAACTTTTCTTTTCATTGATGTTTTTATTCAACTCTTGTTGGAAGTTGAACAGTTAAACTACAAAGATTTTATTAAAATATTAGACATTAAAATTTTCATATAACATCTAGGGATTTTTTTTTCCGGAACTCCTCAGACTGTTAAAACTTAATTACATGTCAGCCCTCCAACATTAAGATGGTTCACTTCAATAAGAAAAGTTCGAGGATGGGTGACCATAACAAATTATTTTTGGCATTCCGAGTTCGTAAATTATTTTATTAGAATTGTTTTCGAACTTTAAAAAGCATTTCTTATAATGTTAAGAAATTTCAAGATGGTGTTTGTATGAAATAAATATTTGGAGCCAGAGGAGATTGTTCTTATAAATGTCAATAATTCTTTGAATTTTGCTTAATTTTCAAGACAAGATTGATTACGAACAAAAGTCAAGGCAACTCATCAGATCACCTAAATTTGTTGTGGTGGCCACTGAAGAGGAATTGTAGGAGATTTTTAAGTAAAGAAATTAGAAACATCTGGCTGCACGACGACTTTTTATCATTCCTGTATCAAATTGGCAAAACCGGTGGATACTGAGTTCCATGTAAAAGTTGAGAAAACATACAGGAGCGAAATTTTGTAGTTAAATGCACAGGTATTTGTCACGGAATGTAGGGTATGTAGTGTCAAAAATCTGTAAATGAGAAATCAGTGGAGAATAATAATAAATAGTGCCACATAAATAGTAGGGACATGGGCGTTCTGAACCACTTGATGACTGGCAGGCGTTGTGCCATAAGATTAACCTAGGAGGGGTCTCGAACAGGAGGATACTAAACTGCCGTTGCCTCTATTTTGAGCGAGGGATACTATCTGGCTCTATCCCTGGTGCTGAAGTGGAGAGATACCTACTAGCGCTCAATCGTAGTCCTGTAAGATTAAACCGGGAAGCGGTTTCAGGATGTTTTGGACCGCTAGGCAGCAGATGTAGTCCCATAAGATTCACCTAGCTCCACAATCTGCTCCACTTGCTCCACCTGCTTCACAATTAGCTCAGCACGCTCTGTAGTTAGCACCACAATTGGCTATGCATGTTCCAACCCCTTCACCTACCTACACCTTCACCCCCTCCCCTACCAGAGCCACGTTGTGATTACTTCTGGAATTAATTGGATCCCTACTGCGAGATTATAGGTTCTATTCTCCACCAGTTATTCATTCTGGTTACCTGGTAGACTATCAACCCACCCTCACCTCTGCTGTCCTGTGATTGCTTACCCCTCCCCAACTCATCCCTCATACACTCCTTCCCAGCGAGGTAGGCTGTATTCAGTTCCAAACTTGCTTGTTAGGCAGTACTGCTGTAGCCATCGGCTGCCATCTTAGTTGTAGAGTTAACCACCAGGAGCGCTGATGTCTCTTGATGCTTTCATAGACCACTAGGTAGCATGCAAGCTTGATGAATCGATTACATTGAGTTCTCCCATTGCCTGCCAGAGAGTGTCAGTCGCTCGCCTACCACAGCCAAGGTTGCATAGTGATATTATCTGTTACTACGAGCTCTGAGCTCGGCTGGGAGCTTCAGACAATTTTCTCCATCTTATATGTAATGCATTAGTACACTATAAAAATCTTTGTTTTCTAGTGGACTTGAAGCGGGGTACCTCGGCTCGATAACTCGGCCCTCTTTGTATCTGAGCCACCGTGACATAAATTTAAAAGGAAGTTTTAATAAGGTATAAAAAAGGAAGACCTAATAACTCGTACATTCAAAATGGTGTTGTAATAAATAAATCATAATTATATAAAGAAGTGATGTATTTAATTATAATTTTGTATATAAAACTTAAAAATTGTCAAACTTACATGTATGAAGCAACATGTTTACAAACTCTTATTTAAAGGAGATTTAGTTTAGGGGTTCATAACAGCCAAATATTCAAAATGTAATTTTAAAAAATGTTATGTCTATATTAAAAATTTATTTATTAAACTTATACAAATTAGTGTATCTATTAACATATGTAAAGATTCGTATTATTTAGACAGTTAAGAATATGTCGTCAGAAAAACTGACTGTGAAACGCTAACCATCGCCATCTTGAATTTTAGTAAACACAGATGCAATCTTTATTTTATTTTTAAATGAATTATGTAACCGATCCAAACATCAAATACAACACATATATTACCTTACATTAAGTCATTTAGGTCCTAAACCCTTTCTGGGAAGGTCAATTTTGAGGTAAGCCCTTTTATAAACATAGTCATTATTTCCGAACCATTGATGCTATGGTCATCAAATTCATAACAAGACACCATACCCGACATACACCATAATGATAAGGTAATTTAGGCCCTAAACCCTTTCTGCCAAGGTCAATTAAGCCTTTAAGCTCTTTTATAAATTCAATCATAATTTTCGAACCATTGGAGCTATAGGTATCAAATTCTTGACATACACATCATTCCCGATATCCAACATGATGGTAAGGTCATTTAGGTCCCAAACCCTTTCTGGCAAGGCAAATTATGCATTTAAGCCCTTTTATAAACATAGTCATATTTTCCGAACCATTAATGTTATGGTCATCAAATTCATAACATAGGCATCGTACCCGACATACACCATAATGGTCATAAGGCCATTCCTAAGGCCTTTCTGACAATATTAATAATGAGTTACGTCCTTTTATAAGCATAGTTACTCATAATTTTCCATGAACCAAAACTGCAATCATCATCAAGTTCATAACATAAATCACCCCCGATGTAGATAAGAGCAATAGGGTCAAATGTGCATTAGGCATTTTATTTTTAAATTAATTATGTAATCACTCCAAATATAACATAAAACGCAACAGATAACTTACCACAGGATATGTTTAAAGTGTAGTATGTCTGCATCACACCTACACAAACTTATAAGTATAGCCTTTGCCCACTTAACCCTTTGGGCTCTTAATTATTTGGGCACTTTACCCTTCAGTCACTTAACCCCCTAGCCACTTAACCCTTTGAGCACTTAACCCTTTGAGCACTTAACCCTTTGAGCACTTAACCATTTGATCACTTAACCCTTTCAATGGTTAATATTGTTTTATTTTTCGAATTTAACAAAAAAAATTATATTTGGGCTGTATTGCTGCTTAGAGCAATTCGTGTTATGTTATTTTTAGTTTACTAAGTTCGATTCCCAAGCAATACATTTACTATTTCATGCATTAAATAACACAAGTGAATTAGGGAATGGGTATTGCTTTTACTTATGCAATCATGCATATAGTTTTGTCGGAGAGAATATGAGATGTCGTCTTAACCCATCAGCCAGTGCTTCACAACCCACTAGAAATGGAGGGGCTAATGTGTCTCCACACATACATACACACACACACCAGTCCTTACCATTCTTTACCAATTTTTACCAATCTGTCCATCAATCCTTACCAATATTTAACATTCTTTCCATCAATCTTTACCAATATTTCCATCAATCCTTACCATTCTTTAACAATTTTTATCAATCTTTCCATCAATCTGTCCCAATCTTTACCAATATTTAACAACCTTTACCAATATTTACATAAATACTTCCCAATCTTTAACTATCTTTCCATCAATCTTTACCAATCTTTCCATCATACCTTACCAAACTTTACCAATCTTTACAAATCTTTCAATCAATCTTAAGCAATATTTACCAATACAAGGGTTTAAAGGATCTCTCTATCCATACAAATAAGAAAATTATTTCACATATAGCTTCTAAAAATTTATATATATATATATATATATATATATATATATATATATATATATATATATATATATATATATAGGTAGAATGCATGTAAATGTAGACATTCAACTATCCATACTTTTTTTTATTGAAGTCTTTATTATCATTCTCTTAACTTCTATAAGCGATTGCTCATACCAACACTTAAATTTAGAAGGGATAAAATGAATAAAAACAATAGTCTTTCATAAACTTTATCTTTATTTCACACAATTATAACAAAAAAACACGCTGTAATACTTTCATTCGCTCAATCATATTCTCATTTCCAAAAAAGTATTTATGCTTTACTCTAAAGTTATAGAATATTTCCTGCAGTAACCACTCAAGGCCTCCCTTCTCGCACGTACAACGTTACAGTTAACACATTTATAGGTCTTATAAGTAATGGCAAATGGACAGTTGCCTTCTTCTGGTTGTCTAGCGCTAAACCTAATCCCAAATGTCTTGCTGCAATACTTGCATTCGCTTCCCAATGATCGACAAACAATACCTCTCTTCTTATATCTACATAGGTTATCACTAAGAATAAACACAGTATCACACTTATCACAGTGGAACGACTGGTATGCTGAACTGAACAAACAATTACTATATTCATGTCAAAGTGCATGACAACTTATAGTAAAAGTATTTTCCACAATAACAATATTGTTTATGTATTGCTTCTAGAGACTCATAAGAAATCCTTCCTGAAGGTGTTACAGATGGTAAGTCTTCAATCATTGTTAACATATTCATATTACAAAGCGTACAATATCACTATATGATTCCACACGTAACTTAGCTGATTTCAATCAGGTAAGTTTTATGACGTCTAGGTTTTGAGAAAATATCTATTTGAAACTCAAGAATGTTGATTTTTTGCTACTCATGGTTACTCGTTTAATAAATATGTTAATGTTTGCAGCCCCATGAAAACTGCAAGGGTTAATAACCGATGTGTTACATATTTCAGTAAAAAATTAAGTTTTCCGTACATTTGTGTAACAAGAGTTCGCGCGAAAACAACGCCATTAAAAAAAATGCAGGCGGCTGCTGGTGTTTATAGGAGAGCAGATTGCTAGCAGCTGGCGCGCTGCGCGCTCTGAAAACTAAGCGAAGCTCGCGAAACTTGTAATTAGTGGACTTAAATGTCTGATCCTGGAGCTGCGCCGAGTCTAACACAAGTTCTAGGGCCTGCTTCGCCCCTGCGTTCAGCACCCGGAGATGATTATGCACAGTTTGTGCCGGAAGTTTACCAACCGGGGATTAACTCGCACAGCAGCAGCTAAATAGTCATTCGCGGCCCGATATTAGAACTCGCGGCCCCGGAAACATGGATTCACTTTCCCGATGGGAGATCCAGGGAAGGGCACGTTGGAGCTTAAAAAAAAAAAAAAGAAGCAAAAATTCATTAAAAGCGTCGGCAGAACGTTATTTATTGAGGGATTTAAAGTGCTCGATACTTTTTTTTTTGTTTCCTCCCCAAAAGCGCGGCTTACTTGGCCGCTCGTGTAACAGCCGGTAATAAATTTTGGAAAGACAACAGTAAACTGGGAGAATAAAAAGGTTATTCTTCAGTTACCTCGCGCTCCGCAGTGAGGACCCACCCCGTCATTTGCCGGGGGGAGAATTAGTTCGCCCCTGTTTGTCTCCCCCGGGCGAGGGGTAGCTCCCACCCCCCGTAACGCCGGCAAGGGGGTGAGATGAGCTCGCCTGGAAACTTAATTATTGGAAGGCGAGGGGTGAGCGCACTTGATTTCCGAACCAATCCAATCCATCGGGCCGCATCGATCTGCCGGGGCTCCCTCCGTCCTCTTCGCTCTAACGTACGTGACCCCTCTATCCAATTCTCTCTCTCCCTCTCTCTCTCTCTCTCAGTCTTCCCCGCGCAGCAGCCTATTAAGGGGGCAGTCTCGCAGAGGGGAGATGTGGCTCAAATTGCTGTTGTGCCGTGTTTACCCTGCGTGCGGTTGCCGTTGTCTCCGAAGCGGAGTATTGTGCTCGCTTCTCCACTTGCATGAGGAAGTGGAAGAAAAAATGTTCCGTTTGGCGTCCGCAGCTATCTTCCACGCCACGTGACACCACAATGTTTATATTCCTCGGCCTGATTTATTTTTATATCCCGCATTCTTTAACCCCTTAAGCACACGTTAATTTTTCAGTACGGGTGTTGCAAAAGACGAAATTGTTAGTGTGAACATTATTAGGCCCTATGAATTTCGTATAACAGCTGACATTTTTCAGTCTATGGCAAAAGGTCTGATAGATCCATGGTCCAGGGAAACGCCATGTACGTACTGGTGCCAGCTTCTGTACTTGTACAAGATCGACCATGAGTTTACCTGCTCTGCAACACATCACAAGTGGACGAGAACTTTTGAAAGCTCTGCTTAAGATCGACTTGTATGCACGTATCTTCTTCCGCCCTACGTAAAATTAGCACTGCCATGGGCCTCATCACGTTACTCATGCGCCGGTCTAGTGAAAATGTGAAATTATTAGAAAGGTAAAAAATGTTTACAAATCTGCTCATTTTTACACTTCGATTCATTAAAAGGAACAGAAAGTGAAATAAATAATTTAAGTCATCACAAATGGTTACCTGACACTTTTTATTCGACATTAAAATCTGGAACTACTTCCCATCCATCGTTACCAATTTTACTGGGCGCATGTCACTCAGTGCGCACGTTAAAATATATACAGGCAGCAGAAGTGACTTTTTTTCTAAGGCTTATTTTAAAAGTCCTCACTCTATCGTGAACAGCATTTAGTACGCTAAGGGGTTGATTTGTAATAATTCTCAATTTGCATGACTTTGAGCTTGGAAACAAGCACCCAGACTTGTTGCATTATCGTGATAGATACTAAGTAATTCTTTATGCTACGTATTCATGACTTGTCAGCAACTTAATTACAGTATCGTTGGTTGTCACATTTTAATTTATGTCCACTTCATACAGAATTTACATACAAAATAAGTTTTTTTTTGTGGTCCTTTTGACTACTTCCGTCCGTTTCACTGTGTCCGCCTTGCGGAGCTCTGGAAATGACACCTATAGATTCGCAAACATACCGTCAAAATTTTTAAAAACAATTTATCCAGGACATAATGAAAGTCTTTGCTTGGAAATCATTTGTTCAGAATTAACTGAGAGAACAAAGTTTCCTTGATAATTTCGTTGTTACTGTGCTCAACGCGTCGCCAGTTCGACTAGCGCCTTTCAGATAGCCAAAATATGTTTCCAAGCTGAGACTTCTTAATATATGTCGTCTTAAAAGCTGTACGTGGCGCAATGTGGGGAAAATTTAACAGAACTAAGCTAGTTCTCCTGTGAAAACAAATGGAACTACGCGTATACTAGATTTCGTGGCCAGGCTGTATATAAGCAAACAATCTCAATTATTGTAACTACATAGACACCGAAAAAAAAAGTAAACAAACGAAGATAGACAAGAAATGTGCATCCCGAGAGGAGTCGAGTCGAACAAATGTTCTCAACTATCCTGCCCCAGTTTATTGGGTAATTACACTGCAGCCTCCCCTCTGCCCCCACCTCCTTATAATCTCTTGGGTTTTTTCTCCGCTTTTCTCTCTTTTGGAGCATTTAACTCCTGTTCTTTGTTTTTTCCTCTTTCCTCCCGTCCCTTCTCAACAGTCCGTCTGAATAATTATCCAATCAGAAGATTCCATGAGTGATGTGGGAAGGATCACGGAAGGCCGGCTGCACAGCGATGGCGGGGAGGGGCCTGGGGAGGGAGAGATGAAGTGGGAGAGGGAAGTGAGGGGTGGAAGGAAGAAATATGGCAGCCGTAACTCGGGCTTGAACCTGAGTAGAGATACGATATAGGAATTGGATGCGAGGGTGAGATACGGCTAGTTTTTTACGCGGGGTGAAAAAAAAAAAGGTGGTGGGACTTTCTGTGGGAAATGGGAACTACGAAGCACGGGGCGAAAGGGTCAGGCCCGCTGGAAGAAGGGAAGAAAGGGAAGGGGAGATACTGTTTTTCTCCTTTTTTTTTTTTTTTGACATAAAAATCCTGAAGGTTTTACGAACGCTGGATGTATCCGTATATCGGTGCTACGGTAACATAACCGCGACTAGGGGTCAGCCGAATCTCGTAGAAATAAAGAGGCGGTGTCATACATCATGCAGCTGTTGTTCCTAGGTCTTCATGGAACATACTGTGACTGAGGCGTAGGACCATTTTACAGGGTACGTATTGTACAGCCACACTCTTCTGCTACTGCTCAAGAATTCGCGGCGTGTTTTTATTGTGTGGAGTGCAGTTTCCTACGAAGGGTTAAAATGAGATCATTCTTGTTAGTTACACTCCAAACCAGCATGACATCTCAATCAGTGAAATAACAATCACTGGAAGTCAGTTGATAAGCTACTGCCGACTGGGAAATCGAGCAAATAAACTGGGAACAAGTGACTTATGACAACGGTATTCCCGATATTCAGTGGGAATCAAAAATAAATCTATGAAATTCAACGATCATATTAGCACTGATTATAAGTCACTCAATTTTCACTATTTTCACTGATATGGCTCAATTCTCACGGTTTCAAATTTAAAATGTATCGCGTACTATAAGTTAGTGATTTTCAAATATGCAATAATATTGTCTGTTTTATGATAATTTATCATGGAGCACTTAATTTGATTACTATCCCGTTAATGTTAAGAGTTGCAGTAGCCATGGAGGAATCGTCGGACAAGTAAGTAATTACGGGAAGTTCAGTTCGCTGTCAGACATCATTATTAAAACTTGGCAAATCTTCTTATTAAAATTATCACGTCCCCTTGCTCGGACTTCTAAGGATGCCTTTTTTTACGCCCCCATTTGCCCCGAAATGTTTTTTCAGAAATCGTCTTTATAAGAGTTGACACTTCCTGTAATAAATCGAAATACCTGTTATTGAATGGTTATAAAACAGTCTTTGAAGTGCCGGCAGTAACAATTGAAACAAAGGAATAAGCGGGATATTTATGGTTCCGCGCGCATACTCTATAACATTACGAGTCTGTGAACGTATTTACCTCATAGATTAGATTCATTGAGCTTCGTCTTGTGTGCTTTTGTACTCGCCCCTTTCGCTAGCAGAACTGTCAATATCACGTAGTTGAAGGGTAGTATAAAAAAAAAGTAAATTTTGAGTAATTTTTACAGTGCTGTTTTGTTTAAGTACGCGGAATTTAAAATGGACATAAAATATCAACAATGTCTCGTATAAAATAGGGATTGAATTTGCACACGAACTCGGTACTGGAAACGATACTTTTTGGTTGCGTTCAAATCGGGTTCTGTGGTGTCACTTACAAAATAAATCTTGTCTATCGAGTTTTATATCTTACAAGACAAACCACACTGCAAATCCTGGAAGAAAAAAAGCGATTTCTACGGAATCATTCATTATAACCTTAAGACTACTTAGTGGTTACAGTTTCCATTTTATGAAAAGAAAATTACAAAAATAACCGGAGATTTTTCAAAAGAGAGACGACTTACAGAAATAATAACTTTTATATTGGAAGCTATTATGTTATCTCTCTAATGAAAGAGAAGCTTCCACAAGTATTGTTACAATTATCCAAAGTCTGTGCAAACAGCCAGGCTGTTTAAGGGATGGACGTTTAATTAAATAAATCCGCTAGTAATAATTGCTTATTTACTAACAAACAATCGAAAACATACTCTAAAAATCTCGTCAATAATAGCTATTACTTGATTTTTATAGCTAATATTTACGTAATTGTACGGTAACTCACAGAAATTAACACAACTCAATACTTAAAACAAGTCTTTGTGAACGGTTTGTAGCATAGAATGAATTACTATTGAAATTGTTTATTTAATATCTGACAGTGCCAGTATTTTCAGTAAAGTCTCTGTCATGCTTTTATTAAGACCCATATTGTTTCAATCCAGATATCACCAGTCTTTCCTGTCTAGAACGTTCTGGAGCGCCCCGAACGCTCCCGCACACATCCGCACTCTACTCGTCGGACAAATCACTCTCCGCAGCACCCGCGCATTCTCGCCCGTAGACGCCAAAAACACACTCTTCCGCCTCAGTCTCTATAATCCATTCACGGTTTCTTAAGCCTTTTCTGAAGCCCTGTAAATGTTCTTCTTCCAGGATATTCCTCCGCCTCGTACAAACTAAGCTTAATTAAGTCTGGAAAATTACACCAGAGGGACAACGCACCACACTCGTGCGCACTCAGTGTAACAGTATTTTGTATAAGGACTATTTCTCACTAGGCGCTACCAACATACCTATTTCCTCCCTGCTTTGTATTCAAATTATTTATAAATTAAATATTACAATTTATAGATAATATATGAATAACATATCGATTTAACAGAAAAAAAGTAACTTTTATGAACATAAGTATAAAACTCTTGTGATATCTGGCATATGTCATACATGGAGAGATTTTTTTAAGGTTTGATTAAAAAAGGCCGAAGAAACCGCTAATAGACTATAACACCATCGTTCGCCGCCGGTCCTATTCGTTGTCCACTGTTCGCCGCACTTCGCCAGATGGCTCTCAAAGACCCCCGACCTCCCGGCTGCGGTGGTATTTATAGTGTCAGTGCACCCAAGCCGAGAACATTCTTCAGACGTCAGATGCGTGTGAGGCAGGTGATGACTAGAAATTTCGTGCAATATCCAGAAGTTGCCGATCCCACCAGCAGGAGAAGGGGGCTGTGTCACATCGGAGGAGGACAGCAACGGGAGATGAATCTACAAGAAAATGGTTATAGAAATCAAGCTTTGAATTATTCATACCATAAGAACAGGAGCGACGCAAAGTATGTGGTACAGCGTACATAAGTATGTTCGGTGTTACAGTGAAGAGGGTCGGTCGTTTAGAGTCTTTGCTGGTGTTGAACAAAAGTCCAACGGATATGCGAGGGATTGGAAATAAAAATCGTGCTATGGACCCTAGCCGTGTTAAACTTACCCATGATCACATACAATCATTCCCAGTGCACATTTCAAGATACTCCACACGAGAGTACCAATATATTTCCTCTGCGACTAACAGTTCAAAAGATGTATGACATGTTTCAACTGCAGCATCCTAACATTGGGATAAGTTAAAAGTACTATTCCAAATATTTTCGGCATAACTTTACTTTGTAATTTGGTCCACCACAAATCCATACGCGCGTCAAGTACGTAGAACCAACTGTGAAAATGAGAAACCCGATGATAAATGAAGCTACCAAGAGAACCGCTGCTGCAGAATGAATGATTCACAAACGTCGCAGTAAAACGCTTTTACAGGCATGACAAATACCGAGGAGGAATGCAAGACGAATGGTAAACTTCTGGGCCTCTGCTTCGACTTCATGCAGAATTTACTGTTACCTAAAGTGCTCATACAACATGTCAACCGGGGATTCCCACATGTATGTTTACCATGGGGGCATCGCTAAGAAAGGGGCAAATGAGGTATGTTACTTTCTATTAGATTACATCAAAGAATACGTTTGAGTATATAACTTATTTTCCACTTCAAAACAATGCAGACTTTGTGTATTCCTTAAAAAAAAAAGGGCTTTACTTCAAATTTTGTAAATTATATCTGTTTGTAAACATTGACAATATACATCTGGATTCAGTGAAAATGTGTTACTTATATGGTATACTATTTCACAAATTTGTGGTAGTTTGGTGCTCCTGGCGAATTAGTCACAATCACGTTTTCTTCACTTCCTGAAAAACTATGTTTTTGGAATATGGCCTTTTTCAAAACGACTGATTCAGTTATACGGCTGGCGCCTTAACTACTGGCAGTGATGGGTGATGCGTGATTTATAGCCACATCGTGTAATGCAAATAACGATAGTTGCAAGGTACACAAACAACACTAATAATGATTTCATCATAAAGTGAAATGTAACACAATTGTCCACTGAATGCAATTTTAATTGGAAATTATATATTAATTGCACATTTCCTGCCACCAAAACAGTATCGTCAGTATTTTTCTAAGAAAACATCAGAACTGTGTTGGCACTTTTAAAGTGAACTTTGCTTGGTAAAACTAAATGTGAAAGAAAATGGCAAGTTGTTCGCCTGAATAATCGTTTTGTATGGTTATATTTACTGTAGTTAGCTAAAACTTGAATGCAGAAACTGTATAGCGGAGTGGAAGTTACCCCAGCGTAGTTTTGTTAATATTTTGAAAAAAGGACATTTCTGAGGTGAATATCTTGGTATCCAAATTTATATATTTATTTTCATCCCCACATATTAGGACAAAGTTATAATCGCCACACACTGGACAGTTTATTTATTTATATTCTCTCCCCGCCAGTATTTAATGTATTTTCCACATACCTGAAAAGGTTAAATTGATAGTTTCTTTTTGATGGAATGTAAATGTTAAGTGAATAATTCAATATATATATTCCTGAAGGCGAATATACAAAAATTAAAAATACTTTCCTACCTACGTTCTGATAAAATTTGCTCTCAGTACATCGTCCACGGGCTGCGCGAGGTTTTAGTTGAGAAGGGGGGGGGGGGGGGGGTTTAATGGAAAGGGGGAAGGGGCAGAGGAGAGCCCTCACGGGAGACTTTTAACTATCGGGAGGTCCACACGTGTGGCTGATTTACGGCTCGCTCGTATTTCAAGGTCGGCTGAGCCGAACGACCGTTTGGAGAGGTTTACCGATACACACGCCCGCACGCAGGCCGCCCGAGAATGGGGGGGGGGGGGATAATGGGGTAGGGGTAAATGGATCCGATCATCTAGGCGAGGGCCATGCTGGAACTCCCGTACCCGGCGCGGCAGTCTCCACACGGTGTGAAATCGTATCCCTAACAAAGTCATTCGCCCATAAACATGTAGCTCACGTGATCACACTCGCACACGTCCATACCAAAGCACAAGCGGGCTGCTTGTGCTTTGGTATAGCATTTCCCTTGCGCTTTAGGGATTGATGTCCATGGAACGTTTGAGTCACTCTTCTTTCGTCTCAAGTCTTGTGCAAGATTACTGCAGCTTGCGAAAAATCGATATTACAGCTTAAGGAATATTTCCTATGATTTATACACCGAGTGTTTTTAAACAACACTGACAAACTCCGGCAGGTTATTCCTCACTAAAATATAAGAAGAAAATACACACATTTTTCACCTAAAACTATTTTTAAGGGAGCTGTGCGCCTCTACAAAATCATCACTTAAAATGGTTCCTTGCGGGTGTGTGTGTTGCGTACCTGCCAGGATATATACAGTCTATTTCGAAAGTTACGCATGGATTTCTCGAGAAATTTTCACTTTATAGTGTACCGAGAAGACGAAACAAGTGCTGATTCATAAGCTGTCTTTAAAGTCGCATACATCTTAGGGTTATAAAGTTTCATCCAAAAATAAGATTGCAACTACCATTTTCATAATGGAGAGGAGTGATGTAGCTAACCACGTTTTCATAAGTGTAGGATTCCGTTCTACAAACAACATTCTCCAATATGGTGACTAATCACAAGTATTTTATGATATTTTAAATGAAAATCATTTTAGAATTTTATTTTTGGGGACGCATGACTTCATTTATAGTAAAAAAAAAAAACATATGTTTGCGTCTTATTTTCTCATAAGTAATAAATAACCTGCCGGAGTTTGTCAGTGTGGTAAAAAAATACCCGGTATAGATATGGGAGTGTGTGTATACGAGACATAAATTTTCAAAGAGCGCCTTATCCACACAAATTAAAAATAGAGCTTAAGGTACTACTCATATTTCAATCTTTCTGTTCTTCCACGAGAATCTAGGTTTATACACGCTTGGACAGGGCATTAATTGGAAAAGGTCTACTTATATATAATTTATGACGGATTTATTTTATTTGGATGGGCTGTTTGCGGAATAGGAGGGGTCATTTGCGTAGCAGGATGGGTCAAATGTGGAGCATGTGTTCAAGCTGAGCAAAGAACTTGTATGGAAGAAAGTGTTTGGTGATGTAACTGCATTGTATTGCGATCAAGGAAATAGATAAATGCCTGGTGTATGGATGCATAAAAATGCTTAAATCTCACTGTTGAAATATGTTAGTACAGTGAAATATGTTGGTAAATTTATATATATATATAGCAGTAGCTAGGGCAAAGTAGATACACAAGATGCTACTGTAGAAATAACGCCAGTTTTTTCATGAATATAATGCAAGCCAATGATTGTACGAAGTATACTATGGAGCTTGCTTCCATGGAAGTACCGTAAAGAAAGTCGTGTGTGACCCGTAGACCTACGAGCGTCGAGGCAGCCAAATATGTAATAAATCAAAATATACAGTGTAAAATTACATAAATATATTAGCAAATACGTGAGTAGAGTGAGTACTGCGGCGACACTTAAGTGATGTAGTTAGACTCGTGTGAGGGAATATGCAATGGTTTAGACAGTTACCACAATTCTTCGCAAAATACTTCTCACGCCTTGGAGTGGACGCCAATATTACATGCGTAGCACAGGGACTGCAATCATTTTATTCGTCTTCTGAGTACAGGTTTTTACTGGCGGGCAAATATACACATAATATGTAGTTGTATAACTGTGGAATATCTTTGCTGTAATTCCGAAGCGATAGAAATTTGTGTAACTCCATTTAACGTATTCTTCTCTCAATACACGTTGTTAGCTGTTTCCTTGCAGTTAATCTCAAGTGTTGATTAATGCGTATCCATACTAGGGAAAAAATGCAAGGGTCGATTAAAAAATAGGCTGTTCTATAAGGCGAACGAATGAACTAGGAATATTATTGAGGAATGCTTAGTTACTGGTTTTCTGGCCTTATTCGTACCGGTCGACTTTTTACGAGATTGTTTGTCATTGACTGTTGGTATGGCTGGATGGTATGATGGGTTGGTATTAATCACTGTTATAGTCATTTTTGCTGGAATTAGTCTTGGCAAGAGCCAGTATTGGGTTGAGTTACGTCTCGTCAGGAACTGGTTGAGGTTTCGTTTAGATGAAGGGAGAGGGGTGGAGAATGGCATGGTTGGTTGATGGCTAAGGTAGATGGCAAGGCGACTAGCTATTGAGGGTTTTTGTGGGTGGTTGGTTGGTGGGGGGAGGGGGGGGGAGTTGGTTGAATGAATGGTGGTATGCGTAAATGTTGATGGTATATGAGCTATGGTAAGTAAATGGCGAGGGAAGTGGTGCTACGAGAGGTGTGTTGTCAGTGAGGGGGGGGAGGGGGAGTGGGTATATGTGTTACATAAAGGCAATAATTCGCTTTGGGGGTCGTAAGCTTTATCGGTTATATAGCCAATCAAATACAGAGGTGAGGGTTTACACATCTTCTGATCGTCGTACCAGGGAGTGGATGTGCTCTGCCATCTTTACGAGAATCGGACTTTCAGGGTCATACACATCCAAACTGGTTTTCCGTATTAGGTAAGTAATTTTTTACTCAATGGTTTTTTTTTTACATATTTGTAATTCTTCACGATTTTTTTATTGATTTTCCGAGTTGGTCATTTGGTTTAAGTTTATGCTCGCCAACATTCAACATGGAGGTCGGAGTCAGTACCATATTATTTTAGTCGATTTTTAATATTGTGTCTTAGATTGTTGCAATTTTTTCTTAATTTTTAGAGTTTAAGGTCAATGGGATTAAGATTAAGGTCACCAACATTGATCATTGGGTCGGAGTCAGTTACATAATATGTTCGTCGATTTTTATGCATTTTTTTAGAATTTTTACATTTTTTTCCGAATTGTTTGTTTTCAAGGTCGTTAGGATTAAGGTTGAGGCCATCGGCATCCAACTTGGGTCTCGAAGTCAGTAGTGTAATATGTTCCTATACTTTTATAAGTTTCTTTTATTTTGCGATTTTTCTCGATTTTTTATGATGGGGCGAAGCTGGAGGTAGAGAGTGGATGGGGTGAGTGTAATGGGATGAGTATGAGTTCAACGTTATATGTTCCTCAATTTGTTAGAATTTTTTTAGATTTTCTGCAATTTTTCTCGATTTTTTATGATTAGTGTGGAGGTGGGAGTTGAGGGCGGTGGGATGAGTATGAGGTTAATGTATGTTTCTCGATTTTTTATTTTTTAGATTTTTTTCCGATTTTTCTCAAGTTTTATGATTGTGTGTTTGGGGGTGAAGAGGCCATGAAGTGGGGTGGTGAGACGAGTGTGAGGTTGACATTATATATTTTTTACTTTTTTTGTCATTTTACTCGATTTTTTATTATTGGGAGGGGGTGGGAAATGGGAGGCGGTGTAGTGAAGGCGGTGTGATGAGTGTGAAGTCAACATTACATATTTTTCGATTTTTTAGATTTATTTTTAATTTCTCCCGATTTTTCGTAATAATTGCCAGGAGGTGTGGGATACGAGGGGGTGAAGCGTAGGTGAAGGGGGTTAGATGAGGGGAGGGGCGAAGGTTACGGTGTGTAGACGTAGTAGGTGCAGGTTGAGGTCGGAGGAGATGGCCAGGTTTGCTGATCCTCCCTGGTCCGCTTGACCAGGCTCGGAGTCTTGAATCCTCATCTCCTGTTACGTGAATTAAGTGGCTCATTCTGCTAAGAGCCTCTAATCATCTTGATCGACTGAGGAATTTTCGGCTATTGGATTTGAGGAGCTTCAAATATGCTTTCCTCATTTTTCCATTTTTTGAAAATTATTTGGTGAAAAAAGTGATTTTTGGGCAAAATAATTAATTCGGAAGTGTTTTTTTTTTAAATGAAACAGGCAATTTGGTTGATAACATGGCCACCCCAGGCCACCAATCGCTGGCGGCGCATATCAAGATGGCGGACGGATCCAGGATCCTACTCCTGAAATCCTGCGCAAAAATCGTCTTTACTCTACTACTTATAAATTTCGAGTCAGATCTCCGTCAAAGAACCCATGATAATTTCCTGTAGTAATCTTTGGCTAATACTAGCAGTTTAAAAGCTAAATTGGAGAAGTCAGTTTAATTCCCAGAATTCGCCTGCGCAAACCGGGTATTGTTTCGCCCTAATAGTGACATTTTTGCGAAAAATAAATCGAATAACGCTTAGACGCATTTATGTAATTGGTTAACACACTTGTGAAATATGTGTATATATATATATATATATATATATATATATATATATATATATATATATATATATATATATATATTTACATTTGAGTAACAAAAACAATTCCGCAATTGAATGTATACAATATATAGGAGTATCCTCTATGTTACAAACTCTATCACATTTTCAATTGTTAATTGCCGTTGGAAAGATATGAAAGCAGTACCTAGAAAGAATCTTAAGGGAGAGAACAATTTCATTTACTTAGTTTATTGCATGAGTCTGAAAGCAAGAGGAGTAAAACAGATATATTTAATACGAATGTACGAGAAGATAGGCTGCGCAAAAGTATAACAAACTGAACTCAGTAGAGTTCGATCATCGTTATCGCATGGTTATTGCAAACACCGGACAATCTGAATTCTGTAGTCCTTCAGAACAACAAATAAAGTGTCTGGAGCCACAAAAACAGCATATATTAAATACAATATTTGTTTAAAGTTGGGAAAATCTTCGAAACACTGGCAGAAAATGCTTACGCAACTGTGATTAAGGTGTAATCAAATTGGATAGTAATCGTTCTTTTTATATCATGTATATAATTTATCTGAAGAGGTATTACCATACGTCCGAGAGTGTATACAAATTTGCAATTTTGGAAGGTCATTTATGAGTCACTTAACGCAGAATTTAAGCAATCCTCTTTTCGTCTGTGACGCTGTAAAACGTACACATGAGCTTGGAAATATGACGAATAAAGAATTATCAGGTGATTAAGAGTTCGAAACTAATCAGTAAAGCGCTATATGCAGATTATGAATATGTGGCAACGCTGTGTACGGATTACGAGCAAACTTTGCAACCATCTCATACATCATTAAAAATTTATTTATCATATTTTCTGCGTTTTTATTTTTTCTTGAAATAATAATATAGCTACCGAAATCTTACGTGGAATTATAACTAACTTACTGGTTAACGTAACAAATTATATTGTGATAGTTGTAAGATTCGCAGAAGTTTAATAATAGTAGCCTACTAAAAAATCACATAGACTTAACAATATATATATATTTTTTGCAACATTTCAGTGATAAGTCTTTTTAAATCAAAATACGAGTATTAATTAATATATACATGGTTCGATTAAGATTGCACGAAGCAAAGTTTCTACAATTTTACTTTGTCCTAACAAAAATGTAGGAATTTTAGTTCATATTAGGTTCTGTACCTCGGAGTTAAGCTGGTAGATTTAAATATTTAGAGGCTGTCTTTGGCAATGACGGGTTTTTCTCAGAAACTCCGTGTTCACACTAAACTTCAAAACGTGTCCACTAAATTTTTATTGATACAAAATTTTTCTTCAAACTTATTTGATTTTTATAGCATATTAGAAAGCTTGCACCTCTGTAATCGATACCTTAATTCAAGTCCAATGTATGCAAGAGAGTTACGTAAGAACTGTATAATTTTAATTACATTTTATGTGCATATAGCATTGGTAACTATTGGTCTTAAATTTCCTGGTTATTATTGCGTTTAGTATCCTTTATCGCCTGACAGAGGTTCGGTTGCATATAGACAGCCTGTATAGGAGCAAACCTCTAAATAACAATTCGTCAGTTACGCTTGCTGTGTGTTCCGAGGTCAGCCATCCTGTGTATTTGACGCCTGGTTTAAATAAAACTACAATACTATAAAAATGGTTTTATATTAAAATGTCTGAGAAATACCGTCCACAAAACACCAAGGCTGTTAGGGCTGTAACTCAGGCTGAATTTTTCAAGTCTGATTTATTGAGGCAATACACGGTAAAGTGAGCACTTTTGAAATCAACCTTCAAAGAGTATCACTATAGGCGGTTCACGGTTAAGGGAGCACTTTTTAGGCCCTAGTTACATTTTACTTTTAGCCATTTTTTATCCATTAACTACCTTTCAACATAAATACTGTCATATAAATAACAAACAGAGTGTGTATATTCCACCGCACTCAGAATTAACCTTTAAGGCTAAATTCCATTTATTTATTTACTATTATTCCAAATGAGAGGGCTTTCAAAAGTACTCACTTTACTGTGAATAGCCTATATCCTGCATACGCACAACAGTACACACGGGTATCCAAGGCTACTAGTTAGATAGGCAGCGACTTAATAAAAATAGTTTGAAGATTTAAGACCTTGTAGCCAGTGCAGGGCTTAAATTTATGGCTACTAAATTTAAGTATTTCCTGTTTGTTACACGTACAGATTTGCATATTAGTAACTCATTTACATTCCTAACTTTTCCACGAGTTTACTTGGATGGCGCATTAACGAAGCGTTCAGACACATGGCAGTGTTTATTTGACATAGGTACGAAATGAGAAGAAAAGTAGACCTTGAGCACTTTTGGAATGAAACCTCTGAAAAATGTCCCTGCCCCTACCTGAATTTATTTAAAACCTGCTCACTTACTGGCATGTGGCCGGTAAAGTTGGTTACGACAATGGTTCAACTAGATCCATATATTAACGTTAAATTAAAAGTGCTAGGAAGAGATTTGTGAATACCGAAGTTATTTCTTTCGCTTTGTGGTTTTTTAATGCATTAAAGTGTAAAATCAGCAAGTTGAGAGGATATTTACTTTTCCAATAATTTCACAGTTCCTCCCGACCGCCGCATGAAAAAAGTGCTCACGCCCATGGAAATGTTAATTTTACATACGGTGGAAGAACACAAAATGTGCCTACACGCATATGTTAGTCAGGGCTTTTTGAAATTGCTGAAATAACTTTTAACACCTTATAATTATATTTATCGTACGATCGGTATATAGTGAATTCACGGTTACTTCCAACTCTTCTGAAGTCTTGCTTAAGTTCTGCTTCCAGGATATTCCTGCGCCTCATGCAAACAAAGTTTATCCGAGTCTATATAGAAAATTACACCAAATGACAACGCACTGCATTCGTGCGCAGTCACTTTAATAATATTTTTCCATTATAACTATTTCTTACTAGGCATTGCCAACACACCCATTTTATCACTGTTTTTATTTATATTAATTGTTAATGAAATGATATAATTTATATTTAAAATATAAATAAAATTCCAATTTAACTGGACATGATAGTTTTAAGTTAGCACGTGTATAGAAACTTGTGATAGATAATATAATTAGGAAATAACCAAAGACGCCATAGCCTATATGGTGTTGTTTTTCAGTGGCTTGATTCAAGTGAAAGGGAATAAGACTGTAAAAACGACGACGCTACGTAGGGAGGTGCTGAAACACAGCCCGCAGCGCAAGGCTGTTAGGCGTGTCTGCCGCACCGAGCATTTGCAGGCGCACTACTCAACTACCTCTCCCGAGGACGTTTCGCTAGTGTACCTTCACTCCATCACGATCTGGGCAGGGATGGCGTGGGTTTGTGTCGGAGCGGTGGGCAGGGGGGGGGGGGGGGGGGGGGTGGGAGCACGAGGGGGACAAAGAGGGATGGGGGTGGAGTAGGTTTGCGGGGGAAGGAAGTGTTCGGGAAAGTTCGCGTGAAAAGTCTTGGAAACTCTTGGCGGGGGTTTGTGAGCCAGAACCAGCAGGCCGGAAACGGCAGTTCCTGAAGTGGAGCGCTTCGGTCGCGCGCGGTGCTGCTGAAGGGGAAGAGGGGGGGGGGGGGGTGGGCAGGGGGCTGGAGACTTGAGAAACGTACCCGCCAGAGTTGCAGTTTCCTATCGTCTGCTGCCTCGCCTCGATAACAACCGCTAAAATTATCAAAATTACCCTCGAATGCTGATACGTAAATTACTTTTGCGAACCTCCTTATTTGTTCTTCTAAATTATGGTTTTAGTCAGGTAGTGTAAAAAAAAATTATCTCGATTATGATTATGCTCTTGCAAAGAAAATTAGAGTATACATGTACGGCTTCGGTCGAAATGTTCGCCAGAGATAGTATTTATAAACGATTTATTGAAATAATATTTCGTTTGTATGTTCATATATATATAATTGTAGGGCTCTGCGACATGGCAAAACTTACAGTTGATTACCTGCCTCAAACAAATAGTTTTGTTTTACTAATTTACAGTGCATGGACGATGATCTTTCATGAAGTCGAGCGTTCAATGTGATAGCGAATATTTTTCACACTACCGGCAAAATTAGTATATTTCAGATTTAATGGCAGGTAGAAAAACTCAAAGTCAACGAAATTTAATAAAAGAAGCATTAAACGGTGTCACTTGAAACCGTGAGTGACTATTGAATCATTTATGTAATTTTTTTCTCATCCACATTAAATGCTGGAATCCGGAAAAATAGCCCAATAGAAAAACAAATATGATTTGTATTTACTTTAGGATTAATGTTGACATTTTCTAATCTTGATTCTAAGTCTAGAACCAAATTTAGAAGTTCATTACTTTAATGCATAGCCTCAACTGACTACCCGTTAAAAATGACACAGCCCTTCATCTCAAATTGTTGAACAACAATAGTTTCTGTACATTATTTTTTGCTTGTAATCAAAGCACACATTTCACTTTTATCGTAGTAATATTTTTAGTGCAATTTATTTAAAGTGGTTACTGAATAATGTGCGTCTGTGAAATTGTCCACATAAATAATGATGAGAAGTAGTTTATTACATTTTATAAGTGTGATTCGTTAACTTTGTAATATGAAAGTGCTTCTATTAAGTGAACTAAACGTTTTATAATGTTGATACTACGAACTCACAAAACACTTTTCTTCTAACGTTTAAAAATTATAAAATTATATATAATCATGTGTTGTAATAATTTATATTACCACGGTTAATTTAAAATTCTATTACAGAATCCCTGTTTATATATATATATACACACACGTGTGTGTGAGTATGTGCGTATGTAAACCTTGACCAAATCTGTTACCTATTTCGTTAGAGCAGGCGAATGGATTAATATAAATAATATTGACTCTGTTAACGGAATCTGCAGAATATACTCACAAAAACAAATTTTTTGCTCTTTCGATATGTTTTACATTTCAATTTTTACCGATTGTCTGGTATACATATTTGATGCTTCCTGTCAAGGGTGAGGTAATATGCGAGGTGTAAATTATATTTTTTTGGTTGGGGGCGGACAGAACCTATCAACTGTATGTTTTGTGTTACGAGGATAATGCGAAATTGCGGACACGGGGCTGATGGCAGCGGGCGATAAATAGATTCTTTTTTTTTCACAGCGCCGTCGATATTGTGGTCGGGCCAGGCAGGCAGCGGCCGAGACGCCTCGCGCGCCGTGTGATAAGAAGGCGGAATTAATGCCCCTCGGCTAGCGCGCGTCACGACTGCGCGAAGCTATCTGCTGTTGACAACGCTATCGCTGAGGGGGGGTTGTGACGTGCTGTGTCGGCGGCAGGAGGAAGGGGTGCGTCCGGGAGGGGGGGGGTGGGGGTCGTGCCGCGACTGCCCGGACGCCTCGTGAACTATTCACGTCAGCCAGAAGTCATCCTCTCTATTTATATAACTCTCTCTCGCCATTTCTCTGGAGCTTGTCAACCTGTCTGATTGACGTCATGCCGCACTCCTGCGCGCTGCTTTCCGCCAGGGGAGGGAGGAAAAAAAAAACTGTGACGTGAAGTATTGATGAGACGCGGGCAACAAGGGCACATGTGCGAGCCGCTGAATAAATTATCGCACGTTTCTGAGCTGCAGAAGCGCTGTCAGGTTCCGTTGTCGTTCTCCTTTTCCTCCAGATATGCAAAAGGAGGACAGAAAGAAATACGACTCGAAATATAGAACTAATAGCATCAATGCCTTAATATATATATATATATATATATATATATATATATATATATATATATATATATATATATATATATATATATATATATATATATATATATTGCGATTCTTTTATCGAATGTCTTTAATAATTGTTTCCAGAATTTCACTTGTGCCCTTTTTGTAAGGGATTACTAAAGTTTAACAACTTACATAAAATTTTTGGGATCTTTAAGAAAACTTATTTTTTATATTGGCTTCAGAGGAGTGTGAAGTGAAACATTTTTTGTGAAATCGTTGTTTACGCGTATTCGCTTATCTCGGTAAATATATGTTTTGTAAACACGACCTTTTGTTACTAGAAAAGGTAAAAAACTATTATATATGACTCTATGTTTTTACTTTTAACATATTATGTACATTCATGGAGAAAAAAATTCGTGAAAATGGTCACACATCGCATTTTTGAAGCTTGCATATTCAGTTTCCTTAAGCGGCGAGGGAAAAGTACAAACATACGGACGTAGTTTAATTTGTGGGCTTCCATTGCATGTAATAAAATCCCTCTGTTACAGATCTGATTTGCACAGTACAGGACTACGACGGAAACACTGCACGCCTTGCGCGTAGGAGCGATAAGGCACTAGGCGTGCGTGTTAGTGTCGCCCGTATCGCTCCCTCGCTTCTTGATCTTGGACGCGCAGGTTCACACTCCTTTTGAACTTCGAATACATTGCGAGAACATTTCATGTCAAAAAATAACATGGACGGATTTCAGTTTACTTGCCCTGTCTTAAGACTCCGCAAATCTATTCGGGTATCACGAACATTTTTGTTATCGTTTTCCGTAACTGTACACACACGCACAGGAACGAGATGTTAAATTTTGTGCCCAACACAACTTCGGAAGCAAAATTGTGTTTGTTGGAAAAAAGGTTCTCAAAAATTAAGTTATCCTCACATCAGGCACATATTTACTTAGGTGGTTTGTAATGAAAATTATATCATATCAAGAGTAAATTTTAACTTTTGTTTTCCAAATGGTTAAATTACGTTTTCAAAAGTTCCGATCACGTGATAAACATTCGATGTTAGACTTAAAAACAAAAACAAAAACAAAAATCATATACCTTGTCGAACGCATGGAAAATAAACGCTTGTGTGCATAAATTGTTTTTACTAAAGAAATTAACTTGATTATAGAGGATTTTACCATATAGTTTCTTCAAAGTCAGCGCTATCAGTTCGCATAAAGAACGCGAAAAGTGATTTCAATTAAATTGAAATATACTGCTGGCACATAAGCAGTTCTGTCACGTTCTCCCCTTCTCTCCACTTTGCTTCGAGACATTTTCCTGGAACTAGTGCGGGTTTCAATGTCTGAAAAAATGGCTAGTTCCTGCTTTTAAAAAGTTTTATCTTTCTTTTAGAACACGGATTTTAAAACTTTAAAATACCTTGTACTACAAAGTTTTCACTCTTGTTTTGTTACATTGCTAGGGTTCACTCTCCTTTTTACGATCCATAAAATATTACCGAGAATCTTGGTGGCAGCACCTTGCCGTCTTTTAAGAGAAATTCTCCAAGTTCTGCCCTTTAAAGAAGGGTGAGGCAGCAGGGTGCGACCCAGGCAGGGGGTGAGACAGGAAAGGCAATAAAAGGCGCTTTGCTACAAAACAGTTTAGACAGAAATATCCTACGCCAGAGTTGCGTTATTCCATGGTAATTTATACTGGCTGTTCACGGTAAGGTGGTGCACTTTCGAAAACCCTACTTAAGATGTAGGTATAGGCTGTTCATAGTAAAGTCAGCTTTTTTTAAGGCCCTCCCAACAGTCACTAACCACTAATAAATATACGTATCTTATTGCAGCATCAGGCATTAAATTTTGAGGGTGGTGAAATATATACACTGTGTTTATTGGTCACGTTGCAATGTAAATATTAAAAGGCAACAGGAAGATAGAAATTGGATGAAGGAAACAAATTTGGAAGGGCCTTAAATAGTGCTCACTTCACCGTGAATGGCCTATACTTGTATGCACACTATGTATTCTTCCACCATATATGAAATTAATATTTATATAGGCCCGACCACTCCATTCTTTCTTCGGTCATGTGAAACTGTGAAATCATTAGAAAAGTAAATATTTTACAGATTTGCTGATTCTTGTGCGTATATGCATTAAAAACATAAATAAAAAGAAATCGTTTCAACAGTCAGAAATGTCTTCGTAAAACTTTATTTAAAATTTAACGTTAATGCGTGAAACTTATTTCCCTCCGTCGTTACCAACTTTATGGAGCAAATGCTAGTAGGCGTGCCAGTTGAAATATACGCAGGTAGGAACAGTAACATTTTTCAAAGGTTGATTTCAAAAATACTTAATTAATCGTAAACAGTTTATAGTAATTATATAGTCCTACGTTTACTAGCTAGCCTGTATGATAGGTTCCCATTAATGCACTTTGTTTTAAATTATTGACATTTTGAATTAGTAAAAACCAATTTCTTAAACTGCACTCATATTAAACATTGTAATGGTTATAAGCTACCGTGATTCTTGGCTAATTTAAGAGACAATGTTCGTGTCCTCCAGAAATTTTAGGTTACCGTGACTTAAAGTTGTATTTCATTGCCCCTTGATGTTCATTTGGAGCATTATAAAATAAATCGTAATCCATTTTGGAGTAAACAAAATCTTCCCCTCTGCCTTCAAAAACGTATGTCACATACAAGAAAACAATATTTGATTTAAAAAATGGGCGTATTTGATCTGAGGACAGCTCTGAGAGTCTGAGAGAAAGAATTTATTTCATTGGAAAATTTAACTATTTCAGTTTTTTACGATTTGTGCAAATAAATAACAGACATTTTATTTAACCCTTACATAAAAATTTTCCTAAAAGTAATTTTACTTTTCTTATTCCTTGTACACAACAATATTTAAAAAATTAATATCGATTTTATTTTGAGATTTACGTATTATATCCATTAACGTAATTTCTGCTGTTCAAACACATCAGTGTAATTTTTGTGACATTTAGACGCAGGCTAAATATAACATTCTAAATCAAAAGCAGAATCATAACATTCTTGGAATTGCATTAATATAATGACTATTATTATGCGGTAAGTATCTATATGAAGCAATGTATTATCCGATGCATTATGAAACTTGTGCGTGTTATTACTTTTTACCGCTGCAAAATGCAAATTCGGGGTTATAACGGATAATTTTACTATGATTCTACTGGATCACTGAATTCTATCAAGCTTTTTTGTCATTGTTGATTTCTTACTGCCGTGGTGTTGGTGCATATTATTTTTGGCATGAACTCCGTAACTGTAGTTGAGAAAGAAGAAAAACAAAACCGCCATTGAAGGTCTTCCCGAAACAGTTTCATTACAACAAATATAAGGCCATTAATAATGAGAATTAGCCTGTCACTGTAAGCTTGATTTGCATCTTTGAAATCATTTCCACACTACGTATAGAATGATTCTTAAATCCCTGTTCATATGCAGTAATCCAAATCAGCTGAGTAACGAAACTGTATAACTGTTTCTCTATTTGAGCACCTTACAAATTCAAACCTTTGCAAAAAAAAATCCGTGCTCCTAACTGAATATGTTTTAACCGATATACTCACTAACATGCTCTCAGTTCAGTTGGCAGCGGTGTAAAAAAGTAGTTCTATGTTTTAAAACGTAATTTTATAAATTATGATGTTTAAATTTGTGGACGCAGAATTTATTTCATTTAGTTTACGTTGGTTTTACGCACGCGAGTGTAAGAATTTGTATATTATTAACATACGTACGTTCCTAACAATTTTACCTTCATTTGCCCTATTTGGCTTGTGAATAATGTGAACGAGTTGACATTCAAGGTCAATTTACATATGACGGACGGATACAAAGAAGTAAAAAGTAGATCCTAGGCAGGACTTTTTGAAGTGCTCAGTTAATCCACTAAGTCCCCGTGTCCACGACTGAGGTTATGTTGCGCATGAAGGATATTTATGGCCGGAACTGTACATAAAACGTAATTATAGCATGTTCACGGTAAACTGAGTACTTTCGAAAGCCCTGCTTAAGACATACTTGTATGCACATAGTATATTCCTCCACCTTATGTGAAGTTAACATTCCCATGGGCCTCATCACTTTATTCAAGCGTCGGAGAAGTGATACTGTGGAATTATTAGAAAAGTAAATATTTTACAAATTCGCTCATTTTTATACTTTCATGCATTAAAAAAACAGAAAGGGAACGAAATAACTGAAGTTATCATAAAGGGTTACCTAACACTTTTTATTCGACGTTAAGATTTGGAATAAATTTCCCCTACATCGTTACTAATTTACTGGGTGCATGCCACTCAGTGAGCCCGCTAAAATATACGCAGGTAGGGGCAGTGACTTTTTTTTCTAAAGGTTGATTTCAAAAGTGCTCACGTTATCGTGAACCGCCTTTAGCGGCCGGAATTTTGAGCTTCTTCTTTGTGAGAAATCTGATTTGATGAAGTTTCTGCATTGTTCATGTGTGAATGGTTAACCCCAACATAAACGAATACGTAGCAAGTTGTTCACTGCTTGCGAGAAGCACGCTTGACGCACGTACAGCATACGTCAGAAATCGAACGATCGCAACACTCGAGATGTTAAAAAAAAAATGAACTCAGGACTGAAACGGGTGAACTGGGAAAGGGCCTGTGACGAGCGAACGTTTATAAATAAATGCAGCCGGAGTTAATTTTTGCGAGTGGCTGAGTTGACGCCGCGCAGCAAAGAACTGAAGAAAGAAGCAAGTGGGCGTTGAGGATCATGCGGAGCACGTCCGTGTGAAATAACAGCCGCGGTGCGCAGCGCAATATCCACAGCATCTCGGCGGAGAGAGAGAGAGAGAGAGAGAGAGAGAGAACGGAAATCTTGAGACGCGCAGCGGGTAGCCTACAGCTCCAGGGGCCGACCCCTTTGAAATATGCACCCGGCGAAGCTGTCAGGTGGGATAGCGGCGCGCGGCTCGATGAATCCTTCATAAGCTCCTAAATGGGCAGGAGATACGCAGAGGGTGGCGAAGGGCGGATGGAGGCAGGGGGTCTTAGCCCCAGAGATCCTCCCACCTCCCCCTTCCAACCTCCGACTGTATCCTGGGAGATGGCCGGCGTGTCACGACGCCCGGGCAGGCCAGACCCGCTTACATTTGTCGGCGACTGATCCCCGAAGCGAGGCGAGAACAAATAACCTCAGGGCCCTGATCCTTTCCTGTCGGCGTGCACTTTTGAACTATAGCCTCGTCCTCGCCCGGGGGGAAAAAATAAGGAGTTTCTCTCGCTGGCCCGGCAAATATCGCGTTCGTCTCGTGACTGGGGTAGTTGTCGGCTGGATTCCCGGGGTCGTAAGACTCCATCACAGTTGGCTTGTCTTAGATTTTGCTATCGAACATTTTATTTGCCATATTATACGCCACCATTCGCGACGATCTCCAAGGAGACAAATAGTAGCTGAGTTATTCACTTAGCCTAAGAAATACTCTTAAGATGATTTTTAAGTATAAGTAGCAAGGCTTCGGTGTCTCGGAACGTAAAGCATTGAAATTAGCACATTATGAATGCGAGTTGAAACCCTTCTGGTAAAGCGACTGTTCTTATTTTTGTTTTTGCGCAATACGTAGTGACGTATAAAATATATGGAAATAATGTATAACTTAATATAGTTCAGTATTTTCTTTTGAAAACGTGTATTTTTGAAAGGAAAACCAAGTAAAATGGCTGAAACAAAAGTAAAGCTTTGAAGGTGATAATTAATTATTTCCTCAAAATTTCTAAATGACTTTCCAAAATGTCGCAAAAATTCTTTAATTCCAAATTATATTTAACTCTGCTAAATAATGAATTAATATAAATTTTCGTGCCACTGTATTCTGTAGTTAATATTATCAAAAAACTTTTCAAGCAAATAATGAATCTGTAAAGCAAGGAAAAAACTTTTTATTTAAGCCTTTTTTTAAAACTCAGTGTATGTTTTGTTAGTTGTTTGTAAATACGTTGTTCAAAAACAAAAAAAAAAACTGATTTGAACAAACATCACATTTATTTAATTATTTCTATTAAATATCTTATAATTATCGAATATTGCAATCCATAAAAGTTAATAAAATAAAATTGCTTAAATATTGAAATTTGGTCAAACTAGTTCAGCCGATTGTACGCACGAACAATGCTAATGTGGAAGTACATACCATACAGCTGAACTTCTCTGTATTTCATAATTTTTCTATTAGAAATGCAATGAGTGTTTTTGTAAGTAAAATGACCAGTTTTTTGTCAACCAGTTGTGAAAAGTTCAGTTTTATTTAGAAAATAACTTCAAATCGCTAATTACTAAATTACGTACTACTGTGCCAAATTTAATATATATATACATTCATCATTAAATATACGTTTAAATAATTAATAATTGATTTAATTATATATTACATACAACGATAATGTTGAACTCTTCTCTTTAGGAACTATTTCGATATAGGATAAATGTTCCAATCTATTACCCACTATGCGATTTAACGCCTGAATCAAGTTTAAGTATTTGTTCATAAATTTCTCAAAAATTATATTTTATAGTAAAAACATTGTTATAAAATATTATTTTTGGCCAAAGTTCGTCCAATTAGCAACACCCAAGATGTGAAAAAAGTGGTGGGGAAGAGGGAGTTTACCGTGAACAGCCTTTGTCACAATGGATCCCGGCAGTTAGGCAGAGCACCGTAAAAAAAATTGCGTGCGAGAAACCGCTTGAGTGCATCGGACCTAATACTTATGATATTGACGATAACTAGAGTTGATTAGCAAATTTAGATTAAAACGTGATGTTTGACCAAAATCATCTTTGTTTAAGCTGTGTACCTATTAATGGTATATTAAAGACGTTTTCTTTCCCAGAACATGGAATGACGAAATGTATTTGGCTCCATGATCTCTGTCTCCACTGAGCGGCAAATATTTCTTTAGTGGCGATGTGTGGTCATTATCAAATATACCTTTCCATACCTTCCTTTCTTTAGTTGATGTTACAACAAATAATGCAAGAACTGGAGTAAAAGTGACTTTCTTGCGAAACAGACGTAATCTGAACTTTCGGAATTGCTACTGAATTACGTTATTAGGCCAAAATACTCGTTAAAATGTTATCCGGGGACACCACAGTTTCCAAGCTGAAATTATATGTGAAAATAAGATGCAATTTGCACATGTTCTTATGACGTGGAAACTTTGGTGTCCGCTGCCCAACAAATTGTTCGTATTTAATACATTAGCATTTTACGTTAAAAAAAATTATTAAGTTAAAAATAGTGCAGTTATCTTTCCTGACAATTTTTTTTCTTTTATTCGCGCTGTGTTTTTTTATGGGTATAATCACTTATCGTTGTAATAAAAAAACGCCACAGGTCAGTGGTGACGCGTTTATATCGCCTTTCACATAACAAATCTATACATAATTTACTTCCTACATTTATACTAACTAAAATCAATCCAAATCAAGGAAAAATGCTGCGCTGTAATGCTGTAATCACAAAATTCCTACAAACTATTTTACAGTTATAATTTTACAAATTTAACCGTGGTTTGTACTAACTTGCAGTGAATTCCTATACCACGGGAACTGTTTACCACTGCATTCACCAGTTGATAGCTTCTAAAAACAGAATTTTCAGTATGTAGATTTTACCTTATTGAACGTCGTGTACCAATGAGACGCTGTAAAAAATTTCCACTGAACTTTCTAAACTGTAACGGAAATCTTTAACCTATTCGTGCCACGAAAATTCGACCGTATATCAGATCGAAAATAAATAGATAACTAGTACAACGCATGGCTGGGAACTTCCACAAGCATTTAACTCGTTCGTTAACAAACGTAAGAAAACTACATGGATGTGCGTGAGAAAATATTGGCATTGCGCTTTCTCAATACGCCTAAATGATGCGTTGAATTTGCAAGCTTTTTCTTAGAGTGGACGTTTTTAAAGCTTATGTTTCGGTTTGTGCAACGATCTGCGATCTCGTTTAAATGAGTGCCATGAGTGTTTTGGCTCGGGGGGGGGGGGGGGGGGGGGGGGGGGGGGGGGAGAGAATAATTGTGGCGTTATCTGTTTTTGGTGCCATAACACTTATTCATCATTCATTATTGTAATTTTTTTTCTTGAAAAAACAACATATCAGTGTCAAATAACAGCGTAAGTGTAATAACAATAAGGCGGTTTTATATGTTTACCAGGTGGGTAAAATGGGAATGAATGACTGACTACCATCTGAGAATCATTAGAAAAGCGATAGAACTACAAGAAGTCAAACGATGGCCATAATAAAAATATAATAAAATAAGTTTCTATGCCCTAACCAAGCCAAGTTTCCAAGAACTAATCTCATGTTTAAGTAACGGGAAAAATATATAAATCCAAAATGACGTCCAACTCTCCCTCTTAAGAGCACTTGCGACTACGTCACTGGGACTGTGCTTCGTCCCTTCGGCCACTGCACTCGACGGTTTGAGGACCTCCATTGGCCGCACCTGAGTGTTCCAAACATAGACTAAACATGAGGCAGACCGATCTCGCTGGTTGCGCACAACCAATCTCCATGTCCCAACATTGCACTGCTTTTCTGCCTAACGTCTAGCGAAACCGGCATGGTTTGGATTTAGCTTAGAAAACTGATTTGTAAAAAAATGTTTTGAGATGTATGTATACTTCGTCTAATCAATTTGTAATATAGTTTGATTAAATAGAAACTGGTAAAAGTATTTTATTCATATCATAACGCTTGTCATTTGAAAATTAAAATGTAAACAAACACGTTCATCACTGTTGACCATGTGAATTTGACAGATGTGTAGGAATGGGGTAGGTGAATGTTGGGTACATGCGCAGAAGACGAATAAGCGGTCTACCTTATCTTTAGTCAATGGTTCCAAAGGCAGCGTGGGCGACCATGGGACGTTCGTCCGCCGCAGACGCAGCAGCTTCTCGCCCGCCTGAAGACGCTCAAACTGTGGCAGCTCCCGCGTCTCCCCGGGGACGCGGCCCTCGGCATCAACTTTATGTGCTTTCTTGGCTTGGTTGAGAAGCAGGAGGGGAAATGGAGGGGTGAGATTGCAGCCGACGGTAGCGGAGAGTTAGTCTCTCCTCGGGGATCCCGGGCGCATCTAGCTCCGGCGAAAAGTTACAGCATTCCGTTCTGCCGCAGGGGTAATTAAATTAAGGACGAGTTCCTGGGGGATAAAGAGCGCGCACGGCAAGGGACCGTGGGTAGACGTTTTCTGGATGCGAAGTTGCGCGCCTCGAGTGACGAGACGGAGATGAAGTTGCGCGTTCATCAGTTTAGGTACGACGCCTAGGGGGGAAAAAATAAATCGCAAGTGGTAGTTTTCAACTGGAGATTTCTACGTTCATGTTGCACACTTTATCTTTCGTCGTATTGCGAAAGTGTGTTGATTAAGGTAAAGGAAATAATTTGACGGGGTTACGTGTACTACAGTCTCTGGCAATTAAAACTCCCCAAGTTGGTTTTGAAAGAAAATACCGTGATTCTGAAAATAACTTGTACGGTAAAATGTGTTTTTATTCAGTTTTACTAGAAAGACATCAAATAGACTCGAAATGAAAATGGAATCTCTAGCATTTGGAGCACAAAATTTGACCAAGACGGCTTTAAATGACTTGTCACGTAAACCAGATGTTTCATGTGCATCTTTAATGAAAATTGTGCAAGTATTTGCTATTTTACTCGCCTATTTCGAACGGGTCATCCGCTGGTGGTTAGTTTGAAGGTGGCCAAGTGAGTCAAGTAATGTAACCATAGTCAGGATTTTATTTCTCGTAAAACATTAAATTTCCCCTGTACCGGCAAGATTCAGTTGTTTGGATTATAATGTACTCCGTTTCTACCTACATCACCCCCTTCTTAAACACCACGAGGCATAATGTGAACAACGCAAAATAAAAAATGAAGTATAAATTTTTTTTTTAAACCACCTAGCCTATCGAAATCTTACTTGTCTTAACTGCTGAGTAAAGTTATTACTAACCACAGATAACGTACTCACTGCCACAAAAATACGCTTCCAGAAGACATTAGAGTGGAATGAATCTTGGCATAGGCAATGGGAACAATGATACAAATAACTGATTAGAGTATATCTAAGATAAATTGGCCGTTTATTGAGACAACATTGTGCAGCTGAAAGTGCTTTCAGTACATTGTTGCACTTCACCTACAGTGGATACTGTGGCGATACGGTTCGGCATGGAGTCACAGAGACGTCTAACGTAATAGTGGGGAAGATCGTCCCATTGTTGTTACAGCTTCCACTCAAGGTGCTGCAAACCCGTCGATAGCTGAAGCTGCGTCCCATCTGGCTCCATAAAAGTTATATGGATTACAATTCTGGTAACCGGGTTGGTAAAGGAAGTGTGTAGACAGCACGAGGATAGTCCTGGGAAACTCGTGACATATGTGGTCGGGAATTATACTGTAGAAAAATTGCACAAAGGAGGTGTGTCATGGATGCAAATATACGAGGCCCAGAATTATCTGAACTTATCACTGTGATGTACTGTTCACCATATTACTACCGAGGAAGAATATGAGCCAAAGGACTTGCCTCCCACTCCACGACGCTCCGTTTCTTGCAGAGAGTTGCTCAACAATGAAGTCTGGACCTGAGCTCTGCCCCATGCCCCTACACACCAGACAAACGTTTGCCATCCATGTACATACAAAACATGAACTCGTCACTAAAGACGATGCATCGTCATTCCTCATCAATCCATGCCAACCGATTACAACTAAACTGTAAACGGCGTCGCTGTTGTCGGAGCATCAATGGAAGGCGGTGTAAGGAATTTCAAGAATTCAAGTCTTTTTCTGCATGTCACCTTGCAATAGTGGAAACATATATAAGAAGTGTTACCGCTGTATGTTATTGGATGGCGGAAAGAGACACTGTTGGTCGAGTTCGCGCCTGTCGGACGATGAAATGTTTCTCTTTTCGTGTGATTATTCTGATACCCCAGAGCTTTCTCGGCGCGTATGTGTTCACTCATGTTTCCAATGCTCCCAAAAGCGTCGCACAGTTCGGTCGCAATAGTCGAGATGTTGGATATTTCAAAGGAACGACTGTTCATAACTATGTAGAATTCATCTCAGTAGTAGGGAAAAGATCCTCCGAAGGCAGTGCCGTCGCCATGTTGTATCCGCCATCTTGGATGATGTAATAACCACCATATTGGATCGATGTGACCTTGACCTTTGTTAACCATCTTGTTTCCATTCTTATTTCTTTTTACACTTTATGCTCTACTATTCTGTCTTGTATTTTCATGCGCTATCATTCCGTGTTCTTTTTTCATGCTCTCTGATCCAATATTGGCTGTATGTCATTTCATCTTGTCTCTCATTCCATCTCTCTTTAATTTCTCTCTTGTCGTCTTCTTCACCTGCCATCTATGTAGTTCCTTCTTCCTTCATCGCCTGCCAGGGGCGCTGGTGTCGCTATCGCTTGGCCGCCATGTTGGTTCTAGAGTTGGCCGCTAAGGATGCTGTTATTTAATTTTCGCAGAGGTCAAAATATCGTTAGGAGGAATGCGTATCGAACTGCCAAACCTTCGGTTGGCATGCAGACGCCTTAGACCACCAAGCTATTTGGACATGTGCTGGGATAAGGGTTTAAATGAAGTATATTGTGTAACATCATGAATATGGGGAAAAATATATTAAAAAATATATGAGTGTTGTCATTAGTTCAGAATAATAATAGTTTTAGCCACTTTTCTTAAATATTTTTTCTCACTTAAAGTGATGAATGGTGTACTTAAAAAATAAAATTGAATTAATTTATTTCATTTAAGTTACTGGAGTTGAGTTTGCGAGCATGCATGGACAGCGCAGGGCAGCTGACCCTGCCAAATCAATCGCAAAACGATCAAACATCTACGAATCGATGCATTCATAAATAATTAGAATTATTTTGTTTAACTTTAGCTTATCTAATGTTTGAAAAATGCCGAAATCTTAAAAAATACAGTAAAATATATCTAAGACATTTTAAATGCAAAATTGGTTTTTAAGTTTTAAATTACGTAAATTTCACACTCTCGCTTGACTGCTGGTAACATTAAAAAACACTCTCGCGGTGGGATGGGGATTTGAACGCACAACCTCTCGGACATGAGATGGGCACTCTTAACTACTTTCTTTTTGCCGTTGCTGTAGTTGTAGTTGACAAGCTGAAGTTAGATCGACTTATTGACAAATTCCCAGTACGACAAGAGAACTGAATATCCACCACATCGAAGGCACCGGGGCACGAGGCCACCCTACCCCTGAGCTATGAGGACAGGGCACTACTGAGCTATACAAGTGGCCATAAAGAGGTCTGCTTAAAATCTGCTACAATAGCCAGACGAAAAGGTTGGCATTTCCTCATAAAATTACATTAATGTATTAAACATTTTGTTTTATATTATTTCAGTCAGTGGCTCATGGCCACATTTATTGGAGGCCTTTTTTCAGTTTTTCATCGTATATACAATGTTGAACTTTTTAAAGGCAACTATTGTATTAAAAACCTTTCGTTATTTTCAATCGGGGTCTGAATCATATGTGCCTAAGCTCACATTGATTGGTTTTATATAATTATATAGCAGACCACATTTATTCGTAAGTCGGTTTGTGAATATGTATAGTTATTAAGGTCGGAGAATATAAATTGCGAACTATGGTATTAGGAGACAGGCTCAGGCAAGTATCATTTGTAGCTCCAGGAATATACGTTTAAGCCATTTATAACCCAAGTAATTGGCCAATATTTTCTTCATATTGATGTTTTTAATGAAAAGAGTTTATAACAGGCTGGTTACGATACAGGATTAATAGGAAAATAATTATTACATTTTTGTGCTTAAAATTTATTAAAATATATTACTACAAAAATATTCATTTTCGTTCATGTAAAGTGTGCATGCTTATACAAATCTCAATGCTTCGTTAAACATAAAATCAACTATTCTGGCACATGTGAACTTCGTGCCGCCGTGCAGTATGCTTGAAGGCAAAGTCCTTGCAGCAGAAGCGACACCGATATGCCACTGAAAGTTCTGTAGATAATACACTAGGGGTGACAGACAGTTCAGCGGTCTTCACGTCGGAAGGAGCAGGAACCAATAATAAAATGTATCTATAGAAAGAGATGTTGCACCTGCTGATGAGGTGTTCAATGATACATTCATATTCATTGTAGGCGTTCAAATGTAGGAGTTACAGAAATTGAACGATGTTGCTGTTGTCAATCACGATGATGATGGACCAGCAACAATTGTTTCCATTATGTATTCCAATTGTTTGCACTAGCTGAAACAAAGTATATTTCACGACTGCCACTGTCAAACTAAGCTCCATAAAATGAACCCAGACTACTTATATACTTGCTGATGTTGACATTGCCCTCTGCATTGGTTTATGGTAACCATATTACTTTTTATACGCATAGGGCATGTCAAATAAAAACTCTGTATTTATTATTCGAGTTTAAAATTTATTTAATTTTTAATACTTTTAAGTTGTACTTAATTGTACATAGAGTACATCAGAACAATGCAAAAAGTTCTCTCAAATTCATTTCCGGTCTCCTCTTTTGAAGTCTAATTATTACACGATGCTGGAACTTGCAAATTATTCACTGCTTTGACTGTTATGTAGGTATAAGAATGCTACTCAGAATTTATTATATATATATATATATATATAGCATTCTTATATAAGAATTCTTCTTATAAGAATGCTACTCAGAATGTATTATATATGTATGTGTGTGTGAGTGGCCAATCCAAGCCCATCATATGAGTAACAACTCTCTGCAGAATTATGATGTAATCATTGTATGTATCAGAATTTCCCAACACTTTTAAAAGTATAATTGTCCATGGTTTACGAAACAATAGGCCCATGAGACATGGAATGTACGATTCTGATAAACAGTCTTAACATTTTTGCTATTTTTGACCATAATTCCATCAATCGTCCAATATATCCATCAATCTCAATATTTTTACCAATCTTTTGAAATGAGCATAGCAGTCAGCACCACAATTACCACCATAATCAACACCACAATCAGCACCGCACTAAGCAGTCCACACCAATACACACCAATCCACACCAATCCTTCGCAGTATGTACCACAATCACTCCACATGCTTCACAATCCACTACTCAATTGCCCCACATGCTCCACAATCTGCTCCACAATCGCTCCACATGCCCCGCAATCCACTCCACAATCTGCTCCACAATCCGCTCCACAATCTGCTCCATATGATCCACAATCACTCCACCTGCTTCACATGCACAATCGCTCCAAAATCGCCCCACCTTCTCCGTATGCTCCATAAATTCTCCATAATCCGCTCCACAATCTTCTCCACATACTCCACGATCGCTCCACCTGCTCCACATGATCCACAATCGCTCCACCTGTTTCGCATGATCCACAGACCTCTTCGCAATCCTCCTCCGCAATCCACAGCGACCCATGCCAATCCTTGGATCAATCCCAATCCTTGGATCAATCCCAATCCTTAGCAATCCTCCTCTGCAATCCACATAAATCCATGTAAATCCTTCTCTCAATCCCAATCCTTCGATCAATCCATTGGTTTGTCGTCTGTCTCTTTGCATATGCATTAAAAAAACGATTCACCAACTGTTCTGCACAACTGTTCATTCAAGGACTGTTCATACGAACTGTGCTAAGGCTTGTCTACAACCAACGTGGCATTATAGTATGCAATTAAATACCTGTATTTCGTATCTGTATGAAATGTGGTATTAAACTTTCTTATAATATATTTTTTATGTGCCAGCCAATCGGAGTGCCATGGAAATTATTGTTCCCCGCTTACAACATTTTTTTTTTCTTCTGTTTCCTGCCACTACCTTTCCTGTATATAAAATAACTATTTTCAAAACAGATATATTACTCTATAATAGCAGCTGCAAATATGTACAAACGAACCACGTTTATCATGTGAACAGATCCACTTCATTTTACGATGAAGATCGGAAAACAATTTAGATTATGCCGATTGTAAACAGTGAATTTTTCTTAGGCTGTGTTTTATATCAGTTACACTGTGGTATTTGACATATCTGATGGTTGACCCTTACAGACGGTTGGCAGTACATCGCAAATACAGTTTCATTATGACATTTTAGCTATAAATGGGATTTATTACTTTAAATTGCGGATTTATTTTTTAAACATTTATTAGACTATATATTATCGTTAGCGAATTTAAATTTACCGAGAAAAGTAAATTACTATCGCTTATAAGTAAGTGGCTTCTGTTTCTTTTGGCGTGCGAATAAACCCAATTTCATTAAAAAATTTTTTTACATTCAACATTTTAATACTTATGAATGACGCATAGTAGCGCGAGCATTTAAGCCAGCCAAGGCCGAGTTGGAACTCGGGGACGCCTCCGTACACTGGCCGGCTGTTATCGTTACTTGCATTCAGCACTGTGCCCCCCTAGCTGTAGCCAGCATACTACACTCGCCTTGCCTTTGTGATAAACTATGCAGGCTGCAGTCGGCGAGTCCGGCCGCAGTCGGTACTGGCGTGAGCTCCTCTCCGTACTGTAGAGAGATACAAATGCGTAGATCCAGATATCGCATAGTCGAATACAGGTTTTTTTTTTTAATTAATTTTTTTTTTCGAAAAGAAGAAGTATTAATATTCGCATTTTTTTTACAAGGTCGTACCTGGAATGCACTATCGTATTTTATTTTTGCATGTCCTTATACACAATATTAGGGGATTGGAGATGACTAACACAGCACTTGCCACGCACGGGATGACTTAGACTGTCTGACATCATGTATATTGTGAAAACGACCCGGAAGCACGTACGCATACAGACTCCAGTCACCTGACACCTGACACTGTGAAAATGTTAACACAGTCCTTGCCATGCAAGCACAGATATTTTTTAGAAACTTTGACAGAGTCAGCTGCCCTGCCTGTCCATGCATGCTCGCAAACTCAACTCCAGTTACATAAATGAAATAATAAAAATTATATTTTATTTTTTAAGTACATATTTTCACAATTTTTAATAAATAAAAGTATTTATGAAAAAGACAAGAAAAATTTTTACTCTGGAATAATAATGACAACAAAACTAACATTTTTTTAAATTAAATTTTTCCCCATACACATGATATTGCATATATACTTCTTTTAAACCATTGTTCCAACCCATGTCCCGATAGCCCAAGGGTCGGCAATTCGATCCCGCTCTCCTACTGATGCTATTTTTAGCCCTGCGAAAATTAAATAACAACGCTCCTAGTGGCCAACTCTAAAACCAACATGGTAGCTGAGTGAGAGCGACACCAGCGCATTCTAGCAGGCTATGATGGAACTACTGCAAACAAGATGGCGGTCACCCTGATTCTCCTTACTCCGTGTAACGTCCAGTCTACTAGACCCAATATACGATGTTCTACTGGAGTATCCTTTCCTTGGCGAATGGAAAATAATTTATCCTGTATAATACCTAAACAATCATGAATAAATAATATTCAGAAATTAAAAAAATACCGTACTTGATTTTGGTACTGGCAAATTCATTTCACGTTCGTTACTTCTGATATAAATTATAACTTAAGTACGCCTTAAATATAAATTGGCGTTTTGTCCGGTAGATTAAATTAAGCAGACCACCTTTTAGTGATCAGAGATATTCCTTTACGAATGGAAATGTGACTCGCGATGTTGTAGATATAAACATTACTTGCTTAAAATGTAATTATTTTCACTTTTGAAGAGCCTCGGATATTTCAGCTGTCTTCGCTGACGAACCTAGTACAACTTCCTCCGAAATAGTTCGTCCTTAAAGTATTTAACTTGAAATGCACAGAAACGGAAGTTACGTTGAGCAGTTTTTTTTTTTCTTATGGGGTCCTAGAAAGATGCTGGCGTGACAGAAAGTTTCACAATGTCTTCGTTCCGGAAAAGGGACACTTCCAACAAGTAAAGCGACTTCTACCTGCGTTGGTCAGTTCACAGAATACATTTCAGTGAGTTTTCGTAACTTGGAAGTTAAAACTTCTCCTGAAATGGGTGACTTCGTCGTTACGCTAAAATATAGGGTAGTCCGCCTAACATGGACACTCGAAAAATTTCCGGAACGGTTGCAGATCACGAAATGCTTTTTCGCTCATTGGAAGTACGTACGGGACAAGTAATTTGCCGCTAAGTGACTATTCATAAAACGTGTATGGACAGGAACAATTAAACCACATATGATTTTCCCCCTAGAAACATACTTTTATTATTACGGCTTCTGAAAGTACGTGCAAGTAGGAAGTCAGTGATATAGCATGTGCAATGGAAAGTTACATAAAAACGCCAAAAAATAATGTGCAAATATGATTAAGTTAGGTGGGCTGGCAGCATGGAGCAGTGCACTTGTACTCACAGTTGTAAGCATGCAACACGCGCCGTGACTCATCCTGTCTTACCTTAATGGATCAAGAGGCACGGAATGCGATATTGGACAAATGAGAACCGCAGAGGAGTAAAGACGGGCAATGTGAGTGCAAGTCTGATATCAATAGATTACATTTTATTCGGATACCAAAGTAATTCAGGAGATTTCTTTCCTAGTCAGTAACGGCACTGAGTAACGAGTGCGTGCAAATGCACAACAAAAATAGAACAAACCGACCTAAGGAGAAATACAATCGCATCCGCATTCACAGTACAAAAGAACACAGTTATGGTTGAAACTCTCACATTAGGTCTTTCCACAGCATGTGCTCGATGTATTTACTATAGACAGCAATGCACATCTGTAAACGCACGTGTAGCGAGCGACGAGCGGCCTACACAATATCTCTGCAAGCTGCCACAATGCGTTCCTGCATGTCTTCTGGCGTCGTAGGGACCATGTTGTACACCCTATCTTTCAGTGTTCCCCACGGGACAATCTTGAGAGTTGTGAGGTCGGGTGAGCGAGCTGGCCATCTTGCAACACCATGATTGACTGTGTGGCTCAGTTTCCTCATACGAGGCAGTGTAATACCTCTACGGGCTGTCAACCTGCACAGACGACTCTTCGTCGTTTCCCAGCAAGCTCTCGGTGACCTGACGAAGCTCCGAACGCGTACACGCGCACAAGAAATAGAAAATAAACAGAGGCGAGAATAGTCTCTTTGCCGTTATCACAGTACAACCGGGGCGCTACCACATTAAACACGGCACAAGAAAACATGCGCACGATAGTAAAAAAAAAAAAAAAAAAAAAAAAACATACATTAAACCACTAGACTCAGTTTCAGAAAGTGAAGCGACATACAGTCTTGAAGTTATTTTCTTTTGAACAGGCTCTGAATCTGGCCCTTTGCTACCACTTTATTCCCCAAATTGCCTACCAATAAAGTTATAAACGAATTAATAAACCAAATTCCGATTCAGATGGGTCTAACGTTCTTGAACACTGATTAGTTGGTTTTTTATTCTATTTAAAGCATGGTTTACTAACCGTACCCAGTCTCAAACCTTGAAACTGCTAAGAATTCTTTTTGAATTATTATCCTTATAAGCGTTTTTCTTTAAGGCATTGTGCCCTTAGCCCGAATTTCAGGAACTATCCAATCGACTCCAGCCTACTTCAGTAAAAAAAAAAAAAAAAAAATACTCGTGTTGTGGAATACATGAAACAATTGAAATATTAATGAGTTCTTAACATATTTTCAAAATGTTGGCACTTCTAATCGTTTTTGCACAATAATACTACATCTGTCGAATCATTAATCATATTTAAAACAAAACGTGGGATTCTTTCAACACTTGATGGGAGAGTTATATCTAATCCTTTTCGCCTTACATTCGAGAATTAGTACCACCTGATAACTCAAGGTCATTGAAGAAAGTTGCCTATAATGTTCCATTTTTCGTGTATATATTTATATTTCATTTAATGACTATATCTTCGGTTGAAATACATTTTAAGGAAGTGATGTTTATATCTACAACATTAGTTTTGTGGATATCGAAAGTATGTTAAAATTATGAAACTGGTCATAAATCGAACCAGCGAGGTCCTTAAATTTTACCACCTGTAGTGATTTTGTTGATAGGAATGCAATTTCATTTGCAGCACGTACAATAGAACTGCTTCACAGCTTGATACACTATAGCACATGTTAAATTACCCTAATTTTTACATTTCAAACTACTTGTCATCTCACATCTCGCTATACCAGTTGTCGAGTTTTTGTTTCTGTCATTGTTCACTTTTTTGAAAACTTGAATGTTTGCTGGCAACTGTGAGAGCGTTATTGTTTAGATAACTAGTCAAAATACATATCTCTGAGAACTTCTGGCTATCTGGCTTGTGTCTGATACTTTTGGCAAGGCGTTGGCATAATTTAGTCAATAGAAAATTCCAGCATTTGGCGAGATCTTTAGACAAAATATCTTTCTACAAAACCATCATTGAATAGAACTGTAAATAACAGCGAACGCTGTATGACAAACTTTATTTCAAGTTGGCATCACTTATACGTCGCTAAATGTCTCGTACACATGGATCTTGAGCACTTCCAGCTTAGTGGTTAACTCCTCCAACTTTCCAACCGAATAGTTATTTTTTAAATAAAACATATAATAAATTAAATACTTTACATGCTCAATAAAGGCTTCTTTTTTTCAAACATACATTTCCAAGCTCCAAACTATACGTGAAAAATATTGGTATATAACATGCAAGCAACTGTACCATTTCGTTTTCTCTCATTTTTTCAGTCCAACTATTATAAACACAAATCGGCAACGTCATGATAATTGGGTGACATTAATGCCGTTTGATATCACACATAGGACAATGCGTTTTCATGATCCTTTGGATGATATTTTTTCAGCTACGCCACAGTATTTCGGCCAAAAATTTATTTAGTTCCATAAATGAGCATAACCTCTTACCCTGGTAAACTATCTTGTTTGTGGATAGATTTTGCAATATGTCTGCTGGATGGTACAAGCTGTCGTATTTCGCACTTTCGTGGTGGTAGGACTAGTCATGCATCGGTAAGAACTAGGTGATCGTCCTGTGTATGACTTGGTCGGAAATATTTTACTGAAGCTCTTAAAATGTCACATACAAATAGCCCTCCCTAGAATATGTGGAATTATTTAAAGCACGCTTATAGTAATAATCTTGCAATATCTCTTATGTATGTTTTAAACCAAACTTGGTAGACCAATAGTGACTTGCGAGAGCACTAGTTTTGTAATGAGCTTTCCATATAGGATTTTGGGAGACATGTAAGAATAATGATTATTACAAATTGTAGCTGAAGAACTATTCAGCCAATTCCCATCAGTTTGACGTACTACACCAATGATAAAGTAGTTAAGTGAATTTCCACTGATATGAGGAGCAAAGAGCTATACCAGTTTATTTCCACAGCACATCCGAAGACTTTCATAAAATATTTTTTCCCACCGTGCACTCAACTCGCAACAATAAAATAACTTAGTTTTTGACACAAACCATACAACCACGACATAGGGTAATGTGGTAAACAGTTGGTATAACGTGTGCTCATGATGGATAGCCACATATGCAGCACAACGGATTTCCATTGTTGGGACAAGATTATTTATCAGTTATTGGGGCAGCGAGTCCTTTTACTACACCAAAGCCATACGAAGTTTCCGGGCCCCGAAGTATGAAGCTCGAATGCGTCCCATGCATGTTCGAATTCGGCCGGCAAGTCCGAACGAGTGCTGGCTTCGGTTTCCTGGTAGTCTTCCAGGAATGCAACCCGACGCAAACGGGAGTTGTCTTCCATACACATAAATATGCGACCTCTGGACTGCTGTTAAGCTCAATGGAGAGATGGATTTGAGCACAGTATGACGCCTCCCAAAACCAACATGCTGCAACTCCGTTCCTCTGCAATTATGTTAGCCTGGCTGTATCCACTCACCTATTCTCACCATATGTAATCAGTCTGGTAATAATTGTCAAGACTACCTGTGTTAGACAGGGAAACAGCCCACTTGTGTCCTGGTGTACGCTCGATGTTCTCTGTACGACGACAATTGGACAGTTTTGTGTGCAGTGGTCTACGGGTCATAGCTCGCAAGCCTCCAGGCATACAATTCAACTTGAAATGAGGTATTGCTGTGTAGTATACCCGTAATTCCCGTATCGATCGCTGTTTTCAGATCCTTAGCAATGTCGTCTGTTGTGCTCAAATTGCGTTCTGTGACTGTTAAGGTCAAATAACGATCTACTCGTGGCATTGAACTCTTTGGACGTCCACTCCTAAATAGACTTCTCCAACATGTCGGAGCCTGCGCTAGACCTTGGGTATGATAAACTGTAGGTGGAACAGGATTTGTGACATCATTAATTGAGTTTAATAAGTCTTCAGTCATCAGCTTATTATTCCTCGCATAACATTATATTTGAGCTATTATTGCTGAATGTAAAATTAACACAATCCGATACATTCTATTTTATTAATTGCAACACTAATAAATTGTTATGAATCATAATCCGGAAAATGTAAACGACACTTCTACAAACAACTCAGGACATAATATGGCGTTGTTTAAATGCCAGTATGATCTGTTTATTCCACCTTTGCGGTACATTTTTACCATCCTAAATTTTTGCACATAATTGTGACACTGAGGCACCCCATCGACAGTTATTTTATAACGAACTTACTTGTTTGATACTTGTTGTATTCTTAGGTTTATATTTATGAGTTAATTCGAACTTTCTATAATAGTAGTAAATACTGATAGACTTATGAAATCATCCTCTTCTGTCAAGCAATATGACCTAACCTGCAATTAATCCAAAATCATGTACTGGTTCAAATTTGGGGTTTCAACTTTTCTATCTTTTTCTAATATACGCATTAAAATTTATTTAGTACTTAAAAATTATAGTTAGTAAATTATGTGAATTTTGTAACCCACCAACGCCTCAAATGATTAGTATGGAAATCGGTAAGTAAAGAGTTTTGTAACATTTTGTCAATAAAGTAAGTAATCTGTCAACACCGATTTTATTCAAGCTATAATGAATAAATCATCAATACCATCAATAAAAACACAATAATATTGTAACTCACAAATGTTGAGTATTTTCATCAGTAAATAGTTACAAGAATATTTTGTAAATGATTCGAATTATGTACGCCATTAAAAAAATATTTTCCTTTTGAATAGTTGAAGTTCAAGTATAGAACATTAATCTCTGATCCACGCAGAGAACTAATTAAAATTTTTTGAAAGTAATAGTTCTAAAAAAGGGATAGTAATTTATACAAAAAACTGCTTTTTAGCTTACTGTACTTCCCGAAGGAAAGCTAAGCCATAAAAGCGCCTTATTTTCTTGGTGTCTGTGTGTGTCACTGAGAACTCTTAAATTTTCTCACCGACTTTCTCCAAACGTGATTCATTCATATCAGCAGGACACCCAACTTTTATACCATTCCGGATGCTTATTTTAAAAATTGTGGCCATTTAAAATGTTTGGGTGCTATGTCACTTCTCAGATATCGCTCAACCGATTTGAAACCAAATTCAACCTTCGACAAAACACACTATCGGCATTAATTAAAGAAACTAATGCGCTCATTAGTCTGCCATTCTGTAAGTCATCACCACTTGGAAAATAAAGCTCTTACATCATATATCGGGAATAGCTCAAACCGATTCCCGCCTAATTTAGCGTACAAGTAGACATAGAGTTACACATCCTAAACAAATACGATTTAATTTAAGAGTATTCATCACTTACTAAAACTTACAGCCGTATAAATATTTTACGTTTCAGTGTCGAATCCGCCCAACAATTTAATCAGTTGTAAACCAACTTGGCATGATAATATTCCTTATTGCGTCACTTATATGTAAATTATATTACTTATTAAAATGATTTAATACGCTAATTCTCAACTTCTTCTGTCTATTATTTTGTAAAGTTGAGCTAATCTTACGTCATATCTCAAGAAACTCCGCCAGTTTGGAAGTACGAGTAGGCTTATGGTAAACACTCTAAACATATATGATTTTAATATATCTGCCACTAATATTCAAAATGATGGTAATATAAATATTTTAGGTAAGTGTGCCGTATCGCTTGAACCATTCGACCAATTCTTAACCAAACTTGGTTTCCAGGCAATACTGTAACACCCACACACACAAAGTATCTTCTGTGCGCCCATTTTGCAACTTATCACCACCTGAAATACAAAGCTCTTACATCTTGGGAACTAGGAAATCGATTCGTACCAGATTTGGGACACAGATATTACAATTGTAGGCTACGTACCTGCTTGACTTAAATATATCAGTTTCCTATTTCCAAAATGGTGGCGATATAAATATTTTGTAATGGAATGCTATATCTACAGATTAGTTAGTCTTATTTCAACATAACTTTGTATGCCTGCAGTATCTAGGTGACCATTACGTTAATAAGTAGATTTTTGCCCACCATTTTTTAAGATAGTACCAACAACGTATTCTATAAACAACCGAACCTAATCTTGACAAATGAACGTACTAATGGTAGAGTTAACGATAGGATTATGTAAGTAATTTCAAATGAATTAGCTACTCGGGACACGTAAAGCGGTTTGAATCCAAGTTTGCATTATGACAGTTTTACTTGCACACATTAAGTACACAAATAGACAATGTCTTTAGTGTGGTGTGTTGATATGTCACCATAAATTCAAACTAAACGCCATATAACAACAACTTCTCAAAAAAATCTCACTGCATTTAACATGGACGCATTACTGTGTAGACACACCTCAAATTTTTATAAATATTATTTTATTTCAATTCAAAATCAGGTTATGGGGTGCCACAGATGTGCCTCATGACACTAAATCAATAAGACTGTTACTTCGAAAAGATATGCCTCATAACACTAAATCAATAAGACTGTTACTTCGAAAATAAATTTTAGATGATAGTGCCTCCAAAAATTATATTTACAACCCGATATCATGCCTCAGTACATATTCAATCGAGTGCTATATCTAATATTATAGAAAATGAATTCTTATTAGAATTATTGAACACACATTAGCTGACTGCCTATGACTTTTAATACCTTACCAATATTACTTCTGTGTATATGTATAGGAAATTAGCCCAATTAGTAATATTGGCAATTACTAGTTTCCTGATGTGTGGAAGAAAAGACAGTAAATTATGTTTTATTTCGAAATATGTAGATGTTTCAACTCAACAGATAAAATCATCATGAGACTGGTGTTCAGGCGACATGAAAAGTTTCATCAGTCATGTTGTTGTAAAGACTGCTTTCCACAAAGATTATTAATTTATATAGCAACTATTGGACTAGTAATTTGTTGTTTGATGGTAACTTTGATGTTTCATTTGTACGATTTCGTTCCTCTAAACATCATATGGCAAGGTATGATTAAGTTTTCTTTTTCAAGTTTTGATTTATCTCATGGGCTTAACAATAGCATATTTTTGGTAATATAAACATTTTTTTCTCAGATTTCATCTATAGAAGTAATCAATGTGGTTACGGGCGTTCGTACAGTATTTAGCGCTGGAAGCACGTCTTTATGAGCAGGAGCGCCAGTACAGTATTTATAGAAGGTCTCGGGGTGCTGAGTGAAGGAGGGTGTATTTGGCGAGAAGGCGAGGGGTTGATAGAGGAAGAGGGAACGGGGGGAGGAGCAGGCGAACGCAAACACCTTGCAAACCCGGGCCCGAGAAGGAGTCATTCCAGCGCCGGAACCCGCCGTCCATTGGTCACCCGAGATTGTCTCCCCCTCCGCGGCAGATTCCTCCCCCCGGAAATTGTGTCCAGCTTCACGGGGCCCCCTGGACTGCTCCGGGGTCCACACCCTCCCTCTTCCTTGCCGTCGTCAGTTCCGGTTTCCGGAACACAGGACTCCGGCTATCCCGGAACCCTCCCCTGGCCAGATAACTGCGCGCGATGTTAGGTTTCTAAATCCGCCCCCCCCCCTCAATCCAACCTTCCTTTCCCCCCGCCGTACCACCACCCCCTTCAGCAGATGAAGGACATTCGCTCAGGGCTTACAGTCTGCTGCTTCGGTTCATATTCTCCTGGTAATGAAAGATTGCTAGCGATATATGTATGGTGAAGGCTTTTGCGCAAAGGAGGAAACGGAGTGATTGGCAAGGGATGCCAAATTCCCTCCTGACGTGTACATGTATTCTCTGTGTTGGTACTTGCCGATAGAAAGTTTCCCAATTTGAAGAGACACCGTGTCAGTCAGTATACTGAATATTTCTGTCGTACGAAAAAGAAAAATGTATATGGCTCATAGTAATGATTTTGTAGTCTATGGGGTAAATTTTAGGTCTTGCAGAGGATTTTTTTTTTGTAGATATAAAGTACGCTCGGTTTCCTATAGCCATGAAAGACGCACGGAGTCAAACACGATTATGAAAGTATTTAAATTTTTCTGTGTTAAGAAAAAGTTGTAAAATCTGATGACTTCAGTGACTTGTCTATATGTGTTGGGGTGACGAATACTTGACGACTTTAAATTAAAAACAATATAACTAGCAACTAAGATTACTATCGAAACTTTGGATGAATATTACAAAGCAACTGTTTTGTAATATATTATGGCAGTTCTACTAAAAATGTCATGCAAATTTATGGGTAATTATTTAACGAACCAAAATCGAATCAGTTATTAAAGTACTGTAATGTGCTGCAGCTGGCCCCGACTCCGCTGCCCCACGCCGTAATCGGAGACCCAACTCGCCCTCCCCCCTTCCTGAAACGATGCGCTCGAGGCTGTCTGCTCTCCTTCTGGGAATTCCATGAATGCCAACAGCGGTGAGACTTGCTGGAGTCACAGACCTCCTCTTGCCTGTTAGAGTTTCCGATACGTTTAGTGACGACGTAAGAATGTTCCGGTGAGACTGGTTGGCGCCTCAGGCCTTCACGACGCATCACGCGAGTTGGGGAAGATTCTAGGTGGCGGCCTAAGACACTATATATACTGCCGTGGCCCAGTGGCAGGCAGTCTTTGACGAAGGCCGCTTGGCGAGTATGGGCGAGCGAAGAAAAGTGTGGACGATGACTGGAGATTGCGGGACGACGTCGAGTGAGGTGTTCGTGGCTTGAATGGACGAGAGGGTGTGAAACCGACGAGTGAAGCCTACTGTGCGCGAGGACGCTAGGAAGACTCTAGAACATTGCGACTGGCGGGACATGGACTGAACTGAGGTGAGACTGAATGGAAGTGTAATACTGATTTTATTGTAAATATTCGAACTGTCAAATATGGACACATAAATGATAAAATAATTGAATTGGTTGATACACTCTCTATTCGAACATATCTTTAATTATTTAATTTCATTGATTTCTTTGTCGTAACTATAAATTTTATTAATAGTTGTCAATTGTGAACAGTAAGTGCTTTCAATTTATTTCGAGAATTTGAGTTTAGAGATTTTGCTGTAGTTATTGTAAATAAAATAAGGAAATTATAATTAATTCTTTTATTTGATTAAGACCTCCATCCCTTAACGAACTTGGTGTGGCCCACTTAATTTCTAGAGAGATAAATTGCAACACTGGTGTCAGAAGTGGGATGGAGGCATTTTATTGAAATAAAATAACTTTTAGTATTTGTGAATATCACGATATTTAAGCAATAGTCCGAGAAATTACTAAGAAATTTGTGAATGCTAACCAGAAAAATGTCTGCACACATAGAAGCACTTCGTGCCTTGATCGAAAGACTGAGTAGCCAAATAAGAAGTGTCAGAGAATCTGTAAATAGTCAAATTAGTTGTGTTAATGAAAACGGTAATAGTCAAATTAGTAGTATAAGTGAATATGTTAGTAGCGTAAATGAAAATGTAAATAGTGTTACTGAACTTGTAGACAAGAAAACAGACAGTGTTAGAGACAGCGTGAACGAAAATGTAGACCGAAAAATAGAAGGTGTAAGCGAATTAGTGAACAATAAAATAGACTGTGTGGATAAGAAAATTGACAGTGTAAGGGACAGTGTGAATGAATAGGATGGACAGTGTTAACAAAAGGTTAGACAGTGTCAAGTGTAAAGTGGACCAAGAGGTGAGCGCCCTCAAGAAGGAATAGCAGGAGTTCTTGCAGTAGCAGGGGAGACGATATGCAGGAGTGGAAGAGGAGCCGAGTTTGGTCACCACCGAGACGACGAGTGCGGGCAGCGAGAAGAAGGTAGAGGTCGCCGCTAGTGCAGCCATCGCAGGGGGGGGGGGGAGGGCGCAGCAGTTATGCAGTGTACTCTCCAGCCAGGCGTGGGTAAAGATGTCACTATTAAACCCGCCCTCTACGATCGATAGATACCTTGGCGCGACTACCGGCACGAATTCTAAATCGTGGCCACCCTGAATGGCTGGACAGAAGAGCAGCGGGCCTACTACTTAGCGGCTGTACTGAGCTGCATTGAGCATAGTGCAGTCGCTGTCGGAACGACTCGTCTAGAATACTCCACACTGGTGTCGGCTTTGGAGCTTCGATTCGGCGACCGCTACCTGCTGTATGCCCACCATGCCGAATTGCGAAGCCGCATCCAGCGACCCGGTGAACCACTGCAGGAGCTGTGGCAGGACATCGTAAGGCTGTCGCACCTGTCTCTGGAGGGATGCTCGGAGGAGGTACGAGATGTCATCGCCGTCGGCTTCTTTGTCGACGCTATAGCTGACACCGACGTGCGGCAAGCTGTGAGGTTAGTTGCGCCTCACACCATGCAGGATGCCTTGGCCCGAGCACTGGAAGTGGAGTCATCACGGCAGTCATCAGTGCCCCGACGTCCAGTGTGGGCAGTGATGCTTAATGAAGAGGAGGACAACAGCGTCAAGGGGATGTTGAAGGACTTGAAGACGACCATCAGGGACATCGCCTCCAAGGTGCGCACTACAGAGACTCGCAGTCCTCCACCCAAACAGCCGGTGTGTTGATCATGTGAACAGCCGGGGCACCTGAGAGCCAATTGTCCTCAGCAGCAGCAACAGCAGCAGCAGAAGCAGCAGCAGCATAAGCAGCAGTAGCAACAGCCAGAGAGCAAGCACCAAGGAGCAGGTGAGAGCACAATGTCTTCAGGAAACTTGTAAACACCGGTCTTGAGGGGCAAAGGTAGGTGATTGCTGGGAGAAGGTCCCAATGCTTTTGCAAGTGCGCTCAATGAAACAAGCCTTCAATGCCATATTGGCGGAGGGGAGGCTAGATGATGTTTCTTGACAGATAGTCGTTGACACAGGAGCGACTATAACAGTGGTAAGATCCGACATTCTTGGGCCTTCCCTCCAGCGATCACCCGATAAGAACTTGGATCACTGCTATTTAACAACAGTAATGGACGAGACCACACCAGTCAAAGGCACTCTTACAGTTCGGCAACCTTGAGATAGAGCATGATATATACATCGCAGAAATAGAGGACGAATGCATTTTGGGTCTTGATATTTTATGTAATCTGGGACGCTGTTTTGATGCTGGACTGGGGGTGTTTCATGTAGGTAATACCGAGTTTGTAGTATCAACATGACGAGATTATCTTCACCAATGAGCTGCCCAGTAGTGTGTACTCAGTCAACTGTGCTGCCTGCTTCTAGCGAAGTTGTTATTCCAGGCAGATGACAGGGAAGATTTGTCAGGCGGTTGGGCATAATCGAACCAGCCCAGGAAGGTGGCATTTTACCCGATGGTGTCATTGTAGCCAGAACATTGATTTCTTCAAAATCGGACAGTTTGCCTGTTAGGATGATTAATTTTTCTGACAGTGCTATCCTTCTTTAAGAGGGGGCCATAATAGGATTTTGCAAGCAGGTCTCACAGGTACATGCAAATGTTCCAGAAGCTCCACTATCATAACCTACTGAATGTCCTCTTCCAGATGCTCTGGGGAAATTGCTGACAAGAAAAAAAGAAAACCTTAACTGGCGACAGGAGAGGGCAGTTTCAGAATTGTTACAGAGAAATAGAGGTGCTTTCTACTGTGAGCCCAATGACCTTGGCAAATCTATTGTGGCATGCCACCACATCGACACAGGGGATACCAGGCCCATAAAGCAGCCACGAAGTTGTTTACTCCTAGCTTCACATGAGGTGTTTCACGGTATTCTGAAAGAGATGATGGATTTAGATGTGATAGAGCCATCTGTCAGTCCATGGTCTTCTCCCATTGTGCTTGTTAAAAAGAAAGCTGGCTCTATTAGATTTTGTGTTGATTACCGCCAACTTAATAATGTGACCAAGAAAGATTCTTACCCATTCCCTAGGATAGACGACATCCTGAATAGCCTAGCAGGCTTACAGAGGTTTTCTACTCTAAACCTGAAGAGTTGGTATTGGCAGTGCGAGGTGGCCTGGGAAGACAAGGAAAAGATTGCCTTTTGTGTCCAAGGGAAAGGAACCTGGCAGTTCAAGGTTATGCTCTTTGAGCTATGCGATGCCCCTGCCACCTTCGAACGACTAATAGAGAAAGTTCTACCCTTAGATGTTTGTCAGGTGTACCTAGACGACATTCTGGTCACAGGAAGAACATTTGAAGAGCACCTGGCATGCTTAGATTCTGTGTTTCAGAAAGTGACTGTGGCCAATCTGAAATTGGTTCCCAAGAAATGCCACCTTTTCCAAAAGAAAATTAATTTCGTGGGTCATGTTGTATCAGCCCATGGGATTGAAACAGACCCTGAGAAAACCAGAGCAATTAGAAACTGGCCTCTACTAAAGGATAAAACTGAAATTCGAATTTTCCTGGGCTTATGTGCTTACTACCGTCGTTTTGTACCTGGGTTCGTCATTATCGCCAAATCTCTGCATGAATTGACTGAGGTAAAAAGAAAATTTTGTTGAACCCCAGAGTGTGAAATTGCTTTCAATAAACTAAAGGAAATTCTGATATCTCCCACAGTACTGGGCTTCCCAAGTAGAGAGGGTGAATTTATTCTGGATACTGATGCTAGTGATGTTGGAATCGGTGCTATGTTATCTCATATCCAGGATGGAAAAGAGCACTGGAATACTTCAGAAAGGTGCTACACAAGCCCGAGAGGAACTATTGTGGCGAAGGCGATTGCACATTTTCATCCATATCTTTATGGCAGACACTTCATCCTAAGAACTGATCATACTTCATTATGCTGGTTGCTAAATTTCAAGAACCCCGAAGGTCAAATAGCCCGGTGGTTACAGCACCTGCAAGAATATGACTTTGAAATACAACACAGGTCTGGATGCCTTCACGGCAATGCAGATACTCTCTGCAGGAGACCATGCGAATCATTCTGTCGTCATAGTGAACACCAGGAGGAGAAGGTTGGTGTATCGTGAAAAATGAAGAGAACAAAAATTAAAGGCCCTGCATCTGGTAATAAGTCATCTATATGGGACGAAAAGGACATAAGAAATGATCAGCTAAGTGACCCCATCTTGCGCCCAATATTGTAGTGGAAGGAAACCGAGCGGCGACCGAGGTAGGAGGAGATATCTACCCAAGGCGTGACAGTCAAGGCATACTGGGCACAGTGGAATTCCCTTGTTATAAAGAATGGTGTGCTTTACAGGAATTGGGAAAGTAACGATGGGAGACAGAGTCATTTACAATTGGTGCTACCAGAGTGCCGAATTCCAGAAGTGTTAAGAGAACTGCACAACACAGTAGCAGGTGGTCACGTCAGTGTAAATAAGACACTTGACAGAGTTTGAATGAAATTATATTGGCTGCATTGTCGGCAGGATGTTGAAAAGTGGTGCCATCTGTGTGATGCATGTACTGCAAGGAAGGATCCGATGGTTAAGGGACGCGATCCCCTCCAGAATTACAATGTTGGGGCCCCATTCGAGAGGATGGCAGTTGACATTCTCGGCCCCCTACCAATCACTGAGAGGGGAAATAGATACCTTCTGGTAGCACAAGACTATTTTACAAAGAGGCCCGAGGTCATACCGGTGCCAAACCAAGAGGCAGCACAGTGGCTGATGCTCTTTTCGAGCATGTTTTCTCCAGGTTTGGAGTGCCACTGGATGGAATTTCGAAGCAACTCTCTTCCAGGAAGTAACGAGGATTTTAGGAATGAAGAAAACCCGAACCACAGCATTGCACCCTCAGTCGGATGGAATGGTTGAGAGGCTAAAGCGTACCCTGGAACAGTATTTGGCCATTTTCATAGAAGAAAATCAGAGGGATTGGGATTCTAAGGTACCCTTATTTCTCCTCGCATATCGCTCGGCGGTCCACGAGTCCACAAGGGTAACACCTTCAAGGATGCTGTTTGGGAGACAGTTCCACCTACCTGGTGACCTGCTGTTTCGACATCCAGTGGAGTAAGAAGTAGCAACTCCAGAATATGCTATTAAGTTACGTCAGAAGTTAACCGACATTCATGACTTTGCCCGGAAGCACCTTAACATTAACAGTGACAGAATAAAAACACGAAATGACCGAAGAAAACCCGAGGAGACGTTCAAGGACAGCTGGTGTGGTTGTACAACCCTCAAAGGAAGAAGGGATATTGCTCGAAGCGACTGAAATCTTGGGAAGGCCCGTACGGGATCTTGAAGTGGATAAATCGACCGACAGGCGCTGTACAAATATTCTGATTATGTATGTAGAGTCTGTTCGGGACGAACAAACTTAAAAACATATTCTCCTTTTGCTGTGCAGCTTTTTAATACTTTATTTTGAAGTCAATGTTGGCAATGGAGAAAGTGAATATCATGTTTTGACTAATAAATTATACAGATAATTATTACACCGCGATTTTTGTATTGCTATATTATTTATTTAGTATAATAAAACTGCTATTTGTTTACTTAACTAAAAACTATTCTGATATAATTTTTGAAACGTTCAGTCCCAATTTTTCAATACTCTGTACTCGTGAGTTTAACATAACGTGTGATGAAGGGAACCGTACATTCTTATTTGTCCGCCGGTGTTAAGTGAAAAAATAAAGATGATACTGAATAGCTCAGGAATCACTCAACTGCTTCACACCAAATTAGCACAGAAGTAATACTAAAAGCAGGCCACGTAAACTTACATGACTCTAGTGTCTGAGATTGTTATCTTAGAAACGATGGCCTTATAAATATTGTAGGCTTCAACGCCAGCACTATTGAACCATAAGATCAAGTTGAACCAAACTTGGTATGCTGGCAGTACCTAATACAAGCATTAAATGTAACTAATTTAGGATTTTTATTCGAAAATTTGTAGTGCCAATGCTAATGCCAATCAATTCGTCATACAAATAGTACTACAGATGTACGCCTTAACTAAGAAAATATAAATGGACAAGGCACTTCAATTAATACAATCCAGTTATATTATACGTTACATTTCTTGCCGTATATATGGAACAATTAAGCCATTTTGTACTCCAATTTGACATTCTAGTAGTATATTTTGTGTTCATTAAGTACACTAATTTATTAGCACTTTTTTTTTTTTTTCAATACATGGTTAGTTTAAAAAATAATAAGTTTAAATATCATATCGTAGATATTTATCAATCGAATCCAACAAATTTTGTCGTACTTAAAATATATTTAAAAATTAGTATTTTTTTTCCGAATGGTATTTTTTTTCTTCCATCTAGTGCCATTTTCTATGTCCGTGGAATCGTTAAACCGACTTAAACCAAGCTTGGGCGCGGAGGAGTAATTACTGTATACAGTAAGTTCACTCAGTAGTATAGTTAATAATCCGTCATTTCGGGAGCTATCTACACCTGTATATTAATGTTTATTTATCATAGTTCAGGTACTATTCTCTTTATGATTGTGAAATTTCATGAAAGCCTTCTTCTGCTGGATCAATACTTTTAAACATATATTTTGCCTATCTCAGCCACTGGGAACCTCTTCAAAATTGCTTGGCCGTGTATGCATACAATATAGTAGATTAATTAGTTATAGCTTAGTTATATCGATAACAGTTTTCGGTGTTCATTAATATTTTAGACTGAAAAAATAAGAGAGAATGTTTGGTAAAACACAAGAGAATATTTCCATTTTAACTATTATTTTGTTTGATTTGAATTGTTTTTGCTAATAATTAAAAATTTTAATTTCAACGTATGTTACCACCTTTTTATGTCTACAGCGTGTATAGGAAACATGTGTACAAACTCGGGCACGTGAATCGTAACAATAAAAGAGGAAGATTGATATAGGACACCCATGGTCCATCTCAAATAATAAGGGCTGTAGCAGCCCCTAAAAGCGGTAGGCGATAAGGACATTACGTGAGATGTTAGGCAAAGGACGTGCGTTAGACGAACACAAATTGGTATACGGAGCAAGTAAAACAAGATCTTGGATACATGGAAGGTATGGTCCGTTGTACACACCCCCATCATGCAAATAATAGGGGTTGGTACCCTTTGATGTGGGTGTGTACGACGGACTATAACTACCATGTATACAAGATATTGTTTACTTGCTCTGTATACCAATTTGTGTTCTTCTAACGCAAGTACTTTGCTTAATATACCACGCAATGCCCTTGTCGCCCAATGCCTTAAAGGGCTGCTATAGCCCTTATTATATGAGATGGACAATGAATGTCCTGTACCAATCTTGCTCTTTTCCAGTCACGAATAACGCGTTTGAGTTTGTACATATGTTTTCTATACACGCTGTATATTTAAAGGTCCAGAGAACTCAGCATGTGATTCAAATTCGTTGGTTAAAGAAGGAGATATTGTAAAAATAGTTTTTGCACGATTGATTAATTTTACATTGTTAATCTACAATAGGCCTATTTACATTATTATAATTTTTTCTGATTTGAAATTTTGACGTACTGCAAATGTGAGAAAGGGATCACCTTTAGTCCATCAGTGCACTCCAACAGAATAATGTAGAGAAGTTGTTTTTGGTAATAAATGGATTGTTCCATTTTCAAGCAATATAAATATATATTTTTATCTTTTTTGTTCTGAAACTGTGTTATCATTTTTGAAGTATTCATTCCACTAACGATTTTTTTTGAAAGTGCGACTTCCGTGGTGTAGTCTTCGAACTAAGATGTTTCAGGTTCGGGTCCCTGGTAAGCCAGTGGATGTGTTTGTCACTTTATGATGTTAGTTTATGTTTGTTTAATGCGTAAACCACCTCCTATTCTGGCTGCTAGCGGTATTTAATGTCATTTTAACTCTGAAAGTCACTTCAGCTAAATGATATATTTTAGTTATTATTCTCGTTACCTAACTTCTTTTCAACCGAGAAAATAAACACCCTGCTATAGCATCGTACATCAATTAACGGCATAACATTCAGTGCAGAAATGACGCCGTAAAGCGGAGGTAGTTAATACGGGAAAAATTTGGCGGTGCGCCTCAGGAAGCTGGTGGAAACATTTAGAACTACGAATTTTAGCTTAGATATGTTTTTGATTTGGAAAGTTTGAAACACAATATCTAGATTTCGTATATGCTTGTACAGGAAATTCGAAAAACTGATCCTTTTTCGTTCTTTGAAAAAAATTTTTTAATCATGTGAGCATTGTTCTAATGTGCTCTGTAGAACGTAAAAACGTCATCCTTTTTGCAACTATGAATATTTTTTTCTGTAGCAACAAATTAAATTTTGAAATCCAAAGTATTTTCTTGTTTGCAAAGTAAAATTATCAAAATTAATATTTTGCATTAAAAATGTTGTGATCAATTGTAATTCATAAATCCTCGAGGGAAATGTTTATCTACAGTTTCCCTAGTTTAACTATTGTATAACTATTATGACATTTGGGTATTAAAAACTAGGGACTATGGCTCTGCACTAAGAAAATATGTCAAGTTTTGGGAATGAGATAATTCAGAAGTCTGTAAAATACTCCAGAAATATTGGGTGGTTATTGAAAAAACCTTTATTTCTTGATAGTAACTTGAGCGTACATGTATGCTAGTATAACCGTTTAAGCAAAAGAATCTGTTTTTACTACTGACGTGTATATACATTTCTTACAGTAGAAAGTGATAAGCGATATCGTAAATAAATAAAGGAATATTGAAGATTTGTTTTTCCAGTGCAGCTAGCAGATAACTGCGCTTGTGGCTTGGTTGCTTGGCCACGGAACTGTAAGTTCTCTGAATGAGAAAGGTTTTGCCGATACCCGGGAAAATAAAAGCACTTTTCAAAATTTTAGGCATTCCTACCGCCTAGGAATGTATATAAATCCATCTTGCGAAAACATTCTAATTTAACTTTCACGCCAGACGAACATATTGTGACCAGGTATACGATTCCATAATCTAACCGATTACTATCGTACTAGTCAGGCCAGTACTCTCAATTCGTCTTGTTTCAAAGGTACATACTAATGTTTAAAAATCAAGCCTAATAATTGAACTCGTCAAGTAAATCGTTCTTGTATATACGGGTACTGAATATTATATGTAAAGATGGCTAATCTCAATGTGATGTGATTTCTCTATCTAGTGTAGTATTATACATAAGCATTGGAGTGCACATAATTCTACATCATAAATATTATTGTTTTAAATAAATATAAATTAGTACTAACAACTTTAAGAGAAATGCTGGAGAGTGGGTTTTCCAGGCTATGACTTTTATATTGGCATTTTCCATATAGTTCCACAACACATTAAATTATTTTCAGTTCTTTAACGCCCAACAAAAAAAAAATTACCAGATAAATTTACTATGCGTTTTAAACTTAACTGTCTAGTTACATTAAATAGAGAGAATATTAAAACCTAAGTTTTCTGTTTTCGCCTGCATGAAAAGTAAGATGCTGTCCAGAGCCTAACAGACGACTCCAACTGCATATAACTATGTATAGGCCCCTACTGTATTGCGCGGCCGCGATTAATAGCGGCGTGTATGTAGAACACAGTGACTGGGTTTTATTAGTTGAACGTTGCGACTGCTTATATATCTGAAAACGTGGAATGAAATTGAATGAACCTACAGTAACTCTCAGCTTTTTTTATAAAAAGTTTCGTATAACTTTAAAGGATATTTTGACCAGAGCTATAGCGCTGTTGAAGGCATTATTCGTTTGTGTTCTGATCGTCTTCGTTTGATAAATCTCTCGAAACGGGAAGACAAAAAACATGGGTTTATAAGGAGACACGCAGGCGCAGAGAAATAAGAAAAACTTTTACCCCTGTCAGCATCCGTATATCTTGCGCTGCATCAGATTCCTGAAAAACCCTCCATCGGAAAACATTCTCTTTTTACTCTATTTTCTCCCTCCATTTACCATTTACCCATTACATCTCCTGCCCACATACACGGCGCCATGAGAAGTCCACATTACCAGGCCAAGCTAAAGTTGCTCTTCTCTCTTCCTCGTTGCTCGCTTCGCTTTTCTTTCCGTTCGCTCGCTCCGGGATTCCCTTTTTTTTTTTCATCCTCCAACTGAGATGTTGAATTTCGGAAAAGCTCCGCGTCTTTTCTATAAGATATTTTTCTCTATTTCTACTTCTTGCACACCCCTTTCCCCTTTACCCGTGCCATTTCTACTCAGCCCTTTCCTCCCCCCCTTCGCTTCGCAACTCCCCTACCCCCTCCCCCCTTTCTCTAGACAGCTTCCATTTCCCTCTCCTCTGCCGGGTTGCACTTAACTGGGTGTCATTTGTCAACTCGCAGAAACCACTTTTGGTCCTTATCATTCGTCTCTGTGCGTTACGATACTGCTTGCTTGGCGCAGTCAGGCCAACCCTCCTCCCTCAACCAACCCCTCCTTTATCCAACATTTCGCAGCCGGCACTGTAAACACGCCCTCGTACGGCGTCTCAAATGCTTTTTGAAGCGATTTGAAATTACTTGCCCGCACTTGTGCCCTAGAGAACGCGGAGGAAATAAAAGGCCCACAATGCTAATGGAACTTTTTAAACGTGGTTATTTTTCATGGACGACGGTCGGATAAGTAAAAACTTGTGGGATTGTATCTGCAGTGTACTTTCAGAACTCATCTGCTAAGTGTCATTTCGAAGAAATGTTCATGAAGTAAGATGAGAAAAAAAAAATTAGAAGCTTTGGGTATTATATCCGAACAAAAATATTATTTATAATCGCAAATATACTCACATTAAAGAACAGAAGGGAAAACGAGGAAACTGAAGGTTTGTTTTGATATTATTCCTTGATATACACCTCCTCCCTTTTCTTCTGCCTCCCTTTCCTTTATCCCCCCCCCCCTCTCTCTCTTTCTGTTTAGTAAAATATATGCGCAATCAGTATTCGCTTTACAAACACTACCGATATTCTGTTAATGTAAGCTTTATGCAAGCCTTTTAAAGAGAGATGATATTAAACCACGAATACTGCCTTTCTAGAACCAATCATAAATGTGATTTATGTTTTATTAAATAAGTAACTAGGTATTTTGTGTGTTTATTTTACCGTTTACTCTTTCTATGTGCGTAATACAGCCTTCACTCTGTGTTAACACGTAGGGGAAATATCTCTATCAAAGAATTACATTAGAGACGGGTATGCCGCGTTAGCTGGATGTAACTGGAAACATTTCTTTATGGTCAACGGATGCAATCCATATTTCAGAAATGTTACTTTTAAGTGTTTATTTAGTAGTTACTTGTTTCGAAATATAATAGTTCGGCATCTGCTAATCGTTAATCGGTAATTAAAGAGAAAAGCAAATGAAATTCATCACTGAAAAAGTTGTATCGTATGTCATTTTTTCGCCTCCATTTAATAAATAGCAATACATTTTTTTAAGCTTTCTATTAATTACATTTTTATTTTTAGTTACAAATTATTGAGAAATGCACGTTTTACGTACTTGTTTTTGCTAAGTCATTTAAATATTGCTGTGTTCTAAATCTGCCTTATATTTGTTACCTTTTCTTCGAGAAAGTCTTGTGTTTCGATCTTCAATATATTAGGATTTTTAAAGTTGCTAGTATTTTCAAGAAAATGCACTAAATTTTGAATTTTTTTTTTTTTGCCAGCAATAATATTTTGATGGCGTTTTGAATGATACAATGTCGGTTACTGTAGGGTAATGACGCAATTAATATAGTCTGTTCAGCAGGCTAATACTGTGTGCGTTTCTGGTGATCAGCCAGTCTTATTTCCGTTTTATTACAGTTTTACAAATGCTCCCTATGCGTCTCCCTTTGGAATACAGATCTCTTCCTCGGGCCAAGTTACGAAAAGTCAAATGTATTTCACAGCCACAAGCTGTTGGCGGTTAACTAAGCACTTTTGGAATCAACATTAGTAAAAAATCCCTGCTCCCAAATGCATTTATTTTTACGACCACGATTAACTCACACAATTCTTGTTAAGTTGGTAACGAGGTAGGAAAAATAGATTCCGGCTATTTCCACGGTACTGAAAAAGCCATTTTTATAATATCTGAAGCGATGAATTTTGTCATTTAGTTTCTCTTTGTTTTATGCCCGTAAGACCAAAAACTGACATACTAGCAAATATATTTACAGTCGTAAATATTTTAAATTTTTACTTGATCGACGCATGAATAAAGTGATCAGGTCCAGTGTTGCAGCACTTAAAAATAAAACATTTTTTTTTTAATTTGTGTTTTAACGTCTCTGTTTCATGTCTGAAGGCTGATTGGGAATTACTTGGTGAGGGGGGGGGGGGGGTAAACTAACATGAACCTACATTTAGAAATGACATGTCTTCCCCGGGACTTCAAACCGGACGATTTCACCTAAGGCGCTTAAGCGACCCAGCCAGGAGAATAAAGAAGCATGCTGGGGCTAAGAATAATCGCCCCCGTGCCAGGCAATGCACCAACATCTGCTTTCGGCCCCGAGTCTAAGATTTTTCGACTGGCGTTATTTTTTTTTGCTTAGTCAGTAGCTGGCTTTCAAATGCGTACATACAGGACAGGTAGCCCAGTCATCTTATTTTGTTAACGAACTGAACTTTCGCCGAGCTGTGTGATTAATGTCGAAATTTAAGCACATTTTGAAAATATTTCTGACCTATTTTGTTTAATTTCAAATTTTTTTTAAAAATTATGTCTGAATATGCAACTCTTGCTAATTACGTGAGATACTAATATATATATATATATATATATATATATTAAAGTGGGAAGAACCATTGCATCCAATGTAGCAATGCACCTGATTGAAGAACGTGCAGAACTCATTAAAAAGTCGTAAACGTACTAACAGAATCGACGGAAAAGTACAATTTGTGTTGCGTATGAAGGAAGAATGCACATATGTTGTAACACAACAAAACCTTTGTTGAAATTTATTAATTTAAATGTTTAGAAGTTTTAACTTATGTGAGCTTATTATTAATTAAAATTTAAACATGTTTCGATCTTCAATGCTTCAGAAAGCTTAGTTTTTTTAACACCTTTATTTCGCAAGACAATCATAATAATTACTTTAATCGTATTTTATAAAAATAGTAGCGATGTTTACAAATCGTGTTTCATAACGATTTGAGGGGGTTACAGAAATTTATTGCAAGCAAGCCACGTAACGCAAAGTAATGACAACAGTGCAGAATGAATGACAAACGCAAACATTTTGAGTGTGTATGCTGTGCTACGCCGCGAGTTCTCAGTCCCGCCAGCAGGCGTCGCTCACAGTGACTCCCGCGTGTTGTTCAGCTGGCATTCCGTAGTGTTGTGTAATGGCTGCTACATGTGTTGAGAAATAATTCTGTGTTCGAAGTCAGCACCTATTGCACCGTACCTCACACCGTGTGACTTTTATTTGTGGGGCTACATCAGATGCAGTGTATACGCCCCACTGTTGCCACGTAATATAGCAGACCTAATAGAGCGGATCGTCGCAGCGGCAGCCGCTATCGACAGGCCCATGTGGATGCGAGTGTGACAAGAACTAGGCTATCACGTGGGCGAATCTCGTACCACGGTGCACACATTAAATATTTGTAGGTGTCGCAAAAAACTGTTCGAGTTCCGCATTCATTGTGCATGTTTTCATTACTGTACGTTCAGTGGTTTCGTTTTGCAATCAAATATTGTAATCCCCAGATCTTTATTACACTTACTGTTTTTTAAATAATTTATACTACGCACATCCTTTTCAGCAACGAAATGTTTCATTTTTATGACAACAATTTCTACAGGAAAAATTTGTTTAGCTGTGAGTCTAACTATTCCGATGTATTAAATGAATAATGACAAGAGGTAAGTATGTAGCTATGTCTTGACGTATCACGGCAAGAAAAACAGTGAGAAGGTGGATATGATTTCCTCATGGTATGCTTGTTGCGTAGACAGAAGCGTTTAGGTAGTTCCTGTATAATGTTTAATTCCATTTACTTATACGAATAGAATTCAAAATTAGACCCATCGTTTGTTACTGGAAATTAAAATTTGTTATTTATTTTGGTGTCTTTATCTCGAACTATGGCTCGTCAAATCGATGCATAATTTACTAGGGTCAAATTATTGAAATCAGCATATAAAAAATTATTTCCCGTGTTAAACGTCAGATCTGCGGGACCTACAAGACCCGAACTAACATCTAGACTATCAGATGACGATATAGACTGTACAAGGTAAAGTAAACAATTTGGAAGTCATCGTCTGAAAAAAGTCACTCTCCATTAACTGCATGTATGGTAACGTTCGTACTGGCATGCAGGTTTTCAGTAACGTTGGAAGCAAAATAAGGAAAAAAAATATTTCCGTGACTTGACCTATTGCGAGTGAAATGTTTAAATTTTTGGCAAATAAAGTATGTGTTCTTCTTCTTTATACATACTAGGATAATAAACGGCGTATCCATAACAGAATTACGTTCTCAAAAATATCACGTTTTCACTTGACTGGCACATGAATGAAGTTATGAGGCACTTGTCAATGTTTATTGAACATGTAATGGAAGGATAAAAAATGAGGATGAAAGTAGATCTTGAGCTGAGAATTCAAAAGTGCTCACTTAACTGTGAATATAGCATCTATAGGTTGTTCACGGTAAACTGAGCACATCCGGAAGCCCTGCCTAAGCTCTACTCGTGCAAGTACACCCAGTGTATTATTCCACCATACATAAAATTAACATTACCATGGGCCTCATCACTTTATTCGTGCGTCGGCCAAACGAAACTCAAATTATTAAAACAGTAAATATTGAACAAATATATTAATTCCTACGCTTACATATATTCGTTAAAAAAAAATGTTTACACACGACTTTTAATTCAATGTTAGGACTAAAAATTATTTCGGCTGTTTTAATTTTTGTGTAATCCTAATGGATTCTCTGCCATAAACATCATTTGCTGTAACTACATTCTTCCAGGGAAGCCTGCAGACGTACACAAATTAAGTTTGTCTCGTGCTTTCGAGTTGTAATTATCTGACGGTTGTTACCGCCTCCCCGAGGAACTGTTTAATTGACACACGGGATGGTTTGCAATAAATTGTCCAACACGATGTGTTCTTCTCGGCAGCTCTTCCTCACGTGGGCGTCCGTGGGCTTACTCATTGTCCACGTCCCGCGGGCCTTCAAGCGCATCGTAAACACATCGCGAGCTCTGGTCAGTCTCCCCGGGTGGCCGCACTCCTGCGAGTCCGAAGCTGATTGTTCCGCGAGTGTTGCAAGTCATTAAACGAACCAAGACTCAGCCTGCAAGTGCCTACGCACTCCTACGAGTCGTCTGGCGAGTCTTGTCCTCCGGGGAGCAATTTATGTTGATAGTTCATTAGCGGTATCGCCACACTAGTCGAATGAAACCATATACATTACATCATATGTATATCACAGGCCTTTTATATGTATGTTAATGTAAAAATATCATTTTTGTTGTTAAACTTAATTTTTATTTTTATTTCATCTATAAACTGTAATATTTGATCCATAACTAATATGGATCAAATAAGAGACAAATAAGTGTGTTGGTAATGCCTAGTACGAAATAGTTCTTATGTAAAATATTATAACATTTGAGTGCGCACGAATATGGTGAGCTGTCCTTTAGCTGTAATTTTCTAGACTTGTTAAGCTTTGTTTCAATGAGGTGGAGGAATATCCTGGAAATAGAACTTTAACAGGGCTTTGTATAGAGTTGTAAGTAATAGTGAATTGACTATAAATAGCTAGTCAACGACTACCCAAGTTTTTAATTGATCTCGCAGGAGGCCTACACGCCATACGAAGCTGTAAAGGCCGTTCACGGTAAAGTGAGCACTTTTTGAAGCTGTTTCATCGGATATAATAACCAATAAATACATTTCATGTGGCCTCGGACTATTGGTTTTGGGCATGGTGAATGTATAAACTTTGTTTATTACTCACATGGCAGGGTTTACATTAACAAGTGGCGGGAGGATATAAATTGGTTGAAAGAAAAAAGTAACTAGGGCTTTCAAAGTGCTCACTTTACCGTGAACGGCCAATAGTAGACTTCTAACTTCAAGCGCCGGCTGCCCACCCTGTCGGCGAATCACGCGATAGCTGTCTAGTTTCCGGCGTACCATCACACCACGGAGGGAATCAGAAACCCTTAGCCAATGAAAGGACACAGCTCCCTCTTCTACCTACTTTTACAAGTCCTCCGCAAGATACTCGCATATACAGACTCGTACATTTATTTTACAAGTATACACTACGAAATTTGCACGTTCATAAAGCCTCGTATTCTAAAATGTAATAAAAATTCTCGAAATCTTCACCAAGTTTTCCGGGTTTCAGTGATGTACTACGCATAGTTTTCCTCAATGAGTTAACCTGATGGCTATCAAGTTCATGACTGACCAACGCTTCCAACAGCTGATTGAAGTTCTTTAATTCATCCCAAGCGCGAAAGTTCGCTTGAAGAGGCGCCAAAAGGGCTGCGATGCGAGGATCACTGTCAAAATCGTCCCCACAGGCGTCGGCGTACGATACTCTGTCGACGGCAGCTACAGTTCTTCCGTAGAAGCATTTCGCGTTCGGCCCTTGTTGTGTATCAGATCATAGCTGCTTCATGGGTTACTGAGCCGGCAAGGTAAAAGATAGTGCACCAGCTTCCTTCTCAGGTGATTACATATTGCTTGATTCACGGAGGTGAGTGGGGGGGGGGGGGACTGCTGGCTTTCGTAAGCGGGAAACATGACGGACACTGTTGTTTAGCCGGCGGGTTCTCTTGGACAGTAGTTCCGCTTCTCCTGTCCTTGCATTCCGTCGTTGCTCAGTCGCCATCTTCACCCTCACGAGCGCTGAAGACTAACTTGTTCAGCGTCCTCCAAATCTCTCATTTCACCCCACTTCTTGGGGCATTGCTTCTTTTATCTTTACGCCCACTGAGCATTCATCCATCTCAAAGATTGAAAAGAAACCAGTTGCACGTTTAGTAGCACGTTAAAGAATAAAACAATTTTTTTTTAAATCACTCCCAACATTACTATAGATATGCTACTCAGTATTTACGTAAACATATATCCATATACGGGCGCGGATTTATCTCCAAAGCTTGTTTCTAAACTTTTCACCCGTGAGTGAAATACAGCATCTTTTCATAACGACGAATGCTCTGTTCCAGGAAACTTCCACAGGTAGATACTTATTGTTCATTTTCTTTTTAATAATCAGTCCACACGTGATATTTCTCTTCACGTATTCGCATATTACTATGATTCCAGCAACTGCTCATACTGCATGATGTTTTACTTCAGAACAGACGTAGCAGACTTATGAGTTACAGATTTTTAAACATTATGTACAGAATTAAATTGTGTTCTATCTATTGCCTTGACTGACTAAAAGATAGAATCAAGTGAAAACATGAAGTTTCCAAAGAGGATAGGTTGGTTGTTTCCCAAGATATGGCATAAAAGTGGCGATATCTTACAAAACGAGGGACGAATAATGCTTTTGTAATTACATTTGTAGGTTATGATCTAGGCTACTGGTAGCATACAAAGCTTGGTTTAAATTGGTTTCGTGGTTTTATAGATAGAATCGTAGTAATAAAAAATGTTTAGTTAGCTGCGATTTTGAAAGTGTCTGGTTCACTAAAAACATAGCAGTTGAAATGACATAGCGTAGTTTTCCTTGTTTGCAAAATTTGGTAGGTATCGGTTTGATAGATTTCCGAGATATGACACAAACACTTTATTTTTTAATGTGACGCTATCTTACAACATGATGGATAAAAGAGGATACGTTTTAGCATATTTGTTACTTGTAGTTGACATTTCAGTATACCAAGCTTGGTCGATATTTGTATATTGGCAGTTAACGAATATTATATTATAGTTTGCTATATTAGCATACTGTAATTGAAAAAAATATGATATTTATTTTCATCATGGTGGACATATAATAATTTAAGTTAATTGGTATGCATACCACACCACGTTAGTGCGAAAACTGCTATTTCCTTCCGTCATTAAGCTGTGTGTCCATATCACAAGCATTTTGTAAGGATTTTTGTTACACCAGTGGACCTGTTTTATTTTTAATTCAGTTGAAGCATATTACTCCTACATTTTCTCATTGTATACATTCTTAAAGGGCCGCTCAAATTGTAGTTTTTTTTTTCTTTCTTCTTAAGTGTGCGTAGTGGTACAATAGTGCCAACCTCAATAGCGTAGCTGGTTGCGCACTGTCTTAGGATGTAAGGGATTCTGGGTTAAAGTATCGAGTAAAGCATAAGTGTAAATTTGTGCCCGTGCGATTGATCGATTATTGTTCTTTTGTATATTGTAGTGTTTCGTACAGAATTATTTGTAAGAATATAGTTCATGGATGTTGAGTTATGGGCGCCTTTTCACATGTATATTTACGAACACCAACTCGTTAATTCTATTCGAGAAAATGTATGAAAACAGATTTACCTTCAGAGTTATCACCATAAATGATCACGTTTCCTAGGATTATAATAGCAATAACTTGTACCAATATTCATGTAATAGTACAACTCTGAGAAAGGCTCTACCTACCGAAAGCACGCGTGAAATCAAGTTCATATTATTAATTAATACACAATTCTAACACAACACCTAACAACATGTTACAACTACCCTTGAATTTTACAACTAATAATCAAAAGATGAACAAACTACTGTCTGATGTCAGCATATGAAGAAGATGATAATAAGAATATTATTACTACTAAAAACAAATTAAGTATGTTCCCAAAACACCATATGACAACATAATAACGAATACATGTAGATTAATATTTAGCTCAATTAAATGTTCGATGAAAGTAAATATTTTTGATATGCTTTCGGTTAGTAACTTAGTCTTGTGAAACAACGAAACTCTTAATTGTGTGATTTTGAATTTAATATCAAACAATGTGATCAGGACCTCTGAGCTTTAACTACTTTGAAAAATCACTGCCGAGAAGTTTGAAAACGCAAGTTCGTTACTTGAAATAGGTCCATATTTAACTTTAATGGTAACATACTTAATAGTTGACTTCATTTCACACCTTCTATTAGATGAAATCAAATTCAATCAAAAGCGTAGATGAAAGACCTGACACATTTCCCCATCACTTTCAGCAGCCGTTTCAAACATAAATGAACACGTTGGCCTTACTTGACGTAACGTAGACACGAAGTCATGAAGATCCGGCTGTGATCAAAGTCAAAGGCTCACCAAACCATAATTGATGAAAATTGGATAGCAACACCTGTCCTACTAGTCGCCATCGTAGATGTAACCGTCATCAGGAGAGGAATGTACCCTCCAGGACTGCAGGGCATCCTCTTAATCCTCAATTTAGTAGTAACTGCATACCTCTGTCATCCAGCCTTCTTACAGAAGTCTCTCCTTTCGTGACCTCTCAAAATGTTCCAAAAAAAATTCCCAACAAACAAAAACCCTTGCCTGGTTACCTTTCACGATATCTGCACTTCTTCAAAATCAGTATTGTTCTCCATGTACTATAAATTGCACAGATTAGCTGTAAAACTTATGAAAAGTTTTCAAGTGTGTTGTTTTAACATCACAAATTTCATCTGTGATGCATAGTAGAATTCTTATTCATACTGTAGTTTTATAACAATTAAACAAAATACTTTAAATGGAAATTTAGTAATCATTAATACAGTCAGTAAAAATACATTAAACATAGATATTTATGCAGAGGATTAAAATATGATGATGTAGATTAGCATGTGAACTATTGTATGATAAAAATAATATTGAGCGAAATGATCAGTGATAACCAACTGTAAGGTAACTCCTTTATATATATATATATATATATTCATATGTTGTGAATCACATTTGTCAAACAAAGAAATATAAAATAATAATTATTAAAATTGTTATTTAATGCATTAAATCAAAAACAAAAAAAGTGATCAGATGATCAGATCATTTCTCCCTCACCACGGTGAACCGGGTTCAATTCCTGGCAGGGTCAGCATGAATTTATACGCAATTTTTTTGTAAGTGTAATGATAGTTATATTTCATCAGTTTATTTTTTAATCCTTCTAACATATTTCTCACGTTCTAATTACCCAAGTCCATGCATATATATATATATTGCTTTTATCATTTTTTATTTTTAATATCCGCATGTGTCTAAAAACAATGCACCAACCCTATCGCTAAAACATTTAACATAAATTTCGTGTTTTACCGTAACTTTCATGCAAAATTAGTCGTTACCTAGTAAAGTATCACATATTCTTTAAAATAATGTAAAAAATTATAGTTTCTTTAAAGAAGATTATTAAAAATAATTTAATCTGCAGGAACTTTAAGCCATTTCGATAGAAACAGTCGTGTATACAGTGTTTCTAAATCCCATAAATCTAAAAAAAAATTTCAAATTTTCTGCGCTCTATGTGTATTAATTAATTCTGGTTCATACGTGTTAAATTATATAGATAATTATTTAGACATCAGCATAAGGTCGTTCTGAAAATAATTTAATGTTTTTATACTAAGATGATACTACTGTAAAAAACAATGTGTTATCTGAATGTTCTTAAGAACACACAGATAAAGAAGAACACAAAAGGAAAATGTCGTGAAATAGTTTAGTTGGTCTGTAGTTACCCTGATAAGTCTGTCATAGCATTCTGCTAAGATCAGGTGAAACCACAATGTACTTCTTGCTAGCCAGTAAATTTGAAAAGTTATCGCACGCGAAAACAGTTATTTACACCGTAGCACCTCCAATGACACCAAACACCAAAAAAGTTTAATTGTACTCACTCATCAAAATTTTTCGCTCTTCTTCTTTGTGGTATGAAGTTCCACAAAGCCATTGTTCCTTGGATACACTTATGTTAGACATCCTGTATGAGGATGCGTGGGAGTGGAAAATTCACGATTGTGGAAATTACTTTCACCTTATGATAACATATATTGGTGACACTAGGGCAGTTACAGAATGCATGCTGTGTTCTTGTGCGCCTGTAGGATCCCGGAGGAGCTATATCCTGGTACATGGTGACAAATTTATTGATATAAAATATCGACGGCCTTCGTAAAACTGTTCATTATAGTGGCCTGGGTGAAACAAGATAGCCAAGCTGTAAAGCATAGCGGTTAAAATCAAATTTGATTTTTCAACTGAATGCGATGGCTTAGTGTGATTTATTTATTACATTTTAATTACTAAAACCATCATTTTCAAACAAAATAGCAAACCTAGGTGGCTTACAAACTTTACCGAGACTTGCATTTGAAATTAAAGAGACACGCGGGAGTTACACGGGGTTCCAACCCAAGGAACCCCGTGTTATCTCGTTATCTCAAAGTAATACCTTAGTGACTTTGACCTATGTACATGTTTCTAATTCCGTCTTCCATTTGCTTTTCAGTGTTTGGCAAACACCCGCACCCATAGACTCGAGAACGTAAATCCTGTGCGGAAATAATTGTTGCATTATGGATGTGATTTTTTGCTGCCGTCTCTAAAACATATGTTTGAGGGAGGCTTCGGAATCTAGCCACTTGAACGTCCTTAACGAAATATTTCATCGCCGTAGTTTAAATGTTTAATAAACAAATCGGTGTTGATCCGGTTATTATGTGACAGGCGAAAAGAGCTGCCAGGGATAAAAATCTCATACATGTCATCGACCGTTCGTAAGCATTAAAAAATGCACTTACGAATCACAGTGCATATGTAATATCTTGCTCCGTATACAACTTTACATACAGTTGTTTGATTTCATAACACAGATGAGCCCCTTCTCGGCGACATTAAAAAAATGAGATGATATATTTACCATCTGCTAGGAGTAGGCAGTTATTTTTTCAGCGTATTGTAACGTCATTTGAAGCAACAGGTCCACAATTGATACTCGTAAGTTTCTGAGCAGAAAAACTGTTGTTCATGTTCTAACGTTTCAGTTAAATCAGAAGGTTGAAGTTTACAGCTTCTCAGTTTTTTATTTCCTTGTACGTCGTTACAAACAAATTAACAAATAAATACTTATTCTTCTCAAACACAATAAATCCATTTTATTAATATTTCGTTATAAAGTATTCACCTTTAAAACATCTCGCAGCAACTATTCATTAATATTAAACTATATATTATCACACCAATATTTCGTTAAACTAACCATGATCATCCTTGGCTATGGTTGTAAGATTTATGTTCGACTTTACTTCAGCCTTACTTCTGTTGTTACCTGCTCTCTGATTGGCTGTCGTCTGACCATGCCGCATCTTTCCTCCAACCAACGATGGCTATACGATAGCCAACTAGGAAAAATTTCTTCACGTTCACGTGTTTTATAACATTCAATTCTTACTATCTTTAGGGAATAAATTAATAATAACATTACAATTTAAAATACTGAGTATCCTCTGAAAACAAATTAAATCTAATTTGCACGTGGTCTCTAAGTCAATAACTATTAAAATAACCAAAGATGATATTGAACTTTGTTTAAATCATGTAATAAAGATTCATTTGAAAAGTTATATTTAATGAATTGTCACCCTAAGCGAATACCCTGTAATCATAGACAAATATAATATCTAGAACCTGAAAAACCGCAACTTTACAATGTAAGATGGCATACCTGCCTCTTTAAGCCTTATTGCATGAGGAGTATTCAGTATATGAGGACCCTCTGCACGTCTACCAGCTAACCAGATTCGAGTTATAATCCATTCACTGTTACTTCATACATTTCTGAAGCCAGGATATTCCTCCACCTGGCGCAAACTAAGCCTAACAAAGTCTAGAACATTACACCTGATGACAACGCACCGAATCCATGCGCACCCAGTTGTAATAATATTTTGCATGAGAACTATTTCTTACTAGGCGCTACCAACACAGATATTTTATCCCTATTTATATATATATATATAATAAATTAAATATTATAAAGTATCAGTAAAATATAGGTAAAACTTCAATATAACGAAAAATAAGATACTTTTATATTAACAGAAATACATGGAAAATTTAGGAAATAACTAAGCACATCATGTATGGACTGATTTTTCAGAGGTTTGATTCAAATAGTGCGAAGAAACCGCGAATACACTTTACCCTTAATTTTACCCTTAAAAACTCTGTGCATGCATTCTATGTTTATAATTTAGAAATAATTCTCGTATATTTGTATACGCGACCCTCAGCACTTTAAGCATTTCTGCGTTGCACTGGGAAAAAAAAAAGAAAAAACATTCTGTAAAATCCTGAGGTTTTCCTTTGAGCTACAACTTCCGAACTAAACGCTTGTTTATAAAAGTTTATATGAAAGCATTTTCCTGTTATGAAAAGAGGTTCATATTCAACATTTCTCTACGATAAAGTAAACGTATATGGCACATTACTCACTTGCGCGGCTTACTATGGTAGTTTCTTTTAAAAGCTATGGATAATAAGCACATTTTGCTTTGGCGTCTTTTTTATCCGTGGGCTGGACGCCCAATTCGTTATCTACAAGTGGATGTTATTACGATGCGAAACCCAGTGAGTTTCCAATTCTCGTGCAAACCCGTGGCTCTGCCTTTTCCCTCGGAAAATTAAACTCTATCCCCTCAAGTCCGCCCCGTTATCTCGGCCCATTGTTTACTGCCAGCCGCTGCTGCCTTTGTCTTGCGAAGTGTTACTCGGATGCAGCCAGGCGCTCTCTCGCGAACTTGTTTTACTTTATGGACCGAGTGGGCGGGAAACTCAGCTTCGCCGCCGCCGCTGCTGCTGCTTCAGCCACGGAAGGTGTGTGTATATATATATATATATATATATATATAAAGGCGGAAAAGTAAAAAATAAAAGAGTAAGAAATGAGTTCCTGGTCTTTGTTCACCTCCACGGCTAGGCAGGGTCGAGCTAGAGTTGCAACTCGAGTGTCGCTTGGGGTGGCCAGCCTAGGGAAAGTGTCGTCGGTATCAAAAAAGTTAAACTCCCGCTTAACTCGGATTTGAACTGCGCTGCAGAGTTTTTGAAATGCACCGTTTTATACGAAACTATTAAAGGCTGTTCACGATAAAGTGAGCACTTTTGAAATCTACCTTAGAAAAATGTCACTGCCCCTGCCTGCATAATTTCAACGGGTTCACTGGGTGACATGCGTCCAGTAGAGTTGGTAACGATGGACGGCAAGTAGTTCTATATTTAACGTCGAATAAAACGTGTTACGTAACCATTTATGATCATTTAAATTATTTTCTTCGCTTTCCTTTTTTTTAATGCATCGGAAGTGTAAAAATTACCAGATTTGTAAAATATTTACTTTTCTAATAATATCACAGTTTCACTTGACCGACGCATGAATAAAGTGTTCAGGTCCACGGAAATGTTAATTTCACATAAGGCGGAAGAATACACAATCTACATACAAGTTCACCTCAAGCAGGGCTTTCAAAAGTGCTCATTTTATTGTGAACAGCATTTAAAAGCGTGTCCAATATAGCGATCCACGGAACGAACTCACAGTTCAGACAAGGGCTGTTAAGTTCTTTCAACACGTCAGGCACATTAGTGGAGAATGCAGAGATTTGGGTGGCTCCAACATCGAGGTCTTGAGATCCGATGAGAGCGAAGCGAGGTACAAAGCGGCGCCGGAATGAAAGAGCGGAGGAAACGGAAGATCTCCGAGAAAACCCGCCGACCAGCGGCATAATACAGCCAGATTCCCACATGCGGAAAACCGCGAGCGACCCCACCATGTATAAAACCTGGTTCGCCTAGACGGGAGGCTAGTAGTCTAACCACTGAACCACCATCTTAGTAATAATGTATCATATCAAGTTTCAAATTAACTTTATTTACTTCAGTTTCAGCCATAAATGTTTGTGGCGCATAGGGGCACATAAAATGAATTACAAAAATGATTTCCTAAATTATTATTACAATTTTACTACAAGCGATCAGAGTTAACATTATGACGATCTTTCTCGAAGAAGATTTTCTTGCAAATCCTGATTTATGAAGCATCCATAAAGGAAATGCGTTTAAATTTTGGTAAAAATACAGACTATTTTAATAGATATTTTTTTTTAAATTTAAAAAGTATATTTTTGTAAAACATTTCATAATGTTGCAAAATATATACATTACTCTTTCATATACAGCATAAACCGCACTTTTCTGGCTATTTTTATTTTTATGGTGTCTGTAATACTTTTTTATGAGTTCTTCACGTAGTGTAGTCGGGTGCAGTATTCCATAGGCAGTTGCTTTACTTCAAACTTAAATTTCCATGGGTACGCGCAGCGCGACGAGAGCATTGCATGCCAGTTCAGAGCGTTGCTCTTAGTGGCGATGGCGCACTTGGCGCACGTGGCAGAGCCGTCCTTATTGCTTCCGCGCTTCTCGTTCTCAAATGTGGGAAAAATTCTCCAGGCAGACGGGAGACTCAAGTGTGTTTTGTTAACAACGCTCGGAGGACATTTAAGATTTGAGAACGTGAAACAAACCCGCCTGCATAAGCCTATGTAGAGAATATAATTGTCCGACACCATTCCAGGAACTACTAGAAAATAAACATAGCTATCCTCAACTTCATGCACAAACTTAATGAGATGATTCGTTATAGAAAATTACGATGAAAACTTAATACGATATATTACCTAACGTTATGTTGAGGGAGATACACGCCTTTGAAAGTTGGGAATTATAATCAGCTATTTGCAAAATGTCAGAAACGACTGTGTTTCAACGAGAACTGTTTGCTGGAACCAGTTTTACCAAGGCAACATTTTTTTGTTCCTTTAATACGCATGATTATTACGTGGAGACCTGCAAAGTTCGTGTTATTATTTGCTCTGGATTTTCGCATGTGGGAATCGTACCGGACGATGACACTGGTCGGCGGGTTTTCTCGGATATCTCCCGTTTCCCCCGACCTTGCATTCCGGTGCTGGTCCATACTCACCTAGTTTCACCCTCATCGACTCTCAAGACCTCGATGTTAAAAGGCGCCAAAATCTTTCCAATCCTCTCCACTCCACGCCAAATATTCACAAATGACAGATATTAAACTCTGTTCACGATTTTGTTATTTCATCTCAAGTATTTCCTGACATGTAGCAAATAACTAAATTTAAATTCCGTTAGGTCATTAGTCGTAATATATTTTTTACCTCGTTTTCAATAACGAATCATTTCACGTAATACATTGATCATGTATGTTAAATGATAGCTTATGAGCACAGTCCACGGCCGTAGAATACAGGTCTGGACACTCGCCTATCTAACAATGTCAGCAAATTGACCCCCTTATTGATAGATTTAGTTCATGCAGTAGCCGCAGATCGCTGCAAGCAAAATAGTGTTGTTAGCGTTACTGGTATAGGGATAACACCATAGAGATATGAAGGACATTTTCCCATTTTAAGAAAAAATTGCAATTCCCCTCCCTAAGCTAGCCATGTCAACAGCACTACTTCGGTAGTAGCGCTCTGCGGCTGGGTTCATGAACGAAATGGGTCAATAAGGGTGTCAACTTTTCAAGCTAGTGTCCAGGCCTGTCTTCTACGGCCGTATCAGAGTCTCTTCAAACAAACAAGCTAACTAAAACTTAGCTTACACTCTGAATTAACTTAAACTTACAAAGTTCCCGGTCGGAACGGCGTTTTCCTTTCCAAACTTCTCATGGTGGCCGACGCCAATAAAATGGTTATACCACATTAAAATTCCACCAAAAAAAGCTAAAATGAGCTTTTTTGGTTTTTTCAGGTAGCACCGGGAACTTTGAAAATTTCGCACGGCCATGCTGTGTCCGAGATAATTCTAAAATCCAACATAACTACATACATATACCGTTACAGCATCCGAGCACGCATCCATATCTTAACGAGAATTCAAACTCGAGATCTCGCGGTCTGAAGTTATCATCCAATAACGATTCTGGACATGGCGGTCGCGTTTTCAATAGCTCTTCGCCGCTCTGCCTGACGTTGGGCGAGAATAATAAATGTGATGTAGGTTTTTAATAGCAGCATGCACGTTGCTTAATATTTATAAATTGTTATTCGCTGTGCTTACTGAGGATGGGCATGATTGGTTAGTCACTGCAACCTCCTCAGAGTACCAAGAGATAATTAATTTGTTATAGAGATGACTGAGTAGGTCACACTATAGTGGAACCATTAAAGATTAGTGGTCTAGATCTTCACCGAACACGCTACTGAGGATTTACTTCGACGTGGTCTTCATGTGTGATGTTCAATGTAGCTGAAAATTATTTCTTCTTTTTCACTTTTCTAGTTAAGCTCACCCAGGTGGCCTAATTAAAACAAAGGGAGTACATATTGTGTTAACAGCCCGTGCCCACACAATTGTGTGGGTATACTTGTAATCTGGACCACCATAATTGTGCATTTCAAATTGAAGGATTTTTTTGTTGATTTACGAATGCCTTTTGTGCATTAGACCTAGTCACATTGATTCTGTGGGTAGTTGTCTACAATCAGGAATTTTTTTGCGACGATAATGGGGTTGGTACCATTGTTCTCTCCAGCTTTGTCCAAGACGGCGCAGCGACTACAGGAAAGAGAAAGTAAGCTATCATTTTAAATATCTTAAGCCTAGAATTTAGAGGATATAGCATGTGTAACATGTTAGCAAAAGTTGAAATTATTGTTTCTACTATTAACTGCATTATAAAAGTAAATATATATGATTGTGTACATCATTAAATTAATACCTAAACAATTGTGTGGGTTAGGCATAAATTGAAGGATATTCTTTCACGTGAATAATAAAAGTGAAGGTTTTTTCTGTTTGCAGAACTCTACGACATAAACTGTGTTGCAGACAAGATTTAGAGTATGATTTTCGCAGAGGATTCTGAACTAGAAGAACTCAACGAAGAAGATAATAACATACAAGTAAGACCGAAATATCGCATTGTTCCTGAACTTGAATATTGTGAGTTAAAACCTCTTGATCCACTTGCTGCAGTAAATATTACAGGTTATTTTTCTATATGTAATACTTCTGAACCAGTGGACGTAACTGTGTCACGTAGTCATGTTTCGGCTACAAGTACTGAAGCGCCAAATTTTCAGCCAGTTGAAACAGTGTGTAAAATAAGTAATGTTTCATCGAAAAATATTATAGTCAAAACAGTGGACACAGTAAGTAATGTTACAGGAAGTTATAACGATATGCCAGCTATTCATGAAATAGTAGATAGCGTAAATCTTGACACACAAAATATTCAACCAACTGAACCAACAGACAGTGTAAACAATGTTTCAGTGAATAGTACTGATGGGACAATTATTCAAACAGTTGAAACAAGGGTACGTGCTAACATTGCTAGCCGTCTCATAATGTGGCGTAACAAACATTTACCAAGAATAATATTCCTCCGACAATTTTTTACAGACACTAGAATCATCGTCCCTGTTTTCTTACACCTCTTGAGATAATTCTCATATCAATTTTTTTGCAAATGCTGCAAAGTACACGTCACTGTATTGTCTTGCTAAAAAGGCAAAAATATGCAGCTATCAAGTAGTGACATGAAAAAGGTATTCGGAATGAATTTAATTCTATGCATCCCCCATCACAACATTCTGAATCCAGACTGTAGGAAGGTCAGCCAGTGTTAGATGCAGTTAGAAATAAATGGCTTCAGATTGAACGAACTGTTGGTAATTATTCCAGAGATGAGCAGATAATACCATTTACTGGGAGGTGCAGCATGAAAAATTATGTACCAAACAAACCTCGCCCATGAGGCCTGAATACCTTTATTTTGACTACAGTGAATGGTCTTGGTAGTGTATCAAGGACAGGACACACAACAACTAGACAGAACACTTGGTTTGGGGCCAGCAGTCATTCTTCGTCTGCAGGAAACTGTACGTAGAGGAAGTGTTCTGTACTTCGATAGATACTTCACTAGTGTGCCTTTGTTGAGAAAACTGTTGTCTGAAAATATGTTTACGACAGGTACTATTATGACGAACCGCTTGAGAAATGTTACATTCCCACAGGATATTCGAATGAAAAGAGGTGCTGTAGCAGAACAGACAACTGGTGATGATGATCTTACAGCGGTGAAATGGAAATATTCCAAATGTGTAACACTTATATCATCTGCCACTGGGAAGAAGCTAACTACTTTCGTCAATAGATTGAGCAAGAAGGAAAAAGTTTCATACATGTTCATTACCCAGTTATTATTCACATCTACAACCAACACATGGGAAGGTTGGATTTGTTGAATGAAATGGTGGAACAGTACAGAATTAGGATAAGAAGCAAAAAATTGAACTCTGAGGGTAATGTTGCATTTCTTTGATTCCTAGAAACAATATGATGGATTTACTACTCTTATGAATGGATATTTCTCAAGGACTGACATCCACACTAACCAAACAAAGGTATACAGGAGATGGAAATGAAGAGGATGCTCCACGAAAGAAGACAAAATCACAGAACTTGAGAGCACCTATTCCATGCGAGGACAAAGGGAAATATAGTTTTGATCACTGGCCAGTGATTGGCAAGTTTTCTTCCGCGCGAATTTGCCGTCGCAAGGGGTGAACTTCCAGAAGTGGAACAAAATATGAGAAATGCCAGGTGTACTTGTATCTAACGAAGGACAAAAATTTTTTCAAGGTGTTCCATTTTGATAAGTGAATGCATAACATTCCTACTGTATATTCACAACTTTTTTTTTTTGCTATGTATTTATTTAGCTATGAAACTATGTTGTACTATAATCTTATGCAGAATAGGGATTTTCATAGTATCTACCATAAACGTATCTGATCTGAATCATATGCAGTTCGTAATTGGTATTTTTTCCTACATATTTCAGTTATGGAGATTATGCCTACATTTAAATTTATTTTTTCCCAACATGCGCAATTGTGTGGGTAGTACTATAAGAAAACTGACAATTAAAAAAATATTTACCATGATTTTTGGTTATTTTATTCATTGTTCAATATATGTACTAAATATCATTTCGAAACTGGGAAATAAATTCTTAGGTCTTTATGAGATTAGAGTCTTGTAGGGATGAAGGGGTTAAACATGCCACACATGTTTTTTTTTTTTTTAATTCGGTACCTGGCGCAAGATCTAAGCACCTAATTCTGGTTCCGCGCTATGCCGCTCAACCAGCCCGGGGAATCACAACAAATTTACCACGTCGTGTTTAGCCCTGGAAGTCGATAAAGGCCATGGTGTGGGGGCCCCATTAGTAGCAGGACGCTGAAGATGAATTACAGCGGGAGATGTATGGCTGCGCCGGCAGCGGCTGTAGTAGATATAATTCTCCGATGAGGTAAGGAAGTGGCAAATCGCACAGGAAAACTATTCGCGAGAAAAAATTCACCACAGCAATGACAGACGTAAATATCTGCTTTGCACACTGGCTGCCGTTCGCCTAAAATATCAAGCGTTTTATTGCCTAACTGTAATTATTCTTGCGAACATGAGGTCCACGAGAATAAAAATCATTAAAAGTTTTCTTGACGAGTCATTCTAATACAGAAAATATACACAATAATCGTACGAGACTGATAATAATATTGTGCTAAAAAGACATAAAAAACTAAAAGAAGAAGAGATTTTAGAGAATGGCGATTGTATATTTGAACAACTCGAAGATTAAATATACTATTGTAATTATAATGCGATCATACTCATCCGACTGCTGATTTTCTTCTAAGGTTTCTAGGTTTCAATGTTTCTCTTCCTACAACTACATCTTGCAGCACAATTGTAGTTATCCTATTCATGTATTGTCTTCTCCACAAGAGAGCTGCAACGAAAATGCTGCCCTTTTATTTATGCACAAAAAAAAGTAAGAATCTAAGTTTCATTTTCGATACAAGTTAAAACATCATTACTGATTCAAAACACTTCACGATATTGTATAAATTGGTACTTAGATGAAGTGTAATAGGCCGTGTTCGTACTTGAAAAGGAGAAACTTAGAGTGGGATGGACCCCAGCATTTTTGTGAAATATTTGTTTGCGCGAATACGCGTATCTCGGTAAATAAATGTTCTGCACATACGAATTTTTATCAGAAAAGATAACAAACAATTACCTACGCCCCTATTTTTTACTTTTGTCATACTTATTAAGTGTATTCTTGGGGGAAAAAAATGGTGAAAATAGTCAAATATCGCATTTTTAAAGCTTGGCTATGCAGTTTCCTTATGCGGCAAGAGAAAAGTACAACGATACGGGCGGAGATTAATCAGTGGGCTTTCGTCGCGTGTAATAAAACTTCACTGTTACAGATCTAATTTGCACAGTACAGTGTTACGACGGAAACACTGCACGCTTTGCGCGTAGGAGCGATGAGGCACTAGGCGTGCGTGTTAGTGTCGCCCGTATCGTTCCCTCGCTCCTCGACCTTGGACGCGGGCTTCCCGCGGGGGTCCATCCCACTCGTAATACGGCATTTGTCATAATTACAGAAAATGTTTGCGGCAGCAGTGAGTTTAATTGTTAGTACATAATTTTGTAAACAGTTAACTAATTTCCCGCATGGACTATGAATTATTTTAATTCTAAAACTTTGGCAATACGACGTAATGATAAACATTTACGCTGGATCTACCCCAGTTGCTTACAGAAAGGTTTAAGAGAACTTATTGTTACATTTTGATAACATGTATAATTTTTTTATTTTCACGTGTACGTACTCTATAACAACTGGGCAAGGAAATGTTCATTTTCACATTAGTCTGCGATATATATATATATATATTTTTTCTTACAATCGCGACTGCGTGATATTTATTGTTTTCTTTTTCTGTAAATTTTTTCAAAGAAAATTTATTCGTTGCAATAATATTGTGTACTCATTTGACAAAATTTTCCCCTTTTTTTTTATGCTACATAAAGCCAATTATAGGCTGTTCACTGTAAATTGACCACTTTTGGAAGCCCTGCTTAAGAGCTACTATGTATTCTTCCAATATATGTAACCGGCCGCGTGTGTCTGTGTATTCGCCTGAGGCTTCTAAACTACATGATGGATTTTAATGCGGTTTACACCATAATTTAGAGAATTTCTTGGGGAAGGCTTCGGTGTATAAAACATTGATATTTCGTTTAAGGATAGCAGAGAAATGTTGACGTTTTCTAATAAGGTTGGAAAGAACCGCTTTTCAGGCACTTACATGACTTACGCTAACTAAACCATAAGAGAAACGTACTACAGAATTGCAGGTCTCAAAAAGGTGTACAAAAAAGTCTCCGAAAGCATATGTTTATCTTCTAAGGATGACCTTCAGTAACAATTTTTGTCTTTTAAATTTCACTGACGAAGACATTTTTTAAACGTCATAGTATTAATCCTATGTTAGTTACCTTAAGCATTAGTGTATATACCTACTTGCTGTAAACCTAAACAACGCCATATTTTTAAATCGCACTCGAGCGTGGCCGGGGGAGGGGGAGGGTTTCTAGTATTATTATAAAAGTAAACATTTTACAAGTTTGCTAATCCTGCGACTTATGTTCATTAGAAATCAGAAAGCAAAAGAAATAATTTAAAAAATGAGAAATGTTTACCAAACACTTTTAATTCAACGTTAAGACATGCAACTACTTTTCCTCATCGTTACCAACTTTACTGGGAGCATTCCAATTAGTGCGTACGTTAGAATACTTTATGTAGGTAGGAGCAGTGACATTTTTGAAACGTTTATTTCAAAATGGCTCAGTTAACCGTTAACAGCGCATAGTAATGGGCAATAGCTAGTCGGCATCGAGTTAGCGGTCGAGAGGAGTACGCTCAGAAACCCGACGTTCGAGAAGAAAATTACTCGATAACACTTTGATGGGGACTAAAATGCGAGAGGATCGAGGCGCCGAAGAAAGAAGTGGTTGGGGGGGGGGGGGGTGTGGGTCCGGAGCCAGACACTTTCCACTTGCACCCTGCCCTCAGTCCTCGTCGTCGCTCACGCCGGACCAAGATCTCGGGGAGACAGATCCCGGGAATGGATTGCAAAGGTCTCCCTGCCCCCCCCCTTCCCCGACAACCCCGTCATTTACCAACCAACCCCTTCTACGCCCCTGCCGGGATTTTGCTCCGCCGTGCTGGGCCTGAGTTACTTCACCCTGCATAAACCAAGAGCCGACCGGTCCCGCGACAGCACCAAGGGCTCCCCTTCCCTGCACCTATTCCTCTACCGCAGAGCGAAATCTTTATTGAACAGCTTTCCTTATTTGCAGAGAGATGCTGGTAGAACAAGTATTTCGGTCGTGCGTTTTCAGTAACAATTAGCTCGATTCACGATGAAAAACGTGTAAATATTAGAAAAGGTGTTCTTTATGGTACGGTCCGCACGTCAGAGCTGTTTACGTACACGATGATCATGAACCGGGCTAAAAAGAATACCTACTTTCATTTTGATACGTACCGTTAAGAAGTGATCAGGCCTTAGGTAGACGGCCTGCCTGATCACACCTTCAAACATTGAACCAGGGCACGAGCGTGATTGCAATAACACCTTGCGGAAGACAGCTGCAGAGACCCCCCCTCCACCGGGCAGCAAACGGGGCCGAAAATATTAAACAACGCGTGCGATATAGGCCAGCGTAGCACTGCGAGCGGCGTTTTTTTGTCGTCGGGCCGTTGGAATGAGAAGACTATGGAAGATGCAGTTGTCTGGCCGTCGTTAACCGCCTCCTAGAATCAGCCTCCGGCAACATGAATAAGGTGAGGACTTTCCAGTTAGATCGTAATAGTACTGGCGTGCGGTGATAGAACATAACATAATTAATTAATATCTCGGTGTTCCATTTAATCTCCCTCGACCAATAGTCACGTAAATAGTTATTGTATAATCCTTATGTTCAATAAATCCCATCTTATACTGTTGTACTCTGCCTAATCATGACTCATTATTTAGCTACGCCCTTAGCCTCTTTCAGGCATGAACTGACAAACAAATCAGTTTATAACAGTACACGTTCGTTATTTACACATTTTCATCATGACTCGAGCTTAACACAACTAATTCCGTGCCAGGTGAGTAACACTTCGAAACATTACTGGGGTCACAAATTCAGAAATGATTATATTTACGAAGGAAACAACATGTTTTCATGATAGGCTACTCAAACTCAAATCGATATGGGCATCAGGTATTTTATTTTAAATTTGCGAACATGAAAGTTTCTGAGCAAAATATTTTCTACGCAGCTTTATGACATGTGCCGGATGGACGATATGGACTAGCTTCTTAATAAATAAAAAACAAAAAATTAAGAACAAATACATTATTATTTAACTGCGCGCCTCAAGTCACGCTGAAGCTTCTAAGGGCAGTGATCTACTAAATAATGTATTTACACTGTTACAGGGAACAGAACGAACGTGGCACTTTCTTATTGCTTCGACTTTTGATTCACTTCAACTCTACTGGTAACACTTTCAGAGTTTTAATCGGTGACGAGATTTTCTTGTAATACTGTCGCTATGCTGAGATGCTATGACGAATATATGAAAGTATTTAATAACAGTAACCAAGCAAATTTCTTGGAGATTTTTTTAATGTACTTCACTTTATTGAGATAGAAAACTGCCAGTAGGAATGTATATTAATGGACATTTATACATAAATTATAACTAAACATTTTACTCGCGAGAACAGAAACTATGATCCTGGGATAAAATACTTTAAAAAATCCAGTTTTATCGAAACTAAACCAGGGAAAAATTAAATCAAATTAAATACTTGCGCGAATCGAACCAGACTTCATTAAACTTTCTATGCACGTTGATGGGATGACTAACAATTTATTAAAAAATATTCTATTGTCATTTGTGTAGAATACGTACGTGAATGTTCGAAACAATTTGTTTGCTGAATTGTTGTCAAAGTGCTCAGCTTCTTAAAGTATTTTAAAATAAACCAAAATTTATTTTTTAAATACGAAGTGTGTTTGATTGACAGTTGTGTGATAACACAAAAGGAATAGGATATCGAAACAAAATAATCAACCTAGTATGTTGTGCGGTTGCCGCCTGTGTGTTATAGCCTACTTTAACGGGAAGGGATAGAAATCCCTTCCCGTTTTTCACATAAACGGTGATCGGTCACAAATATTCCAAATTGTGGGATATGATAGCAGGGGTTACATCCATGAGCGGAGGAAGGGGGGGGGGGAGGGTTCACATACAGGCGTTCGATTCGTAACTGTTACGGAGACATGATTGCTTAAAATGTCTTAACTCAGATCGGCGGATCCGAGTCCTGTAGAAGACTGCTGTAGGGCTGCTCGATATCATAAAAATTTAATATCGATATTTTTTCGAACAGTTACTAGGTGTTTTCAATATCTCTATAATACCGATATTATCGATATCGCAATTATCGATAATACCAAAATTATCTATAATGCGGAAATTATCGATAATACCGAACATTTTGATAATACCGAAATTATCGATAACACCAAACATTTTTATAATACCGAAAATTTCTATAATACCAAAAACTTCGATAGTATCGAAACATAGATACACCGATATTTTTCAAAGTTACATATCGTTCGATAAATTATTTTTATATATCAATAATTTTCGATACATCGATATTTCGAAAAGCTTTAGACTGCTGTGCATGGGGCTGTATGGCAACGCTTGTGTAGGAAAGACGGTCACAAACACGCTAGGTATTTGCTGGGTCGTTTTCGGGATGTCGCAGTGATTTTCAACACCATGCACCGCTGAAATCTGCAAACATACCGACTTGTGGAGTGAAGTAGAGAGGTTTGAGTGGCTTTAACAACGGGGTCTTAAGAGTCATCGAGGGTGAAGTGAGGTGAACATGATGGAGCACAGGAACGCAGGGGCAGGGGAAGCGGGAGATCCTCGAGAAAACCCGCTGTCCAGTACGATTCCCACACGCGGAAATACGGAAGAGCTGACTTGTGTATATTGCTGCAGAGGGTGGCGATTTTTAAAATGTGTCTCTATATACATCGTAAAACACATTTGATCAATTGCAGATAGGCACTATGTTCCTTATTTGTCATAGCGTGGCAACAATCTATGACTTTATTCTCTGTGAATGGTTTGTGACGCTTCGCGTCAAATTTTAATAAATAAATATTTGTTTGTTTTGTTATTTATTTCTAATAAATATAATTTTTATGTCTTTTTTAGTTTACATTTGCTAAAAATCATTTTAATGTGTAAACACTTGTCTTAGTATAACGTATTCTGGTTTGCAATTTATTTTGTAAAAGTCTTCGCCACTAGCCGCATTTGAGTAATCGAGGCCACGATTGTTTGTGACACTCATTTGTCTCTGCGCTTAAGTTTTTTTTTCTCGTTCTTGCGGTTTAACGCTCGTAATTCGGTGCCCACATCTGTGTTAGAGCTGTAAAGTGAAACGAGCGTAATGATCGATTAGTTATTAATTAACGGGATGTTTTTTTTTTATTTTCTCACCGCAACGTATTGTTGGAAAGAAAATGTTCGAAGATTGCTCAAGGTGAAAAAAAAAAAAAAAAAAAAAAAAACCGGGGCTCAGCAACATTGAATTTCCAGACATGTTTACGAGCAAGTCAAATGAAGGGTTGCTGTTATGGTCAGAAGTGACGTTGTTTGTTTTTCCTTTCAATCGGAGTTGCTCCATAAACGATAGTAAACTATAGGTGCCTTTTTTCTGGAAAAATAACCGGCAGGGCTGTCCTTAAGGGTGTGTGACATGTGCGGTCACTCGGGGCCAAGCCCCCCCCCCTCCCTAAAATTGTTTTAATACTTAGCATTCGTTTGGTTGTGAGTTACGTACGTCACGATGACACGTATAGCTATATTTATACATGTTCATTTATAAAATATAAACGTTTTATCTATAAAATACCAGGCGCAAGGCGCGGACACTCGAGAACAGGACACATTGTTCAAACGGTGATTGAGCTCTGAAATGGGCGATTAACTAGTTTGGAAGGGAATGACCTCGCAAAAGTTTTTGCACCTGGCCGCACCCTCGTTAAGAACGGAGCTGAAAACGGTGACTGTTTTAGGATGTTAAGAAGCACATGTCGCCTGGAAATTTCTTTCGTGACTCTGCTTGTCGTTATAAAGGCAGACGCGTTGAAATTAAGTTTGTTTTTCTTCGTGATAGACTTCAATGATTAAATCCAACGTGGAAGTTGGCGTGGAAAGAGTTTACTAATCCATTCGCAAGATGTTTTGTTGTGTAGTGAAATGAACCTTTACTTTTTTAACTGTTATATGGCCACAAGGCCTTTAATACGTACTTCTAAACAAAACTTTAGGATTTATGGCCAAGTCATTTGGTTGATCGTGACCATTTCCTGAATAAATTCATACAGATCATCAAATTGGTCAGTAGCGACATCACGTTTGGGTGTTTGAAGCAAATGAACACAAAGCTCCCGCTGAAACAGGCGCTGGCCTCTCCACTCTCCCCTCTAGGTGGCCGATACCTATTATAAGATCATACCTATTATAAGATTATACCTATTATAAGATCATACCTGGAGCTCTGCTTTCTAACCGTTACACTTAACCCCCGCCAAAGCAAAAGCTAAATCAGCTTTTAGATCTTCAGGATCCACCGGGAACTTTGCAATTTTAAAACTGCCATACTGTCCGAAAAATTAAACGAAACTACACTAAGCTACTCTCTCTCTCTCTCTCTCTCTCTCTCTCTCTCTCTCTCTCTCTCTCTCTCTCTCTCTCTCTCTCTCTCTCTCTCACACATATACACACACACATATACACACACATACACACACGCACACACACTATACTATCTATCTATATATCTATCTATCGCGTCCGCGCTCTTTCCTTCTTTCACGATAAATTTAAGCATGACGGTATCCCCATTAAAAATTTTCGCGGTCCAGTGCACTCGAGTGTACACGGACTTAGTTTTGGGGAATGCCTGGCAACCATAAACATTCCCCGCCACCTCACCAAGCAATTGAATACAAAACTAAAAGTTATATTGTCAGTTACAATCTTGAAATAGTTTAGTATTGATTGTAAGAATTTGAGTTTGTTTAAACCCAGGCCTAGCCAAATTGTGAATTAAGGACCCACAATGAACAGTGACAGCATTATGTTGGCGTTTATTATCACTGTAGTTTAAGCAATGTGTGTCTTTTTTGCGGTATTGACATTGTGAAGTACTTGTATCCAGAATTTCTCGTATGAATAGTAGAAGTTCAGTATTTCTAGACCACTGTGGTTTTTGTTATATATATATTTATAGATAACAAAAAATATATATATATTTATATATGTTTATATATATATATGTATATATATAAACAAAATGTCACAGTGCTTTAGATATATATATATATATATATACATATAATGTTATATGTATATGTGTGTATGGAATGGTGTAACGATACAAGTTTTAATTGAATACCATGTGTATGTATTACATGTATATTTTATCGTTAGGCCGGAGGAGCATAAATGAAGAGATTTTCTAAGCGGATGCAAAAGACTGACATTACCCGTAAGTGCAAATAATATTGATTATGAAGTCATTTGGTTTTTCTGTTTTGAAAGAAACAGAAGTGGTATGAGTCAAGTCGTGTAAGTAGATGGTGCAAATCCCCTTTCCCGTGCCCTGAAGTTGAAAGTGAAACTAGTGACTCGTGTATCGGCGTGCCTTCTTGTCCAATTGTTGGGGGGGAAAATCCAAGAAGGTTACGTGTTTACACCACAGTAGGAGGAGTACATCCAAACACGATTAACCCCTTAACATTGTATCCTGATTGTACTCGTCCACGTCTGAAATGGTGTAAAATAGGCAAACTCGTAGTGAGTGCTGTGCAAGTCTAGAAGCTAGTCCCAATACAGGCATTGCCTTTCTCTGGGTAATGTAATTGGTAGCTTCTTGTGCCGTGGATCTACTGAAACTCTTATCGTAGCTTCTAAAGTACTTTCCACCCAATAATTTCTCTCTTTCGCAACACCTGAAATGAAGAAGTATTGACCACATTAATCCCTTATCATTTTTCCCAAAAGAAGATAAAGGATTGAGTGAAGAGATTTGGGCGGCTCTTAACAGCGAGGTCCTGAGAGCCGATGAGGGTGGTTGGGGTGAGTATGGAGCAGCGCTGGAATGAAAGGACAGGGGCAACGGGACATCCCCAAGAAGACACGCCGACCAACGGCATCGTCCTGCACGATTCCCACATGCAAGAATCCGGTGACCCCGGGCGGGGATTGAACCCTACTCGCCTTGGTGGAAGGCGATAGGGCTACCCTCTCGGCTACCGCGCCCCCAAAATTAATTGAAGCATGTTGCTGATTAAGTGTGTCCAACAGTAAATACTGGAGTTTATACAAATAATTAAAGTTTGTGTAATTCCTCATTTCTATTCATATAGATTCGTCCAATCGTTTTTAAATGCAAATCAGCCTATTGATGGATTCCTTAAACCTCGCAATTCCGTATTTACCCACTGTTCATTGCACGGTGATGATTAATAGCTCCGCCGTTTCTGAACAGTTCAGTAAACGGCATTAACTTTCTGGAGTTCTTGCCCCCTTAACAATACATATCTTTGTTTTCAAAATCTATTGCTGTGGCCTTTTAAATGTCATCTAATAGGTGTCCCTTAGGCAAAGGTTCGTCACTCTTTGGCACCACATGGAAAATACTCTTATTTATGGTGCCATCAGTGGCTTGAAAACCCATGCTATATCGAACTATCGATCTAGCTACTATATGGTTTCTGATCACTGACCAGCTTCCAACAGAACCCATGCTTTCGCTACGAAATACGTTTTGTTTTACAATATACACACTTACGGTAATACATTGACACCAAGCCACAGACCACATAAAGTTAACCCTGCACAAGATATTTATAATTAAATCAGTTTTTCGTGTTGTGGTAACATTACCCTTGTTGGGAAACTTAAACCAAGTAAGGATACGATTCCATAGTTTTTTTCGTAACATCTTATATCATCTTTGAAGACAGACCTTGACTGAGAAACCTAATACACACTGACTCGTGAATTTCTTGAGTTCCGCAGATACTTTTCTCAGTTAAAGACTGTCTTTAGTCAGGCATTATCGTTTGTCCAAAGCTTGGGTTAGACTTCTCGCCTAATTATTCTTCCGCCTTCATGTATCCTGTAGAGAAGCTGTATATTAAAATTCAAATAAAATTGTTACTCAACCGAAATTCAGCTGCATGGCACCCACATGTATGATTTTATCATGAGCGCAAGCCAAGTGGAATCGCCTCCAAGTTAGTCATATTTAATGTCAAAGGAACACTTATTGGTATTTAGTGGAGGACGTCGTTTGTGTCCCTGGTGTCAGCTTTAATGGAGGAGTTGATATTTTCACGGCCGCATGTAGGAAAAAAAATGAATACTGACACGGAGCTGCTAAGTTATGCTCATTTTGGGGCTGAAAGCAAAAAAAAAAAATTTTGCAAACGTGAATAAAACTTTTTGGACTGTCTATTCTAATGATGAATGTTCTGTACGTGTAGCTTCTTTGAACTTTAAACACTTTATTTGGAAATACACTTTTTCAGACATGCTGTGTTACTGTATGAGTGAACGTAAGTTGATTAAGCTATGAACTTAATTGTTTAATTATTCCTTTGTTTAATTATATTATATAGAGTCATATGAAAACTATGACGTAGATTTTTATCGTCCACAGTAACCGAGAAGATCGTGGAGTGAAATTAACGTCCAGTGGTCAGTAATTGTTATTTTTTTTTGTTGTTGTTTATAAAACGACTATAAAAATTGTTACTGTACAATTTTGTTTCAAAATTGCTAACATTCATGTTCTTATATTATAGATATTAACACAGCGTTATGTTTCTAGGCCCTGTTACACATATCTCGATAACCTTCCACAGATAAAATCTGTTTGTGTTGACAGGAGCCATGAAACATCATTTGCATAAAAATTTCTGCTAATTGATTTAAACTGGCTAAATTGTGGAGTGATAAAATGTAATGATTGAAAGAAAACTGCGCATTTACGTGTTCATCGTGGACACTGTAAGCACATTTCTTCCAAGTGAATGCTACTTTATTACATCTCTAGTCAGGACAATTTTATACACTCTGCAAGTATTTTAGTGGACGTATAAAACGTTTATCCGCAGAATAACGATACGCTCCAAAGAAATTTTCCAAAGTAGAAACGAAATTAACATTAAACCCATTGGAAAATATATAACCTAAAGGGGTGTATGGCGTGTGATTGCTATTTATGGAAACTGCGTGCCTAAAGCGTTAATAAAAAGTCGCGTTTCTGCACTATGGGCGTTTTATTTGCGCATGTTTCAAGAGGCACTCTTAAGTTCGGCCGCGAAGCACCAATGAGAGTCCGGGGAAGCGAAAGACCTGGAGGCGCGCGGCGCAACGCATCTGTTTCCATTTTCACAACCCGCACGTGACACCAGCTCGGGCTCCGGCGGAGACAAACGGGCCGCGCGACCTCGAGTCTGGAGGATTGCTTGCTTGCGTTACACGCGGGAGAGGGCGCGCGCTTGTCCGCTTAGCTTTTCTTGAATGGCACGGAATGCTGATATTTATGCCGGCTCCGTAAATGGTCGGAGACAGGAGAGGCACTCGCGTGAAATACGACCCGACTTTCAGTGCAGGGTAGAAAACGTGCAACCAACCCTCCTCCTCACCCCTTCTCCACTTCATCCTCATGCTCACTCCACCCTTCCACGGCTTCCACCGCGAGACGGGGCTAAATTAATTTTAAATCATAATTATCACTTTTCAACACGACGCAGCCAGCGAGTGGTGGGCTCACTCCACGCTCGCTCGTGCTTGAGGTGGCGGGGAAGGGTGTAGGGGGCTTCTCTCTTTCCCCATGCGTAAAAATAATAAAATATTCGCTCGCAACTGGTGGGCGGGCTCTGTGAAAAATAGCGGGAATAAGTGTTTAAAGGGCCTAGATTTACGTTGGCGAGGATTTATACGATGGCTGTTTCATTATCATTAGCCGGTTCGTCCCTCTCTCATTCTCTCTCTCTCTCTCTCTCTCTCTCTCTCCTCTCTCTCTCTCTCTCTCTCTCTCTCTCTCTCTCTCTCTCGCCCTTTCTTTCTCTCAGACCTAGACGGTGGGCTCGGAATTGCTGCACTGCGCTCTCACTCGTAGTATGTAGTTTACCGCCCGCACACAGATGGCAGCACCTGTCGGCGATGACTCCTTTCGACTTGCTTAATGTAATACTGTTATTTACTTGCATCCTAAATATAAATAAACACGTTCATATGCTCAATGGTTGACCTTGGCTAGTATCACTTCATTTCGGTATACAAAATCGTATACACTACCGTGCAAAATCAACTTCGTTATACCTACAACCGAGACAGGTCTGTTAACTGTATTCAGTCCTGCCCCGAAACAACACACCGGTAGGAGTTAATTCTGGAACATTCTTCACAGCATCTCAGCTACAAAGGCCACGTGAAAACGTCTCTAAAATCAGAATGACACACAGGGTACCAGAACAGAAATGGTGATGTACTTCGTAACTAATATCACGATTGAAATAAGTGCGATCTCATTCGATCGGGCATACGGCTGCGATTCAAATATGACCTTGAGCGGGAGGGGGGGGGGGGCTCGCGGTGACTAGCAGCAACTTTGGGGCGGTATATCTTGCAAACTCCGGTACGCTAACGCGCCTGTGTTGGAGCGAAACGAAATATCTCGTCTACATCTGTCGGTTTAAGTCACATAAGTATGGTATTAATTTCGTTATTTTCATGCCATTCCCATATGCCAAAGAAAATATTACGCGTTAACGCAGACACATTCACGTCATACCCACTCAGCCCCACGCGAATTTTTCAATTTTTATTACGGACGGAAATATCAACTTAGTAAAGGATTCTCAACGAAGGCATCGCTCGCAGTGCATGTATTTAGGTGCTTCTGTGTAAATTAGTGTTGCCACTGAATGCCGTAAATAGTAACGTTTTTTTTTTCTAGTAAAAATTTTCCATTTTGTGTAGCCCATCTGGTTTTAGAATGTTTAAGGCTTTTCTACTCGGCACTTCAAAATGTTTCAACGTTTTTAGCCTACTTTCCAAAGGAAAGGATGATTTATGAGATCACTTTCATGGCTGTATGTGTATGTATGTGTGTCTGTGTGTGTATGTATGCATGAGTGGGTGCCCCCTTTCAATTTTTAAACCAAAAATGTTAGCAAACCTGGTACAATTATAATACTTAATAAGGACACCTGACTTGTATAGTTTTCTACCACTGCGACACTTATGTTCACAATAGCGGTAATAGTAGAATTTGGAGTGATATGTCATATCTCGGGAAATATTCAACCGATTTAAACTAAAATCTTGTATGCTGAGAGAGCATCAAGCAAGCATTAAATTTTGAGATGGATAATGTGGTTGGTGTGCCATTATGAAAAATAGCAACAAATGAATAAATAAAGATTTTATATCTCGAAAACTATTAAGCCAATTCTCAACCAATTTCACAGATAAGTAAAGGTATTATAGGAGAAATAAAATTAAGTAATTGAACTTTATTAGATATTTAATTTCAAAATGGTGGAAATACTCATATTTTAGATTAATTTGATATATCTACCATACCATTTAACCAATTTCGACTACAGTTTGTATACTGAAAGTATCTATTACAAGAATCATATATGTCAACACATAACCACTTATGTAAGCCATTTTGTAAGATAGCGCCATACGAACAAATAAAGTTATATCATAGCTTGGTAAAAATTAACCGATTCCTACCAAATTTGGCAATCACAGAGTATTGATGCGGATGATGATAAGTGATATGTTTTTTTAACATGTCAGACACTTATTTTCAAAATTGCGGCCATATAGCGGTTTTTGCTTAGAACGTTATATCGTCGAAATTATGTAATTTTTTCCAACTGTCATAGATACTGCTACACATTTAAGTTGTTTGAAATTGGTTGGGATATATGGCATACTTACCTACAGTAGTTTCATGATCGAGGTTTTGAAAACATATGACTTCACCATAAGCAACATAAATTTAGATGGACTACAAAAGTATGACTTGTCGCCTGAACTAGACAGGCAAAAAGGCTTCATTTTGTAGTGCTATCTTCCAAAATGGCTGATAAATGACTTTATTTATTAATTTATTTTATGTTAGCATGAATACCATCAGTACACTCTAAATCCGAATCAGCGACCCTTCAGTGAAATATTTTTCGCTGAAATTCAGATAATGAGCTACTGTTGACCGCCAAATCAAACAAATTAACTGTGAACAATTGATTTATAGTACACTGTTAAAAATTTCCGTATATTTACGTATTGTTTTACGGAAATGTACAGCGTATATACGGAAAGGCAATCCGTAATGACGAAAAACGGAGTTAAGTCCTTAAATACAAAATACGGAAGGTCTCCGTATTCCCTTTGGCTTCGAGTTACGGGGACGAACAATGCCGATTATACACGAAGCTTTCTTCGCCGCTGTAACCAGGAAATTATCGTTTCTGGGGCAGTTAAGGTTATCCACGTGACTATGACCTATCCTTTCAAACATAAAAAAATAGCATCGGGCGTCTGTAATTAAATATAAAAATTATATCGCAACATACAAGTGAGAGTTGTAGGTGTGGTTAGAGTCGTAGACTTGCAAATTATTGACTCGGATTCAAACTTCGCTTGTATATAAAATATTTTAACTTTTTTATTATCATTTTTCATACACGGTAGAGCACCCACATACCGAAAATTAAAGACGTTTTCACTATCTCTTTTTATTTTAAACGGGAAGCACTGAAAACTAACTAGGCAATTAACGCGGAAGTTTCTGTGAAATTTACAGAAAGTCCGTTCCTGAGAATCAATGTGTCCGTAATTTTACGGAGAGTTTACGGACAATTCTGGATAAATTTTTACCTGTTTTTACCTGTTTTTGAAGGGATACGGAAGTTTTGTTTCTTTTTTTTTGCGTTCCTATTTTCAATATGGATGAATTCCAGTGACATTTCATAGTGTTTCGAAACGTTCGTGCTATACACACCTTGTTATAAACATAAACTAGATTTAAAGTAGTAAAATTACTTTTATTACGTTTCCGAGGTGTGTTTCGAAATAACAGCGCCCAGAAACAATTAGGAGCAACAACTAAGTGGGAGGACGGGCAGAAGAAACAATCCTTGTAACACGCTAATATTCACTTCCAAGGCTTTGAAGTCGTCACGGTGTAATGTGGTAAAGGCCCGTTTTTCTCGCCCATCCTCCGGCAAGTATCGCGGATTTTGGAGTTATGACTTCGATTACTCTTCATCAGAGGATGAAAATAATAAGATTAGTAATACTTATTACGCTGTGTATTTTTTATATAATTCTTATATTTCTGTAAAATATACGGCACTTTCCGTAAATTTACGGAATTTTTTTTTTTTAACAGTGTAGTGACATTCTTGACATTTAGTGGAGCATCATAAATAAATCACTAAATTCCACCACTATATTAATAAGTTATCTGGCACTGATTTCAGTTGCTTAGTTCTCACTGTTTTCACTGATTTGGCTCAGTTCTCACTCGTGAAAGTTTAGCGTGTATTGAAAGAAGTTGAAATAATTGGTTACATTGTTTCATAGATATAGCTAATATACTATAACGTTTACATGGATGCTATTTTGAGAATTAGGGTCAGGTCTTCTTAAAATAGTATAGCCCATCAGTTTAATATTATGAATTAGAGCTGTAGTAAATAAAATACATCTGTTACAAACAAATAATAAGTAAAACATATAAATATTAAGTTAGCATACACACTGCAAAAATAAACTGATATCGCTGTGACATATATAAGTAGCGGTTATTTAAGGCGTTACAGTACTGCCATGCTATTAATGTAAAAGTAGCATGAAGTATTTTTGTAACATCACCTCCTTACTGTGTTTATGTTGCAGCAGAACAAATTTTGTGTTAAATTAATGTTAACACTTTTGCTAAAAAATTTCCTTGTATTTCCTTTGCTTTTAAACATTTCGATGTAAAATTAATTAAGTAAAATTACTGTGTCTCAAAACGAAATATTAACTGTGAAGAGAACAATTAAGGCTCAGAATAATGAGACTCGAACCCGCGCCTTGCGTGCATGGCGTCTCCACAAACAAAATTTTCTTACCAATTTTTTTATATTCTAACATGTCTGACTGTGTTTCATATTGCGAGTTTTCTACAACATATAACGACAAACTGCAGTATATTATATCGTTACGTGGAAATAGTCTACGCTCTAGAAATATATGCATATCTGCAACACATAAAGTACTTTGCAAGGTTTGGAAATTAAACTAAGTTACATTTGATTTTCACTATATGCCTTAAGATTTAAATTTAGTGGTTTCATTCTACGAGGGTATCACTGTTCATTCGTATCCACCTTTGCACAGTGTAAACTGTTGTCTAGAAATTGCTTTAATGTCGCAGTAACACGAATATTTTGTTCTTCCTGTTGTTTTCAGCGTAATACAATTTTTGGTTGCAGCAAAAATGCTTTATTAACGCTGACCCTTCAACAGTGTACAAGACTTTGTAATTGTTAATATTATTAACTTTCTCACAGCATTATTAACTTTATTCTGCATAAACCTTCAACGAAATAGCACATTTGTAAAACTTTCGTTGCAACATCAGACTTTTTATTGTGCACTCTTGACACTTTGTGGTGGGGGGGGGGGCGGTGGCTGAGTGATTAACACGCTCGCCTCCCACCAAGGCCTACCGAGTTCAATCCCCGGCCGGGTCACTCCCGGACTTTCGCAAGTAGGAATCGTGCCGGACGATGCCGCTGGTCGGGGGGTTTTCTCGGGGATCTCCCGTTTCCCCCACCCTTTCCTTCCGGCGCTGCTACATACTCACCTTACTTCACCCTCATCGGTTCTAAAGACCGCGCTGTTAAGAACCGCCCAAATCTCTAACTCACTCGCTTATGAGTGTGGCTAAAACGTTGCCTACTCACGAAGGCGTGCCGCCGCACCCTTTTAAACTTAATGCACTTATTTCTGGAATATAGTTGACCTGCTAGTGTATTTCGCTAAGTCTACCCTACTTGCTAATTTGTGCGTGATGACTTCGACCATCGAAATCGCAGAAAATGTAGGGTTTAGAGTGTTTTTGTGCGGTCATAATACCTAATATCGGAACTCCAGTTTAACTTTTGAAGGGGAACGATTTTACTATCCAAGTTTTTGAGGTTTAGAATCTTTAATAAACTAATTTAGGGGCACGTACCTCTCTCAGGGGTCACTTTAGGCTATGCGTCGTATTATGTTTACCGTCTCATATTTCACGTAGAATAACTTCGCATTGTTTGTAACAAACATTCAGGGACGTGTTGTAGATAAATCTTCGTTGTTGACCTTTAACTCATTCCGTATTATGTATCAGCTACAAAGTACTTCGCCGTTGCTATGGCAACACTCCGCGAGCGTCGGGTGTAACAATTCCCCTCGTTGAGTCTACCGCCACGAGAGCTGGACGAGTCAGGTTGGCAGGTTTGCGACACGACTCGCTGACACATCACGCCGTCCGGCACACAAATTACTCCGGAGATGCCGCCGAGCCGAGAGGTAATTCAACGCAGCATCCCGGATGCTCGCACGTGCGCGTGTGTGTGTGTGTGTGTGCGCGCGTGCGTGTTTCACGTGCAAAGAAGTCGCGAAAATGTATCTGCGAAAACGAAAGAAAGAAACCAGAAAAATAAAACGTATGCATAAGATTATTATTATTTTTTTTTTTTACTTGTTCGTAGAATATTAAATCTGCGCAGCGACGAGACGAGAGTGTATGTAAAGAAATCTCCCCATCCCCCTTCCCTTCTTTTGTCTTATACCACAACCACCCAGGGGCGCACTTAACATTTTGAATGTGTAATGCAGTTGGCAAAGACTTTAAAACGTTTCGCCATTTTCCTTCCACCCTCCTCTCCTCCTGCACTGGTCCAGCAAGCTCTATCCTTTCTCGCTGCGCGGTGATTTGTGGCGCTGCGCCGGTCGTATACGACATCTCAGATTGCGGAGTCCGGCGGCTGCTGAAGCAGTAAAAGGAATGGAGCGGGGGGGGGGGGTAGGGGAAGAGGGAAGGATGAGAAGAGGGGAGGGGAACCACCAGTCCCCCGAAAGGCCTTCGTAGTAGGTCAGCGCCCAATTTGCGAAATGGCGTCGCGATTCCTAGTTCCCAGTGCAGTGTCCCGTACTGCCCGCGCTGGCCGACAAACGTACAGTCGGATTCGAAACGATTGTGGCACCGCTGCCGTCTTTAAAACTGAACATGGGTAATACTTCAGAAGCAACAATGCCGTAGAGAAATATCCCCCCGCATGTTTATTGGGGCTAGTTCCCTGGTCCGACGCAAGGTGTTTTGACCATGGCGCCATCGTACAGCGAAACACGTAACTTGTGCTAGCCACCGTGAATTTTCTTCACAAACAGGAAATATCTAGCAGAGTGCGCATGCCATACACGCAGTAAACACACTTTGGGCGTGTTCGCATGGTTTGCTATTCTGCTAGTTTATTGCCTTTTCTGCTTGTTACCGGAAGCACTTTTTTTTGCATACTGTTCGGTTGGCGGTAACAATTGCTATTTGTGTTATAAAAAGCAGCTATTTCTGTTCTTGCTCGCTGAGGTAACAGCAGAAATATCAGAACGGGCAAGGTGGAATAAAATGGCCGCCAAAATAAAATTTCAAACGTCGAAGTTTCTTTAGAGTGACGATTGCAAATAGTAATTTGCTTTTATGCAGATTTATGAAGAGAATATGTTTGGGTATCCTAAAAGAAGTGCAAAGAGAAATAAAAATAACAAAGACAAATTTATCCTTGAAAGTAAGTTATCTTGAGTGGTTTAATATACGTAAATTACACAGAGATAATAATGATTATCAACATTTTAAAAATAAAATTTCGTTTATATGCTTGTGACGTTAATTTACTGCTGTTAGTCGTTCGTGTCACCCTGCCGAAAGTAACTGCTATTTTTGCTACTTTTCGTCTAGTGAAAAATAACACTTGCTCTCAGATAGTAGAAAAAGCGTACCCCACGAACAAACCTCTAGTGTTCCAATAGTGGACTACTTTTTTGACAACAGCGTTATAAAAAAAAAACAATACGGACAGGATTTGATGTTAGAACACAGTTTTTAGTAAGTGTTTTGAGATGTTTGTACATTTCCTCTGGCCTAGTCTAGAATACGTTCGTAACTGCTGACCTGGTGACATTGGCGATGGACAAGTCAATCTCGTACTACTATAGTAATTTTTATATGGAATGGTCCCGGCCAGACGGCAACCGTAGGTAGTCTTTATGGACATTGCCCACGAAAAGAATGAGATATGTTATATTTGCATGGCGTTTACTCAGATAAACATTTTTATATCACATGGATTTTGCAAAATAACATGTTACTCCGAGTAACGCCTTACCTTTCCATGAAAATCGCTTAAAATATATTCTCTCTCAGTGATATTGAACCAATCGCGAGTCATTCACTGTGATCGATAAACTCCGCAATGCTTCTTCTCTGTGTTGGTGATCACTGACCATGTAGAATTATCCAATGACAAAATAATATTAGCTAAAATGCTTTATTTTTAGCGTCCAGTTAATACCGACCGAAGGGAATCCTCTGAATCGTATCACTGGTCACAGCAAATGGGGTGTTTCTTACTTAACGTGAGACCGCGGTGGCTCAGCGGTTAGCCTGCTCGCCTTCCACCTAAGCGAACTGGGTTCAATCTCCTACCGGGTCACTTCCGGATTTTCGCAAGTGAGAATCGTGCCGGCGATGCCACTGTCGGCGGGTTTTCTCGGGGATATCCCGTTTCTCCCACCCTAGCATTCTTGCGCTGCTCCATTCTCGCCTCATTTCACACTCATCGGCTCTCGAGAACTCGTTAACAGCAGCCCAAATCTCTCTCATCTGAATTTACTTAACATATGTATGGCACGTGTGTCAACGTTTTCCAAAATAAAGCCAGGCTTGTCAGGATATGACGAGGTGGTTTAGAAATCCTAATGCTCAAAGAAAAATAATGTTTATAATTAGTATTTAAGTAGAACCACTTCTCTAATTTCACTGAGGATAGAAGCATATATAGACAAGTTCTATTACAAAACTGAGTTTTATTCAACAAACTATTTAATTCATACGAAAATCTAAGGATGAAATGAACGTTAGCTCCCTGAATAGGCAAAGAAATTACTTTGAAATACTCCAACGTGGTCTCGGCCAACTGCATACTTTGACAGAAATGAGTTAAATCAATTACGTAACTAATTTTCAATAAACTTTCAGCTCCTCTAAATCCAGTCAAGCTATGTCTGGAAGAGTTTCAAATTGCTTGGAAAATTATTTTTATTTATCTTAGTTCAGAATGGCACTATAAAGCTAAATCAGTGAAATACTATGCTGTGTAAGGCCAGAGTTAATAAGCTGCTAGTCACCGGCGAATCAATATAATGCACTGGAATCCAGTGCCAAAGGCAGTTGGATTCTCCGCAAATCAAGAAAAATCGCAGTTAAAACAGTCAAACTCAATCACTGTATTAATTAATGACATCGCATGATTCCTCTGGAACAATTTTCAGCAGTCCGTAGTCAATTGCCGATGATTTCGAGTGAATTTTTCTGTTTTAATTTCAGAATGCAAGTCTTTTCTAGCTAACCAGAAAGGAGAAAACGTTATGCTTTATGAAACTTATCTTTTACTTTTGTCATCCAAGACATGCATCTCGTAGCAAAATTCTGGGTCTATTTTTATGGAACATCTATCGCAAAACCAATCAGAAAAATGTTGTGACAATTTGCTTCTAGACACATTTCGAAGCAGCGGAACGTCAAAAAACGGGAAATTGATGCGAGACTCCTTATACATTCATTGTCATAATATAATCGCAAGCAGGACGGATTATTCAGATTTGTTGTACAGCACCATCACGGGTAGTATTGAAGGTGATTTAGGTTCGGCACCGATTGGCCTTATAGAACCACCGTAGGGGGGCTCTAAAACCTCTACAACCTTGGTAATGTGTACAGTAGTAGCACGAAGCTGTGTGCAGTACAATCAGTGTATGTGTCGAGTCAATATCATCGAGTAGTTGGCATGCCTTAGCAACGCATTCGACACAGGTATGATCCATTTAAATACTCCTAACATTTTGAAATAGTGCGAAGCTTTGAACTACAGTGGCAGGGTTGTCGCTCTGTTGAATTGTCCTGCACCTTGATCTCTGCGACCTTTTCGACGTTTTTTAAAGCAGTGGGGACATGAGGTAACACATGTGAATCGAGAAATCTCTATCGGTGATCCAGAATGCCACCAGAAGAGAGGAACGTTTCGTCGTCCAACAGGTGCGAACTCAACAAACTCTCTCTCTTCCCGCCAATAATATACATGCAGCGGTATCACTAGTGACCTATTGCATGTAGCAAGAGACGGTCTGCCATCTATGGATATACTAATGGCATTGCTGGATTACTGCTGACCCAGAAAAATTATGGTTCTACACAGCTGGCCCCATTATGATTAACTAATGGCAACAGTATATTTGGCTTGCCATTTATGGCACACTGGTGTAATGTTAATGGAATGAAACTGATGGTTGAGAGTTATAGAACTACTAATGATCCATATATGGCTTACCAACCATATTCCAGCACTGGCCGCACATAACATATACATACACTGGGTGAATCACCTAAGGCAGACCAGACCAGCTGAATAACCGCCAATTTCAGTGGTAGAATAAAATATTTCAGACAAGAATTGCTTGGGTCCAAGGCGCTAATATCTTGGTAGTGATAATGTAAGGGCAAATAAGATACGAAGGTCAACTTCGTTAAACTAAATGGAATGATAATAATTATTAACACCCCTCGACAGTGCTTATGAAGACGTAATAAATACTATGACATTTGTTGGTCATTCAAGATTGCTGAAGGTCAATGACGAAGCAAACTGCACTGCCGCACGGAACAATGGGCTGACCTGTAATGACTGTACCCGTCCTGTACCTGGCATAAAAAAAACGCCAACCATAGACTATGCTTACATTGTTATTTGATTATCATATCATGTATTCAAATTGGTGATCTTGTGCCCTGATACATGCTGTAAAACGATTCTGAGCGGACGATACCGCGCATCGAATTTCATCTGGACTTATCGCAGAACAATCTCGTGTTATACTTCCTTTAATGTCTTCTGGAATCGTCGGTGGGTCTTTGTAGTCCTGTTGCTTTAATGTTCCCACAGATAAAAGTCAATAGGCATTTAGTCTGGGGAACATGCAGGCCATTTCGTGTTTCCAGACCGACCAATCCAACGACCACCGAAAGTTCAGTTAATAACCATTGTAATTCTCTGTGCAGAATGAGCAGGACACCCGACGTGTTGGCACCACATGCATTTAATTATGTCCAATGGCATGTCTTCCAATAATTGTGGCAGGACTCTGTAGGAATCGTAAATACTTGATTCTATTTAGTGTCCCATCATTAAAATAGGTACCAATTATGTGATTATGTAAGACACCGCACCACATATTTACAGACCATGGTCTTGGTTTATCCATTTCTTCAGCCAGTGTGGGTAGTCAGCTGACAAATAGTACTCTTGGGAAGGTTCATTTGCCCATGATTTGTAAATGATGCTTCATCGGTAAACAGAACCTTGGACAGGAACGTGCCATTGGTTTGTAGTTTTCGTAGATACCATTCGGAGAACTGTACCCGATGTCGGAGGTCATTTCCATGTAGCTGTTGAAGAAGTGAAACGTGGAAAGGATGAAATTGGTTTCTATGTAATATTCGCAGAATACTCCGTTGACTGATCCCACTCTCACGTTCAAGCTGCCTCATGCTGGGGATTGTGTGCTGCTGCACCAAAAGCTGGACTCACATTCATCCGTTTCATCCGTCAGTCACCCGTCCGTCCTTCGGTCACGTGATCTTCAACCAATCGCAGGGCAACTTCTTTTCTACAGGTCAATCTGTCAAATATATCTCAAACTTTAACTTTCGACTTATTGACGGATGGGCCACCAACCACCTTGTGATATCGTTCCTTGAATACAGCTGTCGGAAAACAGTCACTTGTTCCTGTGTTTAAATATTTTTCTTTTTAAATACACAGAGCAGTGAATTTGTTTACTTTTTTACGTTTCACCTTTGAAGTGAACCAAAGATGACTTGTAGATTTTCAGAGGAAATGCTCATAAATTAACTTAAAGAGGATATACACTGACATTACAAAAGTCATGGGATATCCATCTAATAACGTGGAGGCCCCCCTCTAGCCCGAAGAAGTGCATTAACTCGACGTGGCATGGCCTCCAGAAGTGGACAGAAGATCTCTGGAGAAATGTTAAGTCATGCTGTCTGAATAACTGCCCAAAGTCCCTGGTATTTCTAGGTGAAGAATCTTGTGTGTGTGAATGGCTCTCTCCACAACATCCCATAAATACTCGATTGGGTTCATGTCGGAGGATCATGCTGGCTATTCCATTCGCTGGAACTCTCCATAATGCTCTTCGAACAAGTCCTGGGCATCCACAGCCCGATGAGACAGTGCATTATCCTGTTGGAACATCCCATCGTTGTGACGAAAACTGAAGTCCATGAACGGCTGTAAATGGTCACCAAGGAGAGTTTTGTAGCAGTTACCATTGAGTTTTGTGGGTACATGAACAAGTGGATCCAACCCATGTCATGTGAACACACCCCACACCGTTACGGAACCACCACCAGCCTGTATGGTGACTTGCTGACAATAGGGATCCATGGCCTCATTGGGTTTGCACCATACCCGAACCCTGCCCTCAGCCCGTAACAACCTATATTGTGACACATCAGACCAAGCCACATGTTTCCAGTCCTCCAGGGTCCAATTAGCAACCTCATGAGCCCAAGTGATGCGTTGTGCCCGGTGTCATGCTGTTAACAGGGTCGTCTGCTTCCATAACCCATGGAAGCAAATGCACGTTTCACATATCTGCTAGATACATATCCAACACCTCTTGCATTGAATGTGGCTTTGATTTGAGCAAGTGTTCCTGCTTTGTTAACATGGACAATTCTACCCAACCTCCGCCGGTCACAATCATCAAGTAACGTTGGACGGCCCCTATGTTGTCCATGGTGGATCGTAATGCCTTAATTTTGATATTCTCTGTACACATGTGACACCGTAGGTCGAAGAATATTGACAGCCTCTACAACTTCTGAAATTGAATGTTCCATCCTTCTGGCACCCACATTCATGCCCTGTTCGAACTCTGATAACTCACATCGCCTTGTCATGAGCATGTAAACAACAGTCAATCTGAATTACATGACCACCTGTTAACAACTGAGACCGCTTTAGGTCGTGCAACGTCGTTCTGCAGTGGTGGCACCATAAGTCATTCAGTTACATAATCATGTATATTTATTACATTCAAAAAAGTTGTCTCTGCGCGAGAAAGTTTTTGTTTTTTGGTAGTAACACTGAAAATTTTCTGACCAGATGGATCGACGGATGACGGACTGTTGTGAGTCGCTTTCAATTGATGGACGAAAAAGCCGATGGATGGCTGACTGATGGATGGGCGACTGACGAAAGTGACAGATGGTTGTGAGCCAAGCTTAAGATACTAATTGTATATCCCTCGTCCATTGCTGTTTTTCGTTTTTGGCATCTTTTCTATTCCACACTTCCAGTTTCTTAAAAAGTTTTTATTGCGTTCGCAAAGACAGATCAAGCCGGCGTGGCACAATCAGGATATCTCTCAGCATACAATTGCACTGCTGCTCTAATGCTGTGGTGACATTCCCGTAAATGAAAACCATATCAACTCTTTCGGTTGTAGTGTACATTATGGCAGATCGAATAAAGTAACGAGAAAGTTGTCTGATCGCTACAATAGCACAGCACAAAGGGCCTATTGTTCCGTGCCGCAGCGCAATTTGCTTCGTCATTAACTTGCAGCGATCTTGAATGAACGGCAAATGTCATCCTAGTTATTACATATTCATATGCACTGTTGAGGGGCGTTAATAAATGTTATCATTCCATTTATTACATCATGATAAGCAATGTCAAGGAGTGTTAATAATTATCATTCCATTTAGATTACCGAAGTTGACGTTTGTATCTTTTTTACCCTTCTACATATGGGGAAATTATAACTACCATGTTATTAGCACCTTGGACTGAAACAACATTTGTCTGAAAAATTTTCTTCTGCTACTGAATTTTGTGGTATTATTCAGGTGGCCTGCCTTAGGTGCCTCACCCGGCATTGCTAGTGAAAGCATGGGTATCCATATGTAGATCATTTGATGGCTGTGAAGTGGTACATTGATTGTCCATTGCTGGTGACTTTATGGGTCCTGCTCTCGCCGGTAGCTACATCAATACAATATGCGATGAGTAGTTCATGTGTAAATATCTAGTGTTGGAAATTTCAATGGCAAAATACATTGAATACATGCTGTAACTTCGTGTATGATATCAAATAACTTGCCGTATGCAATGTTTGACATGTACAATTGCATATAATTAAAATGAGAAATTAAAAAAATCACAATAAATTAAAACTACATTGAAAAAATTAACCTTGGATGAAGAGCTTTCGTTTTTTTCACATTACGAAAATATTAATATATATCGATGATATTTTCTTTTCCAACCTGCCAGATGTAGTGTAGCTACCAAAGTAATTTAAGTTTGTCATTGTTTGTGAGTTGCAGAGCGTTTCGGATGAGTGGAGTCCCAACGACTCGCGTGAAATTAACATAGTATTGTATGCCGTCTATCTCGGTATCAAATTCTAATGCGAAATGTTAGTGCCTCTAGTCGTATTCCATCAACTATTACCACTAAGAAAACAGCTAGGGGAGCGTAACACTCCGAGGGAAAACTTACCCAAAACTTTCCAATAATTGTTTCAGCTATAACTAGACTCTCATAATAATCATAGACATGGTCAACATAAATATAATAATGCTCACCTAGTGAGCTTGATACTTAAACTACATTCTATCCTCTATTCCATTACAAAACATGAAACGAAAATAACTTCAGACAGTATACATAAGAGTCAAAATTAATCCACCTCGTCATTTTAGTTGCTTTTCCTAAATCGCTGCCTGTGCTAGTGATTCGGCACGATACCACGGTGATGTAGGGGCCTGATTGCTCACCTTCCATCACGGCAAACCAAGGTTTTTGCACTTAATGAAAATATGATGGTTGTTACAGATGACTGGGAGGTTTCTATTCCAGGGTTCTGTCATTTCCCGTACACTTGTATTCTGCCATTACTTTGTCTTCACCTCGTTTCACTGTCATCAGTGCACAATATAGTTTCTTGTGGGAAAGGCCATAATTTTTATCTTCATTGATCAAAGTTTTTAAACTGCTAATTATCTGGCAACCACAATAGAATACAGTCCGTTCAACATTACTCTGTTACTAATTGCATTTACGTAAATTTCTCGATACTCGCCTCAAGTTTAAGGTGGCTTGGGAGAGAGAATCTATGCGTCACTTCTCTGGACTCTCTTATGGCTGACAGCCACATGGATAAAAATCATATAGTCTAATAAATACAGGAAATACCGAATGTACTTGTAGTAAATATTTTTAGAATTTTAAATATTTTATTCCCTGAATGTACGGGTGTAGTTACAGTATTTGTTTTTATGACACACTCATGTAATGTACCCTTTCGCCTCCTCCTTCTGCAAAGAAGGCAATTGTGAAAGTTCGGCTAGTTCTTGCACATCATGTCACATGATTTCATTTTCCTGGCAGGTAGTTAAGTTCTGTGCCGAGCGTACTGATCGGGAAATGCTCTATTAACATTACTAAGGCAAGCTTATTCATTAAAGAATATGTATTTTGACTTAAGTATCTTTGCCGGATTGCCAGTAGTAATCGTTACTACTGAATACTTTGGATTAGAGAACTTGACTTGGTAGTTACACATGTATAGACAGAAAATTTGTTACTTTTCTGAGGAGATATATCTTGGCAAACACTGCCACTTTTCACAGCAAATCTGCTAGAGCTACCCGTAAAATAGTTATCCTTTCCATTAGCTTCACTATTATTTCCAGAGTCGATGTTATTGGTCTTGTGGATGTTCAGCTCAATTGCTTAAACATCTCTGCAAGTTGTTTTCAGAATATATTTCAGGATCTTTACGAAATAGCAATTCGTCTTGCCCAGGAGAACCATTTTATTCATCATCTTGGCTTGGACAACTTTGCCTGTAGCAGTCATGATTTTTTCGCTCCAAGAAACGGCTTACAACCATGTACATGCATTCCGTAGGTTGTGTCGCTATTTCCAGACGTGTAAGATCTCATTTACCGTCGAACATTGCACTGAGTGTGTGTCCTCCCTTTCACACTTGTTTTTTGTGTCAATTCTCAGTTAGGAAAAGTATCATCGCTGTATTTATATTGTTGTTCACCACTTACATCAATTTATTTTTCCCTTTCCATAATTATCATAGCACGTCGTTACTCTCTCGCTCTCTCTCTCTCTATTGTTTTTATATCTCCTGAAACTGAGATATGTGTGAATTAGGGCCAAATACCTTCGATGTGTGGTAAAAGCGATAATTGTTTCTTCTATATGGTATTTATATTGCTTTGTCGTCTCCGGGTTTATAACCACATGTATATTCAGATAATTATATGGTGATTACACGAGATTTTTCGTATCTGGGAAAATAATTCCTGGATGTCTCTGCAGCTTGTCATTCCAAACAGAGCAGATCACTTAATACAGCTTAGCACTGTACAAGTAGGCTATTCAAAAAATTAGCCTTCTAGAGTTATTAGGAATAATAGTTATGATGAACAGATGCCTCTCAAGAAGCAGAAGGAAGCCCTGAGTCGTCACCCAGAGCGAGCATAAGCACACTAGCTACACGTATGTCCATGCTAGTATACCTCTGAAGACTTCTAATGATACATCTACAGTCTGTTCAAGACTGTAACAGACTTTTGAAGAACACCTTAGTAGCCAGTTGCATGCATCGTTACTACAAACAGTAACTGGTGCTGGTACAGTTAGTTTGGCAGCACGGGGAGAGAATATAGTTAGAAAGTTCTAACGTATTTTTTTATCTATTGCTTAAAAATGGGAGTAGGAAAGATTCCGAGAAAGTTTGTTCCAGTCGTGTAGACGTCCTATCATCTGAAGCCCTTGGCTCATATTATACCGATGATGGAGTCGATGATGAAGGCACAGTGCCATAGTACATATATGAAAAGGCACAGTTAAATACATTACTAGTGTGTATGTTTGTGGTCTGTATAGGCTGGAAACAGTCTGTAAAGGCTAAGAGGTGGTATACAAAGCTGGTTCGATAGGCAGATAGTGGACATTTTTTCGCAATGTAATAACACCACTGCGAGTGGTGGTCAGCCTGGTGGCTGAGACCACAGGCTCCCCGATGTCGAGTGGTGACGTTCTGAGGCCACTTACTTGATAACCTGTGTGGCCACGGTCATGGAGGCTCCGAGAGGCGGACCATTACTGAAATTACACTGAGTTAATGGAAATATTACGTCTCTACTCCAGTGATGGCACCCCGCCGGGGACTGGAGCAATATTACCCCTTGTTCTTGATGTTGTGTATGTTTGTCATGGTTTACCAGATCATTAATATCTGGATTATACAATTGTGTTCTTGGCAGCCACAAAGAGATACAATAGTCTGTTTTGGTGTTCCTACAGCAAATACAAGTTGCCTGGCCCTGCTGTCATCTTTTCGCAGCACTAAACAGTCGTGAGTGCCTCAAATCCCCTTCACAGCAATACAGTGAAAAAATACGAGACAGTGGGTTTTATCATTGTTCCCTCTTAATTTATATTGGTTTCTTAAGTGTGTGTACATTTTTCAATTTAATTTTTGTATTATAAATGTCATTTTTCTTTGTCTTGTTATATATATATTCGTAGCTTATATACTATTTCCCTTTCTACTGCCATAAATTTAGCATCATACTTATCTGATAAATAACAGATGGAGGGTTGGTTTTACTGTAGTACCCCCCAAAGTGTTGAACGTGTGCTTCTCAAAACGCTGTACTTAGGTATCTTAGGCATACTAAATATGTTTTATAATTATCTTAGAGAATGTTTCTATGGTTGAATTCGACCTTGACTTTGTCCACTATGTCGGTAGGTCCGGAATTTACTTCAATATAAGTTGTAAAGGTTTCTCATGAAATCTTGGCTATGTCTTCACGTGCTTGTCTACAGCGCGAATTAGGATTGTACCAGTCGTGTGTGCAGTGGTCGCTAAGAGCCCACAGTGTACAATGATTTCATATCGGCTCAGAAATGTTCAGGATGGTAAGTAAAATGAATAAATGACCTACCGCACACCGAAATGTAACGAGAAGCGATTTTAATTTACTTAGGATATTACGCACATATTATGGGACCAGCTAACAACTATTTGTGATTTTAAGCCCTAAAAGAAAAAATGATAACATTCATATCATCTAATTTTTTTTTAAAAGAACTAACTCTGAGCGGAATTGAAGCACGCAAATGCATTGAACATTTATGTGAATATGGTTCATTTGTGCATATGAATTTCTGCATTACGCGGTTATGTTATTATTAAAATATATCATTTTCTTACTTGAATGCCTAGTTGCCCCTGTCTTCGGGCGGTAAAAGGGGAGGGTAAATTGCATGGTTCACATAAAATTTAGTTTATAAAAACACATAATTTGTAATCATGTATTATTTTACTCATTCTCTAACATCTCAAGTTCGTTACATTATGGCAGATTTTAAATATATTTGTACAATTTTTATAAGGGAGATTCTAGTTTTGTTATGTTTGTAGGTTGGCGATCATGTACTGAGACAACAACGTTCGTCTCGTTGGGGTAAGGAAACACACGATTAGTAGCTATGAACACAGGTTTTATGTTGACGACTATTTTCGTCCTCTACAAGACACCCGTTTCGCTGAATCTGCCGCTAGTTAAAGTCGTTTAAGTGCCAAAAACATTTTTACTCGATTTTGATAATGTTTTGTAACTATGTGACAAAACTTCAACTATAACTCAATAAAAATACCACGAAATTTGAACATTTTAATTCATATTTTAGCATAATTATGAGTCTTTTGAATTGATTTAATGTTTCGTATAGGTTTCAGAAAGTTACTTGACTCAAAGATTAGAGTCAGCGAAAGAGTTCCTGGATGTCCCATAAGTGTTAGGTTGGCAATTTATTTGAAATCGGACACTTGGTTTACCTGTGACAATGATTCTATTCGCTATTGATTTAAATTGGTTTTAAAGTTAAATGAAATATGGTGAACAGCTATAAATTTATTAATTAATTGGCGCAATATTTGATACAGTAAGACCTTTTTGCTGAAGCTAATGTATCAAAATTTTTTGTTTTTGAGATTGTCATGCCAAATGTATTTAAATTAAAAATATATTCCATTCCTTTTACTAGTTTTACTGTAGTAATTTGTCATAATTTTCGTACTTTCTCAGACTATAATTTAATGCCACAAAAAAATATTGTTTAAAAAGTTTAGAAAATAATTTTGACTCGACACTCCTAAAGGTGAAACTTAGAATAAATACCCAGATCGCAAAGTTCCAGTATGGCGGCTAGCACCTCCAGTTTCATCCAAATATTTTGCCCCCAAACGGCCCAAATCATACTACTTACATCTCATGGAAAGCAGCTCGCTTTATGTACGCAAGTCGACTCTGGTTGGCCTAACATCCCAGCTGCTACCCCTCCACTTCCCGTGCGCAGCCAAACGCAAATATTCATCTTTACACAACGTTGACACCCCTAAACAAAGACCTCGCCTCATGAACACACGCTTATATCTGTCCGAGATCGTCATCCTACATCATATTCCTTTCAAGCACGGCGCTGGGCAGTGGTTGGGTGAGGCTCGCATAGCGCCTGGCAGTGCCGCAACACCCGACCTACTTTATAAACGCTAGGTCTACGTCAGATTAAGGCCGTGGTTACACGGGTGCTGTTTAAAACATTTAGCTATAGCCTGTTCACGGTAAAAAGAGCACTTTTTAAAGACCTGCTTAAAGTCTACTTGTATACTTTTTGTGTATACAATCACCTTATGTAAACTTAATATTACAACGGGCCTCAACACTTTATGCGTCAGTCAAGTGAAATAGTTAAATTATTAGAAAAGTAAATATTTTGAAAAATCTGCTAATTTCTACACTTCGACTCATTAAAAAACAGAAATCGATAGAAATAATATAAGTTATCACAAATGGTTACCTAACACTTTTTATTCGACGTTATGATATGGAACTACTTCCCCCTCCATCGTTACGAACTTTAATGGGCGCGTGTCACTCAGTTCTTCCATTAAAATACGTGCAAGTATTTATAGTGACTTTTTATAAGGCTGATTTTAAAAATGCTCCCTTTATCGTGAACAGCCTTTAAATACATTCGGTAGCCATGTCTGAATAAGTTTAAAACAGAACGTGTTTCCGCGGTCACACACTCAAAGAAGAATGAAATCAATGGAAATTCTAACCTAAACAAACATGGAACTTAAAATGAATGATATTTATTTATAATATCCTCAAAATGTTGATCATTTTTATTGTTATGAAACCTAAACTTTTACTGTAATGTCATAATGGGCGAGTATTGGTACATTTAAACTTAATTTAATTCAGCAAGTGCAGGAAGTCCTGCCAAATTCAGCAATATTTATTACACTACTTGTTTACTACAAAGCAGCCAGTAGGAGGGCAGCAAGGAAGAGAAGTCTTTCGAAACTACTTTGAACGAGAAACAACTGCGATCGGAACTCGTTCGAAGGTAATGTAACCTCTTCAATAGCTGAACTTATTCTTAGTGAAGTATTTCTGCCAGCAGCCCGTGTAACCGCGGCCTTAATTCCGTACGCCACGATGTAAAGAAACCAACAGCCGCGACTGTACATTCCTGCGAAGTCTGTCGTGTCTGGAAAAAATACGTTCTCATTCCACCGCTTTTCAAAACGTGATTTGGTTTTATCCCGATTTGTTTTCGTGAACGTCATAGCTCGACACTCCTCATATATGTACATGTGTCTCTACTAGTTGTGTTACATACAGTAATTTAAATTTTAAAAAATGCGGAAATGTTTTTTTTTTTTTTTTTTTTTTTTATAGCTAAAAATTTCTACAAATGTTCCCTCCAGCAGACGTCACAGAAAGGTAATTTATAACTCGCACTACAAACGTTCTTCAAGCCTTTTTTTTTTTAATTTACTTGCAAGCGTAGCACAACTACTGTACTCATTTACAACGATTATATATCGGCGTAGTACTCTTATTTTATATTTTTGTCTGGCAATTAATACAGCAGCTGCTCGTTAATATAGTTTATATTTGTCAGTATTGAATGGATTTGGCTCTCAACATTAAGTAAAATGCCTAATATTTTATGAAGTCGATACTGTTTTTAAGGAAACGCGAGGATTATTTAAGTGTACTACATTCATATTTACAATGAAGGATTATAATTTTGGCACTTATCGCGTCATTAGACGTGTAACTCCACTGTAAATAAGTAATGTGAATATTTTATTTGTTTTATTGCAACTAATTTTCAAGCGCTAACATATAGTTTCTGTAATTAATTTAGTTTTATATTAATTACACTGATTTTGGCGGTAAATATATATCCGAAAATTTAATTTTAAATTTTTTACATTTCCAGGTGTATTTAACGCAACCCGCAACTTACATACGATAATCCTGGCACCATCTTAACATTCCACTGGAGTAGTAGACAACCTTTTAGAACTAAAAATGAGAACAAAATTCTCCTCTTTCTAGTGCCTACTACGCCAGAATGTGGTTATTACTGTTGAACGTAAGCCACAGTATAGTTATTGTTTAACTGATAATTGTAATTAGAGTGAATCATATTAAAAACTGTCACTTCAAGAGGAGGCACTTATGTGCGGTTGCCATTGCAAGTTATTTGAGAGTCCCAAAGATGCAGTGTAAAAAATAACGGGAAGATTACCTGACAAGTGTAAGGTCATATTCGCAAACTTGTGGAGAAACATAGTTTTCCGTACAGGTAACGTAAAATCACCGCACTCTGGAGTAAATTCACGTACATGATAGTGGGAAATCCATACATGGATGTGAAAATTACCTTACGACGCGTGCATCTCTTTAGCATTCCCAGCGGCTTAGGGGGGGGGGGGGGGAGCGGAAGAAACAATCATATAATACGCTAGCATTCACTGATACTGTTACGTTGTCATCGTGGTGTAATGGATAGCGCATCGGCCTGTCGTAAAAGAGGACCGTAGTTCGCGCCTTTCCACAAGTAAGTTCCGAGTATGTTAGTGTTGAGGCTTCGGTTGTTATTCATCAGAGGATATAGGTAATAAAAAATTTAACAGTGAAAATACCCTGGAACCTTTTTTAAATATAATTTTACTATACAATATACTTAGTTGATTTTCTCTTACTTGCACGGCATTATTCCCCACTTTTGTCAAGTAATTTTTCCTTACGATTAGGGAATAGTACTTCACTTGTCATGTAATTTTAATCTACTTTTAAGAGATAATTTTACCTTACATGTAGAGATGATTAACTTCCCTTACAAGTAAGGGAATTTCACCTCAGTTTTTTTAGTGTGGTATTTTGAGATCTGTTAGTGTAATAAGTTCCCGTAATCACTACCATTATGTGCCACATGACGAGTACGATTAAACTAATATTTTTTTGCATGAAGTGCTTATTTCATTCTGTTCAAGTGCAACAATTTTTTACAGGATATTCGCGGTAAAGTGAGCACTGTTTAAAGCCTTCCCAACAAGCACAATAACCAAAAAATTATACGTTATTTTGGCCTCAGACGTAAACTGTTGAGAGCTATAAAATGTATGCACTGTGTTTACTAAACACGAGGCAGTTTTTATTTTAAAAATTGATGACGGGATAAAATAATCCAATAGAAACTTTTGAACATGACCTTTAAAAGTGCTTACAGTCTTCAGTATAATTTGCATTAGTATAATATGTTATAAAACAGTATATATTTGAGTTTCAAACAGGAAAAAAACACAAACATAAAATGCCAAAAAATACTAAAAATACTATATACATCTCGATCAGAAAATAGCGTTTTGTTCCGATATATGTGACTCAACAGGGTGTGTGTACTTTTCGTTTGGTTAAGCTAGTTTGTGTTATGCACAGCAAATTTGAAACCTGGAGTAACGTTCGATTGTGTCAAATCTGGTTAGAAAAGGTGTCAAAAATAAGTGATCGCTACTTTACATGACCGAACTTTAAAAACATCCTTTTTTGTCATGCAAATACATTTCGCAGGCTTTCGAAACTACCATTTGTTTAGCTTGTTTATTCCGGCGTAACTGCCTATGATTCGTACGTCATTACAGCCATTCGTTTGTAGTTGAATTGGTTTTCTGGTGGAACATTGAGTCAAGAGTGGGAATTTTTATTTTGCACTAGGCCACGTTATTAAAGCATCACCATCCAACCTAAGTTAATAATTTCTAAACTGAACTTTTTGAGGAATGTGTTTTTATGTTCATTTTCTCATCAGCGTCTTACATGACAAATAAAGAACACATTTCGCCCTTTTTGTAGCCTCAGCAGTTTCATAAAAATTGTAAAACTATAACATGATCCATGTACTAGCATTTAGTAGTTATCAGCAGTTGTTTAAACATGCTCTAAGTATCTATATACTGTTCACAACTTATTTTTTGTATAGTTATAATAAGAGTGTATAAATATATTTATTACAAACAAGCACTTGCTGGGCGCACATTAAGATAAATACTAAACTTTAAACAGCTACTGCCAGTTATTTTATGATGGATTATATTGATTATTAATGCACCAGCAATGTTATGTGTGCTTATCTATCAGTTATTGTAATAAAATATATTTCCAAAAGCAGAAAATATCCTCCTACCATGAGCATGTTTGTATTAAAAAACAATGTTTCTCACAAAGCTACCTGCTGATGATTTTATATTAAAATTAAATCGAATAAACAGAAAGTCATAGGTTTGATTCTTCGATATTTTCTTTTGATTTTGTTATGTATTTCAGTTACATACTTGCACTCATGAATACAATATTCAGTATGAACTAACTATCTTTAGACTCTCTCTATTTCCAGGAACGTCTGTTACATGCTACTGTATTACAATTAAAACTGTGATGCGAATTCGTACATTATTATACATATTTGTTTACATTTAACTTTTCACGTGTCCCAGGTAAACTTCCTTATAGAAATTCGTGTGAAATTTTTTTTTATTTGATGGCTTCCTTTGCGGCGATTTTTCGAAAATGTATGACCATGTCAATACAACAACAAAATTCAATGTGTGATACAAATTTAAGTATTTGCTAACTTATTTTTAGAGGATAACTCTAGTCTGCTCATAGCCGTTGTTTTGAGTCCTCGAAATACGAATTTTGTATCTTAACTTTTGCATCAACTTCTTTCAATACATCACAACTGTTGATTGCATCCAGTTCGAGTATTTACCACAGCTGAAATCTCTTTACTGATTGAATGACTGGCTATTATTACTACTTTCGCTTCTAAATTTCACCGTATTATAGCAGATAATGTCGGGCAAATGGTAATAATATAACCTTAAAAATGATTGTACATGCATTAGACACTGATATGCTATGACCGACTCGAGGGAAGTTTATATCTACTGTTATAAAACTTGTATGACTTTCGCTGTTATTAAAAAGTTGTTAAGTAAAACGCAAATCATAAACTCGCTAAATGGTTTTATAAAACATTTCCACATACGAGCCAGGTATCGTAAGCCATTGAAATTTCAAACACTGCTGAAAAGCGGAAAATTTTCTTAGTTTACATTCGCGCCGTCCTTCTTAAAAAAAAACTCTCACAAATACCCTTGTTGAAGTATTGTCGACATGTTACGAAACTAAAGTACGCCCAACATGTAATCGAACATCGCCTTTTTATAAACTACCTTAAAAGAACAGGAACAATAATAATGTTATTGCGACTGATAACGTTTGCTGTTTTTTTTCGCACGTGTGAACTGGAAATTCCAACACTCGCAAGGTATTTAAAGTATTTAACATAAAACTTACGGCGTTTTATGTTAACCCGTGTACTAATTCCTTCCTGCTCAACATGTAAGATACTTAAGTTATTGTTCTATAACTCCACTCACGTTCTGTACCCACCATCATATACATAATATAATAGTCTATGTTTTGTTTAAAACTACTCTGCTTTGTTATTGTTTGCTTCGCGATTTTTAGTTCTTCAAATGCTCTCAAACTGGTAATGTTTAGTTTCTATCCTACTCTTTCAAATTTACTTTTAACGCCTCAGAACTCTAAATATTTTACTGAAGTAATTCCACCTTCACTCAAGAGTAGAAAAAATTAAAATACAAGTTTTGTCGCACACAGGTGTAACATTTTTTATGGAGCTTGCAATATATGCGTGCTTTTAGTATGTCACAGGCACTTAAATGCTTGTACTGCATTTCTGCACAGAGAAAGGGATAAAAGATGCATATAACAATTAAAATATGGTAAACATAATGTAATTTCCTTGGTAAATCTGTCGCAAGGTAAAAACGGACAGTCTGGATAAAATATACACTGTTCGATACCACGTTCTATATGCACGGCAAGTGACAGATTAGCAAAAACAGATATGTTTCATAATTATTTGTGTTTTATTTGTAGGTTCACAGTTTCTAATGCGGGGAAAAATATTGGTGCAGTTTTGAAGGATTACTACATATGAAGCAATATATTAAAATATATCAACATTGCATTTAGTTTAATAACATACAAGGATGAAAAATAAATGTTTATATAGCGTGCGTAACAGTAGGCTACTCTCTGAAACCTATTCCGAAACCGTTTTCTGGCAGAGTTTTGTAATAGTTTATAATGATTTTTCTTCGAAAGTTTTAAATAAACTTGACGTCTTGTAACGTAACAACACGCAACTTAATGTATTTTAGCCATGGTAATTGTAAGAATAAGCTACGATGGTTTTCGTTAAACTGTTGATTGCTTAGACTCAACAGCAGCAATATTTGTTGAAATGTACGCTAAAGATACCATTTTACCTCAGCGCGGCACGGGAGGGAACGAAACATGCACTGCCATCTGTGGGCGCTCTCGGCAACTATCTCAAATTTAAAAAAAAATGTTTTTTAATAGGACATGGCTGGTGAGCAATGATGTTTTTCTTGTAGACCAGACTTTAAATTTAATTTAAGTCACAGCTTCCTATTTTTTTTTCAGGCTCTGTAATAAATATGTCACATGATAAATCATTTCAAAAAGTGTCACTGAAAAAAAAAAAGTATAATCCTTATTCATCTGTAACGAAACTTCTCTCATAAATATTAATTGGTTTAAAAACCGAACTGTGACTTTGAATCTACATAATTGTAATGAGCAAATACGCGTAATCTGAATGCTGTGTTCGTATTGACCATTTAGTAACTTGATATTTTTATATTTACGTATTTACTAGTTTTTTAATTCGGACACCGTCGATAGTTACTTGTTAAGCGATGGTTGCGATTTGATAATTTCATATTTTAGTAAGTTTCGTTGAATACTGGGAAAAAATTGAGGAAAACAACAAATACGTCATTATTTCAGTCGAATTATTGAGGTCATGTGATCTTTTAGTGAAGTGCCAATTCAAACACGGCCCAAGTCTATTACAAATATAAAATGTCAACTGAATTTGTCCTATGCCTGTTACCTCGATTATGTAAACATTATTATAATAAACCATTTTTATAAGGTATGCAGTAGTTGTAAGTTTGTATTCGGTTGTGCCAGGGAACTTGGTTAGTAAAAAAGCGGCACGGTGAGCCCTCAATTAGTTTGTGACAAACCTTAAATTAGTTTCTAAGCCGCCCTAGCGATAAAACCGCTGACAACTCCTAAAAAGTTGCCTCCCTCGCACGCTTGCACAAAGATTAACCGCTCTCGGCTTAGTTTACTTACGTTAAGTCACGTGGCTGGCTAATGTAAGCTTAAGCCAACTCCATATCTTTAACGGCACTTTGGGCGAGAGCCGTTAAAGTCAGTTCGTACATGCAAAGGAGATTAGTGCGTGCGAATTTAATTACTTTCGTAATTGATCGCTTATGATATCGCATCTTTTAATGGCTCGAAAAATTATCAAGGAATATACTTCATTAACTCTGCTCGAATTTAATATGTGCCTTAAACAGCCTTCAAACTAGCGAACTTTATTTTGTCAAAAACCGTACTAGCTGTAATACCACTTGCTAAATATAACGCGACAGTGATTTGAGATTATTTATAAAGAAAAGTGATTTTATTTTAACTTGCATTTGTTAATATCCCCACTTTTACAGCTCGCTCTTACAGCCCAATCGAATAGTAGGTGGTGCCATAGTTATAAATTTAAGTATAAATTTCTACCTAAAAATAGCACACACTAGTCCACGACTTTCATGGGCATCGAACCCCAACCCCGAATCCTGCGGTGTAAAGGGATGGTTTCTGCCTCAGCTATTTAGACCACTTACCACTGCTGGTAAACCGTCCAGAGAACTAAGCATAATTTTACCTGTGGACGTAAAGTAAAATTTGTTTACGTTTGTGTGTCGGTTTCGAATAGAACAACGCAGGTTTTTATGACGATTTGTGCCCATTCAATAAAGAAACAGCATATCAGGTGTTCTTTAATAAAACTATCATTGCCACTCCGGTTTTTTTCAATTTATGACAGTCCTTCCAATAATCTCTCTCTCTCTCTTTCTCTCTCTGTTGCAAAACGCAGCATATTGAGTTAAAATCAAGGCGTTTCCCGTTTTACCCTTACATCTCAGGGCAGTTTTGACATCTTCGAACAGAACTTTCATGCAAAACCGAGTTTTCTCGCAGTAATTTGTAACTAGCATATGTTATTCCAGACAACACTAAATAGAAACGTGCATGTCTCCTGGCTTGAATGAAGAATGTTCGAATAACACTGACGGTTCGCCAATGTTTGCCACCAGTTGCGTAACAACCAAAAAAAACTAGCAAATATTTCTGCTCTTTAGAAAGTTAGCAGTTTCGGGACGGCTCGAGTTGATGCGCCTGGAAATAAAATAAACAGGAACCACGTCAGAAATGTATTTATTAAAACAAACTTCGCCAAATACAGTCCGTTGATGCAACTTTGTACTATCTGCGTAATTTTATTTCAAATAAAGTTTCGAAAAACGCTTGTACATTACTGTGCTCGTTATAAATAAAATTGGCAACCACGAAGATTATTTTAACTTAAGGGGCTGTAAAGAATTAATTTTAAATAGAAATGCGACCACAGGTTACTTTTACTTGATACAGTACTAACCCAAATTACTGTACACGTTGGTTGGACTAATACATTATAGACTATTCACGGTAATGTGAGCACATTTGGAATAATAGTCAATAAATATATTTTAGTTTAGCCTTAGACGTTAACTTCCGAGTGCGGTGGAATATGCACACTGTGTTTGTTACTTAGGCCTACATGACAATACTTATTTAAAAAGTCATTTAAAGGATAAATATGGCTGAATGGAAAAAAATAACTAGAGCCTCATAAGTGCTCACTTTACTGTGAACAACCTATAAGGGGCTGTATTTCCATGAGGGCTATTTCGTGTTAAGTGCTGTGTCCTGCATTCATACAGTCTGCGTCTTCTAGCGAACATATGATTTGGAGCACTCGTTAGTAATCAGTTTTAATAGCACAACACTGCTAGCCGAGTGTTCTTGGTAATAAATGTTGTCTCGCGCAAGGTGCCGTCCATCACGTACGGGGAACGACAACAGACATTTTAACTCCTTGGAAGTATCGGAAAATCAGCTCTCGGTGAAGTAATTACTGGCCAGTGAAATCTGTTGTTATCTAATTGCGGCCGTAGCATGCAAAAGTAAGATTTCGAGGACAGCTGAGGACAGCCTGCGTCGCCGAAACTAAAGGGCAGCTGACGTAGCCACGCAGCTGCAGATGCAACTAAGATGTGCGTGGTCATGCGGCTACGACTCGGGGAGAGCGCGCGGATTAGTATCAATTAACATGCAAATGCACCCGGACGCCGCCATAAATTATGCATGAAACTTGAGACCGCCGGATCATGATATTCTCGCCCGATATCCCAGCTCGGAGAGTTCTTCGAGCCGAGCTGGTTGCTTTATTTCTCCACTGAACCCCGCCACGCATACTTATTAATCTTATCTCGCAGCGAGCGCCATGCCTTTATTTTCCTTCGGCATGCGTTCCTTTCCTTTTGGAATGCAGGCAATATCAGGTTTCGGTAGTGGATACCGAGATACTTCTTTTATCTCAGCTTTTCCTTCTCCACTTCGCCTCGTTAAAAAAGCTTTGCTGCAGTGTCTCGCCGAGGATTATCCCACGATTTGTATAGTCTCTCCGACGCTTGACGCTACATTATCTGTCGGCATGTCTCGACGTATTTGGTCGAGTTAGTTCCACAGTATTCTTGTGCACGGGTAAGTATTTAAAGCGGCGTGAAATAATTCCATCAGAATAACTGTTCCTGTTTTAATTCGGATGGTGTCTGAATAATTATCATTGTTTTTATTTTTTATAATATTTTTTCATAGTATAGAATGTAGACTCAAAAGCTGAATAATTGAACATTGCTCAAACCCAGTGAAAGTTGACTGCGTGGAAGTGTATTGCTCTAGTGAAATCACTATTGCCCGGTTGCACCATCGTGGTTCGAACCTCGATCTGAGATCGGATCTAAGATCGATACAGAAAATTGTTGCACCATTCGAATTCAGAGCTGGACTGGAGATCGATAGGAAGTTCGTTTCGAACCGCCGAAATTGGCGGTTCGAAATCTCGATTCGAGATCAGCAGCCATCGTCGACAAGTGTAGTTTGAAAATACGCTAACAGATAGAACTAAATTCGATTGTTTTCTTGGGAAATGAAAACAACATTATACGCACTTGAATATTATTCAGTAAAATTCATACAACAATAATTCACTTTAAACAGATGAAATATCGCAAATCTAGTTCTATCTATAGTGAAATATACGCCTACATACATGACGTCATATATTACGAACCAATAGCAAAATTTTTCTCATGATCAGTATCGATATCTCACATTGGAATTAATATCGACGAATTGGAGATCCAGAATCATGAGATTTCGTTGGTGCAACACTTTTACATTGGAACCAAAATAAAACTGGATCATGATTCGGAACTAGGATCATTCGATCTAGAATCGGGAAGATGTTGGTGTAACCGGGAATAAGAGATCCTCTGATAAGTTTAGTGGTCCTACTACAAGGAAAAAAAAAAACACTAATTTCTACAGGTCTTAAAAGAACCTCACTATTTCCAGTGTAATTAATTTGTATTCTTGTTTGGAGCCACAAAATAAAATAATGTTCATCCCACATTAGTTCAGTGATTGCAACCATTGATCAAAATTTAAAGTACAGGCTGTTGCAGAATGTTATTTACGACTTACATTCCATGCATTTTGGATATGGCAAGCCACAGAAAAGAGTGGTGTGTTGCCTAATTTTTACACAAAGTAGACATTTATGTTTTTGTATGTGAAAGTAAAGCTGCGAATGAAGGAATTGGCGAGATGGCCCGATGCATGGAATGGCACGTAGAGAGCAAGTCTGACACGCAGGTACGACGTCGTTCCCTCAGAAGTCACGGGAGGAAACCCTCACGAAGTGATGACACACAATGCTTATGTAAACAGGAATTGCTCGCGGGAAGAGCAGTCCACTACGACCAAGCTAGAGTGCTGCACGCGTCGCACTGAGTCCTTCCGACATGTTTCCGGAGAATTGCAGCTAAAGACTGTTCGCGATAAAGTGAGCACTTTGGAAATCAACCTTAGAAAAATGTCACTGCTCCTGCCTGCATATATTTTAACGGGCGCCCTGAGTGACATGCGCCCAGTAAAGTTGGTAACGATCAATGGAGGAAAGCAGTTACATATCTTAACGTCAAATAAAAAGTGTTAGGTAACAATATGCGATAACTTAAATTATTTATTCCGCTTCTTGTTTCTTAAAAGCATCAAAATATAAAAGAATGAGTAAATTTGTAAAATATTAAATTTTATAGCAATTTTACAGCTTCACTTGAAAGCTACATGAATAAAGTGATGAGGTCCGTGACAATGTTAATCTTACATAAGGCGGAAGAATACACAACATGCATACAAGTAGATATTAAGCAGGGCTTTCGAAAATGCTCAGTTTATCATGAACAGCCTACACCAACAACCACTGTGTACAGGATGCTGCACAAAATATTTAAGCTGCACGTTACAAGGTGCAGCTTCCAAAGGTACTTCAATCTGACGATAGGCCGAAACGCACTACGTTCGCCATTCATATTTTTGGTCTCAGAGATGAAGACAAAGACTTACAGAAGAAAGTGATGTTCAGAGACGAAGGCATTTGTCGTGTGTCAGGAAAGATGGCCCTACACAGTGTGAGGATTTGGGACTCGCAACACTCCAATGCCAGCATGAAAAATGTACGTGGCAGTTCTAAGACCTATCTTTCTTTGCAGAGGCTTCAATAGCATCAGCTGTTTACCTGGACATGCTGGAACAATTTGCACTTTTACAGGTGCAAGACCTTCAATCTGACATTTAGCTCAGCTGGTCGGCGCTCTTCCCCACTGGGCCTTGACCGTTTTAGGACGATTTTGGATACCATCTTTCCTGATTGCTAGATTGGCAGAGAGGGATCGATCGCTTGGCCACCAAGATCGTCAAACGTAACTCCCCTAAACTTTATCTTATGGCGATTTGTTTAGAATGTGGTTGGTGTACACGACAACAGTTAAGGACTGCAGCTGAGTCTTCGTGCTGAGATAACTGCTGAATACGCACAAGCTGTTCTGGTCGTGCTGTGTCGAGCGTGGCGGGAATTGGAGTACCAGCTTTGTATTCCTAATGCTAACACTGTAGCACACATTGAATTGTTTCGACTGATTCTATAAACTTCTGGTATGTGTAAACACTGTGCAGCAAATCACTGCTCAATATAATTCACAGTTTCTAAAATAAGGTGATTAAATTTGCAAAGATCATTCTGGAACAATCTGTATAAGTCCTGCACTCTTCGTAATTGCACTACTAAAATCATACAGCCTATTTACTCTGCTAAAGCGAAAAGCTGAAAATTTTTTGTGTATGAATTTTTAATAATATTAAAATCGAAATTACTGTAATTCGCTAAGAAAATTCGCCAAAATAGGAAAAAAATTGCATACACCTTGCTTGAGTTGTACGTTAAGGAAAGTTTCAACTTCTATATAGGCCTGGAGTATAAAACAAATTCGCTATTCGCCTAAGGCTTCTAAATTACTTTATGGATTTTCATGCGGTTTTCACCATCATTTAGAAAATTTCTTGAGGAAAGTTTAGGTATATAATACTTAAGTATTACATCTAAAGATAGTAGAGAAGTGTCAAAGTTTTATAATAAAGCCGGAAAAAGCCGCTTTTCGAGCGATAACGTGGCTTACGATGACGAAACCATATGAGATATACCACATTAATATACTACAGAATTGTAGAGCTCAAGGAGTTCTACAAATAAGTCCACGACAATATATGTTTATCTTTTATTGATGACCCACAGTAACAATTTTTGTCACTTACTAACACAACACAGTATTAATACTATGTTATTTACATTAATCATTTAGTGTGTATACTTGCTGTAAACCTAAACTACGCCATATTTGTAAGTCACACCCGAGAGAGGCCGGGGTGGGTCGCTAGTAACATTACATACCGCATGTATCTAAATTTGACCGATGTCTGGATATTGTGTAATTGAACAAAGATCTACTGCAGCCGCAGTTTATCAGTTGAATTTAGATACAACCTGTATCAAGACGAATAATGGTTCAACCCTTTGGTTTGAATGTTTTGTTTGGATGTAACTGATTAAAGAAATTTCGTTACGAAGATTTTATGCAGTTGCCTTATTTAAAAATGCTATTTGGCAACTACTTAGGTATAAACTAACGATTGACTAGAGTATTTTGAGACTTAATAATTGTTACTCAAATACGGACTCTATTGGACAGAGAAATTAAACACCTCGAAGAATGCATCAGAATGTTAAGTACTTAAACGTGACTAAAATACATCATTTTTAAGAAAAGATAAATATTTAGGAATATTACCTTAAATGAGGATAGACATCTCCGTGACACAATAAACTTCACTGACTTTGATTTATCAGATATTCTTTAATATATGTTTTTTTTTATATTAACATACATTATTTGCAGTTCTAAAGGTATATGGAAATAAAAAAAGAAAGAAAATGATATGATGCTAAAAATATGATGTTCGTTATTTAAAATAATATCTGATTTGAATGCCATAAAATTCATGTGTTATGTGATGATTTAAGGTGTAAAAATAAATATAATTCATTCGTTTGTGTTTATTTATACAAACGAACAACGCAAGATTTATTGTGAAGTTCGCTTCTTTCGGAATCAATGCAGGCGGGTATTTAACATGGCATATGACTATGAGTCATACGGTTCCTCGAATGCTGTCTTGCGTTATATTTCACCGTTTTTATTCAAGTGTCGACGGTATTTTACAAGCGTTTCAGCAGGTCGCATGTGTTGGAGGCAACGGCGTCCAAACAGGTCCCAAACACGCGCAGCCGGCGATAGGTTCGGGGATCTCGCTGGACAAGGTATCGTGTTCGTACTTCGCAGAGCATGTTGCACGAAGACCGTGGAGCGTGAACGCGCTTAACTGAGCTCCAGAGTGCCGTCAGGGGTACGCCTGACAAATGGTAGGGAATATAGATGTACGTACAACTTCGAAAACATCTTGGTCCTCTGACAGCGAACACCGCACCAATATAATACTTGTTCCTGAGTAATAGCAAATAGTGGCCCAAGCTAATAACTCCAGGTGGGGGAGCTCTATGGTATGCGCGAATATGCTCTTGATGAGCGAAAAAACTTGGACGGTTCTTAACATCGGGGGAGTGAGTGAAGAGACTTGGGCGGCTCTTAACAGCGAGGTCTTGAGAGATGATGAGGGTGATTGGAGTGAATATGGAGCGGCGCCGGAATGAATGGGGCGGGGGAAACGGGAGATCCCCGAGAAAACCCGCCGACCAACGACTTCGTCCGCTACGTTTCCCACGTGCTGAAATCCTGGTGCGAACCCGCCGGGAATCGAACCCCGGATCGCCAGGCTAAGCGCAGAACCTCCGGTACTCCAGTACAACCGCCATACACGAGAATTTATAGAGACCAGGCCCTGCTTTACTCCTTGTCTGATGATCACTACTCCCTGCTGTTCACCGCACCTAACAACTATCGCCGCCTTTCTATATAGTCTCTGCACCGCCTCTAACGCCCTTGTACTTCACACCCGCCTTCCTCGGAAAATTGAAGAACGGGCGCCTGTCTACCTAATCGCATGAATACTCTATAACAACGGAGGCAATAAACATGTGTCGGTATTTTCTCACTTTTCTTCTTTCAGTTAATTGGTGCAAGCTTAGAACAGTTTCACAGGTGTCCCTGCTGATTTCTGAAAGCGACCTGGTTATCTGCGAGCTCAGTGTCAATTTTCCTTTCGATAAAACTCAAAAATATAGTTGTTACGATCTTACATGCTTGGGAAACAATATAAATTGCATGCAATTTCAGACACTTTGTTTAAAAGTAGGCATAGGCCTTCGAAATCACTATACATGCGATGTATATCCAGAAGTCAACAGCGAACTATCTCTATTGTGTACAAGGCCATCCACAAAGATGGGGAAGGGGGGGGGGGAGTAAATAATGGGGAAGGTTACCACAAGCCCCTAATCCTAAGGGCAGCCTAAATGCATTTATTTAGAGTTCGAAAGTTTTCCTCCTTGATAATTTACTGTCACTCCATTATGACGAAGCACAACATATAATTAAAAAAAAGAATATTGTGTTGAATTCATAACACAACAATGCAGAGCATTAGACAGTAGTGCAGTATAGTTTTTGGAGTTTGTTTAAAACAGAAAAATCACTACAGTGGCTTGATCCTGTACAGCGCGGAACGGCACCAACCATAGCCTTTTCAGAATCCACTGGTTAGCAGGTCCTGCATTAGTAAACTGCGCACAGGTTATCTGAGTACCGTCAAAACGCTACGAAAGGGACTGGACGACAGGCGATGTATGTTATGGCTAGCTAGGCTACAGTAGTACGCACGATTTGAAAACTTATACCTTCAAGGTCACTAGTTGGGTTCTTATCATTGCCCTTCATTAAGGACATTTATTGCAGTCGCTAAGCATTCAGTTATCGTGCCAGTTATGTTTACCTTATTATTGTGGAACTTTTTCTTTCTCTATACAGAATAATTTTTAATGACACATGTCGAAAAAAATTGGTGCAATGTAAATTTTACTAAATATTTATTGGCATTGAATATTCTCGATAGTTTAATGTCATGGGGAGGTGGTACAATTTTTCATACAAAATGCCATTATTTACTAGCTTGGCAGCGAATTCTAAACCTGTTTTCCCACACCATTTTTCTGCCGGTAATACAGATTAAAAACAATAAATAGGTAATATTCGAAGCACGTATTACCCCTTTAAATAGAGGCCTCAAAAATATCTTGACTCCAGATCCCCAAAATCCGGGGCCCTAAAAATAGTTTTGCCCCAGGCCTCCAAAGTCTAGGGACCAAAATAGCTTTGCCCGAGGCCCCCAAAATCCCAACAAATGGCCTGCTATTGTATTCCAGAATGCCAGCAGTGTAACTAATAATATTCGGGATCTAACTCGGCAGTTATTTAGGCATTAATACTTCTTATTTGGCTCTCCACTGAATTTTGGTACATAAATAGCGATGTTTGTTCAATTTTTTCTTACAGTATGGTGAATTGTTAATGCGTATCGGTTGGTCGAGTCGGTTTGTCGTACAAATTAACCTTCAGATCATCCCAAGGATGTTCTATTGGGTTTTGATAGTGGCATTGAACGGACCGGTTAAGCAGTCTTGCCTGATTTTCTTCAGACCACGATGAATTTATGATTACTTTATAGACAAGAGTATTGTCGTGCTGACAAAGAAGAGGGCTTGTTCCAAAGTGTTTCCAGAGTGTAGGAAGCATGTTATCATCCAAAATGTCTTGATAAATGCCAGAGCTCATCTAACCATCAATTAAAACTAATGACCAAAGTTCAAACCAATAAAAACAGCCCCAGGCTACTACACGGTTACCACCGAGTTTCACAGCCGCACAACACACCCAAGTAAACAGCATTCGCCAGGCATCCATTAGATTCGCACACGTCCGTCCGATTGCGTGATTGTGTACTGTAACTAATCACTCTATAAGGCTTGCCTCCTTTGCAACACAGTGCAATGACTGTATTGTTCGCATTACTCTATACGATGTCGGGGCATGTTACATGCGATCAGCAGCTTCCTGGTAGCGGTACGGTCATGAAAAGTAAGTGCTCTCGCCTACAGGCAAAGTCCTATCTTAGGCGTCTGTGCCTCGGCTGGGAAGAAGTCCTGTGTAATTTTTGACTGGTTCGCACAACAAGCTTTGAATTTCGCCGGTCGAGTTTAGTTAGTTTCTTGGCCCTACCATATATGTATTTGAAGCTAGTATTTCCATGACCTTTCCACTTGGTAATAACACTGATAACAGTGAAGGGAGAACGTTTAACTGCCGATATATCCCTAACTTATGCTCTGCGATCATGTCCCTTTCGGTCGCACATAGCTCTCTCCATTGACACATTATGACAACAAGCACTTTTAGGATCTTCAAGAGTTTTTTACATTCCCTTACATGATATATTTATGCAGTACTCCAGTGGCGTAGCTAAGAGAGGGATTACACTGACTGAACCCAATGGAGGGAACTTGTAAAGCATTAGCGGTGCCTACGCACGTGTTAATTAGGATAAAAGCTAGGAGAAAAGTCACTTCCTACATAATAAAATGAATCATAGTCTCTCTGGCAACTGGATATTGCTATCGCACTTTAAGACTTATTATAGCTTAAGTACTAATTGGTAATTATCTTAAGGGAAATATTAAGGTAGGGAAAAGAAAAATAAACATATTTTATTTCTTAATAGATATTGAAGTTATGCGCAACAACTTTCGGAGTAAAGAGTTGCGAATAACTGGCTCTACAAGTTGTCTATCCTATAGCGGTCAACCACGCCTTTTGCGAGAACATGCCACACAACGTATGTCAGAGGTGGTTGTTGAATGCTTGATAAATTGGCAACATGTTTGCCATCCCAAGAAAAAAAAAATACATAGACAAATTTGCAACACTCTAATAACAAGTAAAATGTGAAATATTATTCTAAACCGCAGTAATATTTTATAATAAATTAACTTCACTGTGCCAGTAACAAAATTTACAATTGTTGAATCATTTATTCTCTATTACAGTTCATGCATAACTGCGCCGTATCGCACCATGAATTACCTCTTGGAGTATTGGAAGATTCCAGGTATTTTGCACATTTTTGTGGCAGGAATTACCGTACCGTTCCATAGATCACTTCGTGAGTTGTAGTTCAGGGAGTACACAGCACTGTTCAGGTGACACTACAGCCAGAAGTTCAGGGTGTAAGTTCCGGAGATCCTGGAAGTCACTAAACTGGTCTATGCGTCCTCCACTTTCCCTGGGTAATTATTTTCAAATACCCTTTGATGTCGCGTGCGTAATGAGTGGGGGCTCCGACATGAAGCAGCCATATCGTTTACCTCATTGCCAGTGGTACACCCCGTGATAAGAAATATGTTTGTACAGAGCTGAAACATATCTAAAGCACGTCCTAATAAACTATGCGATAGTTTATTAGGACCAAGAATTTCCCCGATTATTATTGTCATTTACTGTATATATTCACTGGGAATCGCTGCTAGAAATATGTTTCCTGTAAATTTTCTTCGTCCTTCATACACTGGTTTCGAAAATTCAAAACTCTACTGTGCAAAATCAAGCTTCCTCCATCACTATCACGAGGTTTAGGACGTGTGGGTCTGTAGCAGTCTGTGGCAGTTATCAACCACAAAGTATAATTTGAAGCTCGGAATTTATTGGAGACGGTAAAGTTTGAAAGTGCTGAACACGATAAGGATTACAGTAACTGTTTGTATAATGGTCTCAGCACAGTTTCCGAGATATGATATGGTGGTAAGTAGCCAACTGTTACCGGGAGATTCTGCGACGTAATGCAAAATCGCTCCTTTCACCAGGGGCTGCCCTTGTCAATGGACGCTGGAGCACTGGCCCTCCCATATAAAATTTGACATGCGATAGCAAATAAATGTTTTTTTACAGATCATTTTGTCATATTTTAAGTGTAAAAGTAGCGTATTTGATAGTTAAGTTCTGTATCACTAGGCTGCGAATAGTGCCTCCTTACAATGCACTGTCCGTAAGTGAGCTTTCAGAATATGTCATCAGATCGCACTCGCAGTAAATTCGGCTCATTATTTGTTGTTACGTAATGACTTTTATATTACGGAATTATTCATTATATAATGTTTTCGTGTTGTATTTTCTTATCTTTATGATATAGGCCCTAACTCTTTCAGTTTAAATAAGCTCGACAACTGAAATCCAAGAATTTTAATTGAACTTTATATTTTTTAAATGTTCATCCTTCACATTAAATAGTTCAGACTGAACGCAGACTGCACTAATTAGCATTTCATCTCGTTCGTATTGAGAAAATCCACCTCGTCCGTCCATTGTTTATATTTGCAACATGAACATTCTACGAATACGCACGCAAGTATATGCAGACTTATTTTTATATCATTCAAGTATACAACTTGGTACGAAAGTTCAGTTTTCTGAATTCTTTGACTTGGAGCACAGATTGACTTGGGACACGGTAGGCTGGGACAGCGCCGTGACACCAAGAGTATCACGTGCACCAATCAGCGTATGTTTGTCCTAAGACACAGTTTGGGTTATGGCGCAATTGTTGACAGGCCTTTCCTGGCCATACGTGTGGCATGCCGTATTCATAAAAAAAAAAAAAAAAAAAACAAAAAAAACAAAGTGAACAGAATCAAAAGTTTTTAGGGAAGCAGTTAGTGTATACACGACAGGCATTCAATCAAAAATCTTAACTCTCCGTGACCACAACATATTCTAACGCGAACCTATCACACCCGAAAGAGAAATTATACATGTCATTTGATTTAAAAAAATTCATAAAACTAGTTGTTTTGCAGGATACGATGATAAAACCGCTTTTTAATGCCTGTGTTATATTCGTTTTTGGTTCTGACGAAACGTGAGCCTAAAACATTTGGATGACAAGACAGAAAAAAACATTTAGGGAACAAAGTGAATTTGCAAAATGAAATGAAAATTGTAATGCTGGGGCAGGTAGATATAAGAAATCATTTGAATGATGTATACAGAAGTTTAATTAAATAACACAATTATCTAGTAGAAATAATAGATACATAATTTCAACAATAAAAGAATGCAATATATTTTATGGATTTTTTTTATCGAGTCTTTGAGATCATGATGAAACTGCTGAAAGTGAAAACCCGACGTGTTTAGAGGTTTTTTTTTTAGTTCATTACATCTTCAATAAAGTATTTTATTAATTTTTAACTTTGCGCCCTCCTTTGAAATTCTTCCTGGAGCCACCACTGCCTCTCACGCAGGCTCTCCTCTGATGTAATGGTCAACCACTGCATACCATCACAGGTTTGAAGCAGCTAGTGCCTCTCAACCGACCCTTCAGTGCCATGAGTGTGCTGGTGAGTGGGTGGCAGCGTCCAGGATACCGTTCCACGCGCACAGTGCAGGCCGGCTCATGTAGCGACTTTGTTCCACATGTACCAAAGTCATACCTGTCTGTTCGGTTCATGTGTAATCCCCTCTACCCACTGCACGCAGTGGGAACGAATGATACACCGAGCTTGTTGTGTCATGCGTACAGATTTTCGACAAGTGTATTGCAGTAAGTATGTCAGATTTCTCCCTGCAGTTTTAATAAAATCCATACCGTTCTCTCGCAAATCGTAGGACTCACTGTAAAAAATAATGGGAAAATTACCTGACAAGTGTAAGGTAATATTAGAAAAATTGTGGGTGAAACATAGTTTTCCTTATAGGTAAGGAAAAATTACCGCACTCTGGAGTAAAATTCACGTACATAGTAGAGGAAAAATCCCATACATGGATGGGAAAATTACGTTACGACGCATGCATCTCTTCAGCATTCTCAACCACCAAGGGTGTGTGTGTGTGGCGGGGTGGCGGGAAGGGGGGGGGGGGGAGAATCAATTCTTCAACACGCTAATATTCAGTGATGATGTCTCATTGTCGTCGTGGTGAAATAGATAGCACATTGGCCTATCGTGATAGAAGACCATGTTTAGCGCCCATCTACCAGTAAGTGTCGATAATTTTAGTGTTGAGGTTTCGGTTACTATTTTTCATTATTGTTACCATAATAATACACCAGGATATTTCTAGATATAATTTTACTATACAATATAGCTAACTTTCCCTTGTATGGTATTCCCCCTCTCCCTCCCCCACATTTGTCAGGTACTTTTCCCATACGGTTAGGGAATAGTACTTTATTTGTTATATAAATTTACTCTACATTTAAGAGGTAATTTTACCTGGCATATAGAGGTAATTAACTTCCCTTATATGTAAGGGAATTTTATCTCAATATTTGTTTCAAAGTGCGGAAAAGCACAGTTACATCACAACAACGCGTGTGTTTTTCTAGGCGGTTGTATTCCACTGTGTACGTCACTCATTTCCCCCACATTGATACTGTGCATTGTTATGGCGGGAAACACTGTGATCTGGTCGCCTGCTGATAGGAGACTTTTTGTACGCGTTCTTACTTGCAGCAGCGTACTCGTATTGTCGCACCGAAACTTCAACTTGAATAGATGAATTTTCCAAAATAATTCTTTACTAGGACTTTTAGCACACAGATGTTACAATATAGTTTCCTGCACAAAGCTTAGATACAACCAACACACGTATACGCGTATATATGCGTGTACATATTGTACTTATGCAGAAAAATCAAATAAATTAAAAATTATATATTTCTTTATTTTCACCGTTATACCTACGGAAAATGGTTGACAATTCGATTAAAGTTGAAATAATGTTTGATCCTTTCAGTTGAAGGACATTATTTATGACCGTTTACTGTGGTAGAACTTTTGTTTCCTTGTGGATTAGGCAACCATACATTGTTATGGCTCGTAGCCTATATTAACGATTTGGCAGGCGAACGTTTTTGTACGTATTCCGTAACCAATAAATGTTAAAACTTTCTCTTTTTTTAAGCTTGCACAAAGACGAGAAAAGTATTGCATTTGTTCGAGTATGTGTAACGCTGAAACGTGGTTACGATCCTTCGAAAATACTGACTAAGCTAAGCCTACAACGAACAATAAATGATATATTATGGAAAGCAGAAAACCATCAAACAAGATTATATTATCTATTTTCTCGAGATATGCAGATATTAAAATTCATATATGCGGTATTATGGTCGCGACGTAACCTTAGCTCGCCTTTAGGAATTCTTGGTTTCCGTTCTGATCGGTTCCCAAAGGTGAAGCAAGGGCTCGATTTCCATCTTGGGTTTCCATCTCACTTTTCAGGAGGGTACCAGAGTACTACCTCGATATGTGTTGTTTCATTTGCATATTAATTAAATTCCTGATCAGCTAGACTGTACAATACATAAAATCGGTAAATATTATCATTATTCTATCCGTAGCTTTGCGATACACTACCAATGATCAAAAATTGTGCTTATATTAAGGTAGCTTGAACAGTATTAGTTCAACTTTGACAATTATCTACTGGAATTTTTCCTGCAGAGATCTGAAGTACAGTAACAATTATATATACAGATGTTTGCTACAAGAAATTCATTATGTTACTTAGCCATAACGTGTGAAATGTTTTTTTCTGCTGCGCCCGAAGTTGACTTTTTTATGTGTGTTCAGTAAAAAGAAGTTCCACTTTTCGAGTCTGCTGTAGCATACTGTAGGTAGAACGGCGCAGAAGGTAGTTAGATATCGGAACTCTGTTCTTTCTGTGGGAATAAACATTAAAAAATCCGGACTCAACATGAGAGTGTAAATCCGAAAGATACATGCATCATTAACGGACATACAATACTACAATACGTGCTGTATACTAGCTCATCAGCATACAAGTACCTCAAACGTTTAGTTTAGGGCTGCCTATAAAATAATTTAACATGTTACAATCATAACTAGGCCAGTAATGGAAGCAAATCAATGATCATAAAATCGTAAAATAAACCACAAACCTGGAAACAGTTTTAATATCTTTATCGTGTGAGTATCTATAATACACCAAGTTTTCCCCCTAGGAAGAAGTGAGCAGTGTTGACGAAAAGCATATTTTTGTCGAAAGACGCCTAGAGAACTTTTCGAAAATAAATTTTATTTGCTATAACATTGGTTCTTGGCATATTTAATGTAGTGTCAACGGTTTCCAAGTTGCAGACCCAGAATACAATATATTGTTACCTAAGTACTGTAACGTCTCATTATGTGGCGTGTCTAATTAGCATTATTAAACCTTACAGTAGTATGCAAATCTAAGGTACAAGTACACACAGGTTTTGTTATAAAAATGTTATTGTTGTGAAGTGTTCCACATGTAAGTTTGTTATTCAGTAATTTTATTTTCATTTAAATTTACATATTTATTAAAGTACACGCAGCAGTTAAGAGTTAATTAGCCATATGTTTAATATTACATATTTATTTTTATATTGTTAAGTTTTGAGTAACATATTAATTAGTGTAAATTGGCGTTGTTTGATAACACCATTTTAATTGCTATCTTAAGGAATGTACACTGAGATAAGCCCTATGTTACCCATGTTAATTCAGATCTAGTAACCGACGCCAATAATAGGCGTCGAAACAATGTTTTGATCTCCATCTTGTTTCGAATGGGTCTTTAAGGTAACAGGTCAGGTAGGCCTGAGCTCTAAAAAAAAAAAGGTGTGATAATTGTAATGAAAGTGAGTTTACCCCAACCAACATGCTCCGTTTTGTGTTGTTAGCCGACGGCGTAATAGTGAACTGTCAGAAGAGAGTTTGAGAGCATGGCAACGTCAATAATTCTGCAGATGTGTAAGGTATTTTTATCACCGCCATCTTACGGGATCGTTGGTCCAGCGGTTTAGTGCTAGAGACTTTTGTTATTAACTGCACACTTATTTCAACACTTTCTTACTTATCACACAATGGCTGAAAATAAAAACTCTCAACTGTTAAGTGTGAGTGTGATTACGATTTTAACTTAAACTAAACTTTCTGCACGTCAAAACATTAAACAATTTTTTTATAATCTTTTAAGTGCTGCAAAGACATTTATTATGCTTGCCAAGCACTACGCGCATGATTGCTATTTTGACAGGCATACAGAAGTGTAAACATAATTTTCTTGTCCAGCTACGGCGTGTTAATTTTCACATATTCTGGTATCACAATATAAGGTTGGACGGAAGTCTTATTTAAATTAAGAAAATATTTTTATGGAATTAAAATTCACTTCGCCTTTGGACGTCTTTGATAGAAATTAAATACACGTAGTTAGTTTCTTTGTTTTCCTCAGAGTGTATTTTAAGTGTGACATATGTATAGCTATGTGGGAGCTGTGCTAAGCCTGGATATCGAGGAGACATATGGGTAATCTGCTAGTCGGTTTGTGTGTTGTGGCTGTTTTCAGCGTATTGCAGTGGAAGTTCTGTATGTTAATTGACCTTGCAGCAAAGCAAATTATATGCGAGGCCTATACTACACAGGTTTTCCTAGTTATTACATGTTGTCTGATAGTACAAATTTAAACCTGACTTTTCTCACATATTTCTACACACTCGTTCTAGTATCAGGTAGCAATACGTATATTTTACAAAATAATTTCCGTACGTGGGGGATAAATAAATAACTATCTCTAGGCTTCCCTATACTTTATACAGTACATAAAATAAACTTCTGGAACAGTTTATGACCCCCTTATAACCTCGTTTTTTTAATTCGCAATGTATTTTTAAGTAAAGTGTATGCAACGATATTGCGCACCATAACAGGATGTACATGTTCTACACTTTAGTATAGTCTTGAGGAGCTTTCTTATTTTGTCAGATATTGCACCCTATGCTGTTGTGAAAGAACTCATTGCTCCATCGTTAACCGGATGTTTGCGAGTCCTTCAGCTTCCAAAACAAAAAGTGGTGCATGGAAAGTTGTATGTGTTTATGTTCGATAATGCAGATGTTAGGGTTAACAATGTTTTTTTTTTCAATCGCTAGAATACGTACAGTGTATGACACCAACTAATTAGCTTTAGAGAAAGTGCCTGAGTGAAATTTCATGTGCAAATGTTGGAAAATTTGGGCGTGTGTCTTTAGTTCCTTTTCAGAAATTTAGAGATTCAGGATTAGCTAACATGAAAATACAAGACCCTATTTCAACACATCGAGTTTCAAAACACATTGAGCTTCTGTTTAGTGATTTTATGTGGCTCTGTGACAAATGGAAAGGACGGTATCGCTTTCCGGGATGGAATGGTTTTATGGAACCAGCAGAACCAGTGCCAGTACTGTTTTATTTGATGAGAATAGGGAAGTGACTATCTCAACAGAAGTTTCTCACTAATAAAAAATTAAATTTCCTTTCATTGGGGTGGCGTGCGAGAAATTGGGAGATGCAGGATTTGTTGCGGAACAAGCTGAAGAGGATGCTGATATTTGATTGTTCTGACCGCAGTAGAATTCTCCAACAATTATTACTCTCTGAGGTTAGTAGGAGCATACATTCATCTTACGGTACTTACGACTGTATCTGCAGCCATCGAACCCAATGTGTTTTTCATGATTGAAAACATGCAAAAGGAAATAAGAAGAAAAAATATTTTCTTCTGGCACTTGCAATTTTTCTAAGGCTGCACGAGGCAAGACTTTGTTTCTACGTGCATTCAGTAGTTCCGATACTACTTATTCCTTTTCATCCCAGGGAAAAATTTAATTTGCGAAGAAAACATTTTGGAAACCAAAATATTTGCTAAGTGTAGGCCAGATTTCAAAGATATAAACGCGCATCCAGACTGCATTATAAAGGCTGGGATGGAATGTATAACAGCTCTATATAGATGCAAGCAATCGAAAACGTACGTAATTGATATTTGACATTTTTATGGAGAACTTATTTTACATCCATTTCAACTTTTCGTCATTACCATCTACTGGAGCAACTCTTCGACAATATTCTTTCAGAACATATCATCAGGTTCATGAATGTTGTGGAAATTACAATAATCCACACGATTGGTGCTGGAAAAGACACAGTAGGTCACGGCCTGTTTCCCATCACACGTTGGAATTATATGTTGTACCATTTGTATTCCGTGCAGGGGACACTTATGTACAAATGTGGTTGAAAAACATGATATTTGCACATAAAGATGTTTATGTCAACAGTAGATGAAGTAGATTTATTGCCTTATAATCATAATGTCCAAGAAATTGGCTAAGAGTGCGATGAAAGAGATGACGAGGAAATTACGTTATATATATCACCAATAAACATAATAAAAGACAACACGTAGAGTAATGAAGTAAAACTGGATTCTCTGCAATCAAATTTCTTCAAGCACTAGCCGTAATGAGGAATGTCAAACAGAGGGTGGTAATAGGATAGTGTTTTCCCACTATTCTCTAATCGAGCAAAGATGATAATAAAGTAATACAAAAGGATGAATAAAAAATAAAGAAAAGAGGAAACAAGAATTTATATCGAGACTTGGAAGGTATCTCCTAGTGTTATATGCAGCTATTAATTTAAAATAGCATCAGGTGTCTCTGCACATAGCGTAAACACAATGGTCAAAGTCTTCCAAATTTCTGAATGCTGCCAGAATGAGGTAAAATTTGCGCTGGGAATCCAGGGGAAATTAAAAAAAAAAAATTGTATATCGCGTAAACGGAATAAAATATGGGAGTTAGGACAAAAAAAGTTTCAGTTAAACTGCATACTGAAGAAAAAATGTAAGGGACATCTCAAGGTCGTAACTCGTAAACCGTTAATTAATTTTACGTTAAATATGCAAAGAACCGATTTTATAAAAAAATATCATTTACTTTCGAAATGTTTTATATGCGTTTTTGATTAAATGTACCGGAAACAAGATGTTCAAGAAAATATATTTTCGCTGCAACTTTTCCAAGATGGCTGCTGAAGAGTATTACAGTTGATGTATAATGGAGACTTAAATGAGAAACGGTTTGAAACTGTTTCCAACTTTACGGAAACTTTCCCTGGTATAAAAATTCCTAACTACCGGCCCAAATTCTGGTATTTACTAGATAGGATGATTGTATAATATACTTTTTGATTGTTGGAAGTTGTTTCTAACACAATAGAATAACTACTTTTACGGGATTGTCTTTCTTAGAGCATCTTTGCAAAACATTCATGAATATGTCTAAAAAAAATGAATAAATTTGCTCGAAATGTAATTTGTTTGCAGACATAAATCATACCTTCAACGGATTAGGCCTAGGCCTTGCATCAAGCTTGCAATTGCATAGGATATATAGTTTCACTGGCTAATGATCATCCCATTAACTAGTTTGGTTTCATATTCTTTAAATACTCTACAAAAGAAAATCACGCTGCTGGTTAACTACATAATATCCTTTCCTCAAAGGTCCGTCATGAATTTTTACTATCCAAAATTGACTTGTTTGTTTAAATTTGAGGTAAAATACACGACCATAACTATCCTTTACTGAATTTGCCACAGAACACCGGATGAGCTGATAATATCCTGGGCACACAAACTCAGTAGTTAAAATTGTCAGTGGGTAACTGATGAAAAATGTAAGAGTAAATTATGTATTACCGTACAAATCATGTGCATGTAAAATATGGCAATACTCTAAACAAGTAACTGTCAATATAGTCTTCAGTATCGGACATAGACGTATTTTCTGGTCGTTTATTGCACCCCTTTCTTAGAACGTGGCTAAATCGTAAAATCGGTTGCGCACTTTAAGGAACCAAGCTGGAAAAGGCAATCAAAATTATCAAGCGTCATTCCTACACTGGAGTTTGTAAAGCATCAAACTTCATTGAGATTTGATTTCGGCATATATTAAGGTCGGTAATACATTAAAGTTTAATAACACGTTTAGCACTTCCAACGCGATTATTATTACATCGTATGATCGATGTTCTATAGACATGATCGTATATATGAGTCATAATGTACGCTGCTAGCGATTTTAATATTACAGTCTGGTAGTAAGGGACTCAGTATATCTCTGAATGTGAGAAAGAAATAGTAAAATGTCTGCATAAGTTTTAGTGCCATGCATGTCCAGTGCCTTTATAATTGATTGCACAAGCTGAGGAATGGAAAACCGCCACGGAAAACCTCCCTCATCTTCCAGATTTGGTTACTAAACAAAGGAGTAGAAACACCTCTTTGGGAAATTTATTTATAACAACATAACTAATAACTCGACCCTAGTTTGAATTGCCCTAACAAATTTAAATGAAGAAGAATTTAAAATTTATAATCGGTTTAAATTCTATAGATGTAACACAAGCCTTAGAATATTCATTACATCACGAAAAAAAAAAAAAACTAAACTTAAAAAAAAAAAAAAAAAACAATTTTCATATCGCTTCCCAAATACATATAAACAGAAGATATATGCGATTAAACATAGATTAAAGTCTACAACTGAGTGTAAAACACACAGAAACTTAAACCGCTAAGGTATGAAAAATCTCGTGATAACCATGAATGCAAGTTCTAGTGCAAGGCGGCTGAAAATAGCTCTGATGAAAGCATGTAAACAGACGCTTCAGATTCCATTGCACACAAGAGAGATAAAAATATACTAGTAAGTAAAAAAAAAAAAGAAGTAAGGAGAACAAAATTATTCAGAATGCGAGGGTTTCGAAATGTCGCGATTTTAAAATCACGAGGTATAAGAAGAGACCCGGAAATTGTGGCGGCTTCATTCGGCAACAAGCTAGACTCCACACTACTTTATACATTCGAGCTCAGTTAGTAGTTCATCCGCTTTTGCTCCACTTTCACCCCAGACCAGATTACGCGGGATTCGGCTATTATTTTCCTTGCAGGTTCGTTATTGGTTAAAAGTTGTTCTGGGCGTATCTAACAAAGTACACTCCAATGGGAGCACAAGCACATATGTACACGTGAATGCAGTTTAACTTGTCCTCAGATGAATCCACGAAATTTCCGGGTCTCTATGTATAAGGAATGAACTTGTTCTAGGTATAATGTAAGAAGACATAGGTAGGCCGCCATTATGGAAAGAGCATTAACTGTCCTTGGAGCCAAAACTAGGTATAAAAGAAACGGGTGGTTTTAGGAAGTGTGTAGAACAGCAATGGAAGGCATAAAAAATGTTAGAAATTCTAGGTATTCAGTTTAACAACAAGAGTCGAATGTAAAATGAGATAATGGACATGGAAATGAAATGGGAAGACTTTGTAAGCGAAAAAATGAGCAATGTCAGTCTGCACATGAAATATATTTGAATGTGAAATAATGTAGTGAATAATTTCAAGCAAAAACAAATAATCTGCAGAAAAATAGTATAAAATTAAACAAAGTATACTAGGATAAGTCCTCGCGTACTTAATTTTCAGAAGGGAAATATCGTTTCTTCCAATAATCCCTGTACTAAGGTACTACCTTCCACTCAGGCACTCACATATTTTATGCGGCAGCGTTCATTACGTCGTCTTCCCAAATACTTGAACCAGTTTTTTCAACAGTGTTTGTATTATATTTTCAGCATACCACTCCATAAACAATGTCCACGGTTTATTTTTTGCACTTTCGGCTTTATTTTGCCTTCGGACTTGAACGAAACCCATTGACAAAAGCTTCCTTTTGAGCGTTCTATTTCTTATAAGCTTATTTACTTGAATATACTGTTCACGGTAAACTGAGCACTTTTGAAAGACCTGGTCAAGATTTTCTTGCATGCACATTGTTTGTTTTACGTCATATGTAAAATTTTCATTGTAATGGCCTCGTCTCTTTATTCACGCGCATGTCAAGTGAAACTGGGGAATTATAGTAAAGTTTATTTTATAAATTTAACTGTTTTTACACTTAATTATATAAAACACACAGAGCAAAAGGAACCATTTCGGTATTTACAATTGTTTATTGACCACCATTAATATGGAACTAATTTCCCCCCGTCATTTCCAAATCTGCTAGATGCATGTCTGTCAGTGTTCCCACTAAACTATACCGGTGTACATGGGACGCCTGAGGGGAGTATCTGAGTTTGTGAGGGATGGAGGTATTAATAAGAACTAAATCCAATAATTATATTTATTCTGAATGCTACCAAAAGTCAAATATCTGTTATTTACCAGTATGGGCGTCCTATTAACTCTTATTACAAGCTTTTATTTAACTTGCCTTGTTAGTTAGTTTGTTTGTACGTTTGGGTGAAATCTTGCAAGTGAATTTTGACCCACTTCTAGGTTTTTAATTGAGCTGAAACTTGGTATACATATAGAAACTCGATGACAATGCAATAATATGGTGACAGCGACCTGGTGCTGCAGCCAGGATCATCTCCTCACGAGGGAACTCCTCAGCGGTTAATAGTGTGGCGAATTGAAAATCGCCACGATAATGTGGTGTTTTCTGCTACGGTTTTTTAAAACTCCAATTGTATGTATGTGGGTGGGTGTGTTTAGTTCAAATCTTGCAAGTCGATTTTAAACCACTTACCGTTATCCAATCGAGCTGAAATTATGCATACATGTATAGTACCTATGACAATACAATGTGAAGGTACCATTCAGCTGATCTGATCATGGAGCCGGAAGTTACAAGCTTTTATGTAACTTTAGTAGTATCCAAGACACTAGGAGTCATGTATTATAAATAAAAATGGGTGAAACTATAGAGTGAAAAATAAAATAACTGTAAAAAAAACTTTTAAAACCAAGCTTTAATTTATAAGTGCCCTAAAAAGAGAAAATAACTATAGTAGTTACATAATTTGTAGAATTTGTAAGATGTAGTGGAACATCCGTAATAAACTTTACTACAAATTTATGTTTGTATCAATTTATATTTAGTATATAAAAGCTTGGCGCAAATAGTCAAGATCCTTACACAAGATATGGGCTTACTACGCTTACGTAAATAAGGTACAGGTTCTATATGGCGATGGCGACGACATTCCTGCATGATAAATGGAGAAATATGAGGCTCTCATGGCCAGTGAGGTACGAACTGCGATAAGAATGATCGTGCCGGCTCACTTTCTGTAACAGAAACGCGGCCACCGGCCTATTGCTTGCCTGTTCATTGAAAACAATCATTTTCCTCGCTGCCGCCGCTATCATATAACGACTCTCTGTCCTCTTCGCTTACTCGCGCGGGGCGGTCCAACATCAGCGGCGCAGACCAGCGACACCTAAAAATATTCATATAGGGGCAGAAATAATGTTCAAGGGTTTAATTAAATAGTGCTCACTTTACCGTTAACAGTCTTTAGTGAAGTTGAATACCTGTTAACTTATTTATCGCCTCAGTTCATTAACTCGCACAAGAGCTACACATTTCCTATTTAAGTCGTACATGTTAACGGCCAACATCCGTGCACAATGTGGACTTCCAAAACGATCGAATGTTCTCTGTATTGAGCAAGGTCCTGGGTGGAGTACACGCCAAGGTATAGCACGTATTCTGTCATGTTAAACATTAAGAAAGTAAGAAAATTTACGTTTAGAAAATTACAAACAATTTTCTTCGCTGTCTATGTCCATTTTAGCGGTTCGAAAACACTAGTCAGATGGCAGCGTACGTAACGGCACTAATGCTAGGAATATGGACCGACGTCAAGCCAGCATCCCCTGCTTGTTTAGTTCGTGACATAAAGTTCTTCTTACTTCAGCTATTCTCGCTGCACATGAGATGAAACTACAATATTGTCAAGCGATAAGTAACGTAAAAGTAATTTTATTTTTTTTCACCCGTTACAGTCAATAAGTAACTCAGTTAAGTTACAAGTTACCTTGCTAAAAATATAACTGGTTCCCGCAAAAAATTTGTTGAAATTAACTCGTTACTTTCGTTAAGTTACTACCTAACACTGCCCTGTAAGATCATTATGTTAACAGTGATTCCACGTGAGCAAGCATTCAATTTCGCTGGTTTAAATGCATCTTTCCCCTGTTTAAAATTAATTAAGTAGTTAGGTCTTAACGTCTCGTCAACAGCGAGTTCATTAGAGACCGAGCAATCTCCTCAGAGAAGCATTGACGGGAAAGGAATCGACCATGGTCTCCACTGAGAAACCAACTAGATATTCAAGATGGCCGGGCCGGGATTCGAACCCAGGCTCTCTTGAATGCGAGTCCTAAGGTTCACCGCTGCGCCACCTCGCTCGGTTTTTATACTGAATGTACTACCTCTTGCAGTGACGTCTTGTATAGGATACCCGGGTTTCCTTAGAATGGAGACCACGGAATCATGATCATGTGTTCGGACAGGCGAGCTCACCAGCGCCGCGGCTGTACCACCCATCGTCGCGGAAGGACGTTAGTGAGCCAGGTGACGCGTACAGTCGTGCGCTGGGATGGTCAGCAACGCCGTTATCGTGAACCACAAGCAAAGTTCGGGCGAGGCGACTGTGCCCGAGCGAGGCCGGCAACGAGCCTGGGAAAGGAACGCGCCAAAGTGGTTTCTTGGCAGGCGGCGACTCGGCAGCTCGCGTGGACCACGCCGCGTGATCGCGGACGGCAGTTGTTGACGACCGCACACACGTCTCGTCGAGCACGTCTTCGTCAAAAGGGCGTGGCGTGAATATTGCGTGACACGGGATATCGCCTCAGACTATCAAATGTGATATGTGTAAACAGCTAAACACATTCATTCCCTTCTAACTCTCTTTCCTGTAACAACGATGTAATCTTGCATTACGCCACTGAAACGTTGTGGGAGCCTATATTATATGCTTGGATTCCGTAAATGGTTGATATTGCTGTGATCTACAAATTTGTTTCCTGCGCTTGGCTGGAGATCACCCCAACCACGACGGTAATCGGGACGAGGGCACGAGTAGCGGATTATTATTCAAACAAGAGATGCGTAACAATTCGGCGTCGTGTATTTAGCGCGGCCTGTCGTTGACCTGCCTCCAGACAGCTGCCACCTGAATACGGATCCTCAAGAGGGGGTTCCGTTGCCGCCGATTCCGAGACTTTGGCACGCAGCCTTCGGCATCATTAACAAGGTGATATTTTTCCAGCGAGTTACTGCAGAAACTTTCTTAGATATTGATATGGTGGCTGATAATAGTAGAGTTAATTATGTCAATGATCTCCCCTGCTTTTAAAGTAAAGTAAAGATGGTACGAGTTGCGTCATTTGTATTTTGAGTGTTATTTATATTAAAACATTAGACACAATGTTGCCTTTAATTTAAATCAACACCATCTGACTGCATATATCCCCTTCTTAAGTACGTGATCTTTTCCCTCAGGAAGGGCCACAGCAATGTGGCATTGTATTCCGTGACTAATTTCCATCTAAAAATAATTGCCAAGTGCCAGTGAATGATGCACATACGTTCTAAAAAGTCAGATTTAGTCAGTGTGGAGCAGCTACACAAGGCCGCTCATAGCGATACAATAGACTAGTGTTTGCATGATCCTAAAATGAAACTAACTCTAATAGAGTTCGCAGGTTTTCGTGGCCATTGTCTGAATAGTCTTAGCTTTTGAGAATCAGCCGTGTGAAGTGGAACAGTATTCCGACGTTTCGGAAGTTCTGCTACCTCGAAGAGGGCGACTGCAGAGTCTACCGAAATGTTCGAATACTCTTCCACAGCGACACAGCTCAATTCAAGGCTAAGGTTATTAATTAAATCAACTTGTTTCCCACTTCAAAATTTATTTAATTAAATTTTGTGAACGTAATTTATACCCATTGCCATCTTCTTATCTCGAAAACATTTAAAACATAAATATGCGAACAATTTGCGAGTATACACACTACAGACCGGGTTCTAAATAGGTTTACTACAATGCGAAATTTAATATAAATCTGCTGTATATGGACACTATAGGGAATAATGTCTCCAAGTACAGGGGAAATCGCTAATATATCTTGATTTTGTTTTAGGTATTCGAATTGTTCACCATTGAAAAGAGGATATCCGTAGTCCGTGATCGTCTGAGAGGACTAACCTACGATGCAGCGAGAGCTGATGTCACACGAAAATTTAGGATACTTAACCCCGCAAATGTGACCATTCGCTATTTTGTGAAAAAATTCAATCACACGAAGAGCATTCAGACAAGCCATCGGTACACGGAGACACCGTGCAACGGATTCAGGAAGCCATTGAACGAAGCCCTCGTGCACTGACTCTGCGTGTCAGTCGTATGTTTGATGTTCCACTATCCACCGTGTGGAAGATTTTACACTACATGTGCGATTGAAATTGTTGACTAGATGGCGAATGGTCACATTTGTGAGGCCAGGTTTCTTACAGCTTCGTGTAAAACAACTCTCGCTGCATTGTAGGATAGTCCTCTCAGACGAGCACAGACCACGGCTATCCTCTCTTCAATGGTGAACATTTACAGTACCTAAAACAAAAACAAGATACGTTAGCGAATTACCACAAATGGGTAGGGACTTTATAATCACGCTGTACATAAATCTCACTTTACGGATTGTTGTCAGCAAACAATTGCACTCGACAGGGGGCGGGAACTCATTAGTCAGTCAGTGCTCCACTGTAATTTTCACGTGCATAAAATTTATAGCTTGCGGCCATAAATGTAGAAAGACGAAATGCTTTTTACATAGAAATTTATCTTCTGAACTAAGCGACTATATTTATGTCAGGTGAAACGGCTACTTCCGATCTGACAACGAAAAACAGTTGTCTAAGAATGTACGTAACATGTTTTGATTGAAAATTGTGAGAGCCATAGTTGTTTTGTAATAATTAACAGAGCTAAATTAATAGAAAGATATGCTCAAACAAAAGCATAATTTACCGACGTTCAACTCTGATGCAGGATCTGATAACGCTGTATACGTCTTTCCACTCCATCGCATCTTCTACCCTTCGAAGATTACTTTCTTCCGAATTATGATAAGTGGCTACAGGAATTTTGCCTCCATTCCTATTTCAACATAGACAACTCTGCGGTGTTTTGTGAGCGGTTTTGTCTTGCTTTCAACAAGTGCTTCACCTCATCTCAAATATGATCTTTGAGGGTGACGTCAGGATTTTGGGCCGGCATTCCGAGACAATCCACCCCTGTTTTCTCAAACAATTTGTTTACATCCTTTGATTAAAAGTCAGGTGTAGTGTCATGCAAGAAATCATACTGGCTAATTCAACGTTGTCGTTACAGGCGGGCAGCGATCGTCAAAAATTGCTTAAATATTTTAGAATTCGTAGATACAGGAAGTTAAAAATAGTATACTACGAACTTACCATTAAAAATATTACCATTTAATGATTCCGCTGTCCTGGACTAAACAGAGGACGTAATTAAGCCCTATAAGTAATGCTCGCCATGAATTGACTTCACCCACACATGTCCACCGGTATTGCTTTAACATCCATCGTGCTTTATCACTCCGCATTTGCTTCATTCTTCTATCTTCTATAGTCCAACTGTGGAATGCTTTTGTCACTGTAGACAAAATGTCACATTCCGTGACTTTAGGCTTGTAATTCGAACTCGTTTATAGAATCCAATTGCGACCATTTCCCCGTGGATGGTACGATGACTTACAGCACATCCTGACTTCAATCTAAAGTCTTCGGCTATGATTTTTCAACGAAGCATTGCGGCCTGACTTCGCCACAACCAGAGATTCCGGTGATTCCAACCTGTTCACGTTTTCTACTTACCGGGCTTCGGTTGGTGTGCTACGAGTCACTCACTTTTCTGTGTTACGACTTTAGTAGTAGGGGCGGGCCAGTCCTAGATACAAAGGGATGCCGCCTTTTTGATTGACCTAATTAATTTGATATCAAGGGGTTAATTAAATAAATTGAAAGGGTTAATAAAAAGGGTTAATCAACTTGGATGGGTTAAATTTAATGAAAGAGTTAAATGTATGGAAAGGGTAAAAAAATTGGTGCAAGAGTGGCATAAATGTCAAATTTATTAGTTTCTTTCTTTGTTTTTGTGGGTTGGGTAGCAGCTCTGATAGATGTTGTCAGCACGACAACTCGCACTTAACTGAAGTGCGAAGTGTTCGGGACAGGGTGTATATGTGTATAGTTTTGGTGCAAGAGTGTGCTAAGAGTCAATTTTCTTTCTTTTTGTGGGGAGCTCTGGTATGTCCTCACCCTTGGAACTCTGGCACACGGATGAGGTGTGATGTGTTGGGGATGGGGTTTATATGTGTAGATGTTTGTGCAAGAGTGGTCTAAGTGTATTTTGTTTGGAGTGGGATATTGTTCGTAGATAGGTCACTTTGAAAGATAGTATTATTCCAAATGCAATTAAACGTTAGAGAAATTCAGTGTTCTGCATATGAATAAATTACACTTATCGAATCGCAAATTTCAAACCATCACAACTGCATTAATAATAAGTGGAATTACATGACTCTCCAGTATGAAATTAAACATAAGGATATGAACTATACAATGGCAGAGAGAGACTAGCACGCGCTTGGGTAGCTCTGGTAAGAAATATAATTCTGCCCTTTCAGTCATAGCAATTTAATATTAGAAGTGCATATTGAGGTCAGTGAATAGCTTCTGCTGCCATTAAACGTATTACTGGAGTTGGTTTCGTGTAGTGAGCAATTCAGTCAACAAAAACTGTAAGGTTATTTTGAACATGCCATGATGCCCAAGGAAGTTTCGATGCAGCTGGAAGAGTTCGAGCAGCAGGTATGCCAACAGTTGAGGGAGTTACAGGATCGCCTTGCTTCTGTTGTGCAGGAGTGACCTAAATCCAAAAACAGTGAAGATATCCCTAGAATGCAAGAAGATGTCGCCACTTTCTCTGTCAACTTACCAGCAACTTGATATTGTACGTAAATAACTGTAAGCCATCTCCGACAGTGTTTTGCGCCAGGAGGAACGGATTGACGAGCTCGAACAGTACAGTAGACGAAACTGTCTTTTTTTCCATGGCATTGCCGAAAAACCAGGTGAAAATGTGACCAATGTGGTTCTCAAAATAATGAAAGAAACTCTGAACATCAACATCGAACAAAGTTCCATCGACCGCGCACACAGAATATGTAAGCCAATCAGATCTGCTGTCATGGCCGTCAAAGAAGGCAGAAGATCGATCATAGTGAAATTTGTGAGTTACTGGTTTCGTTCCATGGTATAGATAGACAACGCGTCTTGAAATCTGCAAAAGAAAAATTTGGCCCACGCAGCTGTTGAAACACAAGATAGCAGAATTGTTGTTCTGCACATGAACCACCATTTTTACTTGTCATCTATGCAGGAACTTGTTAACATTCAGTAAATCAATCTACCGGTGCTAGCCCTGTGCTAGAATTTCATTATGTTTAATTATATACATAAGCTTGTGTGTATATGTGTGCATGTGTGTGATCTCAAGTATTTGTATGTACATCACTACAGTTGCCCAGCATCTTTGTTATATGGAATACAATGGTAAATCTTCCTTACTTAGTTATAATAATTTAGTTAATTTTTAGAATCCATGATCAATAATAGTAAAAGCAAGTTGGTAACACTGAGCCCCACAACAAGGTTTTTTCGAGAATTTTGCTCTCTACCCACGACCAACTCTTTCAGCTGCTTGTCTCCACTATCCTCCACAACCCCCCAGTACGACTGGCCAGTCACACTTCCCACAGCTAAGGGTACTCCCTCCGGACCTCCCGCTAACAGTCGCATTAGTAATGGTCAGCTTGTTGCCTCTTCCGGCCCAGAAACCACCAGCACTATGCTCTTTCAGAGGCTAGCTCACAATCCTAGAACTTTCCATGTGGCACATGTCAACAGCCAGTCACTACTCGGCCACATTGACGAGTTTAGAGCAGTTTTTTAGTCCTCTAGATTTTCATGTAATATTAGTGTCGGAAACATGGCTTATGGAGTGTCTCCCATCTTCACTTGTTGACTTGACGGGTTATAACTTATACATAGTTGATTGGCAAGGTAAACAAGGCATGGGCATGGCAGTTTATGTTCTTAATAATATTACAGTTTAAACTATCAGCAGCTCTCCTAGTACTTACTGTGCAAAATCAGAGTATTTATTTCTTGAATTAAACATTTCTACACAAAAATTGCTGATTGCCATTGTTTACAAACCACCTAAGATATGGTCCATGGATGACTTAGAAACTGACCTATTTGCGATACCGCCTAGTTATGATAATGTAGTGATTATGGGCAAATTTTAATGCCGACCTCTTAACAGAATCATGTCAAACATTGCTCCTTATTAATCTCTTACCCTCATGTAATCTAGTATACTGTCCACTTGAAGCCACCCATCATACTAATAATGTGGACACTGCTTGACCTTATTTCAAGTCAAAAGCTGTAAAGTCCTACACTGTGGACAAATCAGCGTGCTGGGTTTATCTCACCATGACCTCATACATTTAACTTATTCACTTCGTACTCCAAAATTTTTACCGAGAAGGATTACCTACAGAGATCTGAATAGGATCGACATGCCACATTTTATTAAAGATGCTTCTGAAATACAGTGGAGTGACAAAGATTATTTGCATACAGTTGATGACAAACTCAATCATGTAAACACATTATTAAACAAACTTATTGATGAGCACATTCGGAAACAAACTAAGTGGGTTTCTCGTCCACCAGCACCAAGAATGACACAGGAAATTAAAGCTTTAATGGCTGATCGGGATACAAATCTTCTAAGAGATAAAATTATATCCCTGTATCTGTGAGTTACGTTTACTCAGAAACCGGTGTACCCAAACAATTAGAACAGCTAAAATTGTGTACGCTCGCTGCTTGATACAACCAAACTCATTCCCGCAACATTTATGGAGCAGTGTTAAAAATATGGGTGTAAAGTTTAAAGATACTAAAAACTATTACCAAAAAATCAATCCAAGTGCTGACGAACTTAATACTCATTTCACAACTCCATGTACCAGTATTACTCCTGAAACAAGAAATGAAACACTGTTTCTTATTAAAGCCCACACTTGCTGCGTAGAAGAACATTTTTACTTTAATGTCGTCATGCCTGTTGATGTTCTGAAAGCTATCAGACGAATTAAAACTAAGGGCAAAGGTAATGAAAGAATTTCAATTGACATGATCAACCTAGCCTTGCTGTTTATCTTAGAAGTAATAACTAAAATATGTAATTATTCGCTGATCACAGGTAGCTTTCCAACTCAGTGGAAATCTGCTTTAGTAATACCGAACCCAAAGACAAATAAACCTCAATGTGCCAGTGACTACAGGTCCATAAGCATTCTTCCCACAATTTCCAAAGCCCTTGGATATATTGCAAACCAACAGATAACAAGGTACATTATTGAGAATAAACTGATAGTCGACAATTAGTCTGGTTTCAGAAAGGGCTTTAGCACATGTGCAGCTCTTCTTCAGGTCGCTGATGACATAAAACATTACATGGATAACCATTTGCTAACAATTTTGAAATTATTAGATTTAGCAAATCATTCGATTCCATTGACCATGGGCTATTATTTGCCAAGCTAAAATATATATTAATTTCCCTGAAATATCATTAGAATGGATTAAAAGTTAATTGTGTGGCCTTTATTAGAGAAGTTGACTTTTGGAGAACAACAATCTGCTTGGCGCACAGTTAAAATCGGATTTCCCCCAGGGCTGTGTTCTGGGACCCCTTATATTTTCTATTTTATTTAATGACCTCCCTCAGATACTAAAACACTGTAAATACAATATTTATGTAGACGACTTCCAAATCTACCTGCCAGCTCATCCCGGTAATATTATGTCATCAATTGGCACAATTAACCACGTATTGTCAACCATCTTAGAATGGTCAATAAAGTAAGGGCTACTATTAAACCCTAAGAAATCCCAGAGCATTATAATTGGATCCAAGAATCTACTCACATCACCAAACGTCACTAGCGCCCCTATTATCATACTTGATGGCGAGCCGATTCCTCTATCGAAGTCCATAAAATTTAGGTGTAATATTAAGTTAAACTTTAACATGGAGCGAGCATGTCACATCTATAGACAAACAAATGTCACTTTACATTCATTATGAAGGCTTAAAAAATTTTTACCTGTGAAATCGATGAAAACCGTAACATAATTATTAACAATTTAACGCCTTGATTATGCTGATATAGTCTTCAGTGACGTGCATGAATATCTGGCGCAGAGCGTTCAGCTAATACAAAACAACTGTGTACGACTTATTTTTAATCGTAAAAAGAAAGACCACATCACCAAATACAGACACTCTCTCTCATTGCTTGATTTAAAAAATCGACGATCAGTGCACAAGATCTGCTTGTTAAATAAATTATTTTTGACAGGATGTCCTCGGTACCTTTTGTCTTGTTTCTTACCGCCCAATGCTTCAAACACTCATTCTTTCGATTAATAAAAGCTTCTAGTACCAAAACGAAACTCATTTTTAGCTTCATCTTTTATCGTCATCGCAACCAAACTTTGGAATTGCTTACCACAGGAAGCCAGAGATACAATTTCAATCACTAAATAAAAAAAAAATTATGTGATAACAGCTTGCTCATGCTATAAATATTTAAATGATCTTGAAATATGGGTTTGATATAAGTAAACAAAATATTTATTGGGGAGGTTCCTCTTTTATAATACCTGTAACTTATTTGCTTCCTGCTTCCTGTGACTGTAGTGATGTTTCTGATTCTTATGTTACTGTTTAATTAATTAAATGTATATTTAATATATGTAGATATGTGAATGAATGTGTGCAAGTAGATGTATTAATGTCTTATTTTATGTATATTTCTAGGTAGCTGATAATTTTAGATGCTTTATATTGTAATTTTTTATGTCTTACATTAATTAGTTTTTTTGTCTTTTTATCGTGTTTAATTAGTTAATTGCTGTGATTTTCTGTCCTTCAGTAATCGTTAAAATAAATTTCAGTTTTAGAACTTTTGCTAGTTAATGTTATCTTGTAGTTTAATTTTATAAATAGTACAATTATATGTATATGGTTCTAGGTTTATAGTAGACATTAAGATTTGTGTCATTGTTTTATTTCTTTTTCTTTGAAAAATATAGGTGTTATGTTTTATTATGCAAAGTGGATAAGTTTAAGAAAAGGTGATAATACCTTAACTTTACCACAAAACTAAAGTTATTTTATTAGTATTGTTCTACTTAGTCTACCCCGACCTGTATGCTAGAAATATCATTTACACAGGAGAAGTATAACGAATGAACACAATTATGTGAATATGACAATTACATGAGTGTGGAATTAACGATCTACAATGAATGAAAAATGTCCCTATATATTAAACGAACACAATAACAAGATATATGACACTAATTGACGCCTCACGCACGTACTTTACATATCCGTTGCCTGTTAGACTGGTGAGGAGGAACTTTAGAAATGTAATCCACACCTAAAAATAAATTTATTGATTAACACACGTAATAAAACTGCACATTTCCCAAAACATGTCTGTCCAGCTGCCAGCTCAGTGAAGCACTGTTTGATTATAGACTGAGTTGAAGAACATGGAAATTTTAAACAAAATGAATGTTTCCAAATAAATTAAAAACACATAATGAAATGGCACCAGGATCTCCCCCAAAAAACACATCTGTCCACCTCTGAGGCTGGTGGAGGAATGAGTGGATAATATGACGTCCACCTGCTTATAAGCTGTTACATGGAGTGTGGATGAGTTTAAATTTACGACTGACAGAACCTATTTCCTTACCAAGCTACTGTTAACAACTTGATTACACTATTCGTTCTACAAGTACGTGAATGTACAGAATTGAATTATTTAAAAATAATGGACATACTACAAATTTTTCCATCAAGTCTGTGAAATTCACAGCATTTGGTAATAAAAACGTGAGTTGAAAATGGTACGAAATGTCGTCGATCCAACACAGAAACAGAGGTTACAAGATAAACGCACTTTCACATGATAAATTAATGACTTGTAATAAAAATATTTCACACTATAGTTTACGAAGACTGTGAACGAGATCTGAACCCCAGAGCATATAATATCGCTTAACGAGAATTGCAGCTATCACACTCCGAAGCCTGGTGTATATGAAGGAGCTTTTGAGGTATGCATACATCTAGTCTAAGCTTATATGAGAAACTGAAGATGGCGGCGACTGGATACAGGGGTGCAGATGGAATCTGACCTCCCCCACCCCTCGCCAAAGTGCTACTCTGTCATTGAGCTTACTCATCCCTCTGCCCTCGATTGCTAATTTTTTTTGGCAATGTAACAAGATGGCGACAATTGGTTAGGTATGGCTACATCGCTCCCAGCTTCCCTAGACCCACACCTCACACCTCCGCCCCTTACCAGAGCGATTGCCCTGAGGTCATTCATTCGTCTGCCCTGTTTGTCAATTTTTCGCTACTGAGTCAAGATAGCGATGACTGGCTAGAAGGCTTCACATCGGCCCCGCTTGCCTGTAGGCACCCCTGCCCTCCACCCCTCGCCAGAGTTACGTGCCTTGAGGTCAGGAACCCAGACCATCCCTCCCACCCCTCCAACACAGAGTTAGTTTTTGTCGTTTCCAAAGCTCGGTTTCTTCTCCTAGGCAAACCATCCCGAGCCCTTGTCAATGACCACGACTTTGGCGATCTGTCCACTCCCCTCCCCCTCCCCTCTCTCCAACTCAGAGTTCTTTTTTTGGAGGGATGCTCTATCCAAGGTCACGCAGCCTGCTATCAATCCAACAATGCTGTCTGCAAAACCTCTACAAGACCAAGCACTCCAACCCTCCCTTCACCATCAGCCCAGAACATGTATTTTGTCCGACAACAACTACTGGGACTCTCCAACTGCCAGACACCCCTCAAGACACCAAGTTGGACTCCTCCAAAACCTTTATTTGTTTGCAAAACTATGCTTTACCCATGAATTGTTGACTCTCCCGAAAATCTGTCCTGTCCTGTACTGCGACTTATTCTCCGACAGCCCCTTCCTCTAACTCGCGATACCTGGAGCTGGTCAACAGCCTTCAAACGTTTGTGTCAGGGACTATTTGAAAAAATTGTCCCATTTACACTCTCAAGTGTTAGAACGGTTTCTGCAAATTAATAGATGTGAACAACTCTCACTATTTAATTACTGCATATATATTTGTCACAAAATGAATCAATCTAGGAAAGATTTGTTACTTAACACAAACACAGTTAATCGAGCCGAAATAATTTTAACAAAAACTCAGTCGAAAACATATTACAGAGAAACTTTAAAGAAATTATCATAGCAAACACACGTAGACAAGCTTCGGAAATTCATATTTACGAATCCTAGCCGAATGAGCTATGGATTATTTAAAATAAATAATACACGCATGCAAACTTCAAAGTAACGGAAAATATTTCTACACTATAAGCTATCGAAATAAAATCTTAGTGACTCCGTAATTAACACTAGGAGAGAGACAAAATTCAAACGTTAATCAACGATTATTAAAAAAGAAATTAATTTATCAACATGCATAAAAATATTCGAACTCCTATTGTATTTTAAGTTACAAAGATTAATTATGCGAAAAATGGAAATATTTCGAAAAATACTTCTATGAAGACTGTGAGCAAGGTTTCAACCTCTAACAAGCGTGCAAGTTGCCCTCTCAGGCAGGCGAAAGTCCAGGTCTTCTCCGACAGACGAGCGAGCGCTCTGCCAGACTATCTTCAAGCAACCAGCGTGTCTCGCTCGGGACAAGGACTGCTAGAAATGCTTTAGTTTTATACGTATCCTGAACACGTCCCAGCTGTAGGAATTCTACAAGCTTTGCGCAAGTGTCATACACAAAATTAACTGAGTTGCACAGTAACAGCAGATATTGAGTAAATTAAATTTTTATGTGTTTTAAATATCTTGTGAAAATCGTCAGTGTTTGTTAATACCCATTAACTGCATTTTACATTTGTCTTTAAAACGCATTTACTATAAGAAAATTATATAACTCATCTTGTTTTCTGTTAAGATGCAAAATTGTTAACTCATTGCGAATCTCCATAGTCTTTACTGTGATACATATTTACGATTTCGCTATTTTTAGGTGATTTTCATGTAAGCTGATTTCACAGCAAAACAGAATTGTTCGCTGTTATGGAAAGCGCTCAGACAAAGTGATTCGCCAATTGTTGCAAACAAACAACACTATTTAAACCGACTGAAGGGAAAAGTACATATTCAGTTCAAATAAAAACATTTCTGCTCACTCTAAACATATCAATTAACCAGGTAATTTTTGTTTTGTTGTGTTGGTATGTGTTTTCAAGATATATATATGTAAAAAAGGTTACACCCACTGATAAATCAATGTTCTTAACACAAACCAAGCTACAACCCTTGTGGGTAAACTAATAACATATATTTTTGCGAAAACATTGATACACAATTTCTCTAAAATATATGATTATAAACTTCCAGAGCTACAGTTTGCAGATAAATGAAACACACATTCACCTTGAAATACACTTTTAGTACATCCCATTTTCCAACAAACACTATATTTATTTACATATACAAAAACACATTATTCTTAAAAATATTTATTTATGTACAGAAAAAACACTCAATCTTCTTTTCTGGGGGAATGAGGTTGGTAACATTTGGTTAATGTTGCAGGAAGATGAACATGTTGCTCTCAAATCTGTGAGAAGTTGTTATTCACAGCGGATTCTATATGAGGCATTGGTTGTTAGAATATCAGATTAGTTATTTTAAGACAATATCTGTCAGTTGATTGGTTCACTTTTGATATGGCTGGGAGTTTAATTGACTTATAGATGCTACTATGCCATTTAAATACCCTATCGGGGTATTGCATATAGCAGATCTGAACATATTATGGTATTCAGTGTAGTGTTGTGGGGAAAAAATGTAGAGAGGAATTCTATGATATCAGACAGGGATACACCAGCCAACTGAATGAAGCATTGAAATACGAAAAGTGTAAAGTTTGCAGAGGAAATTTGACATACCCATCGTACTGATATGAGGCAAGATTCGCAGTTCAGAGACTCTACACATATTCTGGGTTCTATGGAACAGGAAATTTATGTATTTCCACTTGTATTAAACCTTGTAGTAAAATTTTATATCTGTATATCGGAGTGAGTGAAGAGATTTGAGTGTCTCTCGAAAACAGGGATCTTGAGAGCTGATGCAGGTCAAGCAAGGCGAGTAATGAAGCAACGTCGGATTACAAGACTTCTTATTACTAATCAACTTGGATTATTTACCACTAGTGGTGAACGGCTGGTATTGGGAGATATGTACCTTTTTTATCAGTTGTAAAGTCCATCTGCTTCCACAAGCACTTAATTCTTCAAGTCTGGTTGTTAAGTAAGGGACTATGTTATTGTCATAAAGTTCACCGCATGAGTGCAAGACAGGGAGGGAATTACTTTGAAAATAGAATGTTTCTGTAATATCTTCCTCCACCATGAAGGATTTCAAGTACTTACAGGTCACTGTAATGCTAATTCTAATAGGTTGGGGTGATGTATTAGTTAAATCTATCAAAGGAATTCTACACCTTGTGAAAAAATGAGAAAAGTCTGTGTCACTGTTTAGCCTATTGTTAACTATCTGCGCATCAGTTAGCCTGCCGGCGAACACGCTAGCCAGTATCTCTTATCTGAGGTTGAATGATGAACTTTTCATGGAAGTGGAAATCGAATTACTTTTTATCCTCGAATTACCATATCGAATATTTGGAGGTAATTCAGTGGGTGGCGCTGGAAATTTCAACTGCAGAGCTGACTGCAGAGCTCTCTCCAGAGGTAATTGCGGAGGCAATTGTGGATGCAATTGTGTAGCTAACTCTGGTGCTGCCTTTGGATGTGTTGCTGGTTGTGTTGTCGATTGTGGAACATGTGGAGGTGGATGTGGATGTGTATGTGGATCTTGATGTGGATGTGGAGGTGAATGTGGATGTGGAGATGAATGTGGAGGTGGAGGTGAATGTGGGTGTGGTAAACTACTGCTGCAAGTTTTATAATGTCTCTTTAAAGCATCCCTCTGAGACAACTGTTTCTGACAGAATTTGCATTCAAATCTCACAGTCGAACTGTTCATCTTACAGGTTATTTTGTATCATCATAAATCCCATTAATCTGTAAATTCTTTACTGCAGAAACTACACATCAAAGCCATAATTGCATCCATAATCTTTCGAGATTAGAATTGAACTGAAAGACATATACCTTTTATAGGTAAATTCCAAGAAGCAATTCAATTACATAATTCATTTTAATCTTAATACATTTGAATTATATTACGTTTACAAAGTTTTATTCATTAAATCATTTTCAAAATTACTAAAGGTTTATTTAATCACTATCCCACACACAAACCTTTATGTTCAAACACATTTAGATTTGATTGTTAAATACATGCAAACAGAGTTTATGTAACATTTGACTGTCATAATATGGGAATATTACAACTCACATACTTGAAAAGTCAGTAAAACAGAAAAATAATTTAAAACCATTAATTTTGTTATATTTTTCTTATATTTTGCTAACAGAATATATTTTCTCTTCACTGGGTGTAAAAAAAATTGTTATATAATATATTTTCCATTCTCTCCTTGGCAATATTTATAGTAGTTTTATCTGTTTGAATGTAATAATTTTTCGAGTATTTCAGTGTGTGTAATATTATACATTCCTGAAAATCAGGAAAAGTTTCATAAAATTTGGAATGCACTTTTTCGATTATTGCTTGTAGAGTTGTATATGGACACATATGGTATACAGGATATTTTTTCAGATCTGGCCAAATTTTAAATCATTATATTTTCCCCCCTCTAAGGGATATTGTATATTTTTGAAATGCAACAACCCATCACATATCTCTCCAAAAAGGTGTATTGTTCCGTTAGACAACAAGAGTAATTCACACTTGAGTTTCCAGGGGTGACAAAAACATAAATACCAGTTGGGTGGAAGAAAGACGTGTTTACAGTAGGAACATCACAAAGATACCAAAATTATTTCTTTCTGAGGTATACTCTAAATGGTTTACTCCAATGTGCTAATAACTTGCTAATATTCAATTTACATTCGGATTTCTGTATGCACGAGCTTGTAGCTTTGTTATTGTCTTGTTGATCCATCTTTACGAAGTAATGGATGGCAGAGAAGCAAATACTTTTCATACTAAATTTCACTCATCCTAAATAATGTCATAAGGCTCGAATAATATCCACAGGTGATTCGGGAGGAGAATCATTATAGTCTGTTTGACCCCAGTCAGACACCATTGCCCAGGTTAGATCCATATATCAGGAATTAGATCCATATATTTTACATAGTTGTTTGAACAATGGGCAATTATATTATTTTTTAATATCTATTACTGTCCTGTTATACACACTTTGCAAAAAGCATTTTTTGCTTGACTCCATGTACACATATTTTGCAATTATTAAGGTAATGTTTGCAAATATCTTCAATATTCTCGTACTCCATACACCCACTTTCCCATTTTAAACTGTGGCGATGGCTAGTAATCCATCTATTTGTTTTCTTGTATTTGTTAAATATTTCCAGTCAAATGGTGATTTGAAACTGAATACAGTTCTGCAGCTTTAAATCCTTGCACATTACAAAACATATTATTGTGGCTGTGGTTTATCGTCTACTGAATAAATTCATTATTTTCACCAGCTTATCTTTTACATTCTAACTTGCTAATCTATAATGAATTATAAGAATATAAGCTCGTGTATTTGCTGGAATTGTTGTATTTACAATAATTTCAATTCGTGAATCAATTACACCATTCATAATTCTGTGGTCCTGTTTGCTTACATCAAACAAAAATAATGCTCCTCTACTTATAAATGTTTCAGGTTATAGGATTGGTGAAGTGTTTTTGTTACAATATGTTTCCTGAAACTTTGTATACATATCATAGGAAATAAGGAATTTGCCATTAGCATAGTTCATATTTAAATCCTCATAGGGGTAAGCTTGACTGTTTAGATACAGTTAAATATTTTTCATATCACAATTATCGAATACTGATCTATCAGCTTTTAAATTGTTTTGTCGATTTGTTTGAAAACAAATGACAACGTATCTCAGTTTTTCCAATGAAAAACATGATTTCATTCTCCACACTATTTTTAAGCCAATGGTAGAGTTGGAAAAACCTCCAAACCCCATGATCTGAATGCAATGTATACATTCTTCCCTTTTTCGATTAATTAAAAATACTTTACACATTTACAAGTGTTAATATCAATATGTGGCATCAACCATTCCACACTCCTTAATTAAAATGTTACACCTTCCTTGTTATTAGCTGTATCATAAATGGCATTCAATTGTGTATTGCCCAATAGAATAACTAATTAATGTTTAACATTTAATATGAAGTGTTTGTAGCCTTCAGCAATACCCAAAACCATACTTAAGTGTATAAGAACTTTGTATTTTTCACCTGGGTTTATTTGTAGTGAGTAACCAGTAGCATTGCTCCACCAAGCCATAAGCCCTGTATAAAGATTGTTTACAGTTCCTAAGAGATAGTTCTTTATCATGGAAGTAATTCCAACATCTTGTATTTGATCAATTTCTACTCCATTCAGCAGATATACAATTCTGTCGATTAAATTAAGTATTCCATTTCTTACTATTTTTGTATTTGTTGAATTACTTGCATCAGCTGTCTTTTTAATTGTTCCTCTAAACCTTAAACTTGATTTCGATGGTAATATGTAAATATCATGATTTTGTATTGAAATCCTTATTTCCGATGGAAACATTTGGACCTGCTTGATATGGTTCATATACATGCATCTCCATATTGTGATTGCATTTTCATAAGTGATTGGTTCTTCAACATTAAGTATGTCTTCCATATATATTAACAGTATATCCTAATGCTTTTAAATGCAATTCATTGCCTCATGTTAACATCACAGGTAACTTATTTGAAGTGAGTGTTTTATGCTTGTGTTTACATCTAATATTTCCTTTCTCCGAAATACGTTCTTTAGTGGCATATTTCTTAAAAGAACCACCTACTTTACACCCGAAGTTACTATTGTACACAATACCCATTATGATTGTAATGAGCAATGGAATGCAACTGTTTATATAACTTTTTTCCATGTAAACAAATGGTAATTACTTCGTTCCTAAAATTAATAATTTTACCATCTTGATCCACTATTGAAACAACAATTTCATTATCACGATTCACTATTACTGGAAGATATATCAAAGTATTCGGTTTTTCAATTATTTTATATCCTGGAGCAACAGCACATGTGAATTCATGTGTTGTATTTGGCAGTTTTCCACTCAAATATGAACCATCTACAATATTAACATTTATATGACATACATTTACAGACAATATATCAACCTGTTTTGATGATTCGTGCAATGGATTAGCTGAATATACTGTCCATTCATAACCTAAAATATTTGCAATTTGTCTTCCGAGAATTCGATATCGATGTTACTATACATCGCACTAGTTAACATATTTGGATTTCCAAGTAATCAGAAATGTACATCTCCAGGTAATGGTGCTTTAATGATTGTTTCAAGGTTTTCCAACTCATAAGACCCTACCAGTATCATAATCTTGTAGGTTTTTTCACCAACATTAGCCGTAAATTATTGGTTATGCATATCAATTTTTCTTATTCTGTTGTAAGTTACGAATTCAATTAGACTTACTTGCCATTTTCCATCTAAATCCAACATAGGGAAATATATCGCACGAAATTGCGATGAATTTTTAATTAATATTAATGTAACTGACATATTAATAATATGTTTTACTATTACAAATTATTTGTGTACCCTATTTATAGCAGAAAAACATAAACATTAATTACCACAATTAATTTTATTTGGCAATTGTTTCATTTTGTAATTATACCTTAGTTATATGTTTTTTTAAAATAGTTACGTATTTCAATTGAAGGACGTAAATACCCGAAACTGTCATAATATAATGATTGATTTATGTTTTTAATTAATGGAACCCAATAGGTTTCATCATTTTGTTTCGAATATAAATTAACAATCATATATTCACGAAGATTTGGTTTCTTTGGTAAATCGTCTCTCATATACACACCTCGGAAATATGGAATAGCCAGTTTCTTTATATACTTTTATACCTTTGTTTGTAAGTGCACATTTTGGAAGACTATTTAGGAATTTCGCTGTTTTTTTTCCATGTTTGGAATTTTTTCATCCTTGTCCAACTTGTTAGGGATTCAAATACATTCCTTTACCTTTTGTTTAACTGCTCTACTAATTGCCAAAACCCCTCTGATGATTGATCCAAGAGCTGTTCATGCTGGAAATAGCAATGGAATGATTCCTCATTTCTTTGGTTTTCATTTAGTTTTGCGTTTTAGGCCCATACCTCTCTTCACCTCCACACGCATAAATTTATCAGCAATCCAAGCTCCAAGCTTTTCACCTGTAGATGTAGATAGATTCTTCCTTATATTCGCTGCTTTATCGGCTAGAATTGTATCCGCTATATGTCTTTCTTTCAAATAGTTGGTTTGATCGTAAACTATATTGTGTTCTGTACACATGTTATCCAAATAGTTAATTCCTTGATCGTTCCATGCCAAACGTTTGGCAAATTTAGTATCTGGTGCACAATAATTGTATTTCGGAAAATGTAATTCAAATGGTGATTTATTAATCAATGTATTCAATACACCAAATCCTTTTTTGATATGTTTAGTACCAGCAGTTGTTTTCAAATGAACACGAAACTACATTTATAGTTTTATGTTAGTATGTTACGTTAGTTTTACATTAGTACATTACATCAATATGTTGCATTACATTACATTATGTTACAATATTATGCTACAATATGTTATGATACAATACAGTATGTTTCATTATTATGTTATATGTTGCAATATATTGTGTTAGTATGTTACAATATGTTATAATATGTTATGTTATTATATTACAATACATTATGTTATATGTTACAATACATTATGATATGTTATACTGTCTATTGGTGTAGAAATGAAGGTTATAAAAATGTACATCTGCCAGTAATTGTAAATACAAAAGAAAACATAATTTAACAGAAACATGCTATTCTTTTACTATCAATTATACGTTGTATAATAAGCGGTCTTTCTTCATGTGGAAACACTTGTGATATTATGTCGCTGTTGGAACAACACAATTTACTTAAATTTGAAAACGTATATATATATATATTTTATAAAAACAATATAACAAGAGAAAAGTCAATTATCAACGACCATTTTGTCGTTAATTGAAGGAATGCGATGTTTCCCTTTTATAAATAACGAAGATATAGTGCCTCCGAATGAAGCATTGCCCAATTCCATATTTATTTTTGACGAGGTTTGGTGTGAACCACAGGGCGAAACACAGCAATTTTCAGTTTCGGTCGACATTCGAACGTTGATTGTTTTTATCTATCGCAAAGTTACACTCATATACCAAAACATAAATTGAGCGATAATGCAAATATAGCAATTGTGTTTAAAATGGACAGTATGAATCTGCAAAATATTTACAATGATCATGTTTTAGGCGATATGAATGGACATATATAATGTTTATATGGTAAATAAACAATATTCAAGAGAAATTATTTAAGTTAGTTGATTAAATTGACAATGTTTAAAAACAAGGGTGTAAATGGAAACTTTTTAACCAGTATTAGTAATAATTTAGAATAGAAGAACGTTTAAATGGACTTAGAAAGGACTTTAGTGATATGACGAACATAGTTTTTGCAACACAACTTTCAGAAATGCAAAAAAATTTAAGAGTTGTAATTAATGAAATGGTAAATGATACTATTACAAAAAACTTGAAATACGAATGGAACAGATAATACACTATACAAGAGATGAATTCATTAATAAAAAACTTGGTTTAGTTATGCAAATAGATTTGAGAAAATAAAATAATGATTTGGAAATACGGATAAAGTATTTTATTCATGATTTGAAAGCTAAAACTGTAACTATAGTGTAAAGTCGATAAGATCGATAAAGCACAAATTATTCGACCTACATCAGTTAGAAAAGCAGCGATTTATGTATATATAAATATATTGAATTTAAAGTAATTTAATTAAACATGTCTACCACTGCTTCAGAATTATATAACATTATATTTACTGGGAAAGAGAAATATTTACAAGATTGGTCATTTAACACGACATTATTTATCTTTACAACATTCTTCACCTCTGCGCGATACGACATTTGGTGTTTATCGTCATGATAATGTCTGGTTCGTGGGAGTTTCGGTAATTAAATTTTTGCCTGAAAATTAAAATTGGTGATTACGTAACTGAAGTGTGTCAAAGATTGCTTCAATTATTGTTTAAAAACTTTTCAAATGGATATTCCGATACTGATTTGCAGAAATACACTATCTAACAAAAAGTAATTGGGCACCTGTCCACAATGTTTGCTCAGTGTTTGTTACCCCATTAGAATCTCGTAGGGCTACCTCTTGTGGCTACAACAGCAGCCACTCTGTCTGGCATACTCTCTACGAGTGTTTGTAGGACATCCACGGGGATTCGTCGCCATCCCTCTTGCAACCATTCCATGAGCTGAGCAATGGATTTTGGCTGTGCCTGACGAGCCCTCACCTGGCAATCCGATTCGTCCCAAAGATGTTCTGTAGGGTTGAGGTCGGTGCTCTGAGCTAACCAGTTCAATCGGCGAACATTGTTGTCGGCATACCACTGCATAGTAGCCCTTGAAACATGGCACCTGGCATTGTCATCCTGGAAGTAACACGGGTCCACTCCATAAAAACGCCACAATTTTGGGAGCATTTCACTATCCAGAATCTTGCAATAGGCCTCTGTGTTCATGCTACCACGGACAAACACCAGTGGTCCTACGCCGAAGGCCATGAAACACAAGTCAACTGACGTTTAAGAATTACCTATCTTCACAGGTGCCCTATTACTTTTTGGTAGATAGTGACCAAAGAACTTATTCGTCGGGCGAATGCTAAAATTCGTTCAGGAGATGAAATCCACCCAAAAATACTTTTAATATCCGATATTGTAGGAAGTGGAATATATAAAGATGAAGTAAGTGATAGTTTTTCTCCTTTATATTGAAACAATCATAATGAATTGGTTGGTATATTAAAACTTCTCATCGCTTCGAGAGAGAGTCTGGGAATAATTCACATACGAACGTAATTTTTTCTATTATTGGAGAGTTGGAAGAAGACGATTATATTACCAATGAAATTTTAGTAAGATTGCTCAAGAGCTTCACACTCCTGCAAGGATGAGATATCCTAGAAGAAGAGTTACAACTCACAGTTTAAATTATCTTTTTCAAGCTGATTTGTGTGAAATGTCATTGCTTTCAAAATAAAATAAGGGATGTAAGTATATTTTAACTATAACATATGTTTATTCGAAATATGGCCGGGGCGTACCTTTGAAAACCAAAACTGGAAAACAGGTTACCGATGCAATGAAGATTGTTTTAAAAGAGAGAAAGCCAAATTCGCTCCAAACCAACAGAGAAAGCAAATTTTATTCTCCACCATTCAGGAAACTAATGTACTGAATATGGTATTAATCACTATGCAATGTATTCGGAGCTTAAAGCCAGTGTTGTAGAATGTTACAACAAATCGATTAAGCAATTAATATATTAACATTTCACATCGAGGGGGACTTACAAATGGGTTGACATTTTGCCTGAAATAGTTGAATTTTATAATTCTAGATATCATAGAACTATCAAGATGGCTCCCAAAGGAGTTACCGATGATAGTTTAATGAAAACTATTTATAATAATGTTAAAGTCATCAACGAAAGGCAACAAAACTTCAAAGTTGGTGAATTTATACGGATCTCGGAGCATAAAGGATTCTTTGAGAATAAATTTACGGTGAATTGGTCTTTTGAAATATGTATAATTATTCCAATTAGATAAACATAACCTAGAGTGTATTACCTAGAAACCTATGATGGAGAACCAATAAAATATGGATTTTACGAACATGAACTGCAAAAAGTCGGTTCTCCAAATTAATATTTGGTTGATAAGATCATTAAAAGGAAGAAAGATACGTCCCTGGTTCGATGGAGAGGATTCTCAAAAGCACACAACTCCTGGGTTAGGAATCAAGATCTTAAAAGATTGTAAAACATTGTTTGTAAAATTCCTGATACTTCATAAAAGATTTTTAATTATATTTCATGTGTTATTTTATTTAATAAACCTCTGGATGGGTATTGACTGTACAATTTATTGTGTAATCAATCCCTTTTTTAATTGGATTATTGTTTCATTGGAACAGTATTTGAGCGGTAATCCAATGTGATTAAATTATTTTAACTATGACTTCATTCATATCTAGGTGATAATCCGTTACATTTGATATGTAATTCCATCGGTAACTGTGATAGAATTGTGTAATTGGAAATTCACATTTATTTCTTTACTTGTTGTGTTTCATACGTATTGTAATTCATCATGTTTCGGTGTTAAATAGTTGCGTTTGATTTTTTATTCATTAGAAATTTAATTGATTTTAATGTTTCATTTCTTGGAAATGGGATAAAGTTTCGTGGAATTTTACATCTTAAAGACATTTAGGACGTGATTTGTTTAATTCGTTGTTGTAATTTCCTGGAATTGAGAAATTTTGTCGCGGAATTTTTTCAACTTAAAGGCATTAGGGACACGATTCCATTTTAATGTTATCTAGAATGTATTTGAAACGTTATATATTTATTAGGACTTGGATAATGTTTTCCGGAATTAGTTTCTCGGATTATATTTCTACGGTATTTCGTGTTTTTTATTATATTGTGACTTAATTGATCGTTTTTAATTTATTAATGTTAGAGTGATGGTTAATTTATCAGAATACATTTCTGGGTTTCATAATTGTTTATGCTAGGTTACATTTCTTTGCTTTTAGCGATACAGTTCTTGGAAATTGGTTAGTTTTAAGAGAGAAAAATACTATTCCCTATGCTAAAAAAATGTTATACGAAAATCGTTATTAAATTTTTCTAGTTAAAAATTTTATATAAAAAACATTCATTGCGTACACAAGGCCACGCACTGGCACACCTCTTACCACAACATATTGCGGGGACTGGTGCTGCGCTGCTATAGGAAGTGTCCCGCCAGTCATGGCGCGTGTTTACTTATGCCCGGTTGCACCAACATCTTCCTCGATCCGAGATGAAATGATACTAGTTCCCAACCAGGATCCAGTTTGATCTTGGTTCCAATGTAAAAGTGTTGCACCAACGAAATTTCATGATTCTGGATATTCGATTCGTCGATACTAGTTCCAAAGTGCGAGATCGATACTAAGTATATGAGAAAAATTTTGCTATTGGTTCGTAATATGTGACGTCATGGAAGTAGGCGTAATTTTCACTATAGATAGAACTAGATGTGCGATGTTCTATCTGTTTTAAGTGAACTATTGTTGCACGAATTTTACTGAATAATATTAAAGTGCGTATAATATTGTTTTAATTTCCCAAGAAAACAATTGAACGTAGTTCTATCTGTTGACGTATTTGCAAACTACATTTGTCAACGAAGCCTGCTGATCTCAGATCGGGACTTCAAACTACCAATTTCGGTGGTTCGAAATGAACTTCATCTTGAGCTACAGTCCAGTTCTGAACTCGAAGGGTGCAACAGTTTTCTGTGTCGATCTTAGATCCTAACTCGGATCGAGTTTCGAATCACGATGTTGTAACCGGGCATTAGAACTGTGAGTACAGGTCTACTGCATCTTGCTACCGGCCCACCCAACTTAATATTTGCGGATTATTTCTTGGCATTTCTGCAATACTTTCCATTGCAAATTCTACATCACTGAATTCTTATTTGCACGTACTTCAAAATACAGTTGAAATAAATGTACGTTTCCAGTTAAAAAATCATTTAGCGAAAATCGCATTTCATTTTAGAAGTGTTCACGGTAGGTGGGCTGTTTTGTACATTTATGTGGGCTATAAAGAGTTGTAATTTTCGTTGGATGATTATTATTCACTTAACAAAATAGGTTCATAGCAATTTAGATAGAGTATTTTCGACATTTCCATTATTAACTGCCGAACTGCTGTGATAACACACCGTTCTGCGTCAACGTAATTAAAATTACAATGATCATATTATATTTCGACAGTTGAAATAAGGGTGTTATGAAATCGCAGAGAGATTTAGCGCTTCCTGGTTGGTATGATTCTCTTCCATTTCAAATGACTAGTCGCACAACTACGTACTTTAGGTTTCCGCTGAGATAAAAACATACGACTCCTGCCCAAGCATAACTATGTTCAACTTTTTTTTTAATAGTTCACGTCAGTATGAAAAAGTAATATCTTCGATACTTACTGCTGTGAAACCCATTCCTGAAAGTCCACTTAACTTTCGTATTATGCCCAAAAAATCGGCGGAGTTCGCTAGGAGCCAGGACAATTTTTCTCTGATATGCTGTCAAGTTTTAATTATTTAGAATAATTTCCATTAATGCGGTTTCGAGCACATAGTACGCATGCCATGAAGAAGGACCGCTAAATATACATTCATCAACGTTCCCGGTATATTACAAGAAATTTCATTATTTCAGTATCGTCTGCTTGCGCGATTCAGCCCATTGATAATGATCGATCCAAATGCTGAACAGGGAATGCAAACAAGAAGTAACGTCTCACTTCTGGGGCATGAGATATATTTTAATTTTTTGCGGCATTAGAGATATGTGCTTTATATCTTCATTAGCTACGATATCGCATGTGGCAGAAACCTGGACTATCCGGCAATCATGTGTGCTACAACTCAACAAGCAAATATGGTTTTCTCTCGGCGAGGTCTGAAAATTACCGTGGAAGTAGTGTATCATACGTGAAACCAAGTCATTGGCTCTCACTCAAAATGTTTGCAGTGTTTCAATGGTAAAATACGTCAGTGTTGGGATAAGAGTACTTATTCATTTCTGTGTGCATTATTTGCTGCTGGTGCTAATTAAACTTTTCCATTGAATACATTTGGCTATAAGGTCAATGGTTTTTATGCCAGACTAAAAAACACTTAAAATTAATGGTGCTACTCATATCTCAGTCCAAAATTGGAATTCGGAATACAGAAGTGAGCAACTTAGTGAAGCGAATGCAGCACTGAAGAGTTTCTCATTAGCGGTTAAAGTAGAACTTAAGATTTTAAAGAGAAAAATTTTCCTTGGAACATCAATTCAACAGTTATCGTTAGTGACATTCCATTATCTTTACTAGAGATTCTAACAGAAACTACTTTAAAATATTTTTTTTTTACTTTTGACGATATTTGCGAATTTTCAATAAGATTAGTACACCAAAACTGATTATTCGATCAAAAGAACCTAGGTACCTAATGTCAGGACATAGTGACTACAATAGAAACATTTAAAATGGCCGTTTGTAATACTTTGGCGACAGCCAAAATAGGTAAAATGCATAATCTCTATATGACTACGGTTACAGAAATCACCTGCGATAAATGTAATATTGGGGCGGAGTATTTCTTGTAGTGACATAGAATCAAATGCTTACTCACTTTATAGGTCCACAGTGTTTAAGTGCACACAATGTTCTGTGAAGTCTATGTAGACTTTGGTCGTGCGGTCACATCTCGTAATGTGTAGTGGGAGTTTCACGTAATTCACTGAAAATGGACGCTTGTGAAACTTCAACAAAAGATATGTCATTCATAAAACTAACATATTCACGCTGTGATTGATTTGCAATGACGACAGTGAATAAACTTTTTATTTCAAATCCCTAGTTTTGAAAATAATTTATTGAGGAAAAATTGTTTAAGCAATAGTTTGTAATTGTCACAAATGATTTAAAGCTACGTGACAGACCAGTGAATACATATCTATGTGTTTATGTTACTGCATGTGTTTGTGCGAATCTTAGTTTTATTTTCGCGGTTACTCTCAAATTCAACGAGGTCGCAGATTAAAAAGTATATCTGATGAGTAGAAATCGGATGTTTAGGCAAATGCATATTTCATTTGAATGTAGCTATAGATTAAAAGGCTGTTTTTATACGAGCACGAATGATAAGAAATAATGCGTCCTGGTATTGTTTTGTTTAGCCTTTTTTTGCATTTTTTTTGCTTTAGACTAATGCCTTTTTTGTCGCTATTTATATTTTATTGTTTTCTTTAACATGAAATTTTTAAATTAATTATTTTTGGGAATAAAAACACACAATTGGCAGTTCCGATCATAGTAGTTTTTTTGGACGTTCTATATAGGAAAGAAATTTTTATTTCCAAACATCTGTTCATGTCAACATATGCGCTCAGCAGAGTGCATAACATACGACAGTTTGTCATGCAACTTAGAGCATTTCTACTTCACATAATTAGGACAGCATATAGTCTCAGAGTATCTTTGTCAAAGTGTAGATATGTGCTGCAGGGGCGTAGCCAGAAATTTTTCTCGGGGGTCGGGGGGGGGGGTGTTGGTGATTATAAGTATTGTCAGTAGTAGTACATCGTCCACAAGTCACAGTGGAAGGACAGGAAAGGAAAGGAGGATAGAAACTATGTGTGCCATGTGAGTAGTAACAAATATGTAAATATAATGATTGACATTTTGATAGTAGGGTTTTAAAAATTTTTGTCCTCTTGGGGGGAAGGGGGGCTGCAGCCTCCTCAGCCCACCCCCTTAAAAACCCCCTGATGTACTGTGTGTACAAATGCCGTAATTTAAACTTTGTAAGGTGACTTTACATCGGAAATGGGTAGCGGAATTCATCTGTTACACTACAGATGAAGACATAACGATGTGTTACTCCTGCAATAAAGTGGTAAATTTAAAACTACAAGATATTTATGATGTGCTAATATTGTGATAATGTTGTTACTAACTAATAGAAAACGTAGTGTTTGCAGTGTGGACAAAATAACTTCATTATGGTTAAGTGTTGAATACCCCCACTGTTAATTGTTTTATAAATACGTATTAACCGTCTAGTAATTTATAGCAATTAAAATTATGCACATAAAAATCAAGAAGGGTTTTACTAGTAAACGAACTCTCAAAAATAAATGTTTTTATCTTAATTGTTTAAATAATTTCTATGTAATATGTAATTTTTTCAGTGCAGTCACACTATTGTCAGAGTAATGGGTCACACACGGATATGTATTATGTGATTTGGTTAATTTTCATTGTAAAGACGGCACAATGGAAATATTGTACAATGTAAATTTTAGTGCATTTTCCTACCTACGGTTATGTGGGGTAAGAATCTGCCTGCACGAGGCAAGAGTCTTACGACGTCGTAGTTCTCGCAGTCACCGTTAGATAGCATCAATGTTCGCATAAGGAATTTTCAAAATGTTTGCCACTCACTGGACACGACTGGTTAACGCTGCCGCCATTAATGGGAGTGCGGACTCTACTATATATTTGGAGCGACGTTTAATGTAATTTTGTTGTGTTAAAGAAGTACCTGCAGAAGTTCAACGAATTAATGTTGTCGAATCTGTGAAATGTAGTTGTCGAATTACATTTTTTCGGTTTCCTGGGGCAAGTTTCCTGGGGCAAGAGTTCACACAAACGATTATGCAGACTCTTGCCCCACGATACCGAACATTATTCAAACCTTTTAAACCTTTTTTTAACATGTGCAGAGCTTACACAGTTTGATTGTTTTTAACATAAATTTAAGTTAGGTACATGTCATATTATAAGTAAAATCAAATACCGTGGTTTATAGAAGGAAATAAAAATGTTGGTTAAATCAAAATTGGCAGCCTAGAAGTAGTTTGTTGGTAACAATTTTCTACGAAAAAAGTAATTAAACAGTAAAATAACTCTAACAGAGTCAGTGAAATAGTACACCAAACTGAAAACGTATTATGCAAATGAATGTTGTAGATGGATGTCAGCACATCCTGCTAGATGCAAAACGCAATTTAATATTGCTAATTTGTTTCAACTGGCTTATGAAAAGGCAGCTACAAATGAAATTGCAGCCAAAGGCTTTCAGGAATGTGGCTTGTTGCCGATTTATCCCGATATTTTTTTCTAAGTTAACTGTTTTCCATCTGAAATTACTGGCAAGCCTCTACTAAATACTAATGACAACCATTCGTCTCCTGTTGGTGACAGAACAGATAATATGATTGCAGAAGTACAGCATGCTTCTACTTCACAAGATTAAAAAAATTGAGGAAATCACTGTCACAAACATTCCGATTAGGACTACTAAAAGTGGTTATGAAAATATCTATAAAGCGTTTGTTACAGGTAGCTCTACTGGCTTCGCCTGCAATGTTTGTCTTAGGACTCTGTCCACTCCTGTTCAGTGTTCTGTTCCGCCAGAAATAATCAGGTCCTTCCCAATAGCTAGTCATCCACAAAAGAGGCGCAGAAATCCAAAACGGTCTCAGATACTCACATCGTCTCCAGATGCTAAAATATTGTCATTACAAAGTGAAATAAAAAAACAGGCCTAACCTAAAGAAAGCAACCGTAACATCAAAATCAGTAAGCTTGCAGACCAAAGGCATTGGAGCAAAGCGCAAATTAACTTTAGATGGCGAAAAAGATTTTGCAGGCTCTGGTAAGGTGGAATATTTCTGTGGTGGATGTGGTGTAATTTACTAAGAGCCTCCATCTGTGGACTGGATAATGTGCAAGGGATCATGTTGGGAGAAACCCTGTACTGATTATATGGGAAAGGGCTTTTTTCAAATGAAATAGGTGCCAATAGGACTCTTACCTTCTGTAATATAATTTTTGCCCCACATGTGGGGAAAATTTCCTTAACATGTAGTTATGTGTTCTATTTGTATTTCACGTTCTCACAAATTGGCTAATATTTCGGTTATTGTATATAATCATACACAATGCATTGTCGGAACATATACATGTGGTTTTATGTGAAATAGATCATTGCAACAGACACAATCGACTATCTTTTCATAAGTGCGGGCTCTTGCCCCACATTACGCTATTTGTCTACTTATCTGATACTTAAAGCTGCCTAAAACATAATATTTTTAATTACTTATCATCCCATGTCTACTGACGAGCACGAAAAAATAAACTGTATTGATTCTCCCGTTTCATTTAGCAAACCCGAGTAGAGTGCCTCCAACTAGTGGCTGAATTTGTCGGAGTATAAAAAGAAATACTGGCCTTGCTTTTTACAAAGGCCTTGTTCGCTACTAATGTGAAGTCACTTTCGGTAAGCCATCATAACAGTTTATCAGATAGCTCATGTGGCCATACCAAAGTGTGCTTGACTCTAATTCAAGAAGATGCTGGTTGTGTTCCGATCTGGTGGATTAGAAATAGTTTTACCTACGTGATGTTCCATCTCTCTTTTAAGGCCAGTTTCACCACATAAGTTTTACTTACTAAGCCGTGTTTAAGAACGAATTAATTACGATTACTGGCCGACTGCATTTCACCACTGTCAAAACGTAGTTAACTTTAACTTACCCGAGTTTAAGTTTAAACACCCATTTTCGGCCGTTTAACTTCTTAAACTCAGTTTACGATAGAAATATGGCCGCCGACACATATTACGATGCTTTGAAGGTTATGAGAAACTAATTCAGCAGATGCCTTCGTTGCAATGACGATATTAATTTCAGTTACTGCGATGTCGATTTCTTTGATATTTGCTATGAATAAAACAAGCCATGAAAGTTAGATTGGCTATGCAAAATGTAAATGCCGCAAACAATTTTTATATTAAATTAATGACGCATATTCAGTATGCTATGAAAAACTGTTACGCTACATTTAAAGGGTGTTTGTATTTTATCGGCTCTTTATGCCAAGTACAGTGAGTTTGACAATGAAGTCTAATTCTATTGTTTGTTGCTGTAATTTGCTAGTATATCTACGTATGGAAGTTATAACAAACTATTTGATGCACGAGGCCAATGAAAATAATATAGGTGATGTCGATGGATTCGCGAAAAATAAAGTTATTATGGTAATTAGGATTTTATTAAATCTGCAGCAATTATTATTCGAAATTGCGATTTCCCATTCACTGACATTATTTGTCATGTTATATTTTACTACATCGTAGTTCCGCATGCTGTTTCAATCATTGTTTATATTTTGTAAAATGCATTTATTATCTGCCAGGATTCCATAGATAATACAACTCAGATTCCATATTTTAGTGGGCAAAATCCTTGGCACCGCCTTCTATATGTACCATTTTCTTGAAATCTCGGTCACGTAACTTACATTCACTACTCGGGTTTAATTATCTGCTAGACGTGCGTGGTGAAATGCACCGACCTTAAAAGCCTTAAATGAAGAGTTAAAATCGTACCTTCGTTTAGTTAAGCCGAGTTAAATGAATAAGTGACGAAACTTGCCGTTAGAGAAGAATGCTCATTATCCTCGCTCAACTACTGGACAAAATAAAAAAGAGTGGAGCGAAGAGATTTGGACGGCTCTTGACCACGAGGTCTTCAGAGCCGATGAGGATGAGGTGAGTGTGGAGCGGTGCCGGAATGTGAGGACGGGGGATGCGGGAGATTCCGAGAAATCCCACCGACCAGCGGCATCATCAGGCACGATTCCCATATGCGAAAATCCGAGAGTGGCCCCGCCGGGAATCGAACCCTGTCCACCTAGTTGACAGGCAATTAGTCTGACCACTACACCAGCACAGCTCCACAACGTCGGGATTCTGTTGTTGATTTTTAATGCTTTGAACATAGCTTTAAATGTAAATTTAAAAGTACTTACCTATCAAAGTTTTTCAATGAAATATCTCGACTTGTATTAATATCGGACCGTACTTTTACAGCAGTAATTTTTAGGGGATGATGAAGCTGTCCCGCATCACATTAAACGAAAACTTGTCACTTAAAAGTTGATATTTCTTATTTAGGTAATAATACTGATTTCATTCCAGAATCTCCTCACGCATGTGTGGCATGGCGCAACCTTCCCCAAAATGGCTTTTATTTTGAGAGGCAAGTTTACGAAACGGGTTTTGAATCCACGTCCCGCCACAGACTTAGTTACCGATTCCACGCATGCATGGAGCATGCTTTCCCTTATACTTCACAGCAGCTATACAACGCCGTACGTTCACAGCACGACTCCGACTAGAAACCACCCGGGACTTTCATGAATACAAAACACTGGAACTAGTCCAGAGATTTTTTATGCCATAAACTCCGGCTGCATTGCGGAAAAAACTTCGACGAGGAGAACTGCCAATTTGTAATTTAAAAAAAAAAGTGGGCTGACAACCGAACGGAAATTCAACTCTCGCCCTTCTTCGTAAGGGCGAGAGTCGCCTGACATATCAAAATGTCAAAACGTTAATTGCGGTTCGGACTCCCGTTTGTCAGAAACCGACTCCGTACGCCACGCCGGCTGCTTAAATTTAATTCAAGAAATACATAGCCCTGACCAGAACGCCTCCACAAGCACGACACGACACTTAACTAAACAACCAAAGAAATAAAATACAGATCTGACGTAAGACCGACAATTCTGTCTTACGACCAACAGTTTTGGATTAGAAATGATTTCTATTCTTCGTCGTGTCGTGCGGCGCGACGCACAGAATGTACAACTTTTCAATATGAAATTGCATGATAAGCTTTACCTTCAATGAGAAATAAGTAGCTTAAAAGAAAACAAATTATGAAAATGATTGTATTCAACTCTTTATAAATAATAATTTTACCTTTGTTTTGCATTAGCTATAAAAACTTTGTCACCATCATGTATTCCAAATTTCTCGTCTGCCTTCCGCCTTTGAAACTAGCGTAGTTAATCAGCGCCTTCCAAATGGATCCGGAAAATTCTACTCGTGTAGCGTCAGTAAACACTGTCGGGCTGTAAATTCGAGCAGTCACACTGAAAATGGTCGTGGTTGCGGTTTTTGTAGTGTCGGGCTGTGCTCGTTGGGGCTATGTGATTCCGGCATTAAGCGACGAAAATTCACAAACATCACCCATGGCCTCCGGTTGTTAAATAAGATGCCCCGAGAGAAACTGCTGGTAACCAGGAGTGAAACAGTCAGGTTTTCTTTATGAAAGAAGCTAACCTTTTAAACTAAGATTGCCCATATAAGGAAGGTAAAGTAATTTGACAAAAAATTGAATTTTCCCTGTATTCTACTACTGTTTTAATTTAATAATTGAAGAAGATATCAAGGTCATTTAGCGCTAATTAAAGAGAGAACTTAATATTAGAACGTTAACTAAACTGTTGACTAGTAATAGCACTCGCTAGTCAGACCTTAATTGAAGACATTTAGAATACATTTCTGCTTATTCTGCTTACCATCTCCAGACATACAAAGGTGCTGAGATATTGCCTTTCGTACAATGAGCCAAAAGATTTATTGCATTCCAGTAGCAAGGTATAATAAAATGTTAAATTGTACAATAGGAGTAAACTGTTAAACCTTCCAGGCATGCCTAATAAACCGGACTTGAAAATTTACGTCTAGACGGCGGATTTGTTCCAATAAAAAAATTTAATATAACATTCTTACATAGCCATGCCACAAGCATATTTAACAGAACTACGTAGTTCACAAGACACGCTCATACGGCGGCCCAATTCAGCCACGCCACGCACGAACTGGGAGTGCTATACTACACTGCACTTGTTACTGGGCCGGCGGGTATCGGAGAACTCTCCCCCGACCCCGCGCGGCCTCTTCCGACTGGTAGCAAGCGCTGGCGACGCGCGCGCTCAGCTGGCTTATTTAGACACTAATTATACCAACAACATACTCTTAAATTTACAACCAAGAAACTAAAATATACACACAAAAATGAAAACGAGATTGTATATACTACTAAATACATAATGCTAAATATATATAAAATACAACTGGCTTGCCAGAATAAAGAGTAATAGTGCAGTGTCCACTCACAAAGGAGCGTAGAATTCAAATATACACCGGGTGTTTCTTAATTAGACCGACAAACATGTTGAGGTGATTTGTTATGTAAAAATAAGTAGAAAATATATGACATGTACTACCCAAACTGAATATTAAGGGAGTAATAAGCCCTTGAAAAGTGAGATATTGAAATGTTATTTTGCAATATATCGGAAACAAAGTGAAATGAAATTACGATACTCCGATCATTGTTCAATGTTAATGGGACCTTCAACATTCACATTAATACCTTACCCCGTACAGAAAATAGCAGGGGTCTCCACCCTATTATTACTGGCAACTCTTTCACAGTCGGGAATTCCCTACTTTTGATGATTAATTATTGAGCAGCATGGCCTAAGGAACAAAAGTTGTTCTCTTGTCGTAACTGCCAGGATCCACCGTTTACGTGTCAAAAGCACACAAAGATTCGTTTGCAGCGATTCAGTGCCTAGCACACAGGCAATACTACCTACATTCGCCTACAAAACGATGCGTGTCCACTGCCCGGATGGCTGCCTATTTGTTTGTTGGCGACAGTTTGTATATATTCGTTGTATTGTATGTTTGAAAAGTCTCTTTGCAAATCGTAAATGAAATGAAATTAAATTAAAATTCTTCGAATAATGTGTTAAGTGACCAGGAACGTCAACCTAAGAGCAAATCCGTATGAATGCCCCCCCCCCCCAAATGATAACGGGTAGCCACCCTCTTGTTGCATACTACATTTTTACCGTCAGGAAATGTGAACGTGTGATGCTTGTTTAATAAATTACATAGCCACAAAATACCGTCGTCAGTTGTAGAGGCAACACACAGTTCACCGGAGACGATCGGAAGTTGCGTGCATATTATGCTAACATATGATCACAAAATACCATGTCGGTGGGTTAATAAATGAATTAATAATGTGAGGTAAGCGTGAATGGTATCCAGGTTTCGTCAGTTGACCCCCCAAATATTCACGATAGCAGTCTTGTTGTACAGGACGGACGCTCATAGGTTGTTTTGTAAATAATAACTAGACTACATTTGTATCAGCCAGTACCTTCCTCATGGGTTATCATTTGCAAGGACACATCTGTGTCTCCACTTTATGAATGGCTCCGACCAGATGTGAGTACTTGGCATTCGGTACATTAATGAGACACGCTCTAATGTAATACATGTACTTAATGCTCAATAAAATGAGCACATTAAGCCTAAAGTGTAAACGGAGTCCGGACATGGAGTTGGGCGACAGATTCAGTGCAGCAGTATTAGGCGCGGAGAGCCTGAAATTAGGCAACACATTAACGCTGCGCTGTGTGAGTGGGTCCACGTAGCTGTTTAGGGCCCAAAATAAAGATGGCGCAACTGTGCACGTTACCCCTGACATCCTCTGTTCCTATTCCTCTGTGCAGGCCAACCACATGCCCTGTGCACTACAAGTAAACAGTGCCATTCAAACTATTCGGCCATAGTGGTACGTTGACGCAGTGTTGTCGGTTCTGGTTGTTATGTTCGTAACACAGTGAATATCCTTACTGTAGGCAATTATTCAGTGAACGTTTAACAATGCCTGTTTATTCTTATCGTGAACAGGTGAACATGGTATTCATGTATGGGCGTGCCAATGGTGTTGGTAGACTGGCTAAGCAGTTGTATGAGGAGGCGTATCCAAACAGAGATAGCCACGCCATCAAACGGGGGCCATGGTGGCTGAGCGATTAGCACGCTCGCCTCCCACCAAGGCGAACCGGGTTCAATCCCCGGCCGAGCCACCAGATTTTTGCAAGTGGGAATCATGCTGGACGACGCCGTTGGTCGGCGGGTTTTCTCGGGGATCTCTCGTTTCCCCCGCCCTTTCATCCCGGCGCCGCTCCATACTCACTTCAATGACCCTCATTGGCTCTCAAGACCTCGCTGTTAAGAGCCGCCCAAATCTCTTCACTCACCATCAAACGTTTCCTGCGTTGTTTCGCCGACTTGCTGAGACGGGGACATTGGAAGTAAATACTGTTGATCGAGGGCGACCCAGAAGACTTCGCAATAGTCTACTGGAAGAGCGCATCCTCGAGCACATTCACCATGATCCAAGTGTCAGCACCAGACACGTGACGGCTAAATGATCTGTAAGTCACACAGCAGTATGGAGAGTACTACATAAGAAGCTCCTGTACCCTTAACATTATCAAATAATGCAGGCTCTTGCGCCTGGTGATCACCCGGCTCGAGTGACTTTCTGCCAGTGATTCATTCGACAAAATGCCACCCCAGCCTTTGCTTCGTCGCTTCTGTTTACAGACGTGGCTACGTTTGGGAAGAATGGCATCACTAACTTCCACAACAATCATCAGTGGGCAGATGACAATCCAAGTGCTACCGTCAGTGGTCGACATCAGCAACAAATTCAAATAAATGTATGGGCTAGTATTGTGTGCGATGGTCTGGTAGGGCCACATGTGTTACCACCACGGCTAACTAGCGAAGTGTACAAGGTGTTCCTCGT